>OY986055.1:12562040-13246993 GCA_963920205.1 Stenodema calcarata | reverse complement strand
GTGATCGGTTGCACCAGAATCAGCAATAAACTTCAGTTGTGGAAATTGCTTACCTCCCAAAAGCAGAGACTCTTGTGAGCTCGACAATAGAGCCCTTTCGTCGCTCCGATTGGGGGACCGCATTGGTTGAGAAGGCGCCGCAGTCCGCTTCTCGTTTTCCCTTCGATCGGCAGCTCTTTGGGCCAATTTGGCCTGGAACTCGGTCAACCTGCGTTGGGAGGGTTGGTCTGGTCGTCGAGTACCCGGTTCATTTCCACGGCCACCGGCACCACCGCGAGCAGACTTTCTTGAACCGCGTTTATTGCGCCTTTTCGGTTCAGAGGCTGGTCGTGTCCTGTTGTCACCGCTGGACTTGGGTCGACTGTCGCTACCCCGCTTTCCGTCGGACTGTCCCTTGTCTCCTCTAACCCTTGTGGACTCATTAGTCCAGGGTCTCCCGCACTCCCGGGACAAGTGTCCGCTGTCTCCGCAGTTGTAGCAGACCTTCTCCCCGGGACGATTGGGACAGAGACTCCTAGGATGTCCCAGCAGGCCGCAATTGTAGCACAGTCCAGGACCCTTTTTATTCGACCGTTCGAAGTCCGGACGCCATGAAGCCTTTCGCTTCTTTGACCTGCCCTCCGCTCGCCTGCCCCCGACAAGGGCCTTGCCAGGCTGAGCTGCCTCGGTTCTCCTCGAGTTTTCAGAGGACAAGTCGTGCCAGGCGTGCATTTTCTCGAAAATCCTCTCCGCTGTGAGAGACGGATCCTCGAGCGCATCAGCTGAAATCTTGGGACACTCCTCCGCAATGGCGTTCACCAAGTGCCTTCTAACAGCTTTTTCTGACAGATCAGCGTCCGGACATTTACGTATGTTCTCCACTAGAGATCTGAAGCGGTTTTGGAATTCAATCACAGATTCCCTCCGCGAATCAAACTTGATGTTAATAATCGCGATCTGGAGCCGATGTTCCTTGGCTAAGGACGGTGGATCAATGACGTTCTCTATCATGTCCAGAGCCTCGCAAGGTTCATCGATACTCTTGATCGCGTTCTCCAAGTCACCTCCGACATTGGACATCAAGTAGGCCATCACCGCAGCCTTGATTCGGGTAAGGTCCGACGCGTCGCAATCAGAGGGGGGCGCCCGAGATGGATCTATCAGAAAGTCGACTCCGCATGCTTTCAGATCCAATGTCACCCTCCGCCTCCACACAGGATAGGAATCCGAGGATAACCTATTCTGCGCGCGAGGAAGAGTGATGTCCGCGAAACGCCTTCGGGACTGAGTGACACTTTGGGGCTTAGCGTCCGACCTCCCCTCATCCAACGACGCGCCATTCCCCGAGCCACCGCAATCACCGCCAACCGCTCCAGTCTCCGCGAAGTCCATACGCTCTGGCGTGTGTCTCCGCATCGACACCAAGGCCTCAGCCCTCGCCAGTAACTCGTCACCGCGTTGAGTCAACTCCTCTATCGCCTCTTTAAGAAATCTGCTGTTTAGCTCGGTGACCTTGGCCATGAACCTCTCCTCAAAACGAGCCAGACTTTCCGTATCCATGTTTTTCTTTTTCTGTAACATGATCGGAAAATTATTACTTCACCGTTTTATAATAACCATTCCACATATTATCACTGAATTCTGTGTTATTTCACTTATTTGTAGGTATGTAACGTTGAAAAGGAACTTAAGGGTATCTGGGGTATACGATCTCCACCCGCTTTCCCCCCTTTAACTTTTCAAACCGTTTACATGTACTCCACCTACATCGTTCATTTTCATCCGTTTTGTACACTCCACTTTACCCCGCATTGTACAAAACGTCTTACTCCGTTATCGTACATAACGTTTTACTCCATTTTGTACACTCCACTTTACCCCGCATTGTACAAAAGAACGTTTTCGCACAGAACCAACCTCCGATCTCCATATCGGGTTTCTGTGTGTACGAATTTTCCATTCGCAAACATGGAAAAACGCGAAAAACCATGGATAACGCTCGGCCGGGATTGCGCAAATTTCCCCCGTAGCCGTTAACCAGGAATGTCATACCATACTGTCTACTTCCGGTACTGTTCCAGACTTAAAAAGAAACTGATACTGAACCGCCTGATCGTCCGGAACTGACGTTTTACATTCGCCGCATAATTTATATGAGCACTCTCCGCAATCAGCATGTATCCAGCACTAAAACAATAATGCACATGCTGAAAATCAGGCAGTCCAGTCGGGGCAGGTCATCGTCTCAGGCCGCATAAGGTTCGCTATTCCCAAATTGCCAGTAAGGTACTATATTTAGCGTAACCTCGTTTACCTTCTTCCCGTCTTTTGCCGCAAAACACCATTTACACGACCCTGTTTAATGACACTGTTTGGGCTGGTAGGTAGTGGTTATTACTTGCCCCAACAGAGTGCTCACCATGATGGCTGGTGGGAGCCGTTGTTCGGCTGTCCAACCTGTTCCCCCGTCCCAGCTCGTTGATAAAGACAGTTAGTTATCACTTACCAAGTTGTTGCACTGTTATCTTTTATTATAATACCGTTTGTTTTATCCAATTTCATCCGTTCTCGTGTGAATTAAAAACAGTTATTATCCGGTGTTTATTACGCGTGATTATTTCGCTTACCCGTTCAAACATTTTGGTGCCGTAAACCCGCGGATTGTGGTTAATGTCGAGCGTGTCCGAATTTAACCTAGTTTACCTCGCGACTTTGTTTACATCGGGTTTTTTCCATTTACCGTTTTACCGTTTTACCGTCGTTTTTCCCCGTTTTTCGCGTTCTACCGTCCAATAATGCCGCCAAAAGGAATTATGAAGCGTAGATCCCGTCAATCGGACCCGGATTTTCCGCCGGACGATGCGGTTGTTCAATCGGTTCATCCAGTTTCATCTGCGTATGATGTCGTCAAGAATAAGTCTATTCAACTTGATCCCGCCGTTTTTGATCTGCTGAGTGCCCCTCAGCAAGACCTGTTGAAAAACATCAGACGTTGGTCAATCAGGGCTAATGCAGTTCTGAAACGACAACCGGTAAGTGCACTGGCGGAGTTTATCAAGGACGATTTCCGTCGAGGAAGAATGTTCCTCGATGCCGTTGAGGAGGCTCAGTTCGATCAGCAGATCGAGGAAAATCTGCTTAATCAGGTAACTTCTGTTGTTGTAAGTTTGGCTGAGCGCCTCCCCGTTGAAATTAATCCAGTTAGCGCTAAGAAAGAGGTTGATGACGAAGTTGTTCTCAGTCATGAACACGCTTACGCTCAGATTAAAATGATGAATCAGCTGCTCACAACCGTCCCGTTATTTGAAGGCCAAATCTCCCGCTTTGCGGAGTTTAGGAAACTGTTTGATGGTGCAGTTCATAACATGAAGCACATACCCGATGAAATTAAATTTGAGAAACTGTTGAGCAAGCTTTCTCCCGATCTCCGATCATCATTTGCCGGTAGCAGCTATCAGCAGGCTTATGACGCCCTGGTAGCGGAAAATACCTCAAAATACCGTTTGGCTCGTTCAGTATTTGCGCAGAGCATACATTTACCCCGTTTGGAAAGGCCCAACGTTGCTGACTTGGAACATTTCCACAACGATGCTCGTTCATGGGTAGGATCAATGCTCGACCTCCCCACTCCCAATCTTCGGGACTACTTATTGTTTGAAGCCCTGTTTTTTCGCTTATCCGCTGAGCTCAAAGAGAAGTTCAACCGGGAGGTGATGGAACAAATGGATGCCATCCCCTCTCACTCTGATCTGCTTCGGTTTATTGGAAAGGAGCTAAGGATAGCTCGACTAGTCCCAGAGGAGAAGCAGGGGAATAAACAAGCTCCAACCACTGTTCAGAGGGCCCGTTCACCCTCACCGTTCCGCTTGTCAGCCGTTCCAGCCACCAGTTCCACTCCACAGCTGTCACCCGCTCGTAGTGCTGCTCACCCTGCTCCCAGTCGTGCAGTAAAATGCAATTATTGTAGGAAGGATCACTTCCTGTTCCGTTGCCCAGAGTTCAAGGAACTGAGTGTACCTGAGCGCATACAAACCGTTAAGAAGCTACGGGCATGCCAGAACTGTTTCTCCACACTCCACCGGGTGGAAGCATGCCGTTCAGATCGAAGATGCCACTGTGGGCAGCCGCATCATCCCTGGCTCCACCTACTGCTTCCAACCGTTTCTAATCGCCCGGTTTCACCTGGATCAAACTCAGGTAGTTTCGTTTCAACGCACAATTCACCCGCTTCAAGACCCGTTCAAGAAGAAGAAGAGATGGCCATGATGAACTACTATCCCATGAGTTCAAGCCAAAGGTCCCGTTGTTCCAGCAGTTCGTCCCCCTGTCCCCACATAGAGACATCAGCCCCGTTATGAAGGTACGACGGCGTTCAGCCGGTTCCTTCCAAGGTATCATTGGTGAGCACTACTGCCAAGAGCCCGTTACCCGTTAAGTCTTTAACCGTTAAGAGTTCAGCCGTTCGACGTCAACTTGTAGGTAATGTTAGGCGCATGTTAGCACCTAGGACCGGCGTTATACGAGTTAGTACTGGACCGCTGATACCTACTGGTGTGATACCCAGGTCCAGGACAGCTCACTGCACTAAGCGTTTGGTTAGTTTTAATAATTTCAGGGGCCTGTTTCCTGGGATTGAGTCATCCAAATTAGGCGTAGCTGGCTCATCCCAACCCGTTAGTAAAATTGACGTCACCCATAAGTCCTGTTTAAAATTATCTCGTTTTGGGCTCACCCCTACTGCTGTAGTCCCCCTTTCCTCCTGTAGAGGGGAAATAATTAAATTCGGAGCTTTGAGTGACTCAGGAAGTGAAGTCAATATTGTTTCCCCGTTAGTAGTGAAGAAGTTAGGACTCCGTTTGATTCCCATGAAGGGCAGTTTACAGGGAATTGGGAGCTCTTCAAACCCCATTCACAGTTCCGTTACTGCTCAGCTTCACACACGTTCTGGTAGGGTAATACCTTTTGAAGCGCTCGTTATGGAGACCCCCCTTTCGCCGTTGCCCAGCCGTAGTTGGAACCCTGCTTTATGGTCAAATATCACATCCATGGAACCCCACCTTGCTGACCCACAGTTTCACACTGCTCACTATGTTCAGGCTATTCTCGGAGCTGACATTTTTTCCCAATTGCTTCCCCATTCCTCTGGGGTTGGTCTATGGGAGACTGACTTGGGAACTCTGGTTACTGGTGCCACTCCTCCCGTCTGTAAAAAGTCCGTTCAATTCAGCCGTTATGCGCATCAAATGAAATACTCCAGTGAAGCGCCAGTTAACGAGATAGAGCCCCACCCCTTCCTTGTTCAAGCTGGACTGCGGGCCGCTTATCCCTGCTCACAGGGACCCCATGTTTTCACTGTTCCTAAATTCTTGCCTAAGGACTACCACTCGCAAGTTCTTAAGGAGCTCTCTACCGTTTTGGAGGTAGTAGCTGCCAATCCTAAACCCCAACGGAAGCCGTTTCCCCGGTTCCCGTTCAGCACCGTTGCCATTAGGATTGAGGCCATTCTTAACAGCCGCCCGTTAGTTCACCAATCCTCCTCACCAGATGACATACTGGTACTTACCCCTGCTCATTTTCTCGTTCAACGCCCGCTTACTGCTTTACCTGAGAGCAATGTGTTTGACTTCAGCTCCCGATTAGCTCCTAAGTGGAAGTTTGTTTCTAATCTGGTAAGTCAATTCTGGAAGAAGTGGCACTCTGAGTACCTGTTAGACCTCCAGACCCGATCTAAGTGGAATACCCCTGATCGCCCTGCTACAGTGGGGGATGTAGTGTTGATTAAGGAAGACAATATTCCTCCTCTGTCATGGCCCATGGGTGTGATAGTGGACCTGATTCCTGGTAAAGATGGTGTAACCCGTGTAGCTAGAGTCCGGTCTGGTAATGGGGAGAAACTCCGCCCGTTAGTCAAGCTCTGCCCGCTACCAAAGGACTGTTAGTGCCCGTTTCTTAAATTTGTTAGAATGAGTGCCTCATTGTGGGGGGAGGATGTTTGGGCTGGTAGGTAGTGGTTATTACTTGCCCCAACAGAGTGCTCACCATGATGGCTGGTGGGAGCCGTTGTTCGGCTGTCCAACCTGTTCCCCCGTCCCAGCTCGTTGATAAAGACAGTTAGTTATCACTTACCAAGTTGTTGCACTGTTATCTTTTATTATAATACCGTTTGTTTTATCCAATTTCATCCGTTCTCGTGTGAATTAAAAACAGTTATTATCCGGTGTTTATTACGCGTGATTATTTCGCTTACCCGTTCAAACAGACACCGTTATCATAACACCGTTTGATAAAACAGTGCTTAACACCGTAGCACTGTGATACCATGTAATGTTTGTTTACACCGCAACAACAAACATTCCCGAGACGATGGCAGTACCCCGAAACGTAAACCAATGGATTTTTACTATACGCTTTGTTTGCTATCTGAAAGATCGAGTCTCCGCGAGATCTGGATGGAAGATCTCCTCTCTGTCCTATACCGGTGATTAGTCTTCACCGCCTTCCTGCAGATACACACGGCTCCCTTTGACAGAGAAACGCAAAGTGTTATCAGCACAGAGCCTGATACTGTAAACAGAATGAATAACTGTATCGCCATCAGTTATCACTCAAATTATCACCGCACCGCAATCAGTTACTAAAATTACAGTAAACTTCGAACACGCATTTTCGCAGCGTTATCCGTCGTTCTTACCTCCAGTGACAAGGTTCATGAACATTGACTCCGACCTCCGCAAGAGTACGTTCAGTTAGGTCAAGCTAAACCCTCAGGCCGAATTTTATACTCGCCGCAAATCGCATAAAATCGCGCCACATAGGGTAACCCAGTCACAAAAAGGCGTTTGTCAGGCTCCGTTATTTGCCGACAACTTGATTCATCCGCCTCAGAATCTTTTGCATATCGGGAAAATCGCCAACCAACAAATAAGCCCGGGGAAAAATCATTTGGTTGGCCTATTTACGGAAGTCACAGGCAGCGCAACCCGTTGACTTCCCCGAACACCGTTTCCCCGTGGCTGGGTCCTTTTCATCAATAAAATCCACCCAATTTGGCCCTTTGCCGTTTTCGCGTCGTCGTCGGCATCGCAGAAACCATCCCATCCCGCAACGCCAAGGACGACAGCAGAAAACTAGCGGCCCACGTACTGACCCATAATTGACACCGCATCTTTGTCAATTAACTCCGTAAATTGGTTATTTCTTCATCTGAACCCCAGCCGCAAGCGCAAAAAAAATACAGGGTGGATATGTCGTGGGATTTACTTTGGGGCGCCCCTAGACTCCGCCACCGAACACCGATCGCTAATTTTTCCAACCACCCACTCGGCAGGTTAAATCAACTTCGTTCGTCAACGTAGTTCGCAATATTAACTCTGCCCGTATTGAAACACCGTTGTTCTAGTTGGAAAATTCCTAGGGTTCATTCCATGTTGTAAGTGCTCAGTACAACACAACGCAATAGATGAAGAAAAATAACCCCGACTACGATCTTTTATTCAGATAGCCCGAACACCGTAACAAAGCCAATCGATTCATTCCGTCCGCCATTAGGCTCCGACGATTTCGCGAACCCAACCATTGCTAGCATGAAGGTTCACGGGGTTAATCCCCTGAAATAATCTTAACAAATACACTCACCGAATGATCCAAAGACTCCGTAAATTGGTAGTGAGGAATATAACTCCGCAGAATTAAATAGGCAGGCACCGATTATATTTTAGCAAAAGAGCACACAGTATAACAAGGTCGCAAGACACGGGAAGAAGAAGGAAACATTGAGAGTTCTCTAGTTGAGCAGTGATAACATGGCTGCCAACATGATAATACTAATTATAACAAGGTGTCGGATTGTTCGTCCTCCAACACGTTCTATATGAATTTTTCGACATATGAAATTTTCAAATTTTCAAAATTCGTTTTGAACCCCTTCCCCTTGACCTAGGGTTCTGAAAAGTTTCGAGGACCATTGTGGGGTTGGTCGAAACCCATAAAAAAAATTTCGTAATTTTAACTCAACGCTAACTGGGCAAAGTGGCGCGGACGGCGGACGGCGTACGGCGGACGGACGGATTTTTGGTTTATTATCTTCGATAATGAACCATTGGAATCGCCCAAAGAAAAAAATTTTGGTTTATTATCTTCGATAATGAACCATTGGAATCGCCCAAAGAAAAAAATTTTTTAACCCCCCCTCAAAATTTGTTGGTTTACGTTTCAAGACACGTAGATTCAGAAAATCGAATAAAAAAAAATCCGTCCGTCCGCCGTACGCCGTACGCCGTACGCCGTCCGCCGTACGCCGTACGCCGTCCGCCGTCCGCGCCACTTTGCCCAGTTAGCGTTGAGTTAAAATTACGAAATTCGGTTTCTGGGTTTGGACCAGCCCCACAATGGTCCTCGAAACTTTTCATAACCCTAGGTCAAGGGGAAGGGGTTCAAAACGAAATTTAAAATTTCGACAATGTCATATCTCAAAATATTTAACTGAAACGTGTAATTTTCAGTTCACTTTTGAATGACCTGAAAAATTACGAATCTTTTAAGACCAATTGGATTTTAGTGCGACCAGCCGTTCGTTCACAGTGAGCGCGCAAAGGTTTAGGAAAAACACTAATCTTTCGCGTCGAAAACGGCCGTTATGTGACCCAACCCTCAGACGCCCAGAATAAAACTACCTTTTGTCATCTTCCCGGTAAACGGTATAGTCTAGAAATTTTAACCGTGAGTCTAGAAATTTTAACCGTGAGTCGGGGATAGACCACATTGCAATATTTACTCGGTTTCTCATCTGTAAAATTGTTTAAATAATACCTTTTTGTAATAATACAAATTAAATTTTGATGATGAGCTATTGACTTGAAATTTTAAAAATAGGTCAGAACTGGATCACAGAACTGGATTCACTCGGTTTCTTGTCTGTAAAATTGTTTAAATAATACCTATTTGTTCAAACAAATTAAATTTTGATGATAAGCTAGATACTTGAAATTTTAAATATAGGTCAGAAATGGATGACATTTCAATATTCACTCGGTTTGTATGACATGGTATGAGTATGGTATGGTATATTATTGTATGTATGATTTGGTATAATACAGTATGGTATGATAGGAAAGAAATTCGTATGGTATGGTATGAGTACGGTGAGAATATGGTATGGTGCCGATTTGCAATACAGTCTGGTATAGACAGAAGGGTGATCTGCACAAGGAAGATAATAAACCGTTGTGTCAAGAATTTGCAGAGTTTTTAACATGCATAAAACATGTTGTTGTCACAATTTTGGTTTATTATCTTCGATAATGAACCATTGGAATCGCCCAAAGAAAAAAAAATTTTAACCCCCCCTCAAAATTTGTTGGTTTACGTTTCAAGATACGTAGATTCAGAAAATCGAATAAAAAAAAATCCGTCCGTCCGCCGTACGCCGTCCGCGCCACTTTGCCCAGTTAGCGTTGAGTTAAAATTACGAAATTTTTTTTATGGGTTTCGACCAACCCCACAATGGTCCTCGAAACTTTTCATAACCCTAGGTCAAGGGGAAGGGGTTCAAAACAAATTTTGAAATTTTGAAAATTCCATATCTCGAAAAATTCATATAGAACGGTATGTTTTTTATTTCATATTCAGATAGGGTTTGTTCCGTAGAATTTTTTAAGACCATCCGCAGCATTGTACGACCAGCCGTTCGTTCACAATGACGGCTCAAAGATTGTGCCTCACAACACGATCATGAATCAAACTGTTGAAATACAGGTCCATTTTCATACTAACAAGCTCTTTGGAACATCATATGGCTTAAGTGATGTCGAGTTTGTTGTTCTGAGGTGCGTTTCGTGCTACGGAAATGAAAGTAATTTCGAATGTTTGTTGGTAGGTACTTCTTTTATAGAAAAATTATTACCGACGTAGTAATTAAAACCCCAGAATTATATCGTATTAATTATTCATAATTAATAATAATAATTATTAATAATAAATACCAATTATTAATACCTAACAATAAATTATAATAATTTTTACTAGGTACTTGATAAAATTGATAATAATTAGTGATAATTGATAATAATAATTATTCTAACATTTAGGATCTAGACATTTAGACCTAGTGATCTAGACAGAAGGGTGATCTGTACAAAGAAGATAATGAACCGTTGAACGGCCAACAAGTACGTCAAAGACTATGACGCACAAGCGTATGACGTAAGACGGCTGGCAGGAGGCCAACAAGTACGTCAGAGCCTATGACGCACGAGCGTATGACGTAATACGGCTGGCAGGAGACCAACAAGTGCGTCAGAGCCTATGACGCACGAGCGTATGACGTAAGACAGCTAGCAGGAGGCCAACAAGTACGTCAGAGCCTATGACGCACGAGCGTATGACGTAATACGGCTGGCAGGAGACCAACAAGTGCGTCAGAGCCTATGACGCACGAGCGTATGACGTAAGACGGCTGGCAGGATAACTAGTGCGTCAGAGCCTATGACGCACGAGCGTATGACGTAAGACGGCTGGCAGGTGGCCAACAAGTACGCCAGAGCCTATGACGCACAAGCGTATCACGTAAGACGGCTAGCAGGAGACCAACAAGTGCGTCAGAGCCTATGACGCACGAGCGTTTAACGTAAGACAGCTAGCAGGAGGCCAACAAGTACGTCAGAGCCTATGACGCACGAGCGTATGACGTAATACGGCTGGCAGGAGACCAACAAGTGCGTCAGAGCCTATGACGCACGAGCCTATGACGTAAGACGGCTGGCAGGAGACCAACAAGTGCGTCAGAGCCTATGACGCACGAGCGTATGACGTAATACGGCTGGCAGGTGACCAACAAGTACGTCAGAGCCTATGACGCACGAGCGTATGACGTAAGACGGCTGGCAGGAGACCAACAAGTGCGTCAGAGCCTATGACGCACGAGCGTATGACGTAAGACGGCTGGCAGGTGGCCAACAAGTACGTCAGAGCCTATGACGCACGAGCGTATGACGTAAGACGGCTGGCAGGAGACCCACAAGTGCGTCAGAGCCTATGACGCACGAGCGTATGACGTCAGACGGGTGGTAGAAGGCCAACTGGTACGTCACATGGTGAAAGGAACAAGGGTGTACCATTGCGCGTGGGGGCTGTGGGGATCAAGGGGAAGGGGTTCAAAACGAATTTTGAAAATTTGAAAATCTCATATCTCGAAAAATTCATATAGAACGGTATGTTTTTTATTTCATATTTAGATAGAGTTTGTTCCGCAGCTTTGTACGACCAGCCGTTCGTTTACAATGACGGCTCAAAGATTGTGCCTCACAACACGATCGTGACTCAAACTGTTGAAATACAGGTCCATTTTCATACTAACAAGCTCTTTGGAACATCATATGGCTTAAGTGATGTCGAGTTTGTTGTTCTGAGGTGCGTTTCGTGCTACGGAAATGAAGGTAATTTCGAATGTAGGTCCTTCTTTTATAGAAAAATTATTACCGACGTAGTATTAAAAACCCCAGAATTATATCGTATTAATTAATCATAATTAATAATAATTATTATTAATAGTAAATACGAATTATTAATACCTAACAATAAATTATAATAATTTTCACTAGGTACTTGATAAAATTGTTAATAATTAGTGATAATTGATAATAATAATTAATCTAACATTTAGGATCTAGACATTTAGACCTAGTGATCTAGACAGAAGGGTGATCTCTACAAAGAAGATAATGAACCGTTGTGTCAAGAATTTGCAGAGTTTTTTGCATTAAAACCATTTTCAACATTTTTTCTTCCCTCTAATCCAACTCCCCCTTTTTGTTCATTTAAACTTGAATTTTTGAACGAAGGAACAAGGTAATCTCCAAGTTGACCGTACCGTTGAAAAGATTATTGAATGAAGAAGTTTCATGAGACTTACCAGTTTCCAGGATTTTGTTTGGAAACGACGTAAAGCTCTACAGATTTCCAGAATTTTTATTTTCCCAAATTCGTCTATGCTTGAGCTACTGTTATGGTCATTACATGGTACTTCTCAAGAATTAAAGTCCACAAATTTTATGATATAGCAAAATAGCGAATTTAACGTTGATTCCGAAAATGTGGCCTAAAGTTAAAATTGAATGGAATAAAGTGGGGAAATTCGAGTTTAAAAGAGAAAAAACCGGGTTTTCCCGAAAAAAAAACCCTTAGAAAATCATATTTCCAGCACGGATTGAGGTAAAAATATGCGGTTAGCGGCATTTTACTCCATTCTAAATGTTGTTTTACGCGAAAATTTCTATTGCATTTACGAGCGGATCACGTTTTATATGTAGATACGAGTACTAAGTACATATAAGAGATTATTGTTTTTGCAATTTCTAAAAAACGGCGGCAGTTTCGATTTTAATTCCAACGGGATTATATTCTGTGAAACATGCCAAAAAAAATCCTCTATATCATTTTTGTCGCCATTTTTGGCAAATCTAAATCGCCTTTGAGCTCACCGTGTGTAGTTATTTGTCATCCAGGTGGAATACAAATGTGTACCAAACTTAGTGAAATGCGTGCATCGCTTGTTATATTTATGTTTAAGAAGTAATGGCCCCTACGAATTAGCACTCTATGGCTTAACTTCTTGATATTGCCAATGAATAGCAATAAAACAAATCAAAACTAGACTTTGTTCTACACTTTTTATGATTTTCAAGTTGTCAGTAAATACTTCCTATGATGGTCAACTACTGTATGTTCTCGTATTATGATAATATCACAAGAATATTATTCTTGTGACATTACTCACTCTGTTTAGTAGTTTCCAATACTGGATTGTTGATCGTTGTGATTCGATAATTAGGAAAATAACATTTACTTGTCTGTAATTAGCTGTTTTCAAGTCGAGTGAGGGTAAATTGGCCGTCTAAGTTTGGCCCATTAAACGGGATGAAAATTAATTTTACACTTTAAATGGAATCCAATGGAAGTGCCAAACGCTGAACATTGAGCGTTTCGTAATAGTTGCTTTACCTATTAAGTATGTTAGATAATCAATTAGGGAAATTCTGCATTAATCGTTGAAGTAAATCAATTTGCGGCTTTTGATGCCTGCTAACGTCAAAGCAACTTTTTCATCGGTTGCCTTCAAAGTTTGAGTGTCAATAGGAGAAAAAGATCTGTCAGACCGACATCAGTAGCCTCTGTAGCAAACTAAGTTTCTAATTAGCGTCCAGAGGAAAAGAAACCTCTGGACTGCCAGTGTGGGGGGTAATTCGTGAGAATCAGGAAATGGCAGCGAACGTGAGTGCCGTTGCCAAGTGCTACGTGTGTCCCCCCAGGAGCTCCTCAACCCCCTAATGAGAGCAAGTCTTGAAACAATCCGAATTAAATTAGTCTTCCCTCAGCCAGAGTCCGTCTTCAATGGGCGGGTGCACTTCATTACACCCTCGCTTCCCTTTTTGAGGTTCATGCATTATTAGAGGGCTTGAGGGACGAGGGGGACCTTAACTACTGACTCGAGCTTAAAATATACGACATTGTCCGGGGACCGGTGAGATTTATTGAAACTGAGCGAACAAGGTGATTTTCAAACAACTTATAAGGGACGTTCAGGACCAGGTCAGACTAGCGAAGTTGTACTCGTTAAAAAGGAGTGAGGCGATGTGACACCTTTAAGACCAGGACAGAACTCCTAATTTGTATGTGTGAGGTGCTTGAGGTCAGATGATACATCCAGAACCACATCAGAGCTGCTAACTTGTACTTGTGAGATGAGTGAGGCAATATGAGACGTTCTGGAGCAGATCAGAGCTGCTAACTTGTACTTGTGAGATGAGTGAGGCAATATGAGACGTTGTGGACCAGATCAGAGCTACTAACTTGTACTTGTGAGATGAGTGAGGCAATATGAGACGTTGTGGACCAGATCAGAGCTGCTAACTTGTACTTGTGAGATGAGTGAGGCAATATGAGACGTTCTGGAGCAGACCAGAGCTGCTAACTTGTACTTGTGAGATGAGTGAGTCAATATGAAACGTTCTGGACCACATCATAGCAGCAAACTTGCTCTTGTGAGATGAGTGAGGCAATATGAGACGTTCTGGAGCAGATCAGAGCTGCTAACTTGTACTTGTGGGATGAGTGAGGCAATATGAGACGTTCTGGAGCAGATCAGAGCTGCTAACTTGTACTTGTGAGATGAGTGAGGCAATATGAGACGTTGTGGACCAGATCAGAGCTACTAACTTGTACTTGTGAGATGAGTGAGGCAATATGAGACGTTGTGGACCAGATCAGAGCTGCTAACTTGTACTTGTGAGATGAGTGAGGCAATATGAGACGTTCTGGAGCAGACCAGAGCTGCTAACTTGTACTTGTGAGATGAGTGAGTCAATATGAAACGTTCTGGACCACATCATAGCAGCAAACTTGCTCTTGTGAGATGAGTGAGGCAATATGAGACGTTCTGGAGCAGATCAGAGCTGCTAACTTGTACTTGTGGGATGAGTGAGGCAATATGAGACGTTCTGGAGCAGATCAGAGCTGCTAACTTGTACTTGTGAGATGAGTGAGGCAATATGAGACGTTCTGGAGCAGATCAGAGCTGCTAACTTGTACTTGTGAGATGAGTGAGGCAATATGAGACGTTCTGGAGCAGATCAGAGCTGCTAACTTGTACTTGTGAGATGAGTGAGGCAATATGAGACGTTGTGGACCAGATCAGAGCTACTAACTTGTACTTGTGAGATGAGTGAGGCAATATGAGACGTTGTGGACCAGATCAGAGCTGCTAACTTGTACTTGTGAGATGAGTGAGGCAATATGAGACGTTCTGGAGCAGACCAGAGCTGCTAACTTGTACTTGTGAGATGAGTGAGTCAATATGAAACGTTCTGGACCACATCATAGCAGCAAACTTGCTCTTGTGAGATGAGTGAGGCAATATGAGACGTTCTGGAGCAGATCAGAGCTGCTAACTTGTACTTGTGGGATGAGTGAGGCAATATGAGACGTTCTGGAGCAGATCAGAGCTGCTAACTTGTACTTGTGAGATGAGTGAGGCAATATGAGACGTTGTGGACCAGATCAGAGCTACTAACTTGTACTTGTGAGATGAGTGAGGCAATATGAGACGTTGTGGACCAGATCAGAGCTGCTAACTTGTACTTGTGAGATGAGTGAGGCAATATGAGACGTTCTGGAGCAGACCAGAGCTGCTAACTTGTACTTGTGAGATGAGTGAGTCAATATGAAACGTTCTGGACCACATCATAGCAGCAAACTTGCTCTTGTGAGATGAGTGAGGCAATATGAGACGTTCTGGAGCAGATCAGAGCTGCTAACTTGTACTTGTGGGATGAGTGAGGCAATATGAGACGTTCTGGAGCAGATCAGAGCTGCTAACTTGTACTTGTGAGATGAGTGAGGCAATATGAGACGTTCTGGAGCAGATCAGAGCTGCTAACTTGTACTTGTGAGATGAGTGAGGCAATATGAGACGTTGTGGACCAGATCAGAGCTGCTAACTTGTACTTGTGAGATGAGTGAGGCAATATGAGACGTTCTGGAGCAGATCAGAGCTGCTAACTTGTACTTGTGAGATGAGTGAGGCAATATGAGACGTTCTGGACCAGATCAGAGCTACTAACTTGTACTTGTGAGATGAGTGAGGCAATATGAGACGTTCTGGACCTGATCAGAGCTGCTAACTTGTACTTGTCAGATGAGTGAGGCAATATGAGACGTTCTGGACCAGATCAGAGCTGCTAACTGGTACCTACTCACAATTGGGAGATGAGTGAGGCAATGTGAGACGTTCTGGACCAGATCAGAGCTGCTAACTGGTACCTACTCACAATTGGGAGATGAGTGAGGCAATGTGAGACGTTCTGGACCAGATCAGAGCTGCTAACTTGCACATGTGAGATGAGTGAGGCAATATGAGACGACCAGGACCAGATCAGAGCTGCTAACTGGTACTTGTGAGATGAGTGAGGCAATATGAGACGACCAGGACCAGATCAGAGCTGCTAACTGGTACTCACAATTGTGAGATGAGTGAGGCAATATGAGACGTTCAGGACCAGACCAGAGCTGCTAACTTGCACTTGTGAGATGAGTGAGGCAATATGAGACGACGAGGACCATATATCGTAAATACGTATATGCTTAGTAAAATAACATACCGTAAAGCCTGCAAAACTTTCCAGCAAAAACCTCTTCCACGAATTGTTCAAATTGACGGTTTGTGTAAACCGAGTGAACGGGATCCACATATGATAATTCCAGTTTGTCTGCGAAACATGCCTGTCAGCAACAGAAAAACAAGAACTAACGAGTATTATAATATTAAGAGCCATGTTTTGAGTGAAACATACAAATGGAATTCCAACAGGCCAAAAATAACTGCTAGCGGTAGGCTTTATATTGAAATATACATTGATTAGTTGTAATTCTACAAAACTCAGGAGCCATCAAAATTCGCGAGAGGTGGAAATGTCCTGGAACGACGCGTGGTTACGTGATTGAAATGGAGGGTTATGTTGATAAAACATTGATACCTTTGTTTATTGTGAAATTAGATTTCACGGTAAATTTAACTGTATAGAACAATTCCAAAAACTGACGGTATGAGCACGGATCAGTGGAGAATGGAAAGGAGTGGGCATTATGAAAAAATGCCAACGGGAATTGAATTCCGGGATGGGACTGAATTTTATGAGATCTTTATTATTGGACCGTTGTAAAACGCCGCTGGAGCTCCTGTGCGTTTCATGGAAATCGGTAATGAAATTGAATAAACAAGATATAACTTGATTGTCAAAATATATTGCGTGTGGTATGGATTTCATGTTTGCGCATTCCCTGAACATATTTTCTTATGAATTCTACTATTTGAGAACCGCTGCAAATTGGTTCACTACGGTTTGTTATTTTCTGTCTAATATATTATATCCCCCTTTTGTCTAGATCACTGCTATGCGTAGTATTACAATATCCTTGTGAGTCTCAAAACTATTCCACTTCTTCATCTTCTTCATCGAAGAATAATCGTACATTATTCATCGTTCATGATGCATCGCACATCGTAAATATCCGATGTATCGACTTTAGTCACGGTCGTTACAGCGTTCTTCCCATTACGCAAATTGGCCCGGATTTGAAAACTCCAAAAACGCTCCGCGCTCCAGTAACTTTTATTGAATTACCAGACGGGGCAAAACACGGGTTCAGGGCCCGGCAGTTTTAATCACATAAATTCGGGCTCGCGGGGGCAAGGGGTAGTTTAGTGGGGTGTTAATTGAACTGTAAGGCTCCCGTTGTTTTCCTCAAGTGATGAGTAGCGGGTAGGATCGGACCGTAGCACCCTCGAAAACCAATAATTGGATTAGAAATGCATTTCTAACTCTAAACGCTGTTTCAAAAGGGGATGTATACAACAGTTTCTTCCCAATTAGCTTGATGAATCTTCGCTTTTATTTATCTGGTACGCCTATTGAAGGTTTAATTGCCTCACTCTTTTTTCTGCGAGGGTTAATGTGACTCTACGTGTGGGGGGTGAACTGTTTTCGACTTAAGACCCTCTTGGAAGGGAAATTGTCGTGGCATAAGTCTCAAGGAGAGATAGGGACATGCCATCAATCAGCTGAAGACTGATAATCTCTCCCTTGTTTATCAGGGAACTCTTTATTGGCTTTTCCCTTCGGCATTACGTCGTTCGTCTTGCTTCATCGACTTCTAGCTGAACTATTTCCAGAGCCGGGGAGCGAATCCGTAAATGAGTATAAGAAGTCCACAAATTACTTATTGAATTGGAATAATTCGTTGTGAACAATTCAAGAGTAACATTACTCTAGGAGATTGATGTATCACTGAATACTACTGAACGCACTGATAATCGCACCAATCAAATAACTCATTTCACATATGCCTAATGTGATGAATGAGTTATGTATTTGATTGGTTTGTATTAGCCCTCAAAATGTTTCATAAAATTAATACGTACAAAACTAACCCTCCACTAGTAAAATGGGGTTCTAAATGTGTTGCCCACCGATAAATACTGGTAAAAACTCTATAGGAGATAAGTCCGTTATTGTCTCTCACAAACCGTATCCAATTCATACAGACGCTGATAGAGGTAGTTTGATTGCAATCATTTTTCCCTTGATTTCGGTAGCAGGCTCACGGAGACAGTCTCAGATGAACTGGGACAGCAAACTAACAAGGATAGAACGAACAAGGAGAATTGAAAAACTACCAGGTTTTTAAACTTGTTGCTTACAAATTGTCACCGCAATAATTGAATTTTTCTTAAATAGTGGAAAATAGTCTGCAAATTCTCGGCACAACGGTTTGTTATCTTCTTTGTGCAGATCACTCTCATCATAATTAATTATTAATAATTATTATCAAGTGGTGTAAATTGTTATTAATACGTGTGTAATGTGTTCACCTTCAGTAAGAATAATTTTGAGGGATGGCGAGGGTTATTAGTAATTAACTGGATATCTGAAAACCATGTGCTGTTTGAATCAGCTGGGCTAGATATGAGCATTGACCCGACATGCTGCCGCATGATTCACCCTCATGTTTGATCTGTCCCAACATTGAGCTCTCGTTGTGAACGAATGGCTGGTCGTACAAGCACCCGGATTGTCTCAAAAATTTTGAAAATTAAACTCCATCTAAATCTGAACACACACAAAAAAAAAAAAACATTCATATATACATTTTTCGAGATATGAATTTTTCCATATGTTTTTCCTATGTTTCAAAATTCATTTCGAGCCCCTTCGAGTATGGAAACTTTCAAGGATCATCGTGGGTGTGATCGAAATCCATAACCCAAATTTTGTAATTTTAGCATAACGCTAACTTGAGCGAATCAAATGGTTCATTATCGAAGATAATTATTGATTATAACAAATCAGAAAGGCCTGGTTATTCTGATCCACTATTAATGATTTATTTTGTTAACGAAGATCTTGGTTACAGATGTATAGGTGATACTGAAGATGTTTGTATTGATTATTTACTAGATAGTATTAAGAAGGTAGATACTTATTATGTATTGATTATTTACTAGGTACTCTATTAATACCCGAAGTATTAAAATATAAAGAAAATAAATTGTTATTATGAATTCATTCAATTGTTAATCAATTTGATCATAACATTAAATATGCACAGGAGTGCAACGGCAAGTCAAGTGAAATATGACTGAGAGTACATTGTCTTGAGTGTACATGTACAATTGCCCATTTGAATGATAATAATGATGGGGGAATCCGCTTCTCCTACATCTGATCACTAGTCAGAGCGATTAACGCATGAAACTACTAACGAGAAAAATATCACGAAAAGACGAGTAGGTGTATCAGTGGACAAGAATGTGTGGCTGTGGGAAGCCTGTGGGAAGGTAAACAAGTAGGTGTAGTATTTCAAATCCGATACTAGTCGTAGAACAGTGAAAAAATTCGTTTTTAAAAGAACTCAAGTCTTATCATTTCAAATTTTGAATAATCGAATAATATGAATAATATAAATTTTAGTGAGCATAAAAAATTTCGGTCATTTGAATTACATGTTGCTAACCCTAACTATCTACCTAATTCAAAACTGTTCACCTACTTGGGGAGTTTCTGAGATAATATCATATTATCATATTTACCCGCTGGCCACAGTATGGAGAGTACCTATAGGTACACATTGTGAGTTGATCACCACTTGGTTAATTAGATTTTTTTTTTGTTTTTTTGTTTCGAGACTACGTATGGAGTAACAGATTTTCAATTGAATGAGGGAGATCTGGTTTCATCAATAAGGGAATCTTCATCTCCATTTCTTTGGTCCAAACAGGGACAACTCTCCGAATGATGGTTCTCAATTGATGCGCTCTTTCGGACTTGAAGGCAAGTAACTGGAAGCGGCAGTTGACGTGAACTCCGGTAGAGGCCAGGAATGCCGGCGTTTAGAGCAGACACCTGTGAAAATGTTAGTTTGTATGTTCCTGTGACTCGACAACAAGTAGGTAAGTACTTTCAGTGTCGTGCGATACCAAAAGAATATCGATACAAATGTTCGATATGTTCCTACGACTACTCAATATTCGATATTTCTGAGTAATACCTATTATTCTTGGGTTTATTTTGATAGTATACCTATGTACCTACATGAAAATGTAAAGTTTTGACAAAATAAAATATTATTGAATTACTTACCTACTAGGTAATACCTAGTAAGTGAGTAGTAACTCACTAGATGTCGAAACAAGTGCTCGATATTACTCGAATACCTATGTTTTAATGTTAGCTCAATTCGCATTTGAACACTTTATCCGAGTCTGCAGAAAGTAGGTACTCAATACCTGTATATTATGGGAGTACAAGGTTTTGACACCGAAAATGCTTGTTTCCATAGCTTCTACCTACTTCCAACTAAATTGCCTTCATACTCATATGATAACTTTTATCTAAACAAGAAGAATCAGTTGATTCGTCATAGATCTTTAGTTGTCTTCAATGTTGAAATTCTTGTCAGTCATAGTGAAAGTGCTAGGGGAACATAGAATTATGAACAGTGTTGCCAACCATCAAGATTTGATCAAGATTTAATCTGAAACCCACATGATCCTGGGAGATGCATTCAAGAATGCAGGGGGGAGTCTTGTAATGACTATTTAGGTATTACATGGAGTAGATAAATCAATTTGAAAATCTGCTAGGACTTCTTTTGCTTATAACTCGAAAACGGTGCGTTGCAGTGAAAAATGTCTTCAGTACTTACTAAAAGAAAGCTTATCCAGTTTGCTACAAGTGGTTACTCAAACCTTACTTACTCAATGCTACGTAAGGTGGTAATTTTCAAAAAATTACAAAACAATTATTCGAAAAACATTAATGAAAAACAATTTTTTTTAAAAATGACCACCTTTCCGGACCCGGTAGCACCAAAACGGTCCAGTTTTTCACGAAAATTGAGTACCGAATTTGTAGAGAATTGAGTAAGCTATCATTTAGTAAGCAAGAAGTTTTTCACTGCAACGCACAGTGGTCGGAAAACCAATTTTATGGGAGCGAAATTATCTGAATACGGATTCTTATAAGAAATTTTACGCTGAACAGAAAAGTTCTATGAACATGGGGTCTAAAATGAACCCCATAATATTCATCCATAATATACCAATCAGGATATCATTAAAAGGTGCTCCTTGTTGGCAATGCAAGAGGTAGATGCAAACCCATGTTGGCAATTATCATGACTAAATAAAATACCTAAGAGCATGCATAATCGAACGTATCTAGAAGCACCGTGGCTATTCTGTAACAATGAGTTTTAAATATTTAAAGTACAGTACAAAATAATGGCGTGATTCTTATAATTTTAATAAGTACCTACGAGTTATTTATGGGGCGAAGTGTACTTTTACACGAGAGTAGGTGATAAGTACGGCACTTCATGCAATCGTACGATCGGATAATTGTGGTCTCATTAATCACATGATACAAGGTTTTAAAAATACGTAAGGCCTTTTTTAATCGTGCAAAACATGTAATATACGAGGGTGAAGTGGCAACATGACATAACTCATTTTTTTGCCAAATTGACATAGAGGTGGTTTTTTCCAGCCAATTTCTCGTCGAATTGATTATCGACTCTAAAAATTCAAATGGAACGGTGTATTTTAGTTCACATTTACATAGAGTTTATTTTTGAGAATTTCTTAAGACCATCCGCAGCTTTTGTACGACCAGCCGTTCGTTCACAATGAGGGCTCAAAGTTGGAGCATATCAAAGCTGTCAACGTGAGGGTGAATCATGCAGCAGCCTGTCGGGTCAATGTTTTCAGGTTCAGGTTTTCAGATATCGAAATTAATGTTTTTCGCAGGGGGTTGGGTCAATCAAATATTCCAATTATGATCTACGGACTCAAATGAAAGTTTTTGACGAGGAGATAATATACATACAAAGTTTGCGTACTTTGAATAATAATCATAAACCTACCATTTAGTGATCTAGACAGAAGGTTATACTGCACAAAGAAGATAATAAACCGTTGTGCGAGGATTTGCAGAGATTTTTTGTCTGCTATAAAATCAGGAAACATGAGTTAAGTCGTGTGGCCACTTCACTCTCGATATACGAGTACATGGACGTATACGACCCTATACACCACGCTATATTAGCATTTTTGCATGATCTGTATTCTGTTAATATTACCAACAACATATTCGGTCCTGGATGGTACAACGACGTTTACATCACGTCCAAACTGTACATAACCTACCAACGAATAGTCAACAATCCTTTCTCTCCTGACGTTTCGACAATATGCTCTACCCGAGCTCTCGATAGTGACATTCGCACTTCGAAGCGGTGACATTTTCTCTCTAGTCACTGAGATAATATTTATTATCGAGCCAGTTCTGCGACCATAGGACGGGGTTTTATTTTGAAATTGTCTCCTTCTTCGGGACGCCCCTTACAGGCCCGAGCCTCTTCCCAGACACACCTTTCGAGATGTCCTTGAGATCTTTCACTAAAGGCACATGCTAGTCACAATCGTCATAAGTAACCGAAGGATATCGGCTATTCAGTCTTTTTTTTACTCTTCGTTTGTGGGAGTTGTCTCGTGGAGTGTTCATAATGCTAATGGTTACGATACAATATACAGGATCCTCACGACCATGATTGATGGTTTGTTCTTGCAAGTAATGAAAGAATGTAGGTACCCATCCAGGACTCCGTTTCGTACTGGGGTAAGAAATTATATGCAAAATGCACAACGGTTGCTTAAAACAGAGGCCAATAATTGGGGACCCATACATATGGACGTTACGATATTGAACAATATCGATATGATTAGACTGGCCAACAAAAAAAAGGTCTTGTTTGGTGCAGAGGAGATGGGGGTTGCTGATGGGGTTTTTCAGTGTGCTGGATCCAAATCTGAAACTCATTTTTCGCTGTCAGGCCTAGGTTTTGAGATATAGCTCATAATATGAATATAGGTATATTGTACCTCTTTTCTAGCTACGATTGAGTGTAAAAACACCACTTCAAAAAATTCCAATTAATACCTATTTCACTTCAACCTCTCTTGCTATGTTTTTTGAGGTACAGATTCCGAATTTGAAACTCGATTTTAGTTACCTTTGTCCATTCAACGGAAATGCATTTAAAAAAATAAAGGCAAAGATGGTAAAAATGTGGTTGCAAAATTGGATTCAAAATGAAAAACCCTGTAAGAATCGCTCCCTTTTATAAAAAAGATGCTCTTTCGCCAGGTCGATTTGTACTGGTGTTACCAAATCAAAATATTAAGATCACGATATCATCGAAAGAACATGTCGATATTTTGGATTACAGATTAAATGGAAAGAGCAGCAAATGATTCTAAAATAGTATCGAATAATAATATTATTAAGAATCATCGAATGAATTGAATCGAATCATATGGAACGGTTCTGATCACCGGAATTCTAGAATTGAAAGGATTGTTTCCATCCTGACGTACAGAATGAAATATGGAAAATGTTCCAGTCGTACAGCGTGAATTGATGAGCGAATTTTCGGCGAAACGCACCTTCCTAATTGACTATTCAACGACCACAAAAGTGTTTGGTATCGGTATTTTACATTTCAATGCGGAATCGACCTTCCAACTCCATAGAATATGGCGAATCTGGCCTCAGTAAAAAATTCGTAACAAAGTTTGTCTCCATTTTTTCCCGAGGACCTCAGTTTATAGATTTTTCCTCGCTGAACACGATGGTGAAGTCAGAATTGCGGTATCTCATTCCCTTATAAAATTAGAGCAGATGAACCGTGAAGAAAATCTGAAGTAACAACCACGTTTCTTCAAATTCAAAGTGCTCCAGTTTGAGAACGAAATAAGATATCGAAATTTGGACTTCACCATCGTGTTCAGCGTAAAAAACCTTTACAGGAAGGTATTACGTGTTGGAATGTTTCATTTTGGGAATTTATGGTTTATACCCCCCTCCATAAAACCCCCATTCCTTTTCTTTGAAAATTCTCTAAAATGGTACTTTTATGTCGGTACGAGTTTGTTCGGTCAGCCACATTCATAGGATTCCATTTTCCTACGTGAAAACATAGGATTGTTCTGGAGGTGGAAATGTAAAGACGTGGGACGATCAATGAATGTAATTATTTCTATACAACCGTTGGTTAAAATACTGCTTTAATACGCCCAACGTCATAAATGTTGAAGTAAATAAGTAAAATGGACATCCTACAGAACGAGTGGTTCGACAGGGGAAACAGAATGGACTGTATCAAAATGGATGGTATGAAATGGGGGAAAAAAAACTTCACTATACTCGTACAAATTGAACAGATCAGTCAAATACTTCTACTCGCTCGAATCGGAAGCAATTCGGTGGCCAGTTGTGCAGCTCGTTCGGCCACAAACGAATCAATTAAGTCGTCCAGAGGACAGCAAATATCATAGCGAGCCTGTAAAACCCTCTATTTCAACTGTTGATGAAACTTCTACATCGATGACCGGTGACAATCCGATACTTTTAGAGTGAAACATACTGTAGTGATAGTTTGGTTGATCTTTATACATTCAAAAATTTGAGTATTAACAAAATCCCGTATGCCTTGAGTTTACTCGATGAGTTGAACTAATGAAGCCGTTGACCTCGATGGATGCAACGCTGTCGTAAAGATAGGCATCTTCTAGACGCCTTAGTTCTATCGTATGTTGTGTGTTAGGTGTTAAATGTAGATTTGGTTTCTAAAAACAACCCAAAGTCGGTAACGATCAGTATTTCTTCAAGTCATTTACATTTTCGTGATTGACAAATAACTTTCACTCTTTGTACAACGTCATCAACTCCTGTGACAGGAGTCAATCTCAGTGGACCTTGTGGATTGAATTAATGCACCTACAGATACATGAAAATAAAAATTGTATAATTGTAGAATTGACATGGGATACCTCATGGATCATCCTGAAATACCGCTTATATTCTAATGCTACAGTAGCATGATCCATGAGGTATCCCATGTCAATTCTACAAAATTGTAGAATTGACATGGGATTTTGACATGGGACATAATTTTATACAATTTTTATTAGCATGTATATGTAGGTGCATTGATTCGATCTACAAGGTCCACTAAGATTGCCAAATTCCCTTCTCTAAATTTACAAGCTCCGGGGAGAATAGGGAATGATTCGACACCAAAGATCCGTGTTTTCGATTGGGTATTGAAATAATATCATTCGGCAATATCAGTACCTACCCAAATACAAATGGTAGGTTCAAATCAGGTCCGATAAGTTCCACCAACATCCGCTTTAGCTTTAGCTGCTACTCGTATTTGCAGAGATGGTGCTCTCAGAAGATCGCAGGTGTTGAGGTGAAAAAGGCATTCACCTGCGGTTTCTCGGGTTTCCAGTGCACTCGGCAGGAACTAGTCAACCTCTTTTTGCCCCTCGTCTGCGATATATCCTCCCTTGCCCCCTTTCAGACGATAGTCCTGTAATTGTTTTGTACTTCAGGGCGTGGCCTTGTCCTTCCAGTTAACCAGTTGATCGTCCTATCGAAGTGAAGCTCACACGGTATTTTTTTTTTGTCCACCTTGAAAAAGGAGTCAGCTGAGCTTCTCTATATATAATGCTCTGTGCACGTTTGACCCCAGCAGACAGCATCAAGCCACACCACTATGCTTCTCTTGGTAAGATATTTTTCCTCCTCTATCAGTGCTTGTTTAAACGTAGGAATACCTAAGGATATTCTCAAAACTCAATGATCAAAAGCGTGAAACTTCTTGTGGTGAACAACCATTCAATTTGAGGGCCAATTTCTGTTAAATACAACTGAATATCAAAATGAATGCTCATTCTCGTGTGAACAGAATTGATAATTCCAATACATCCTTGACCATGTAAAGTAGTTGTGAAAAACGTTTTTTGCTGCAGATGTAAAGCCGATATGTGGGACATTACTTGAATATCCATATTATTATATACCTTGAACCAATAATTGATTATTATTGTAGGTAACTAATTATACAATTATTGTAGGTAACTAATCGAAGATAATATAAACAACTCGTAATACAAAGGATTTATATTGAAAATTCGGAGTATAACGCCCTAAAACTGTTGATTACACTGGCCACCAAAAAAGTGTTGTTTGGCGAAGAGGTGATAAGAGTAGGTGTTGGGGTTTTTCAGTGTGCTAAATCCAAATCCGAAACCCGTCTTTCGCCATCAGGTCTAGTTTTCGAGATATAGCTAATACACCTCTTTTCTAGCTACGTTTGTGTGTTAAAAATTGTACTTCAAAAAAATCCTAGTGAATTTTCCTAAACTTTCTATGTTTCTATGGTTTTTGATGTGCAGAATCCGATTTTAGTTATCTTCTTCCATTCTACGTAAATCAGCGGTAAAGTTGACAAAGTACACACAAAAATCCAAAAAACACTGTTTTATAGTTTTTTAAATGCATGTTTTGAAAAAGTACGGCAGATAGAAAAATCTAGTTTCAAATTCGGATTCAGTTTGAGAAATCCTGTAAGATTTGCCAAATCTATAAAGTAAACCGCTGGTTAATTTTCATCTGATACATTCACTTTGTTCGGGTGAGGATTAAGGAACACGAAAGTTGGGTACTGGTTAAACACGTTGATTTAATTAAACAATTAAATTAATTGGAAGATAATAAATGTATGTTCATCGTAATATAAATTATTGATCAATATAATAGAAAATTTGTTCGAACTAACTAGTAGGAGGCACCTAATATATTAAATGGCAATGAAATTCGTTAATTGATCATTAAAATTTACATTAGCTATTCTGGATAAAAATCAGTTTCTAAAATCGGATTCAGCATAAAAAATCCTGTAAAAATCCTCTTTTATTTGCCAAATCTAAAAAGAACAAGCGTCAAAACATTCCTCATCCAAATGAACAAAGTGAACGTATCAGATGAAAATTTACCAACGGCTTATTTTAGAGATTCGAAAAATGTTTTTTCAAAAAAAAAAAATGCATTTAAAAAAGTGTAAAACACTGTTTGTGGGATTTTTGGGTGTACTTTGTCAACTTTACCGCTGGTTTCCGTGGAATGGAAGAAGATAACTGAAATCGGATTTCAATTCGGATTATGCACCTCAAAAAAGAGTGATTGAAAGTGAAAAATTAACTAGGGTTTTTTGAAGTACAACTTTTAACATACAAAAGTAGCTAGAAAAATATACCTCATATTATGAGCTATATCTAAGAAACTCGACCATACCTATGGCGAAAAACGGGTTTCAGATTTGGGTTTAGCACACCGAAAAACCCCAACAGCAACCCTCATCTCCTCTGCACCAAACCACACCTTTTTTTGTTGGCCAGTGTTACCATAGCTCATAGGTACATATTCTGTTATATTATACCTATAACGACATAAATATTATTTATTCGTACTTTTCAACAAGTAGTCCATGGACAAACAATTTCTCATACAGATTCTGACATGAAGAATACGTTTAGAGACCAAATTTGGCTTTTGCTTGTCATTATTCATAACCTTTCTGTGAATTTGGTAGTTATAACATTATAGAACAGAACGGAACACTTTAAATTGTTATGAGCCGATCACCATCACAAGTTAGGCAAGTATTACCTTTGCGAGCTAGATCAACAAGCCATCAATTTAGCGAATTATTGCAGATTTGACCACACTAACCAGCCTAATTAGACCCAGCATTTTCAACCCGAAAATCTCTGTGATTCAAACCATTTCATATATACAATTCGATGATATGTATAATATACGTATTATTCCATTTGATCAAGGTTGTAACAGATTTTACAGTGTATCCCCATTTCGGGCGAAGCTACGCAACCGTTCAGAAATAACCAAATTAATCCTCAACCCATGATATACTGGGGCTACTTACTTGTGACCCTCAACGTAATTATTTCCAACGATCCGTCAAGTCCAGATACTCATAACGCCTGATCAATCTAAGTTTTCCACCTTCCACCCACACCCATTGAAATTGAAGACGACGCCGTCGGATCAAACGAAACGTCCGCTAAGATTAATTTAACGTAACCGAATGAGGGCGGTTATTGAATGGAATTCACGGGTTGCTGACCTTTCAAAGCAGAGAATGAGCATTTGGGTTTCGTACGTTCGGTCAGCTAATTATGAGGGCCACTCCGAACAACTGAAGACACGTGTAATCACCCCTTACATTCTCTTCGTCGTCCTCACCTCTAATTTGCGTTAGGCTACCTACTTGTTATCGAATATTCCAACGGTTTTGATCAACTTTTTCCTGCGTACTGATTGATTACGGCGGACTACGTTGTGGTCATAGGTTTACCAACTACTTGTAAGGTTTTCATAGAAAGATGCAAAATGACCAGACCTGTGGTACAGGAGTATAGATATGATTACGGGTTTATGATCAATCACGAATGTTCTATTAATATTTTGCTGGCTAAAGGTGGTCTTAGGGCTAAAAATGCTGTATCTTTCAAGAAATAGTTACTACAACAACGTTTGTAATTTCAGGTAGCCATTGCACTGATTGGAGCAGTGAACTCCGAGCCTCAGGGCATCATCCCAATGGGTTACAACATCGTCGCCCCTAATGTCGCCCCTTCAGTCTTTCCCATTCCTTATTCGACGATTCCAACCGCATCCCTGCCATCGCCCATCACTGGAGTAATCCCTGCTTCCATGCCGGCATCCATCCCTGCAGTCATCCCTGCTCCCATGTCAGCAACCATCCCTGCAGTCATCCCTGATCCCATGTCAGCATCCCTCCCTGCAGTCATCCCTGCTCCCATGCCTGCATCCATCCCAGCTGTAATCCCCGGTTCCATACCTGCTGAGTCGATGCCTGCACCCGTCATCCCCTTGGGGTCTTACCCAGCAGGAACCATCCCACTTTCGTCTATTCCAGCAGCCGCCTTACCTGCAGCTACGATCCCAGCAGCGCCCGGTGCCATCGAAATGGGTCCGAGCATCGTATATCCGTCTTTAGACATCAATATGGTCAGATCACCCGTGAACCCCAAGCCCACTGAAGACACTCCGGAGGTTGGTTGAATGCAAAATTTGTATTATTGTTATTTTGTAATTTAATGAAACGAATGAAATTATGAGCATTAGGTAAACAGGGATTCAACAATTGAGGCGTTGACAATGAAAAGGAGGTGAGTGCCAAAATTTTTCACTGAAAATAATGTTCCAACGCCAAAAAGAGGCAAGACTTAGTGTGTAACGAGCTACGTTTAGTTTCTGTCGTTGCTGGAAGAGGAGGTTTGGCTTCGAAAATAGGACAACCAAAACTTCTTTTCCTTCTCCTGTAAAATTTAATTTTTGGCACTTACCTCCTTTTCATTGTCAAAGCCACGATTGTTTCAATTAGGTTGTTACATTCGACAGTCTTTGCAGGCATTTTTGACTTCAACCTCGAGAGGGAGTTTTAGGGGCCCCTAAAACATTCGTGAGGGCCATTTGAGATGCTTGAAATGGAATCTAGTTATCATTTTTGGTAACAATGTGAATTTCCTCACCTCATCATGAACCTCTCGTCAAGACCAACGCAATGTCTGGTGACCAGTATTGAATTCAATAGCGGGGTTTTAGCGAGTTTTCTAGTTTCTGCGGTTTGTTAGTGTATTTTCGAAGGAGAGGAAGTATTACTATTGTCCTCGAAATTTTTAAAACTTGAATTTCCGAAACATTTGCAACCAAATCCGTTCCAGACCATCCTGAATTCACTTCCAGAAGACACCAGAAAACATACTGACTTTACCATCGTCAGCCCCCCCCCCCCTCCCCCCTCTGCTTTTTCGAGCTCATTGAGGTCTTAAGTTCGTCATCCCATGTTGGATTTTCCAGCTAATGGAGCCTAAAAGTTCGATCTTCCACAAGATCGGGAACAGCCCTGCTTGTATTACCCCAACGTGTTACCAACGTGATTTTGAGACCAAAAATCAATAGATAAATATCGTGAATATTGAATTAAAACATTTAATTCGTTCATAATATTGTTGTCTCCTTTTTATCAAAGTAACCTTCAAATCAAAAAACCAATGCGAAAGAGGAGAATCCATTAATCATTTATCACTTGAAATCGAGGGGAAAGCCGGTATTGTGGATTCTCCGGTCGAGAGTTGGTGCAACACTGATAGGTATCGAAGAAGAATATTAACATTTTCGTATAATAATTTATTACATTACATAGGAACCAATCTCTTGGTTTTCATTTTTTGAATGTTGGGAAATTTTGCTGGTGAAGGTCCCCCTTGGTTTTTATTCTCGCTACGGCCCTGCCATCGTGTATAGCGTTGGAAATTTTATACACTGAGGTGGTACTCGAAAAAAAAAAAGGTGCCCAGTGTTGAATTCAATAGCGGGGGTTTTAGCGAATTTTCTAAGAAAATGTAGCCATTGTTCTCGGTCCAAAATTTTTAAAACTCGAATTTCTGAAAAATTTCATTGTACCAAAATCTGTTTCAGAGCATCTTAAATCCACTGCCAAAAGACACCAAAACTATATGTATGTTTCGTAGATTTGAATTATTGCACAGAGGGATGAAAAGTTGATAGAAACACTTGGAGAAAAACGGAAGTTTTTCTGTTTTTTAATATACCTATTTATGTATGTGTCACTCCAGACGACAACTCTCGATAGAATTGCAATAAAAAGTTCAAATTTGCACAAAAAATCTGTCTTGGCAATCGAAAGGCTAAGTTCGTGGATAAAAAGAATTGGGCCACTCTAAGGAGGAGTTTTAGGGGGGAAATTTCCCATAAATTCCCAAAATAAAACATTCTGGCTAGTGGCAGTTCATTTTAAAGGTTATTTTTTATGCTGAATACGATGGTGAAATCAGAATTGCGATATCTTATTCCGTTCTCAAACTGGACCGCTTAGAAGATGAAGAAACGTGGTTGATACTTGATGTTCTTCACGGTTAATCTGCTCGAATCTGATAACGGAATGAGATATCGCAATTCTGACATCACCGTCGTGTTCAGCGTTGAAATGTCCAAAAGCTGAGGGGGGTTTTTGGGAGCTTGGGGAGGGGGGGGGGAGGTTTACCCATTAATTCCAAAAATGAAACGTTCCGACAAGTGACATTTCAAAGGTTTTTACACGCTGAATACGATGGTGGAATCAGAAGTGCGATACTGTGAAGCTCTTGAATTGGAGCACTTTGAAGATGAAGAAACGGGGCTGATACTTGAGATGTTCTTCGTGGACATCATGTTCATGTTCTTGAATGGAGACATTAAATTTTATTTAAAATTTTTAAATAAAACCAATTATTTATTCGATAATTAGCTCTTATAAGCTCTTATTAGCTCTTATAAATAGCCATGCTGCATGACTGTCGATTTTTTTTCCCTGAGCTGGTGTCTTAATTCGCCCTCAAACCGCCCCTAATACTATGACGATAGATGATTGAACTAATTGATTGATATTCCCTCACAAAGGTGAAAAAGGCCAGAATGGACTTCGAAATGGCTTACAACAAAGCTCAGAGCGGAACTCCGGAAACCTCTTCGGTCTTCAGAGCCAAAAGAGACATCCAGCGCGTTCTACCGTACGGATACAACTTGCCGTACTCCGGCTACGTGACGCCTTACGGACACGTCTCCGGAGCAGTTCCCTCGTCCCACGTCCTCCCCTCAAACGTTCTTCACGCTCCGTACTTCGCCCATGTCTAACAGCTGACTCTACGATCTTCTCATCACGCCGTTTGTCATCACGTTATCAACGGAACCTCACACGAAAGATTCAATAAAACTTCACATTCATCATCCTCATCCCTGAAATCTTTGTCTACGTTATTCAAAACCCTCCTCTGGTTGTTTATTCACTTCAATGTCTGCATAATGAATACTTTTTTTTAAATGTTTTTATTTCCGACAAGATTATACATTGAATACACGATCACAAGTTGAGTAAATCAAAGAAAAATAAAAAATTAATCATACTACTCAGGAAATATAATCTCCAATAAGGGCAGAACCCCTCGGTAGGAGATGAGCTGCCCGAGCCACCACATCATTCAGGTCCCACATAATTAGAGTACATGTCAATAGTATACGAATAAAGTCCAAATCGTTGAAACTTAAAGTTTACTTTAAGAAACCATTTATTATCCTGATTATGTGAAAAAGAAGTACCGAGACTTTAAATCAGGTTGTACGAGAAATCGACGAGTTCAAGTTAGTGGACGCGCGCCAATTCAGATGCATCAGTTTCTCTTCCATTTCTTATGTACCGGTAGCCTAACTCGCGATTCGTTCGCCATAGCGTCCCAGTGGTTTTGTATGTCACAGCCCCCGATGCCGTTGTACATCTTGAGTCTTGCTGCACTGCAACGTAATAATTCAAACATACCTTTAAACAGAATAACGAAACAATACGAACAGATGCAAGTAGTTCTGAGAGCATGCCACAATAATTGTTATTATTATTGTTAATAATTATTAGTACCCTACACAGTTCGGTCATTCCCCGCACCAAAGCTTCATGAGGTAATAATTTATACTTTATATAATAATCTAATCTTAAATGCTACAACCGGTAAAGATAAATCCTACAAGAAGAGATTGTAGATTTATTTTAGTATATGACTAAGGCAGATTATCGAATCCAAGTGGGAGGCCATGAGTAAGTCTAAGTAATATGTAGATAGAGGAGCCCTCCGGCGAATGATATCGCGGGTTTTTGACTAATAGCCCGTAACGAAATAGAATAAAACTTGCCCTTTAGTGCGGTTGCCATCAGTTTGGCATCTGGATTCCAAAGAAGCGCTCAGGGCTTCCTATGTCGGCTACAGAACGAATTTCTATACGTTTTTTTGACGCCACCGAGAGCGTGAATAAATGAGATCTGGATACGGGAATTTGAAAGTCAATAAACCAAACGCTTCGCTCAGTTCTGGGGGTCGGATAGTAAATCTAGAGAAAGGGCCAATAGATCAGGAATTGAATAATTGGTCAGTTAGGCCGAGATTTATTGAACCTATCGAAATTTATTTCGTTTTCCGTCGATAAGGTATCTTATATTCCAACAAGATAGTGGGATGGCTAGATGGGTATTGCTAAAAATAATCAGGTCACACTCAGCAGCCATGTTGAATGTAATATCAATGATGGTGAAGGTTTGAATTGACTCATTGGCATGTTTTAAACAGTTGTCATGATTAAGAATCATCATATTGTATAGGTACATACGCAATACACGAAAAAACTGCATGCACAAGAATACGTACAATATGTACATCATAACATGCCGTACCAAATTCAACCATAAAGTATGACCTGATCTCTCCCTAGCCCCTTTGAGAAGCCCAAAATTAACAAAACCTTCTTAATATCTGGGAGTAAAGATTGGGTGATATTTCAAATTTTGTGGAATGAATCTTAATACCTACTAATTTGTACACTTTTTAGCAGAAAAATGTCCAGGGAAACCTTTATTGATTGTTATCATGGCTCGTTCAGGAACCTACCAATCAAAACCACTCTGCAGTACAAAATACATACCTGCTGGAGGATGTTCTCAAAGGCTTTATGTGCGGTTCTGCAACCATAGCCGGCGTGGAAGACGACAAGTTTATCTGTTTGTCCCCGCAGGACGGCTTGTAGTTCCTGCATTTGTCGTACAACGGCTTCTTTGAGACGTACGAAGACTGCTTGTGTTGATTTGAAGTGTTGATCAGACGGATGCTGCGGACAAATATGTCCGAGTCGTTTGGAGTCCTTTCGCTGATTTTCGAGGACACAGAACTTGCTGTTCCCATAGCTCGTCTTTCACCAATCAATCCTGATCTTTCTTATTCAAAAGAATACTGCAAATCACAAATATCACATATTTGGTAGGTATATTCTAAATTACAGAATAGGTGATAAATAATATACTCACCTAGCTAATAGTTGCTATCTACGCCCATCTAGGATCCCTTAACTCATAGACCAAGGCTGATGTAGAATTGAAGTAATTTTCAGGTATGTGTATGGGAAAATTAGGCCAGTTCTCGCACAATCGAACCTATTCCTTCTCCATGCTCCAACAAAACATATCAGATGTGTACATTTATAGAAACTCAACAGATAAAGTACCTACGAAGTATAAGCACCCTGAAATTCATTCAATTTCATTTTACAAAGCTTCGGGACACTGTAAAACGGTAGTGTAAACTACGCGACACTATTTTCTCACGCGAATGCTCTTTTACCTGCTATATTGATGCAACAGGCTTGAGAATAATTCTAGAGCGATCTTCAAATCACAGTAGTCACAAAAATTTAGAAAGAACAACTAAAACCTGCATGACTTGTAGAGATGTTGTGAAATTAGAAAAACTAGCAATTTAGACTGTACTACCCGAAAATGGGATTATTTCCGTTGCCGTGGATCACGTTGATAATCATAAATACTCGTATGATATAACATATTTGAGTAGCTGAATTAAAAAATCTGAAACTCGGAGATCCTTTAGGAAATTTCACGGTGATCACGAAAGTAGAAATGGGGGTTTCAGATATCTGCCTCCCCCTGGCGCCTCTGACGTCATCACCACCTCTCTTCGCTACCACCCGATCACCTAGCCAGCCAGCCCTCTGACGTCATAAGCTCTGACGTATTAGTTGGCCTCCTGCCAGCCGTCTGACGTCATACAGTCGTGCATCATAGGCTCTGACGTACTATTGGCCTCCTGCCAGCCGTCTGACGTCATACGCTCGTGCGTCATAGGCTCTGACGTACTAGTTGGCCTCCTGCCAGCCGTCTGACGTCATACGCTTGTGCGTCATAGGCTCTGACATAGTGGCCCGCCGGTCTCTTGTGTTCTGACGTGATCTGAGGGAAAGGGTGAATCAAGGGAACAAATTTTTCCCGTTTCAGTTTATGTGCCAAAGCAAAGACATGAAAATGTCAAAAACTATGTAAAAACACAAACGGTGGGTACAGCTTTCGTACAAGTACGCAACCACGAGGGACATTTTATGTCTTTGCGCCCCCTCCCATCAGAAACTTATATGAAGCTTGCATTCGTGTTGACAATATAAATTATTGCGAATGATCACCTGTGTGTAAACAATTACGCTCATACCGCAGCTTGTCGGCCACGCACTCCGCAGTAGTTAACGTAATATGGTTAGGTAAATCGAGAACTATCCAACGAGTGGTGAACGATTTTTGTACGATGATAACTGGCGAAGATAAAGTTCCGTAGCAACGAATCGGTTGTAAGCGAAAATCATCAGAAATATTTTCGTGACGCTTCTTCGTTACATTTTCGAGTTTATGTAGCAAAGTAAAGACATAAAATGTCAAAATAAGACCATTTGCACACATTCTGCAGGACTTCATTAGGTCACATATTGTACTGGACAAGTAACCTATTCATATCCCCGTTTGCAAAATACAAATGGGTGCAAAGTTATTACAGCACAAAACTATAACCTAATAAATGACAATTGAGTGGTGAAAGTTGTGCGAAGGTACCTCCTTATAGCGCAGACGCGTTTAGAATATCAGTTTGTCATACCTATACATACACATCAATCACAATCCCAAGCCTTCCATTACCTCTTATACATTTCAATGATGCTTATACTGCTCTCTATTATTTTCTAAATGGCATAATCGCTTGGCATAATTGTTCATGTTTTGTTCATGCATAATTAATAATGTTTGTTTCTAAATTGCCAATGATGGTAATTTGGATGGCCAATTAACTATCCTCCCGGACTGCGGCTAGTTGACTCCACGTTCAGAGCTGAGGAGTGGGGATCCTTCTTGTTTGACTGCTTCATTAATATCTTGAAGGGCCTCAATTGGGAATCCAATCAATCATAATTTATTATAGGGACTATAAGGCGACGACTTTAGGTTCCAACGCGTGTTGATGAAAACTATTCCTGTCTCGGTAAAGTAACTATCAAGGCGACAGAAGAAAACATGGCCTTATGAATATTTCGAATGACGAGTCGACGAATCCCATTTGTTCTACCTTGTGTGTGAGATGCATGAGACGTTTAGAGCAGTTTTGGTTTGTCTTAATGTTGATTGACACCTTCGCTTTTTTGGTAGGTTTGGCAGGTCACCAACTTGTGGTTGTACCAACTAATATTGTTACCTACGATTACTCCCACTACGTACCAACATAAAGCGCTGCGAATGTTGAAAGATGTCTTAGGATGTGATCTCAGGCTGCGAATGGTCAATCAGGAATGCGGATCGTGTGGGTGATCGTACTGTCATCGTCCAGTTCAGCAGTCTGGTCTTCGACAGCTGCATTCATCACTCCTAGTCCTGATTATCAGATAGTTTCTTCTCATTTCACTGTGGGATCATTACATTTCAAGTTGTTATTAATCTGCAGAAGGTAACAGCAGAGAATTTGTTATTTATTTATAAATTCCATTTACATCCAAAAATACAAACTGCTTAATTCTTTGCACATACAACGCTACACAGTAGTTATGAAAGATAATGCTTCTCGCTGACCACACTCAGTGTGACCAAGAGAAGCAGCTGAATTTGGAATTTGAATTCGCCATATGGGATCAGTCCGTGGTGGAGGATGAGCATCGTGTATGGCAATGCACAACGACAATAATTCAAACAAACAGTAAATCTTAGTAAGTAATCTTATTTGAAGAGTACAGGGGAAGAATGATAAATGTCCATGAAAGCTGATCTCGAGAAAAACCATTATTAGGGTATCAAAACATTTTGAGGCATGGGAATGATCAAGATTAAAGAAGACTTCAGATGTTTGCACATACTTTTATTTGTTTAAATCTTGATCATTCCCTTGCCTCAAAACGTGTTTAAACCTTAATAATGGTTTTTCTCGAGATCAGCTTTTGTGGACATTTATCATTCTTCCCCCGTACTAGTGTAGTGGTAACTCAGAGTTTAATTTTGTTGGGTAATACTTTTTTAATATTAATATTTTTTAATTTAACTTTTTGGAAGTCTACTAGAGCGATACTGTTAATTATAGTGACCACATTTCTCACGAGGAGGTATTGAATTCCAATATGCCTTGGTAGGGGAAAAAGTGCTATGACGCCGTCGTTTTCAATTTAGGAACAACCAAACAATAATTGTTTGGTTGTTCCTAAATTGAAAACTAGTAATTATTACTAGCAGAAAATCTCGTGTAAAACGTACGTGTTGGGGCTGAAATGTCGTTCTTTCCAAAGTTTGATAGACGGCATAGCAAATAAGTCGTCCAGCCTAACCAATCGTAGTTCCCTGAAAGGGAGCGCTTTGTGTGCTCTACAGTTGCCTTTACCTACTGCTCTAATAAAACAAATTTGTAGCACTTCTATTCTACGTTGACGAATATGCACTACCCCATATGGGAAGGCCGTACAATAACAACCCCTGGATAAGAGCAGAATAAACCTGCCTGTTAAAACCTGCTCGCAACCTTTCTCAGAAATGAAAAAAATATACACGCACTTCCTCAGTTTTACAGAAAGCGCTGAGATTTGCTGCTCCAGTTTCACTAGGCCTTCGGTCGTAATGGCCAAGTACTTTTCCATGGCTACACGATTTACAGATCGACACAAACGGGGCTGATTTTGACAATCATGCTCATGGATTTTCAGTTGCAAATCAGCGGGTGACATACATACAAATACAGTTTTATTAACGCTCAGCCTGTTTTCAATCAGCCAACAGTCTATTGTTTTCATCCACCGCTTTGCTTCAGAATAAGCCTCCGACCATGTGTCACCACTGTAAATCAGAGCTGTGTCGTCAGCAAACAATAACATCGGTATTCATTGAATAGATGAGTAAAAGAATTTGACGAGTGATTCAAGAAATGTTGCCGAAGGACTACCAAGGAAGCTAATGAATAGGCTATAACCGCCGTAATAATCTACAAACTTCTCTTTTACATGAAATTGCAGTCAAATTAGTAAAATCCACAATGAAGATGAATTAAGGAGGTTTTTCGGATAGACGGATCTTCTGTGAACTAGTAGCAGTGGTGTAGCTCGCATGATGTAGTGATGAATGTTGAATGTAGTGATGAATTCCCGACAGGTTCCAAACACTAATACACGGTAGGTACCTAAACATTGGAACAATTCATCTCCAGTATCAATCAGGAATGTTATATCAAAATAGCCTACGACCAAGAGCAGTTGCCTTGTCAACAAAATACGATTTTACGTGTTAATGCTTATCCCGTTGCAATGCTCTATAATCCTCTAGCAGTTCGACAGGACACCTGTACCTATGGGCGAACTCCATCTTGATCCTCATCTCATCTCTTTTCGGCTTCTTGACAACAAAAGGCCCCAAGCCGTTCCACGGGGCCCGCAACTTTTACATCTGCAAACTATTAATTTTCAAAGGTCTTAGATTTTCGTTATCAGAGCCAAGAAAGAGGCTCAGAGGTAGGTAACCGGAATGCCGCTCCCGATATCGCGAACGTTCAAGATTTATAGCGCTGGAAGGGCTTTGCCCTGAGGGGACTGACCTTAAAACCAATTTGGCATTCTTTATTTTGAAGGACCATCTTCTTTCACTCGTTCATTTTATTAGGTTGGAAATAAATGGGTTATTTCCATGCGACTGGCGACTCCAAGTCAACGAACTTCAGAAAAATATTTGCATGGATTTATCAACAGAACTAGAAGTGTTTTCCATTTGACCACCCAACCTTGCAAATATACATCATTCAATTCATTGTAGTCAATTATCATTTAGATTGATACATAGATAATTCACCACATACAGTGGTCGCCACTGTCTGTGTATGTTGAAACTCGTCATATCCGAACGTTCAACATTCATTTTCTTAACTCTTTCTTCGCAATCAGTCCAATTTTAGAATTTTAGATCGTGATTCGCTTACTACACGTTCACCCTCGAGTAACAAGTCTCCTCTCGAGGGACAATAATCACAAAGTAGGCTCACGATTGGCTCCAATATCTTTTACGATCTAAAGTAAAGTGTCACAATGTTGGTAAATGCACTTGCGCATGCGTTAACTTTTTGTTTCCTTTCATTGGCATTACATTGCTGTACACACCCACAAAATAATGATACGAAAGTAGAAATTTCTTAAATAATTATGTTACAAATACCAATAAACTAAACAGTCCTGTGTAAATAAAAATATTTCTTGTTATATTTGTTGTTTATTTGTTGTTTAAATTAATTAGAGTCTTGCTTAAAATTTCACTGATTAGCACTGCTGTTGGTCCATGCTGATCATTCAATAACGTCCATTCAGCGATACGTAAACATCATCTGGACCGCCGACTTACCTGGAGGGCCCACGTCAACCGCACAGTAATGGAGATGAAGCGGCGTGTATACCAGCTTTGGCCAACGTTGAACCCCAAATCAAAGCTTGATCTAACAAACAAAAAGCTGGTATACATGTTGCTTATTGAACCAGTTTGGGCGTAAGCGTGTGAAGTTTGGGGTTCAGCCTGCAGCACATCAGTACAGAAAATTCAGGTCCAGCAGAGATTCTGAGACACATCTGCAACGCCCCTTGGTTCGTCAGAAATGACACCCTTCACAACGACTTGCGAATAGACACGGTACGTGATAGGATCAGGAGAAGCTATGTCCTTTTAAGGACGACAGCTACGGATCTTCCAAATCCTGAAGTGGCGCGAATCGCGGGACCAGCCCCCTGCACGAGCCGTAGGCTGAAAAGAAGAGTCCTGAGGGATAACATTCTAACCTAAAACCCCACACACAACCTAAACTGCATCACCATACCAACACTGAATAAACAGCTATATTATAATTTCCCCTGATTACCCCCCAACCCGCTATTCAGGTACATATTGTGAAGTATTGAATTGAATTGAATTATCTCGATGAACAATTTATGAAAACATGCCAAAATATATAACAAAAATAAAAAAGACGAAAGTTGCTCAAGGACGAAAGATTCTCTAGAACGGAAGATTCTTGGGAACAAAAGATTCTTGAGGGCGAAAGATTTTTAAGGACGTGAGATTCTTAAGAACGAAATATTCCTAAGGACGAAAGATTTTCAAGGACGAAAGATGTTGAAGAACGAAAGATTCTTAAGAATGAAAGATTCTTAAGGACGAAAGATTTTTAAGGACGAAAGATTCTTAAGAACGAAAGATTCTTAAGAACGAACTATTTTTTCGAGAACTGTGGATCACAGACCACTTCATCTTCATCGTCACTTTCTTATATCCTTTGGAGTTCAACCCCAGCTATGTGATCCCACGGTTAAGCTAAAATCTGTAAGGGGTTATACCGAATCATTAATCAAGTTTGGTATGAATTATTGCTAACACTTCAGTATTATTGTACCACTTAATTCGTAAATAACGGAACTAGGTATAATAGTGGTTCGAATAATAATACGATTTTCTGAGTTGAATAGGTGTTGCGTGTTTTATGGAATATGGACGGACGCTCAGTAGTGTTCGGTCACAACATAAATACATGACTAAACGGACCTGAGATTCAAATTCTGATTAGAGAAAAGATATCAAAAGGATCGACGAAATTATTAAGAATCTTCATTACCAACACTGCGGGAGAGCTAAGGCTACGCAATGCCAGATCAGTTTAGGTGAGTACCAGTAACAAGGTCATCCTAATACGAATAGGAAGGCGCGTGAAAAATAGAAGATAAAGGTATTGGACGGATTCCGTCAGGGAAATGGTAATAAATAAAGCAATTAACGTCAAATTGTCAGAATATAAATGGGCTGTGTCAATCCCAGGATGTGTTAGTTAGACAGCCTCAACGAAGGAACGAAGCTAAATGTTACAGTTTGAGTCGAATGTAGATTGAAACTGGATGGCAACCGTTCCGTGTTTCAATTAGTGAGATGTTCAGCTTGAAATAATATTATGTAAGGATCATTTTCATTGTAAAGTTTGAACGAACGGGAGGTCGTTCAACGGTACGGGTGGTCATAAAAAATTCTCTTAATCAAACTCTAGGTAGTTCTTGATATAAATTATTGCCGATGTATTATTGGAAGTAGAAGACGCGGAAAAAAGGTGTCCAAAGGATATACCCACCGAGTGGAACATGACTAACCTTTGGGCGGTTCTGTTCTGGCAGCTTTGTCAGTGTAGGAAGAACATGGTCACAGCACCCAATTTATGGTAACGAGGAGAGGCGTAAATTGAATCCTCTATTCAGCATTTAATAGTTACGATATGTGTAGGAGAGCTATCGTCGGACTCCGTGTAAGGCAGACATGGTTTCGGGACTTCTGACACGCCTACTGATGCTAATGAATGACATCTCGACGCCCAGTGAGGCAGCGACACCACTTGTAAGGGAAAACCTCACGAAGATGGTCCACGTGTTGCATCCACTCTTGCACAACATACAACAAAAGCTCGTGAATAGCCAACTCTGTAGGGTTCATAAATAAATCATTTATTTGGTATCAGGGCGGCAGGGACCGATTTACCTTTCGAACGACGAAGTGCGAGTCATTCTCGATTTATTTCCGTTTGTCTCTTCATTTTCAATCGATACAAAAGGAGGCGTCGGGACTGATTTGGTTGGGTCAAATGAGATCGTCTCCGAAACGAATGGAACCACGGACAATGAAACGTGATGCACCATAATTTCAAGATTCCATCCTGCTGATATAACATCTGTAGTGGACGATGGCATTACGACATAACATCAATGAAGCTGCTAGTAAATTGTAAAATCCACCAGGGGCGTAGGTATTTCATTCAAACAAGTCAGAAGTTAACTGGATAGAATTTCAGCCAAGATAAGAGCTGCCCTGTTGAGGAAAAACGCTTTAATTCCAAAATTGTCGAAAATGGGGTTTTTATGAACCCTTCCTTATTCAACCAATCTAATGGTCGAGTCGAAATTTCATGCATGGCTTCTGATTTTTTCCTTGTTTCAATGGTATTCCCAGAATAATGGAAGTTCGTCCAAATTACACACTACTCTAAATAAGTAACATATAATAATTATATGTTATGCATTTCGTTCACAATTATTGTGTAAGAGAGAGAAAAAAAAATCATCAAATTTTTTCCCTGCTCTACGATGGCCAACTAAGCCACACATCAGTCAAACTGAGCAAAATAAAATTTGAGCGCTTTACAACGTTATAAGTTACGAATTTTAAATAAGGTCCGGCTTCCTCCAAGATGTGGAAGGTCACTTTTCAAATTAGACGTGTAAAAATAAAGATTAGAACAAACATCTTACACAATATTTTACGTCTTTGTTTGTTGTACTACGTATGTAACAAGTAAAGTGATTTCTGTAAGTTACCAGGTTGAGGTGTTTTTCATCAAAATCCTTCCGAAAAATCCAGCTCTATTTGTGAAGGTGGAACGCCTTGAATAAAAACTCCTCAAATCGAGTTAAGAAATATTCGAAAAACCAGCCAGAAATAATCCATAGTTGCCTCAAATGCCCTTCACACACATCGATTTATTTGAACATCAATCGATGTCCTACCAAATAGTTGGGGCTGTTTTGCAGTGAACAAAAGGGGAGTTTTCACTGGTAAACTGATTTCTGATAAATTAAATAGAGTTAAGGCGTTTTTCCTTAACAGGGCAGTATTGCTCAGGATTTTTTCGTGTATCCATCATCAACTCAAAGTTGTGTATTCCTATGAGTCGTGGCATTTCTCGGTATGACCACAAAGAATCAAACTTCTCTTGTTAAAACTGGAGGGCAAAACCCATCGTTCGTTCCCCCACGACCACAACAGAATTAGCCCATTTTAATGCAAATGCTTGCAGCGGCCTCATGATCATTTGAACTACCGTTGACGCTGATTGGTTCACAATAGCCACAAGGAGACTCAGTTTCTGACAACCTCGGGGCGTCCTAGCCGGCCACGTGAGGACTCACGTGACAAGAAATATCAATAGTGAGCCAACTGAAATTCTAAGTAAATACTTCTTATGCGGCTGGAGAACTCACGCATCTGAAAATTTGTGCTACTTACTGGAGTTCAACAATGTTACTTTGTCAACGTCAGAAAGAATACCTACTCTGTAGTATAAATATATGAAAACTTTATATCAATATGGTCGATGAGAGTGATATTTTTTCCGCGAGATGCATAAACTGAGTGTTATAGGGAAATAAAGACAAAAATAACCTCACTCAGAATCTACAATAATTGTTATTTCTTTATTTACGATGTTTGAGATTTTCAAATTGACTAAATATATGTGCACAGCCAATAAAATCCAAATCATAAATGAATGATACCATGAATGATTAGTTTCATCTTGGTCGTAGCATTCAGATCACGATTATTTTCGTGAAGTATCAGTTTTATGCCTCAAGTATCAATTTCAAAAACATTGCAGCATGTAGAGAGAGTAGGAACGTGAAGTCAAATTTAACCCAAATACGATGCAAATCAAATGGACCATCGATAATCCCAAATATTTGTGTGAGTTGAGTCCATGACGTCCCATAACAGCCCATTTGGTTCCACAATCGTCGTGCAATTTCCCGTTTCTATGGGAAAAGTGGGAAAAATAAGAGTTTGTATTGAAATCTCAAAACTCGGCCTTTTCGCGTTAAGCCTTGCAGCTAAATTTCTATAAGTATAGATCATGTTCTAGCCACTCAGCTGATCCGGGGCATGGGCAGCGTCAAGATGAAGTCCTAAGGAGACTACATGCCAAATTACGCTTTCATAGAGTCTAGAACAGAAATTTGCTTTAGGAGCCACTCAGCCCTATGCTGATAATTGTAAGTCCTAAGGAGGCAACATGCCAAATCATAGCTTCATAGTGTCAATAGCATAAAAATTAGCTTTGAGAGCCATGATTTGGGACCTGGACAGTCTCAAAACAAAGCCCTAAGGAGGCCACATGCCAAAAAATACTCGTACCTTCATAGTGTGAATAGCATAGAAATGAGCTTTAGGAGCCACTCAGCTGATCCCGGCCATATACTGCTCTAAGTGTAAGTCCTAAGGTGGGTAGGCTACATCATGTAGCCGACATGCTAAATTCAAGTCTCCACCACCACGGAAATTGGCAAAATTTCCATAAGGTATTTGGTATTTACATACCAAATTAAACAAGTTATGAAAACTGTTATGCCCATAGCTCTGCTTTTCGTACAGTCACAGAGTTATGGTGAACAGGAAAATGTTCGTTAAATCGAGAGCTTTCCAATGAGTGGTGAACGATTAAAAATGGCGAAGAAAACATTTCCGTAGCAACGGTTTGTTCGCAAGCGGAAATCATTATAAAATCGGAAATAGATTTGCGTAACGGAGGGAGTGACGCTTGTTTTGAGCCAAAAAATGTGATGGCTAAAACATGTTTCATGTTAAAACAATTTGCATTCAATGGTGCCTGAACAACAACATTTCAAGAGTTTGGGCCACTATACTAAAGGTAAGTGCTACTGCGTAGGTAAATAAATTACAGTTTCAGATATTCATGTGATCAGGAGACCGTTGGTAACTGTAACAGGAAAATGTGTGCTCTTCATGTATGGGGGAAAGTTGTTGCTTTAACTGAGGCAGTTTTATGTTTCGGGTAGATGTAATACAGATGAGCAGGAGAACAGCATACATGAACCACGTGGACATGTGTCGAAAAAGCAGGTTTCGAAAGGTATTTTGATCGATCATCTAAATCATTGAAACCCTCTTATTGTCACCTGGAACGTATCAACGGTACCGTATGAGCCTTGGAATAATACAACACCTGTTAAGCAATTAGCTCCAGACAGCTCCAATTAGTCACTCGCTGGTTGGTAGTAGCTATCACGCCCATAACGCAGTGATCGGAGCTTCACTTTCTCACGCAGGGCGCTGACAGGACGAAAGGGAGAGTGTCGAGGATGAGAGCTGCCTCGGTGAGAGGCGAGATGGGGCGTTTTGGTTTGGTGACGACCTTTGCAGCGATGAACCGTAAACATTGTGACACTCCCCGCCAGGTCGTGAGGTAATGGCATGAAGGCTGAAAAAAGTATGTTTTGAAACCAAACACACTCCAATTGTCACATCAGACAATAAATATAACTGTAATATAATGCACATAACTATACTATCCATAATGCTCCATTTCTCGGAGTTTGGAGTAACTGTCATAACACAATGTCATGTACCTATATTCAACTGAAACTTTTTACCGCACAAGGTATACCTCAACTAGTTATACTACAACCAAAAAGAATACCAGACAACCCACTATGATTCATAGGTACCATTTGAACATTCTGTCGCTAAAACTATAAAAATTATTGGACACATCGGAATTTCCAAAATTCGACTCTAAAACCTCCAATAAATCACAAGAAAAACAATGTTTACCATGGACTTCAAAGTTTTGACAACTGAGCCTGACATTACACCGTGAAAATCGATATCACTGGAAGCATTTCTATATTCTTCGAATCATTTATTATAATTATTATTATTTTTAAAAAATTCCTCAAATAATTTTAATAACTAGCTTTTACTTTGATACTATTTGGGCTACAAACACACATTTTGTGATAACATCAATAACAACGCTTGCAAACGAGCCTGCAACACATTGGGACATTTTATGTATTTGGTCCCCCCCCCCCCCCCCCCCCATTTCGAGAAATGGACACAAATGCTTAGGTTGTAAGCGAAAATCATCAGAATATCAACTGTAACGCTTTTTGATAACGCAAAGCTGTGTCCATGTGCCAAAATTAAGACATAAAATGTCAACAATAAACAAATTCATAAGAGCCCTACAATCCATTACACAGAAAAGCAGTAGGGCTCTTTCATCTCGAAAACGTTGACTGTATAGTACAATTTCGAGTATTGTTCAACACCAGCAAATGGAAAAAATCCACAGTCATGCAGCATGGCTATAAGAGCGAATTTTCGAGGAAACGACTGGTTTTATGTAAGATGGCTACATTCTACTGGTTTTTTAACCAATTTCGTTTCCATTTTTTGCCGAGTAACACCTCAGTTTATAGATTTTTTAATGCTGAACGCGATGGTGAAGTCAGATATGATTTTTTTTCTTGTCTTTTGGCAGTGAATTGAGGTTGGTCTGAAACGAATTTCTGTATGCTTATTTGAACAATTATTTAACACTACTGAGAGTTGTGTACTTTGCACTAGTTCAATCAGTTCTGTCTTAAAGTCTTCCTTGTAGGGGTGGAGCGTATCAAACCATGCTCGTCCCGTTAATCACAGCTCAGAAGACATAGTGAGGATAATTTCTAGGAAAAGTTCTCGAGAACACACGATGCCTCTTTTTTAAAAAAGGTTTGCCATGGTGTAAGAGACATTTGTAAAGCATTTTGTAAAGTGCAAACACTTTGTTTACCCGTCTCATGAAATTAGTACTAGATTTAAAACAAATAGTAACATTGTAGTCCCCCACAATACCACAACACTGGCAAAAAATGTCTATGAGTCTTGTTCGGTTGGGATCATCAACGGTTTTCCAGCCGATCTAAAGACATTTATTTACTCTGGTTCGAATACTGCTAAACAGGTTACAGAGAAATTAAAGTCGTATTATGTAGGCTGTTTAGCTTCAGAACAATGAATTGTTGTTGGTTCATTTTATGTACACATGTTTACTCATATATTATACTCAATAGGTATATAATTGAGTAGGAAAGAATTGTGAAGAATTTGAAAGAGTTATGAAAGAATTTGTTAGATTCATTAAATGGGCATATCGTTGGATTACCTAGCACTTGAATCTTGTGTCACCATAGCAGCTATAACTGGTTCTTCTTGCTTGGTGGGAGTCATAGTGACTGCTCATCCCCTGCCACGGGGATTATATAGGAGATTAATTGCCATAATTGTGACAGGCCATTAAATGGCCTGTGTTGGATTTTTCATTGTATCCTATATTTTTGTATATCTTCTGGAAATAAAGAAATTTAAAAAAACTTCGAGAAAGAGAAATCATCAGAAATCAAGCCTTAAGTGAAACTCTACATTTTGACATTTTATGTCTTTACTATGGCACATACCTAACTCAAATCCCAGGAGATCAGAAAGATATAGGAAACACAAACGGTGGGTACAGCTTTCGTACAAGTACGCAACCACGAGGGACATTTTATGTTTTTGCAGAAACTTATATGAAGCTTGCATTCGTGTTGACAATATAAATTATTGAGAATGATCACCTGTGTTTGAACAATTATTTAAACAATCACGCTCATACCGCAGCTTGTCGGCCACGCACTCCGCAGTGGTTAACGTAATATGGTTAGGTAAATCGAGAGCTATCCAACGAGTGGTGAACGATTTTTGTACGATGATAACTAGCGAAGATAAAGTTCCGTAGCAACGAATCGGTTGTAAGGGAAAATCATCAGAAATATTTTCGTGACGATTTCGTGTGACGCTTTTTGTGTAACGTTTTTCGAGTTATGTGCCAGAGTAAAGAGTCTTTACTAAAGACATAAAATGTCAAAAACATTTCACACAATTCAGGGGCGTTTAAGGCACTTCCCAAGTTTTATTGATCTGGTTCAACTAGGAGAGTTGAAATATTTTAACGAATAGTTTTGTTTGCCTAGTAATATGAACAGAAGTGGAATTGCTCACTCGGGGATCCGAAAGGTAAGTGGTGACAAGAGTCTGTTAGATGTGAAAAATACCCTGCGATTTGCCCATTAGGCGCTCGTTTCAGGAGGAGCCCGTTACCGGCCAACACCCTGCACCGAGCACCTCGTTATGTGTTCATTTGAACGGCGTTGGAGCGAATTGGGCTGTATCTTTTCTTCCACCGCAATCCACACACACGGACCAACAGTCACGAATGGCGAATCCGCCCACATCACAATTTACTTGTTATGCTAAACGTAAACAAAATCACAGCCACCCCCTTAGACCTCCTCATGCAAGCACGACTCTCTGGTCGTCTGCAGAAAAAAGAAGAGACGAAAAAAAATACGACATCAGACAATGGCCATTCAACCAGCGTTAAATAACCCGCGACTCCAATGATAATTTTTCCCTCAGTTCCCGTGAAATTGCTCGCACCTGACCGGGAATCGGTGGTTGAACGGTTTCGATGTCCCTCCCGTGAAGTTGGGAGCTAGTTCTCCCAGTTTCCAAGCTCATTTGTCCGGGAGCAGTTTCGCACGAATCGGCCAAATAAAATGACTCGATGAGGGGGCCCCCAGGACGGGTTTTGCCTTCTTCTATTTGGTTTCGTGATGATTCGAAATGAAACTCTACCTTTCGGTTAGACGAGAGGATTAACGCGTCGATATCGAGCAATAATTGTCTTGTAAACGGTTCGCGATGAGGAAAAAAGCCTGATGAGGGCAAACAGCGCCATTAGAGCAAAATTTGAAAATAGGTATGATCACGGATGAATACGTACATTTGTACTGAAGAGGCCTTGATACCACAGAAAAATCCGAACATCATCTTACCTCCAAATTTCAAATTGACAGTTTATTCCAGTATCGCCCCCCAGACATGACGAGTACCTACAACGTAATTTTCTGAATAAACTGCTCAACTGATAGTCACGAAATTATGATGACTGGGTTACTTGACAGTACCGATTCTTGAATTCAGGGGAACAAGAAAAACGGTTTAGAAGCAAGTCGAGCCGAATGGTTCCTTCGTCCTTTTTGCGCGAGTCCTGTTTTCAGGAGGGAGTGCCTTGTTCACCTTATCGCCGCACCTCCTGTTTGTTCTCAGCAAACTACCGCCTTCATATCTTGACACTGATGCGTACTGGTTGTTCCAATCTGAAATTGATCTCGCAGGACAAAAAAGGTTTTTGAGTGCTGAGAATTCAGTCTTTGTGTGAACACGAATCACCTCAATAATTGAAAAAAGGATAAGATAACCCTATACTGAAAATCCGGTTATTATATACCTATAAAATCGAATGTATATCTGTCCTCTATAGAATGCCAAACCGCTGAACCGATTTTGATAGGGATTTCTCCACTGTGATGAGCAAGTTCCAGGGGTGGTTATAGGCTATGGTAGAATCTCCGAAACGTCCTACTTCGACGTAAAAGCTGATTTCTATGCTATTCACTCTATGATGCTTTAATTAAATTATGGTATGTAACCAAATTTTGGTATGTAGCCTCCTAGTGACCTTAACCTGACGCTGCCCAGGCCGCAGGTTCAGCTGAATGGCTCCTAAAGCTAATATCTATCTAGGGTGAAGTGGCAACAAGGCCTACCTCAAATGGGGCTGAACAACATGGCCTACCTCAAATGGTGCTGAACAACATGGCCTAAGTTTTTTTTTCGCAGGAGTCACAAAAAACTGTTTATTTTTAAAATTTGGGAACATATACCCAAGAATGTCAGTTAGGCCATTTTATTCTGTACAATTTGAGTTAGGCCATGTTGACCAGCCCTATCTCAGGTAGGCCGTGTTGTTTAGCCCCATTTGAGGTAGGCTTTGTTGCCACTTCAGCCTCGCTATTATATTCACTCTATGAAGCCGTAATTTGATAGGTATGTTGGCTCTTTGGGACTTTAACTTAACGCTGCCCAGGTTCCTGAAGCTATTCACTATATGAAGCTGTAATTTGGTTCACCAATACACTTAATTACGCACCCCGACCAGGGCAACGCCCGGGTAATCTGTCTAGTTATTAATACTCGTACAAATTGATTGTAAAATGATGAATTGGTTGACACACGTTCTACACATACCAAGTAATATCCAATGACATTCCATAGTGGCCAAACCATAAGATCAAACCTTTGGATTGTGTATACAAACAATAGGTTCCAGAGGTGTCCAGTTCATGCACTCTATTTGAACTCACAACACTGGATGCGTGTTGAGTGCATCACTGAGCTCGTGAACTACCTTATTTTAATTTACTTAATAACACAACTATTTCTTTTAATAAGTAATTATAATTAATATTTCTATTATTACTTTCCCTCTCTCCCTCACCCTCTCTTCTGAGAGAATGGATGTGTATACATACAACAGGTATACGTACTGTGACGACGATTAATTGAGTTGGGAGTAGCACTAATTGATGACATCTACTACGACAGATTTTTGAAGATCTTCTCGTATGGTGGTTAAGAGCAGTTAAAATCTCATGCCCATTTGTACGCCTCCAGTGATAATTCATGTTTCCACTTCCCCGCATCAAGTTCTTTAACGGATCCAATTCATCCTGCAAGATTTCAAATTGATTATTATCCATGAGTATAAGAAAAACAACAGAGATTGAAGGTATGCTCTTGATTTACACATATTGCTGGGTTTAGGTCTTTTAAGGATAGTCTTTTTCAATTTTGCGACTTTTATTTTTCGACTGTTTCAATCTTCGCTCAAAATTAGTGGTTAGAGGTCTTGAGGGAGACGAAAAAAAGGAGACGATTCAGTCGGGATAGTTTCTTGGGGGGCCCCTCCCAACGTGTACACTTGAGGGATGGTTGAGTGGGGGTGTAGGGAGCATCACCGGTAGAGGGGCCCCCTTTCAAGCTGAGTAACTCATTGCCCGGCGTCCGCACCAAGACGCTATGTCTCCTCTTACGACGCTTATCGTGAGTAAACTTCTTCAGCGCTTGTTTTTTTTTTTTTTAAATCGCACTTTGTACCTACTTGTTTTTCTTCGTTACAGAAAACACAATATGGAGATTTTGTTCCAAACCAAAAGTGCAAAACCCTACGTCGTACACTTAACCCACTCTTTTAGTAAGACCCTCTTGGTAGCAGGCACCTGACAAATGATCTACAACGAACAGAATTTGTATGGTTTGGTATGAAAAATTAGAAAAATGTCAAGAAACTAAATATACTTATGGGAAAAAATTAACAACACATTGAGACATATTTTAGCGAATTGTAGAAGAAAAAAAAGCAATTGCATACATATATATTTATGTATGAGGTATTCTAGACGATAACTCTCGATAGAATTGAGATAAAAAGTTTAAATATGCACAAAATACCGACCTGACAACCGAAAGGCAATGTTCGTAGGTGGGCAGAAGCAGGCCACACTTGGGTGGAGGGGGTGAGGGAGGAAAATTACCCATAAATACCCAAAATGAAACAGTCTGACAAGTGACACCTGATTTTAAAGGTTCCTTTACGCTGAACACGATGGTGAAATCAGAATTGCGATGTCTTATTCCGTTTTCAAACTGGAGCATTTTGAAGATGATGAATTGTGGTTGTTACATGAGATGTTCTTCATGGTTCATCTGCTCTAACCTGAATGAGATATCTCAATTCTGACTTCACCATCGCGGTCAGCTTAAAAAATCTGCAAATTGAGGGTTACTCAGCAAAAAATGAAACAAAATTTGTTAAAAACCATATATGGCTACATAAAACCAGTCATTTCTCCAAAAATTCGGTCTTTTAGCCCTGCTGCATGACTGTGAATTTTTAAAAATGTTTAATGAACTAATCAACTACTCGCCATTTTGTCTCACACTGTCATAATTTTGTTCAACTGGTAAAATGGGCACAAGTTTGGAACATCCACCATATTTAATACAGGCCACTCGCAACGTAACAGTATCTGGTGAACTCCTTCATTTATTGTCGCAGTAAACACATGTACAATGTTGAAACAGAAGAATTGAATGTTTTGTGCGCTGAATTTCTTCACCCCAGTGAACACTCAAAACTAAATTTGGTCAAAACACATCCAACCAACAGCAAAATCACACGGCATTGGTCACAATTGGTGATTTCTTGATTGCAAATTTAAATGATAATATTGGTACTGAGCCAAGCACCGATTTATTTATATTCCTGGCCTAATTTATTTGCGTTCCCCGTCACACATTAAAATGAAGATATATCAAGCGATTCAAATAATTGCAACAAATAATAAGTAGCAACCCCGAGTATGAAACCGTAGCTTAACAGTCAGTACTCTAACTAACTACTCCTTAACTAAGGAATCCTTCAATCACACGCGTACAGGGGTTTGGCTTTGGTTTTGTGCCTCAATAACAAATCACTTTGACTTTGCTATCTTGAACACTGGTGTTCAAGATGAACTTTTGTACCAATTTTCTAGTTGGATCAGAAACATACAGTTTGGGAGTTGAACAGACCCTCCCCACTGACTGTTTGACTGACCCCAGGCCCCGAGACATATCCATGTCAATAAACACAAAGATTTTGGATATTTTCAAAATTTGCCCCAGATAAGTCATAACATATGACAAAATATTCTTGTCAAACCCTTACATTCGAACACTTTCTTATGACCTTTCAACACAATTGTTGACAACTGTATTCATGAAGGTCTAAATAGAATTTTTTTGAATAGAATTTGAATAGAAGTTTTTGTATCAACATTTTCTCATTGGAACCCTCTAGCTTCGAAAATCTGTATCGTAAGGTTCAGCCGCGCAGAAATAAGAACGACTGATTCAGCTATCAGAGCTTCTAATAGATTTCGTTGGGACTGCTGCTATTCAATGATTCGACATTCAATCTTGTCTTAATATTGATCAATGATAACAACGCAAAAAGTATTGTTTGGCACGGTATATTGTTATTTTGTGAAGAATTATCTTCCGGGCCAATTTGAATCATTCAAACACAAAATATTTGGATTGACAAAATTAAATTATATTGATTACATTTGATTACGTTCGGAAAGTGGTCTCGATTCTGCTTGAAACGAGAGGACCTTCAAACAAGTCAAAATCAATGCGAATAAACTGTGTTTCGATGGTTGTACCTAAGAAGATAACAGCCGACGACAAGCACAATGTTTCCTATACAGTAGAGAGAATAAATTTGATTGTGATGAGGTCAATCAGTAAGTTTTGAATATAACGGAACCTTCAGCCAAATCCGAACGTTACAGAGTTATGCCACAAATGTAATCCAATAAACCGAATGCCTTCATGTGCAGAACTCACACAGGCGCTTAGCCCTGGAAGCCATTGGCGTTGACAATGACGAACGAATTAGGGGATGAACTTCAAGGAGGAAATTTGGTGGCATATACGTTGTAGGGTAGTTTGTGTGAGAGGTTTGAAAATAATCAATAAGTGAAATTACACATGAGAACAGACGTGACTTGATGACTCACTTGACTTCATTTTGCAGTATCGACCTCTCTAGAGTTAAACTAGTCAACTTGATGGCTGGTAAATTTCTGACCTCCATTCTGTAACATACAGCAGTGAACATTTCAAGTCGGTAACATCAAATTGCTGGGTTTGATTCAGAATGGAGAACAAATGATATTGAGTTTGTTGACGATACAGGGAATAATATTCGTCATATAGTATAATTTGGGCAGGTATTTTCAATGTAGAATCAAAATAATTACGTCGGAAAACATTAGACAATGTTTTTTAATTGCGAAATTGAATTTGTAATTGTAATTGGTTTGAAAGAAATCATTAGTAACAAGATGTTGATTAATGGAAGGAAATTATCGATATCGCTCATTATGAGTGATATTAGAACTTCCCTATTGGCAGCTTCTTTCCGGATGAATGTCACATGTCCCGAAGCGCCTATCAATCTGATATTGAGCTGTGAAATCTAAGTACCTATTAACTGGCGATTATAAGGAGAAAAACCTTTATAAACGCCAACAAAACGATATCTTCATTTCGACAGTATGAAATTATTAAATAATTTTTCATGACCTCAATAACCTTCGAACTTCTACATACCGTTGGTGGACAACACCACTCCAAAATAATGAGACACATAGTAATACGAGTATGTATGATATACAAATATACGTGAACATGATTCGAGACCATTCCAATAATTCCGAAAGTTCCAGAAGTTCCAATAATTACAGAAGAAATGTGAGTGTTCGTTGGCCAAAAATCTTAGGAATTCCTAAAAATTACCAAAAGGTGATTCCAGACAGTTCCAGAAATTCCAATAATTACAGAAGAAGTGAGTGTTCGTTGGCCAAAAATCATTCAAAACCTTGGAAAATTCTAAAAATTACCAAAAGGTGTAGGATAGCGAGTTAAGACGACACAGATGGTTTCGAGCAGGAATATCTTTGGACCTAAATTATTGGTTTTTGTCACAACTTTACATTATTACAAAAATTAGAGAAAATGATAAATAATAATTTGGGTACATACTTACAATAGACGTTTGGTGGGTGAAAAAGAGATCAAATTTGGGGGTTTATTTCAATTTGAAAAATAAAATTAAAAATTGAAATGTAAAAAAAATCTGATCAGAAAAAGAGTTTATTTTGAGTTCCTAGTTACGTTAGTAGCTCTGCTGGTAGGTAGTTTCTATTTATTTAATGAGTTGGCTAATACTATGCAGGCATGTGTAGTTCATACTGACTATTGTCAGTGAGAGCTTCGATGTCACGCACCCGTCTGATTACCGTGCCCAGGATGATTAGATGAAATCGATCCTATTTTCATTCCGTATCAATGTGTTTTCTTTCCGTTGCACAACCACCAATTCCAAGGATGACACAAGCGCCTCTTCCTACGTCGTCCGGGCGTTACAGGGCGATCTCCGCGTCCGTAAGGTCCGTGGAGTTCGGTTTGAGATAATCATAGGACTGGACCGTCCCAATTGTTCACAAGTGAATCTAATGAGTTCTCCTATCGAAAAAAATAAAATAATTATACGGTACTTGAATTAGATGTGGAATTACGGACGGGATAACACTTGGAGCCCTTTCGAAGCGATTATTAAGACCATTTTTCGATGCGAGTAAATACTTTGGCACCTTTTTTACGTAAGAGATGCGCCTTGCATTCCTTCTTCGCCCGTGCATTCCTGTACGTTATCCCATACATCCTGTACAATCGCCTCCGTACAGGGGGACGCTAAAGGTCTCTGCAAGAGGTCTTGAAGTGTATTTATGACTGCATTCGTCAGATTCTTCTTAATCGCCTAGATGCCCTAGGCTTGATTTGGAATCCAGTGTAGAATTCCAGCCGATCGTATGAGGTGAAAATAATCAATTAATATTACAACACACTAACCTTTTGACCAATAGGCCTAAAGTTAACGCTACAGCGCTCTAAATTCTGAGCTCAACAATTCAAGTTTTGTACTCAAATTCCAATAATTAGGGAAACTAAACTGTGAAACATAATATTCTAATAAATACAAACATAAATAGCCCCTTCCATAACCTACCTCGACATCCTACACACCCAACACGGTATCGAAACCCTTTCGGACCACATCCAGAAATTAACAGATAAATTCTGCCAACACTGCCAACACACCCCAACCAGTGAGAATAGAAATAATTATTTCTATACTCACTGACCCCAACTCGACACTCAATAATTTGAATACACACACAAAACCCTAATGGGGGACTCGATCGGAGAGGCGGACTTGAGGTCACAACCTCCCAAGTCTACCATGTATAAATTGTAAATACTGTAAATATCATTAGTTGAGTTCGTTAGTTTAAGTTAAGCTGTAAATACTGTAAATATTAGTTAAGTTCCTTAGGTTAAGAAAAACATCCTGACCTGTGGGTTTTCCACTCCGCGGCACAACCACTATTGTACAAGGCCTTAGCACCGGTGTTGATGAAATCACTTTAAGATTCAATACTTGTATTGTTTGTCAATAAACGTTCTGTATTCTGTGTGGATATAATAATGTTGTATGATAAGATATATCATCTTATAGATGATAAGATATATCATCTATAAGACATATCATTCTGTCTGCATGGACTATCCCGTGGCTCCACAATTAGTGTGGAGGAAGGAAAGTCGCTTATAGGCCGGGTGTAAGGTACCTATGTGGATTCATAAAATTACACAGTGGGGGTATGGACGTAAGGTATAATCTTACATTAATATTGGTAACTTGGGTAGGTTGTACAAGGTGGGTATTCTATGCTTATGCTAGGGGGTTACTTATCAAGTATGGGTGGGGTTTTCGGTTTACAATGGATTACTGGGTTCTTATAATCTATATGGTGCATATTGTTACGTGTGCTTTTTGGTTTACATTCGTTTTCGATTTGTTTTTTACATATCTAAGTTAATATCTAAGTTATTTCGAGAAGAGGGGGTAGAATTGTTCCCCCAAGGTTTTAATTTCGGACTTTTGTTCCCCTAAGTGTTTAATTTCGGACTTTTTATTCATTACAGTATTTCTATTTTTTAGTATGTGTATATTCTCGAGTGTTCTCCTATTAGGGGTGGAAGGGTGTTTCCTTAGGCGAGATACTTGGGGTAGGTCCGGTTTATGGTTGCATGTGTTGGTCGAGGGATGTTTTGTCACGGCTACACGTGACGTTTTTGTCATGTTGTTGTAGGCGTTTTCTCAGGTATAGTGTGGACATTGAACCTACAATCTAAGAGTTTGTCTGTTGCGAAACAAGTCGGAAAGAATAAATAACAAGAACATGTAGAAGTGAGCCAAAACTGCTTCAACCCTCAACCCTACAATAATACAATACAATAATATAATACAATAAGACGGCTACCCACAAACAATTCTCACCGATTATTAACACATTCAAACTCACGGTGCTCTGGGGGCTTGGAGTTCTTGAACACTCATCGAGAGATGGCGGATATGTATAAATTTTTTTCAAATTCTCACCAACCGTACAGGCTGTCCTGATGTTTTCCTTTGATATGCAAACCTATTGACGTCATTGACCTGTGAGTCACAGGCTGTGACAGATGCGCTATAATTATAACTAATGATGTTATTCATATAATATTATTCATATGAGTGACATCGTTGGTTTTTTCCCTGTACCCTTCATATAATAATATTCATATAATACATAGGTAGGTACTATGTACGTGTCACTCCAGACGATAACTCTTGATAGAAATGAGATAAAAAGCTAAAATTTTCACAAAAAATCCGTCGTGGCAATCAAAAGGCTAAGTACGCAGATGGACAGAATCGGGCCACCCTAAGGGGGGGGGGGGTTAGTTTTAGGAGGGGGGATTACCCATAAATCCCCAAAATGAAACATTCTGAAAATGAAACATTTTAAACTATCTGTCATGCTGAACACGAAGGTGACTTCAGAATTGTGATATCTTATTCCGTTCTCAAACTGGAGCACTTTGAAAATGAAGAAACGTAGTTGATACTTAGACGTTCTTCATCGTTAGTCTACTCCAATCTGATAACGGAAAGACATATCGCAATTCTGACGTCACCATCGTGTTCATCATTGAAAAATCTATTAGCTTAGGCGGGATTTGGGGAGTTTAAGGGTGGGGGGGGGGGGTAATTACCCCTAAATTCCCAAAATGAACAGTCTGACAAGCGACGCCTCATTTTAAAGGGTTTTTAACGCTGAACACGATGGTGAAATCAGGATAGATAGGTATCTTATTCCGTTCTTAAACTGGAGTTCTTTAAAGATGAAGAAACGTGGTTGATACTTGAGATGTTCTTCATGGACATCAAGTCCTTCAATGGAAACATTATACATAAAACCAGTTATTTCTTCGAAAATTCGCTCTTATTGTCATGCTGCATGAGTATTTTACATTTTTTAATGAATACGTTTTCTAGTGCATTGTACTAATAATTTCACATGAAGAAAAAAATTGAAATATTGTGAAATATGAAAACATGAAATATTGAACACCCAACCATGTCCACAAGTATACCTACTGACTCATATATGTCGTTCACGTATACTTTATTCGGTTTCATTAATATTACTTGTCAAGAAGCACAGGAAACGTTGGAAACGTAGCACACCTTACATCCCCTTAGCTCATAGCTCGAATCCATTAACTCAGCTGTTTCAATTAACGCGTTCTTTGTTATTCACACGCTAAAGCTGCCCCGGACCCGAGAAGGTCGCGATTTGTTCTATTCATCACCGACATCCAAACTCCTGAGCTGCCTAAACAAATGAAGAGGTCCCCCCCCCCCCCCCCCCCCCGAAAAAAATCCAAAAAAAGATGAAGTTGTTCCCGACGGTGGATTTCTACAAAAGGCTTCTGTTGGAAACAACAGCGAATGATGGTTACAAGAAGAAAGCTATTAATAATCCGGGCGACGCGACGGGTCCTTTTAGGCCCACTTTCACCAAACATTTGAAACGAGTTTAAACCGGGATAGGTTAGAAAATAACGGAGATTAACGTTCAACGTCTTTCACCAGAACGCTTTATGAGTTTAAACTCCCACCGAGGGGGCTCGAGTTTAAACCGCTGACATCCGCAGAGATAACTTTACTAAACTCCGTTATCTCCAATATGGCAATATGGCCGCCTGTGAACAGCTGATTTGTCATCCTCCAAGTTCTTCTCTGCCTTTTGTGCCTGTGTTGTGTTTTTTGTGTGATTCGCGCGAGTTGGCATTCTCTACTATATTTGACTCGTCAGACGAGGACGATGTCCCAAGAAGACGGCCCAGAAAAATCAGGCGACGGGTACCACACTTCGAGGAAATGGACGATGTGGAGTTTTGGCCGAGATTCCGGCTCACAAAACGGACAGTTCTCCAAGTCCTCGACACTCGCCTGGAGTTTCCGACGGACAAGTAAGTAAGTCTAAAACGGAATTTTAATTTATAATAGTTTGGAAACTATATTACTACCTAGTAGTGATGGTCAAAACCAGGAATTTCGAATCTCAAAACCGAAACCGTAACTAGAAAAATCGAATCTCGAAACTCAACTCGCGAAACTTTTGAGGAGATTATCACCACCAGTGATCCTGGAGTAACATTTGACATTGATATATAGATAATTAGATATTGTGTACGAGGGACAAGATTTACGATATTACCTACCTAGGTAATTTCTGGTTGTTGGTGTGTCTTCTGTAGCCCACGATATTCGGAACATATTGTTATTATTTGATTTTTTTTTCTTTAGAAATTATGCCGTATCTCCGATGAATCAGCTTCTACTCACGATAATTTTAGCCTGTATTCCGAAATTGATACATATTCCTAATATTCGACCCTACCAACAGACCTCCCATGGCCGCAAATGATTGTATTCGTACCAAAATTGAATGCACAGTGATGTTTGATCCCTGTTTTTCTTTTTTTGCAGGAGGAGAAAATGCGGAATACTTCCATAATCGAAAAGGATATTTTTTATATCGAGGCTTCTCTGTCTCATGTAATCCGCCATAATATGGCGGAAATATTATTTGTTCTACCCGCTTCTTTCTAATAAATCTCTTTATTAAATTAACCATTTTCTTTATTGAATTCCTACAATAATAATAAGGAATAACTCAAAAAACAAGTAAGTATGACTAAACAATAGACAGTGTGTGTCTACGTAGTATAGTAGGGTTTTCCGTTGTGTGTGTGTGTTCGTCGACAAATTTGTAGCTCCGGCGCTTCACATTGTCCAACTTTTGTCGTACGGGACGGTTTGCACAGTTGGACAGTTTGCGTAATCTCCGTTTGCTAAGCTCCGTTATTTGATTCTGAGTTTAAACGACATTTGGTTTGGTGAAAGACATTCAGGTTTATCTCCCGAGGTTAACTTAAACGAAGATTGGGTAATCTCCGTTATTTAATTTTTTGGTGAAAGTGGGCCTTAGTCATGCATTCTTCCCACCTCAACAAGGACGGTAATTGGATAACTGCCTTCTCCTCCATAAGGTAAACGTGGCCCTCCCGCATGAAAAACCGAAAGTGAAAATATTACTCGCGATTTCACATATCGGACACAACATCTAAGATAAACCGACTAATTCTTAGGTACCATTATCGCCAATTTAAAAAAAAAAATTATACAGGGTGCCTAGTGTAACTATGTAACAAACTCAGGGAATCGATTCAACAGGTAATTTGCAACAAAAATGCCTGGTAGAGTTTTTGACATTTTATGTCTTTACTCTGGCACATAACTCGAAAAGCGTTACACGAAATCCTTACGAAAATTTCTGATGATTTTCGCTTACAACCGATTCGGTGCTACGGAACTTTATCTTCGCCAGTTATCATCGTACAAAAATCGTTCACCACTCGTTGGATAGCTCTCGATTTACCTAACCACATTACGTTAACCACTGCGGAGTGTGTGGCCGACAAGCTGCGGTATGAGCGTGATTGTTTAAATAATTGTTTACACACAGGTGATCATTCTCAATAATTTATAATATAATATAATATTATTGTCTATACGAATGCAAGCTTCATAATTTATGATGAACCCTACAATTAAGTATAACAACTACGCTACTGGGGTAGGTGAAGTAGCATTGTTCGAAGGTTCTTGAATCACTTCTTTAAAGACATAAAATGTCCCAATGTGTTGCAGACTCGTATGCAAGCATTTAATTCTCGACTGCATCAACAACAGGATGGAGTTGACATTCTTTTGACATTTTCATGTCTTTGCTTTGGCACATAAACTGAAACGGGAACAATTTGTTTCCTTGATTCACCCTTTCCCTCAGATCACGTCAGAACACAAGCGACAGGAGGGCCACTACGTCAGAGCCTATGACGCACGAGCGTATGACGTCAGACGGCTGGCCGGAGGCCAATTAGTACGCCAGTGCCTATGACGCACGAGCGTATGACGTCAGACGGCTGGCCTGAGGCCAACTAGTACGTCATAGCCTATGACGCACGAGCGTATGACGTCAGACGGCTGGCCTGAGGCCAACTAGTACGTCAGAGCCTATGACGCACGAGCGTATTACGTCAGACGGCTGGCAGGAGGCCAACTAGTACGTCAGAGCCTATGACGCACGAGCGTATGACGTCAGACGGCTGGCAGAAGGCCAACTAGTACGTCAGATCCTATGACGCACGAGCGTATGACGTCAGACGGCTGACTGGGTAGGTGATCGGGTTTTAATAAGCCTCTGGAATTCTGCGCCTTCATTTCTTACTCAACTAAAAATCCGACTTTTTTCACTTTCAAGATTTTTGTCGTCATCTCGACCTTGTCTCTGTAAAACGGACCTAACTCCCTTAAATTATTATGTTAAATTAAATCTGAGGATACCGTTGAAAAGAGCGTTAAAATTCCTATCCCTTGGATAAAAAATCCGATTGTTCTAGGCTGGCATACCATTGTAACATAATGGGGTAATTTAAAAGTTTGAAGATTTCCTCAAAATCACCGTTTTTTCTTTAGTTGTTCGCTTTTCTATTACAGAGGTCATTCGGCGGGCACTCCCTAGGAAAAACTTGCCCAGAATCCCAGCTTTCCGATGGTATTAGAAAAAACATTTTGACGAGAAAATGACGTTTGAGTCCTGAAAAACGTTGGTTTTTTTGGTGAAAATCAACGTTTTCCACCAAAAGCCGACTTGCTCCATAAAAATTAGTTCGATATCGCAATTTACGCACACTACCACAGTACGTCAGGAGAAGCATGGTTGAAAGATGCCGCCTTTGTTTTCTGCAAGGAGGAGGACATTTTGAAAACTTATTGTGAACCCCTATTTGCCAATAAATGAAATTCCAAAAAAGGAATTTTTCTATAGGGGAGACGAGAGAGTGTCACCATTCGATTCAACGTAAAATTGTGCATAAATTGCGATATCGAACTAATTTTTATGGAGCAAGTCAGATTTTGGTGGAAAACGTTGATTTTCATCAAACCAAAAACATTATAAAGAAATTTCTTCTCATTATATTATCGCCACATTAACCATTCAAAAAACTAATTTTGGGAAATGCAAACTTTTATTTACCAAAGCCAACATTTTTACTTAGCATTGGACCTCAAGGTTGATCTACGAGTATATACGCGTAGAACTCCGTCCGGAACGAAATATGACTTCAAGTGAAATAAAATCAGTGGCGTTCACTATTGCGATATTGATGTTGTGGATAGAAAATCCACGTGCGTCTATGACATGAAGCGGCTATTATCTCAACTGGCGAATAGAGTCGTTATCGAAAAACTAGATAACCAATCTTCCGTGAGCATGAAAAACAGAAAATGGGAAGCTGTTCAGGGGTAGAACGAACGGCCGCTCGAGAATTGGCCAACTTGTGGCACTGGAGTTATCTAAGATAATCTTTTTGCTGAGTTTGGCAGCTCTCAATCCAAGATTCGAGCTGGCTTCGATGTAACTATTAAAAGGGGGACAAAAACGATGTCACAGTGCGTTGCTTCAACGAGACATTATTGGTACCCGATTGAAGCGAACTACTCAATTATCGCCTCAGTTTCAAATTTGAGCTCTCGATCATTATTCAAATATGTAAACATTCAGAATTCAGATTCAATGTTCAGGTGAGGAGTCTAAATTCACGATCTGTACAGTGAGAATAGCACTGGGATGCGGTACTGTCCCATCAAACTCGCCCTAACTGTCAGCCTTGGGAGAGAATAAACTTTTATGTGGGGGAAGAGTGAATTGGTAAATTGCCCTACAGCGCCTCACCTCGCGTACGTTCAGTTCCAACACGCCGAAGCTGAAAATTTGACTTCTTGAATTTAAAGCTATTCTGACAGCGAGTACCGGGCATAATGACGAGTGATGAAAGAAATCGGGTGATGGAAACGTATAAACCATACACCGAAAATATCAGGAAAGTCCTTACAGTGGAAGAGAAACGGCTGGATATACTGAGAGTAGCAAATGTCAGCCGCTGAATCTACTACCGCTTTCATAAAATTTTCGAAGAATAGACGGTAGAATTCCAAATAAGTTGGAATTAAAGGTATTTGAGTTATTCGTGAATAACAGAAAAAAATTACAAAAATCAAAAATAAGTGTAAGAATTCGCAGTATTACTCGCGGTGAGCTAATATTGTATCTTGAACCTTCAACATATTAGACTCGTAAATTAATAGAAATATTGGGACTTGATTGACAAAAATAACAGTTTGATATCGTTCTTCACAACACATTAGGCTACGGGACTCTGAATGGGACTGGTCCACTGGGTTTTACAAAAAACTACATCGTTCAATTCAAAATTCGTTTTGAACCCCTTCCATTGACTTAGGGTTTGAAACGTTTCAAGGATTGTGGGGTTGGTCCGAAAATGTCGTAATTTTAGCACAACGCTAACTGGGCAAAATGTCGCGGATATCTTGAAACGTAAACCCTCAAATTTTGAGAGGGCGTATTTTTTCCTTAAAGAAATAAGAAGATAATAAACCAAAATGAAAACGCCATTTCAGAAATAGGCTCATTAAATTAGTAATGAAACTAAATATCATAAATTTAATAAATAATGAAACAGTAATTTCAGTTCATTACTTCGATGGATGGAAAAGAGAAGTACGTTTACTAAAGGGCAGAACAAAACACGACAACAGGGTATTACAAGTATTCACCGACTCGTAAAGCATTTACAATAAAGTTAAAGTTATACACCACGAACCGATGACCAAATTTTTGAATTTTTGAAGTAATGTGTGCACACTACTCTCAACCTGCTACTATTTAGTGTGGTTTCACACCCTTTTTTTCACCATAATAACCCAACTTTGAACAATATAGTCAATTTAAATGATCATTGTAAGAGTTTACTCAATCCGCAAACGTAGATATCACATCAATCCACGTTTATTATGGATACTGAACTGTGCAGTTGTAATTATCCCTATGCTCCTTTCTTCAGAGAGAGAGGAAGAGAGTAATTGAGGAGGATTCAAGCAAAACTCAACATGTCCACTTTTCAAAAATTTCCGGGAGAAGCAAAAAACTTGCTCTGCAGCAACCTGATGTTCTGGTTAATCTGATATGGGGGATTAACAATCAGTAGGCCAGTGCGGATCATGTCCATGGATGCAGAACTCCCAACATAATGTATAGCAAATTTATAGTGAATTATTCACTTTTGATAATATCAATATATTATATTATTGGATAATATCCATTATATTATATTATAATGTCCGTATATTATATTATAATGTCCGTATATTATACGGCATGAGGACAAAGTGATGTATTTATATCTAACCTTCAGTAGAATTTTTTCAAGGTAGGACTGGAAGAGAGAACGAACAGGCCAGATGTCTTTGACATTCAAAACAATCCCCTGTAATATTCATTTATTTGTGCAGAGCGGATAATGGGTTCTCCACTCTTCACCCATACCAGATACGAATATACCCGTATCAGCAATATAATGGACTTCTTGCAGCTGTGACATTCAAAGTCTTGGTCAGTCATGCGAAAGTAAACACAAAAACGAAAAAAAGGTTGAACGGACTAGGCGCGGCGGATGGCTACCGTCCTTGGTTTTTTCGTATTAAGGAGATCCGCTTGGCCATCCTGACTTAAAGAGCGGAATCCCAAGCGGAAACACGGGAGTTCCTATCCGAAACCTAAAAACCTCTGAACTATTCACGGTTCAGTAGTTTCATGTTCGACAAAAAACTAAGATGCCACCCAACAAAAACACTCCTTGTGCCCTGGGACATCGTTTCGGATGAAATTTATAGCCGCGGGACTATCAAAGGTCAGAGAACTGGTTTGTCGTTACAATTAGCGGAAGATGTGAGGACCATTTCTCAAGAGTACGCCTGTGCTCGGTGGTTTGAAAAACGGTTTAGGAGGACTTTTTCACACACTATTTTTATCATCTCGACTGCCCTACTGGCCATGAGTAACCACCCGTAACATATTGGAAGCCGCAGACCTCCTGCTCGTCTTTCACGTCGTTGGTTGTTACGGTTGAATTTCTGTCGACATCTTATTTACTTTCTCCTATTTCCATAATTTAATACAGCAGTGTGGTCGACAGTACAACTGGAGAAATCCCGTGTTTCAACAAAATCTTCATTTTCAAGGCTGTTTTCTTAATGCTCACATAAAAGACAATCACTCGCAAATCGTCCATATCAATACAACCGCTTTGGTTTTGCTATGAAAGGTCAATATCACCAACTTTGTTTTAGCCAAATCGGCGACAATCGTAGATTTCATGCATCCAGGCATGGCTTTCAAGTCATAATTCGCCAGTATAATCAGGCAAACACTTGAACGAAAGTGAGAGTATATATCTCATCCGAACTGCTACGTATTGACAATGTCAAAATTCGCACGGATACCCTCTCAATTAAAGCCCTGACCACCTAATATATCAACAAATTATCCAATCAAGTCGTAACGGGTCCGTTGATTTTCCATTGGCGTCCTTGAAATTCATTCGTCCACATTTTTATTGTACAGCAAAACCTGGTGAAGATTTGACTGGGTGAACAAGAAGATCGCTGTAGGTATCACGTAGGTATTCACAGGTTTGAAGTGGCTGCCGTCTTATCAGGTTTTTTGGGAGTTGCCCAGTTTATTTCGCCATCGTGTTTCTGTTTCAATCGTGAATTCAATCAGCAAAACGAGCTGTGATCATGATTTTTTAAGGGGATCTGAGTTTGCACTAATTCGGATGTGTAGCAGAACTTAAGATTAATAAAAGATCTTAATAATAATCAATAAGGATACTGCAGCATCACCGCAAATCACAGCATATTGCCTTCCTGATCACAAAAACTTGTGTTATCTTCCACATGAAGTTGTGCACAAATGTGAGAATTCATTTCATCCATTTTTTTGGAGCGCTTTTGGAGAGTTGATGATGCCCTCAATAGATTCATTACCACTTGGTCTGTTCGCTGATCGATCTGGCAAGGCTTCGAGTTGACCCTTTACACCGTCCTCTTTTGGCCCATCAAAGCTCTGCATTCCCACTCATACAATAGCGTGCGTGAATAGGAAGTCAATGGCACTGGATCGAGTCAAACAGCCGACATCAAACTTGACAACCAAAATTTGCATATACATTCACGTGGCACTCATCCAACATTCATCCATAAAATGATCCACTGATTGGCATGAAGTGGTTCGGGACCATTAGATTGTCATTGAAATCTTCATGGAAGTCCCATGAAGTCCCACCAGGAGGGCTCTGGATTAATTTTAAAACCTGATCGGACTCACCATACGAACTTGTTATCGGTTGCTTCGGAAACTCGTGAGTTGGTTTTATTTCTTGTTTTCAATTTCCCCTCCACAAAACGTTTCGTTCCTGGTTTCTGAATAAGGATTCTGAATACAATCCCACCCCTTAGGCAAAACTTCTCATCGTTAAGAGGAAAAACTGGTTTGGAATCGGCCTGAATTGTTTCCGCCATCTTCAGAAAAACAGCAACAGATAAATTTCACAACAGAAAACGCCATTTATTAGCGGCCGCCCAAAATAAAGCTCATCACCCTCCCTGGTACGAGGCTCGGCTGACGGATGGGCACTATTCGGTATTTACGTTTCCAGTGAATAAGGCCGTTGATTGGCTCGTATCTCCCAACTCCTTCACAGTGCCGATTTCTTTTTGTTTGGTTCACGTCCGATACGTGGAATCCGCGATGTAGAACCGTAATTATCGAATCAACTCGATACAATAATTATAGGGGTATTTGAAACGATCTTTCATTTAAAGTTCAAGGCTGGATCTTGTGATCCAAAGGTTGAATGACTTGGCCTGTTTATGTTGAAAAGCAGTACATCGAAACTAAAAACTCCTGTCCAAACACATTGCCAAAAATCAAGTAAGAGCACAGGTGGAGTGTACTTAACCCTATTCGTGGTAAAAATAATTTCTGATAATTTTCAACTCACACTGACACTGAAATGTCATCCATGAACATGACCAGAGTGAATTTTATTACCTTTACGACCCTTTGTAATAAAAGTGTACTGAGGTGCACCCTACCGGGTTCCTAGTAAGTTCTTTCACTTAGAGAAGTGTACTGTAGGACACCTTGCCAGGAATGTGATAAAATAGCGAGAAAGAAATAATTATAATAAAATTTCAGATTTTGACTGCTCCAAATTTTTTATTAGACCTAATGAACCATTCCCGACAACTGTTGTTCAATGCAAAAAGTCTCTAAAGTGGATACTTACCGCGTAAGTAATTGAGTACCGTCAGGTCCAAAGGGCGTAACTACAAGTGCGTTGCGGGATCCCTTCCGGTGGTCCGAAAAATCCGAAAAAAAATTTCAGTTATCTTAGTTTTCATAACTGAACCGATTAAGATTTCAGCGCATCAGCATTTCTCTAGTGATTCGAAAACAACAGCTCCGTAGCCAAAAAACTTGAATTGTTTGATTTCAAGCCAGATAGCTTTACACATAGCAAACTAATAGCCATCTCCACTTAATCTTTCAGATCAGCATTCTCTTGACGACCTCAACCGCTCATTACTTTCTAGTAAAGAACGTTGACTTGAGCACATCATCCCACCATCTGACAAACAAGCAGTTGATAGTTGAGCTACCGTAGTTCATTTCCCTGAAGTTGTATCTAGAGAAACTACGTAGGTATCAAGTTAAATTTGTCTCGTGCCGTAGAATCGAATATCAACTTTCAACAGGTCTCATATCTCTCACTGAACAAGCTGTTATTAAACTGCTCCACAAGCTCAAGAAGACACGTCCTGTACGGTTTATTTATATAATATTTTTGAATGAATTTTCCAGCTCCTTTCACGCCTTTAACATAGTTTTTCCGATAGTAGGCTTACGTTTTTTCATCGTTAAGGGTCAACGGTATAGGCAGAACAAAGAGGTTCCACATTCCACAGCATCCATAGCATTTCATCTACTGCAGAAAAAAAACTAACCATATCCACTTCTTCGCTGGGTCCAAGACTTTTTTCCGCCACATCCTATTCTTCACAACTCGGTTTTTTCTCTTGAAAAGAAGAGAGGAAAAAAGTGGCTCGGATGAAGAGAATGAAAAAATATATAAACGAAAGGCTTTCAGTGGACACTAACCCTTTGGGTTCAATGATTGACTTTACTCGTTATCTCGAGACTTCCCTCAATAGACCGACTGGATTGGTCTGTAGAGTCCGTGGAGCTTCTCACTCTTCACAGTCAAGTATTCAGGCCTCGTCCTTATATCCTATTGTCTCTAATCAGCTCACCGATTCGGGTTGAAATGTGTCATAGGACAATCACGTTGATTCAGCGAGTTTCACTTCTTATCTGAGTGAGTCATCTGCCAATAAATGAAAATTTCATTAATTGAAATAGTGGGGTCCCGAGTAAACATTTTCAAAATTTTACAGGGGAGCGATTTGAATTGTCGCCTATTTTGTCGCCCTTTCTACTGTTTTCGATTTTTCTTTGTCCTATAGGTAGTTAGCTATAGATGCCCGTATACACCGCACTTTAAAATTCACTTCTGATGGAATAAAAGCTATTTATTAGCAAAAATCTGATTTGATCACTTTTACCTGCTTGGAGTTTAAAGTTCTTTTTCACTTGGTCACTTCAATTAGCTGAGAAAAAAAAGGTTAAATTATATACAATTGAAGAATGTCATTGTTTTCTCGTTAGATAATCGCATTACTAAGCATCTAGTAACAATTCATGCCAATTGTTAGAAAACGTTCTCCTATGTATAAACGAATTTGGTCGTTTTCCCTTGCCCGCTTTGCTTCAATTGTAAACAGTTGATCATTTTTGAAAAAAGGCAATTAAATGCATACAACTTTATTAAAAAGAAACTTTTATTATTAAAATGGTAACTAAAAGTACAATCAAGAATCATGAAGGTGTTGGAGAAATTAAAATGACATCTAAGGTCCCACCTGAGACGTAGGTCTTCATCTTCCGAGAATGAATGCTATGGCAGCCGGTCCTTGGTACCACCATTCTTGGCAGATGATGGAAGGTTTTCGTACCAATGCTGGTATTCTTCAGGGATATCTAGGGTTGGACAAATTATCCAGCTAGGGTTTATACAAATTATCCAGCCAGGTTGGTAATATTGTAGGGGTTATTTTTGAAGAATTCTTTTTCCAATTTACGGGAATCTCAAGTTAGTCTTTATCATAATCATAGGTGTGAAAGATTTGGTGATGCTTTTTGGTACTTTGATATTTTTATTTTCAGCCAATTCACCTTGACTCCTTTGAATTTATAGCCCTGTTGACGATCATATTGTTCGCCAGTTTTTTTAGATTCACGAAATCGTCATTAAGTATGGTTTCTTTTTAATTTTTCGATATGATCGAGATAGTCTCATGATTGTAATCCAATCTTACATGGTAAAAGTGACCAAATGCCACTTGACGACAATGACACGCACCAGCTAGATTGGTTGATTGATTGAATGTTTTATTTACAAAATCAGGGTTACATAGGGCCGAGAGAGATTCTAATTCATCTTGTGTTTGGTAGTTGAGCTCAAATGTCATTTGGTCACATAAAAGTCTCTGGTTCGGGCGGGTAAAATTTATTTTCAAATATTTTCAATATTTTAACCAAAAATTGGGCGTTACCTCTATTTCTAAACTGTAGATAACGTTAAGTAGTAACATAATGGCCAAAAACCTAATTTTGAGAACATTTTTTATTTGGTCACTTTTACCCGGGACCCCAATATTCCATCTGTATTATCGGTATTTCCTATAAGCTGAATGACACGATAGTTGCACTGGATTGCATCAGTTGTTTAGATCGATCAGTACTTAGGATGAGATGTGTTACAACATATCACACTACGAATTTATCTCTTTCTCTCACCTACCCGTCCCCACCTACGACAATCCATCCCCTCTGTGGGCATCATTTTCCATAATATGTCGCTTAAGTACGATCATGACACAACTCACTTTTTGGCCATATTGGGTTATACATTGTTCTTGATTCAAATTTTCGCGCTGAATCGATTGGTGTGGTTAGTTTGGCGAAAAAACGCATAGTAAAGCATAGAATTTATAATGAGGGCTTGGAATATTATTCCAAGCCCTCATTATAAATTCAAACTACTCTACTACGGGTACTTAAGGATATTTCGACCTACGTTCATAGACCGACCTCACGCTCGCTAGAGGGGACCTGGCATACGAAGTGAATCCACATTATTTGGAGACAAAATTTAGTACCAAGACCTTTCAAACTGCCAAATACGAATTTTAAAGATACCCCTCCTCCCTGGATTCCGCGCTGGAATAACCATTTACGACCAAGACTTTGATGATGCGTGATTAAAACAGTACCCAGTTCTGCAATATTATAATGAGGATTAATATTCAATTTTGATCAATAACAGTGAAGAATCGTGCTATTTATTTAATAATTATTATCACTCTTGTATATTTCTTACTCGCATTAGGACTGATTGAATTTTTGGGTCACGTCTCCCTCTGACAATTTCGCAATTGGTTCAGACAGTGGTGAGGAACATGCCTAGTTTAACCACTTGATTCTCCCTCCGTCACTTAGCGTTTATAACGCGCCGAAAAGCGGTAGATACTTTTTCTCCTCTCTACACCTCAGGCTGGGATTGTTGATTCGACTCAGTTGCGTTAGAGAGCGGAGAGGGACGCGCGTTCTTCTTGTTCCCCGAGCATCACGTAACAGCGATTATCTCCAATTATTATGACTGCACTCTTGTTTATATGAATAATATTACGACCTCCGTCTGCAGGCGTGATGTCCGCGATTTTCTGGTGGGTCTCCCGCCGTTTTTAAAAATTTCTTTTTTTTAAAAGAAACACTGGAAAAGAAGTCAACACGGTGGCCCTCAGGCGGGTGGTAATGGCTCAATCGCCCTTCGACAGCTTTGCACAGGCCCTGGAACGCCAACATGCCACTTTACTGACTTCGCTTCTCAGAAATGTTTCAAAGCAATTTAGAACAGTGTTGCTTTCCTCGAACCTCCAACATACATACGTCAATATCTCTGAGCCCATTAATTCAACGCGCAATCTAGCCCAACAGGATTTTGTCCTGAACATTGGCACTTGCTTTTTGGGCTGGACTGAAGATAATTATGGAGTCATAACTTGACACATCCCATTAAACACAAACCCACTCTTCTGAACATAAGAGACGCGAAAAGCTCATTTTGAATTGTTAGAAGTAATTTTAGAAGGTGCGTAAGAGTACTCACGTAAATTACCTGAAACTGCAAGTTCAAATTTTCGTACTGCCCTCAACTCAAAATTCAAAACATTGCAGAAATTCGCCTCAAAGTTTTTCACTGAAACCTTTGATGTAAGTTGACTGCAACTCATTATAAAAACACCATTTTTTGGTGAGATATCGATATGACTTCAACCAATTCAACGTTGGAAAAAAAAACTCACAAATTAATCGATTTATAATCGATTAATTGCAGTTAAGGCGATTTTAAAATTTCTAGCTTCCGTTTTGGGATTGTTTGTTTAGGTAAAGTGCCTCAACTTGCTCGTGAGGCAGCCACCTTAACGTAAACAACTCAATCAAACGGATGACTGCCTCAACCGAGATCTGAAGCCAAAATAATGTAAATTTTTAAAGGTAAAACGCCTCATCTCAATATTTTGGTGAGTTGAGGGGTTTTACTTTAACACTAGCGCGAAAATGAATAAGACTTGAGCCATTGTCATCCTAGATCTAGGATCATCCTAGATCAACTCGAGTTGAGGCGTATTACCTTAAGAGCGTGTCGTTGAGGCGTTTTACCCTAACATTGAGCCATTTTCGTATCTTTATGGTCAGATTTCCCCCATTTCCGATTCGAATTTTGAAATTTGAACTTCGCCATTGATAAGGTCCGGTCCAAAATAGGGAGGTTCCGTCAAAACCCCATTTTCGTAAACATTGGACATTGAGGCGTTTATATTTCTGCGTGTCCGATGTCATATTCAACATCGAATCCAACTACCAAATATCTCTGGAGATCTCTGAAATCGACACGGAAAAATGGAATAGTTTACCAAATTACACAATTTTACCAGAACTGCTGGCCTGATAAAGGCCGCAAATTGGGCCAATATCGAATTTAGTCACGTCACTGAACTACCAATTGACTGAAAACATATTGAGAATTAAAATTTTACGATAACCAAAATTAATCTAGTTTTGCCTTACGTTTATTTTTATTGACGGGTGGAATCAAAACTCAGAAATTTTATATGTACTTGGTTGGATAAGTCCAGCCGAAAGGTCTTGTTTTCGGTTATGAAAATAACAAGTAAATAATTAGAGTGAAACAGTGCCGTTAGTAAATGTTGTAAAATCAATGTAGCCCATAAATTTTCTCGTTGAGCCTCGTGTTGTCCTTATAATGGAAGAACTTAGTAATCTTCACGTACTACAAGATTCCCCTTTAATGACCTCCTTATTGCTTCTAAGGGCTTTCGACGTATCAGCTCTCAAAACAACATTGTTTCTTCAGAACAATACCACTTATCGTTTGCCTTATCTCGCGCTCTTGTCAAGGCACATTCCCTGTGGATAAGGCCTCATTAGGATGCGTTCGCCAAGATCATGCAGAAGAGCAGGGATTGGCGATCCTGAAACTGGGACTGGGCGAGTTCTGGTCCGCGTCCTTCACACGGCTGTTCCCAACCCCAAGACCAAGTTCAATGTCAGATACTCCACCCGCGAACCTGCTCGGGATCGCTGTCCGGTAGTGGGCTTACATAATCCCAATCATCCAAGGTTTTTTTGTGGATGAACTTTTCAAGTGCCTTATGCGAAGTGCCACACCTCCGAAGCTCCCCCGCTATGAGATGTTTGACTTGAAAGAGATACCTTCCCGATAACGCTCGCCAAACAACTAATGCGTTTGGAGAATTAGAGGTTAGAAAGCCGCCACAGGACTTCCTCAGAGATCATTTTCCACTCATTACGTGGAAATTACGTGTTCTCAGAAGCCCGTAGGAGTACAGGTCACTGAATCCCACCTACATAAACTTACTTCCTCCTGGCGCCTGGCAGCCCTAAAATTATAATTACTGAGATCTACTAATTACCTACAGCAGTCTCACTGCAGTTGCATCAGTTTCCATTCCTCATACGCCTGCATAAAAGTAGGCACGAGAACTTCCACGTTAAATACACGTTGATTTCAGTAAATTCTACCATAGCACACCATGTTCCTAATTACCTGCCGAAGAACCTGTTCTAGAGAGATCGTTAGTTCATAACCGCGTCTTATCCTTAGCTACACCACCGATATTGACTCAAGGAACTTTTAAACATCACCATTATTTCGGCTTAAATTGTGATACAAAACACTTGTTCTAATGACTAATTTTTCTTCGATTTCAATAATTTCAATTGGCCATGTTACTTATCCACGAAGTTATTCTAAAACTACCCTCTTTTTGCACAGTCTAAAATTCCAAGAATCTATTTTAAAAATTCCATTTTCTTGAAGTTTCGGGTTTCTTGGTAGAAGTAGATATTTTCCGATTTTCCGTTTCATCATACCCTCCTCTGTCGCCCTGGAATAATGGGGAGAACAAGCCGTCATAACTGCGAAGACAGTATTGTTACTTGCATGTAATAGTTATGACTCAAAGAGCTAGAAAGTCAAATATTCAAGGTTATAATTTTAGCTCATAACATTATACTCTGATACTCTGCTGAATGCAGTAATACTGAGCCATACATCAATTGGAGTTCACTTAAATCAATATAACATAAGTATCAATCCATCCATCACTGTACAAATAAGAAATTAGTTTGAGTCAGGTAATTAAGCATAGTTCTCAGCCGAACTAAATCACTCGCGACGAAATCGTGGAAAACAAGAGTATTTGAAAAATCGTCGTTTTTCCACTGAAATATGAGTACATTGTAAGACTGTTACACTGAGTATTGTTTTGTTACTGACGATGGTTTGATCGCCGAAACCAGTCTATCAGTGTAGGTAATCATATTTTAGTGGAAATAGACGATTTTTCACATACTCTTGTTTTTCTTGATAGTACTCAGCATATTACTCGTATATTAGACATGTAGCATTCGGAAAACCTATGGACTTTGCTATTTCTTTATTCTACAGTCATACTTTGAGAACTTCTCATCAACGATGTTCAAGATACTACTCGTACCTACATAACATGTAGGTATGTAATTATAAATCCTGGTATCATTTGGGCCTTCAAACCAACATCGTTTATACTCTATCCATAGAGTATACTATCCCGAGTTAATGCGCAAAAGTCACTGCTCATTTAACACAACGAGATCTCGTCAACTACGATTGACACAGTACGAAACTGTGAAATCACCACCAAGGTCATCGAATTGTCTTAAGCAAACTCGCTACGTTACATGCAATTATTTCATTTGATGCGGTCAATGCTGACTGCCTTCCTTAATTTGTGGTCGAGATGTGAAAATTCGCCAATAAATTAGGTATATAGGTGGGACCACCGCAGAATAAGCAACTTGCTGTATCTAGTTAGTTTGGCCCCAAACATCGCACCAGTTGGAGCGAATTAGTTTTCAAACCGTATAATTATACTCACTTCAACAGCCTGTATTTTAAAGTAATAAAAAGACTGCCTTATTTATCTTCACGTAATCATCACGCCTTGAGGGAGGTGTTTTTGATCTTGATTTGTGTTCAACGGGTTCGCCATTCCATACCATCTACCGAGATTGTTTTTTAAGGTGGCCTCATATTTCCATTACCGCTCATGGCTGTATTTGGCGAGAGAAAATCGCAATAAATTACATTTTACTTACTCCTTCCTCAAAAGACACTACTGCCTAATTACCTTCTATTGAATTTTAGTGCAGTGTTGCAAGTATTTCGCTCATCCGTAATAGTCGATGCAAACAGACTTGATCCTTCTTCAATCCTTCGACGAGCAGGGGAGGCAGACGGTCCGTATCGGATGACACAACTGTCTCGACAACACCGATCCCAGGGGAGAACTCATTTCATAGAAGCGACCTTCGTTCTTTCCAACGGTGGCGAATAATTAATAGTTTTCGACGTTTGATCCCGTTCCTATAAATATTTTTTCGTTGAAAATAATTTCTCTAAACATTATGCTCCTTCCCTTGAAACTACCAACTTAATTTGTAGTTAATAAGTAAGTAGAAGTAAGTAGCTATTCTACCATGTGGATCAGTATTTCCCTAACCAACTTGATAAACCTGGTAGATCAAGTTCCACGAAGTAACTCCCACCCCTCATAACTAATTTGAAACCCGCTCTGGACGAATATAATGACAAAATTTAGAAAATAGAGAGAACTAGGATCGAACTTACTCAAGTCAGTACATACAAAATGCAAAAATTCCTCTATGGATAGAATAAAAGACGAAAAAATATCGACCACGTGGAAGCTCTGGACGCAGTAGTAATTTTGCGTCACTTCTTACTCAACAGAGAAAAGGTATGTCACCATGGAAGGGGAAAAATATTTGGAAATGGAAAAGGGACCTTTTCCACGGTGTGACACTAATTGAAAAGGCAAGGGAGGGGAAGGGGCCTAATATGATAGTCTCATCATAATTATGTTATACAGGGTGTTCGCCACTTCGTGTAAAAAAAAACAAAAACATAATAATAAAAAATAAAAAATTGAGTAAGTAGATAGGTCCAACTAGACTGAAAATGGAGTAGAACGCCGCCAACCTCATCTTTATATCTCAATCCGTTCCCAAGATATGATTTTTCAAAGTTTTTTTTTTTCAGAAAACCACGTTTTTTGCCATAAAAACCCACGTTTCTTCACTTCGAAACAAATTTATTCTACTTTTGACAACATTTTCGGATTCAGCGTTATTTCGTATGCAGTTAACGTGCAAGCATTTTCAAAAAAATGTTGTTTATTACGATTCGTAATGATTGCAATCGTAACGATTGCAATTCGTAATAAGCAACATTTTTTTGAAAATGCTTGCATGTTAACTGCATTTCCAAAAGACGTGCTCGAAGCTGTCAAATTTCTGCAAAACTTGCAAATTTAATCAGCTTTCTAATGCTATGGTCAAATTTGCGATTCCTTATCGATTTCATGGATAAATTCAAGTTATTGGAGGTTCGAGGTTGAAGATGATAAGAACACAGATAACACATTTCCTTCCCTATCCGGGTGATTCGGTTCAAACAAATCGATGTTTCTTGAATCTGTAGTAGGTACCTATTATTTTTATGCAAGGATACTAAAAAGCTGGATGATATAATAACCGGATAAAAAGATAATATAGAATAAGAACAACTATTGTATATATACAGGTAGGTATATATTATTTGTATTAAACGACCAAAGAAAAAGGAGACATTTTGAGAAAAAACATCGATGTCTGGTAAAATACATCGGTTGAAAAAACATCGAAGAGAAAACATCGATGAAAAAACATCGATGTTTGGGAAAAAACATCGATGTTTTTGAAACATCGATACCCATCCCTAGTTTCAACAGTTGAATTGGTAAATGTTGCTACGGACTACTATAGGTACATACTACGTTCAGCAGGTATTTGTCTTTCAAATCTTTCTAAAACTTCCCCTCCAAGTTACAAAAGTGCACTGCCGTCTATTGGGAGTAGCAAATTGGTTACCTAAATCGAGTTGAAGATTGATATACTCAACATCAGTAAGGTACCTATCGAAAATCATTTGGGAAGCTGAGAGAAAATTTCGAGGTAAGTGGCGAGTCGCCACTGGCGACAGTTGTACAGATTTCAGTGAGCTCTTCCCTTCGAGGATGGCTACGAATATAACGTGATTCTAGTGTAGGTATATGGAGGCATTCTTCCACGTAATGAAGTGAGTACGTTGCTTCTGCTTTTCGAACAGAAAGAAAAGGTGATTCCCTTGTCTGTCTAGGCCATGTTGCTTGTTATTGTTGGACAACACCCGTGGACGGTAGTTATCAATCACTTAAAAAGCCTTCTTGTAAGGGCTTTTATCACAAGGAAGTAGTGGCTATGTGATGAAAAGAAAACGATAGCAGGCGTAGGATGACACCTAGTCATCGAAAAATAATTTCATCTCTCAGCCACAATAGATAATACAGCTCGGATGAAACCGGTACGGTTGTGGAGACAATGTCGCCGAAATGCCTCCGAGTGATGAGTGGTTGCTGTTGTCCAAACAAAACGTGAGTTTGTCAAGGGTGTGTATGTTGATGTGGCTTTTGTACTTTTGCACGTTTAGAGCTTTGTATGGTGTAAGAACTGGTATAGTCAACTCAGTCCAAACCTAATGGTTGTTTTCATACCAATCGGAAGGTTTTGTAGCTAATATTGTAAATTGAAGGTGCATAAAATGTGACGGTATTCTATGGCTTATATTATAAGAGATCACAAATGCCATAGAATACCGTCACAACTAAGCCTGAATTAAAGCAGTTTTACTGAGTTTTACGCTCATCTTATGGCTCGTAACACTTGAAGGCCCCTTGAAGCTTCCATGTTTTCAAGTTATATGTTTGATGAGCACGTAGGAGTTTTGCAGAATTTACCTACTCCATAGGATTTTCGTGCTTGAATTAACAGATAAGTATGTAATATATTATGAGAGATGGGCATTGTGAACCTGTCTATTGTCATAGAACAACATAGTGATTCACTCTGGACGTTAAATCATCCGTCAACAGCTTACAAAGAACATTAAAATGAGGCAAATGTAAAACGAACTTGGATGCGAAGCAGACACTGTCAGCACATTCTATTGGCAACTAAAGATACTATTTCAAACGTAGAGGAGTTCCTTCTTGATGGAGACTCCAACTCGCTAACAATACTGCTCGTCGTGTATTACAGAATTGCCTTAAATTCTGTTAATCTTACATTTTTCTTGATTGGAGACAGCATTTGTCCATGAAAATTTATTTCTTCTGTCACTCGAACCTACAGGTACTGGGACTTAGTCGAAGAGAGAACAATAATATTGTTAGGCTGAGTAATGTAGTGATTCCGTTAGTTAACATACAGTAACTATATGTTAACTAATGGAATTACTACATTAGCCTAACAATACTTATAACTGTAATTTATACAGTAATTATTTATTTATACAGTTTATTTATACAGTATTTAAATTTTTTTATCTACCTACTCCTTTAGCGAATACATTATAAGTCTGAACAAATCTTGTTGGAATTTCAGACAGAATTCTGTACCTATCCATTGGGGTTATCATCTGATTATGTTCCATCAGACAGACATGATTGTGATCGAATTGTGGCTAACGAGAGCCATTCGAAACATATTAGAAGTGACCAGAAAAACCAAAATTTCCTGTTCATGTCTCATGCAGTGGCGGATCGGGGGGGGGGGGGGGGGGCTAAGGGGGCTATAGCCCCCCCCCCCTCCCCATTGGGTCTCAACTTGCACTGGATAAAACGGGAAATTTCTGAGAATATAAAAAATGTAATTTGTAATTTATAGGAATTTGAAATAAAAAAAACAGATAAGCTGAGGATTACGAGTACATACGAAATCCAATGTTTGAACCTAGTGTATATGTCATGTATCCGAAGAAAACCAAATGTAATTAATTTAAAATAATTGCTAACCCAGAGAAGAGACCACGTTTCTTCATCTTCAGAGTGCTCCAGTTTGAGAACGGAATAAGATATGTATCGCAATTCTGACTTCACCATCGTGTTCAGCGTTAACAAATCTATAAACCAAGGTATTGCTCGAAAAAAAGGAGACAAAATGTTTTATAAATTCAGTAAAATGAAGGCATTTTATGATGTTGAGGGATGTCGAGGGTCGGTCAAATGACCCTCGACCCTCGACATCCCTCAACATCATTCTTACTGACGGTCAACCTAAACCACACACACTCAAGGCATTTTATATAAAACCAGTTATTTCTTCGGAAATTCGCTCTTATAGCCATGCTGCATGACTGTGGATTTTTTTTACCATGGTGTGTTTTATGAAAATGGTTAAATACTGCCATTTTTACCCTTAAATTCTAAAAGAGTTTCGGGGGAGGATCCCAAACCCCCCTATCTCAGACCTACAGGGGGGGGGGGGCTAACCCACAGTTCTACAGTTTTAGATCCGCCACTGGCCTCAGGTACAAGCTATGCTTGTACCTCGAGCCGAATTTCATATTTTAGAAAAATATTTCTCATAATTTGAATTTTCGTACTAAAATAAAAAATCTTGAGGGGTTTTTGGTCTCCCCTTATTCCCTTATCAGAATTTGAAGTGGTTTTGCCGATTTGAGATTATTTTTACACAATAAATGTGAAAAAAAAAAAAAAAATGGCCCTAGGTACAGGACTTTACCTACGTTACTAAATCGTATCGGTCCTCTGAGAGCCAGGTCCTTATGGACAACCGACTTATGAAAGAGGGGGAGTACGAGTCAATAGGGACGGTGAGGGGGGACGCTAGGGGAGACTAGAAGGGAGGAAGAGGGGTAATCACGGGGAGTTCTAGCGGGGGGGGGGGGATGTTTTCGGGGCGACTAATGCGCGGGGGGCCAATCGGTGGTCTACAAGAGAAGGGAGGAAGAGGGGGAATCACGGGGAGTTCTAGCGGGGGCGATGTTTTCGGGGTGACTATGCGCGGGGGGCCAATCGGTGGTCAACAAGAGAAGGGAGGAAGAGGGGTAATCACGGGGAGTTCTAGCGGGGGCGATGTTTTCGGGGAGACAACATCACGTTCTCGCGGGGACAAAAAAGGTCAGCGTGTCACGCCTTCGATCTCGCTGTCGTGAAACTTGCCTCGAGGGGGGGGGGGGGGGGGGTAGCCAAATCTGTGCCAAATCTCTTTGATCTATGCCAATTTCAGCAAAATTTGTCAAAAATGTAGACCTACATTTTTGGAATGCCTGTATCCACATAAATATTTGCCTTCCAGAATAATTGGATTCAGTAGGAATCTCAATGAATTTGGTTTCTAGATCTAGGTACAGGCAAATCTTAGGAAGGAAACAGATTTGACTTCTTATTCCAAGAATTTGATATATAATTATGATAGTTTACAAGTAATGTCTCTTTACTCACAGGCTATCGGGTTGGTGGGTTGGGTTTGGGCTGCACCTATTCTTCCAATGCCATACCAACTGGTGTACCTGAGCCCTGATCCCTACGGCTACCACATCGCAGCTCAGCCGAAGCCAGTAATCACTAACAGGGTGTCTGACGACCGTTTGGAGAGTCTGGAAGACGACGAGGATGACGACGACAGCAAGAGCTTTGAAGTGACCCAGTTCCACACCGAGGATCAAGCTGGGAGGATCGTCTATGGCTTCCACAGCCCTGATCAGGTTCGGATGGAGTCGAGGGATCCGGACGGCACTGTCAGGGGTTCCTACAGCTACGTCGACCCGTATGGCAATGTTGTGAGGGTATGTGATCTTGTATTATGAAAATGAAGGTTTAGCACTAAATTATTGTTCCAAATTAATTATTCGTGATAGTACCCAAATTCAACCAAGAATATTTACAGTTACCTTCGTCATACTCAAGCCTGAATAACTCAGCACTACGTTGAAGATGGTTTTCCATCATGATTGACAGATGTCGTTTCCATAGTCAAGTAGCTACTTAGTACTGTGGATTTGGTTCGAATTATCACAGTCATTTGCATGATGCAGTGGTTCTCATTACATTTGCGTGTTAAATCCACATAAGGTTGAATAAATTGAATCAAATTAATCAATTTGAGGTTGGCAAGCGTGAACATGAAGTGATTAGACGTGTTTATACTCTCTTACTACTTTCAATTTGACTATTGGTAATAGTTTTCAATTAGCACTCATTTAATCCTTTCATTAAGTATTTTAATTTTTAAACAGTTAATTCGATATTCAGTGCCAAAGTCCGAAGAAATCCGAGTTAGCAGAACGATGTCTCTTTTGGCTACTCTGACTTTGTATATCTATATCAATATTGTACCTAACATCAAGTAGGCAGTTGTCCCAGTAGACTGCTCCAAAGACCAAACCTTTTCCTCAAGTATCTACAAAAATTAGTCTGGCTACGCCCTTGTGAGGAACTCGCGCAGAATCGTAGACTTATCATGGGAATAATCTACTAGGAGGTTCATGAAATATAGCGATTAGGTACTACAAGAGCTACATCAAAAGATCAATTACTGACCATAGGTACTGATCTTTCAACATGAAATCCTTCTGGAACCAGTCGAAATTGTCTTGAATGAGCACTCAACAGTATGGTTCCTCTAGGGTTACAAATCGAGTTGAAAATAATACTTTACTCAAAAGGATGTATCCAATGTTAAATTGAGCAAAAATGAATCAATGCCATAACCACTAATGGGCAGTTGCCCCAGTAGACTGCTCCGAAGATCAAACCTTGTACCCCAGTACAACATTTCCGAGTAGTTTAGCTACCCCCATGACCCCGACCCTTCACATTGATTAGATAGTAATAGTTTTGTTAAATCTGTTACCAAAGCATCAAAACGTAAAGCTCAGGTTGTTATATGAAATAAGATTGTGCATCCTGAAGATCTAAAAGAAAAATTAATGACACTATAAAAGCAATTGGCAAAGCAGGTAGGTAGGACTATGTTGCCATTCTCTTGAAAACTAGTTCTTGTGTTTGGAACAAAAATTAATACGTTTGAAACAAAACATTAATATTTAATACGTACTGTCGTCAGACGAGGCAGAAACTATAGAGTTACTATAGATACTAGCTCCAAATTTGGTAAAGTTGGCAGGTTATGTTGGAGAAGCTCGGAGGTAGATGTAGGTAGGAATTGGTCAGAAAACTGTCAAGTCAAATATGAATTAGTTTGACAGCAATATTAAATTGTGTTGCAATTTTTCGTCGTTTCATAAAAATATACATTTAAATTTGCTGACAATATGAATTTACAATTGAGATGTTGAATTAGTCAGCTATGCACACAGGAGTATCATTTGTAGTACGTTATTTTAACTTTTGTACACCTCAAGGGAAGAGTACCTATAATACCTATTCAAAGCTACTTCTCAACAACTTCAGTTGGTATATAAATATTTCTTATTCATATCCACGTATAAATGGAAATTAACTAAATCTCTGGACACAATAAACTAGGTGCCTAATTTCCTAGTGCTACTCACCACAGTACTTCTCCAACAGTACATTGCGAATTAGCTGTTTGTTCTTAACTTCCGCCGTTTAAGAATAATACAAGCGATACAGTGAAACACTCTTTGAAGTATAGCGAAGCATGTCTTGTAGTCGACAGAAAACTCCACAGATAGCGCGCAACTGTAGAATCCGAAGCCTGTTTTATCGGGGACGGATCAACCACTTTCATATCCTGTCAACCACAAAGGTATTTACGGTGAATGACCGATGTCACAACGCGAACCAATTACCGAGCATCTCTTACGACAAATGACGATCAAAATCAAGCTTTTTCTACTTGCTACTATTGTCGTTAGATCTCATTGTTGAAAAATTATAAATCCAATTCCACGAGTTCGAAAGTATCGACACCAGTACTCATTTAAGTACTTGGATAGGCATATTCGATACTACTCGAATATCGAATGAAAAGTATCGATATACATGAGTACTTGCAAAAACTACTCATTAGAAAAAAACTCTGCAAATTATTATTATTATTATTATGCAAATTATTATCGTATTTGTTCAGATCACCCTTATGTCTTGATCACTAAAATTTAGTGTCGAGGATAGATGACAATGCAGTGTTATTCACTCGGATTCTTGATTGTAAAATTGTTTAAACAATACCTAATAGGTATTACCTATTAAATACACAACAACCTAAACAAATTAAATTTGGATGATGAGCTAATCTTGAAATTTTAAACATGGGTCGAGGATGGATGACAATGTAATATTCACTTCGTTCCTTGTCTATAAAAGTGTTTAAACAATACCTATTTGTTTAAACAAATTAAATTTGGATGAAATTTTAAACAGGGGTTAAGGATGGTTGACAATGCAATATTCAGTAGGGTTCTTGTCTGTAGAATTGTTTGAACGATAGGTAGGTACCTATTTGTTTAAACAAATTGAATTTGTTCTATCATTCCGTGAATTAGACAGAAGGAGGATCTGAACAAATCTGTCAAGAATTAGCAGAGTTGTTTAATTCGATTTTCTGATTCTACGTATCTTGGAACGTTAACAAAATTTTGAGGGGGGGGGGGGGGGGGTTAAATCACTCGATTCCAAAGGTTCATTATCGAAGTTACTGTCCAGGCCTCAAGGTTCAGACATGAATGACACCAGGAAAAATCGTTCCTGGAACAGATTCTCACCGATTTTGTTGAGATATAAATTTTTGTATTAAATACAAAAATACAATAAAATTTTTATAGTATTTTTGTTTCTTTTGGTTTATCATCTTCGATAATGAACCATTGGAATCGCCCAAGAACCCCCCCGCCCCTCTCAAAAGTTGGGGGTTTACGTTTTTGGTCATTTAATGGCAATTTCTCAATTCGGTATTTGAGTATTTCTTTCGATACGGATTAAAGTATCGATATGAGTACTCATACTCAAATCATGAGAATCGATACCAAAAATACTTGGTATCGAAAGGAAATATTAGATACAATACTGGTATTGAACGTCCCGACGTAGGATCACTGTAGTAGTTAATTTGTATTCAATATAATTTGGGTTGGAATACCTAATCGATGAGAAATTTTGCCAGGAAGTAATTTGTAGCTAAAACCACCCGAAGACCAAACCTGCTGTCATTCAAAGTTACGATATTACCGTCATATTGCTATGCGCTGATATTTTGTGTGAAATAACCCTCCTGTGTTATTCATCAACTAAAAACTCGATTGTTCTCGTAGATGCAATATTGGGACGAAGGCAATGGAATCCACATGGCTGGAAACAGTTTGCCGGTTGCTGTAAATCAAGAGGCGCAATACACTCCTGAAGTGAGGGCAGCGAGGGAAGAGCATTTCAGGCTGTACGAAGCAGCTTTGGCGACTCTGAGGGCTGCGGGGCTTGACGATTCACCGTAAGTATCTTCGTGTTTCTCCAAAGAAAGTTCTAGACACGTTGACTTTGAAATTATCCACTGAGATTATTCTATTCACATACATACTTACTATGTACTACACTGGCTAACAAAAAAAGGTGTTGTTTGGTGCAGAGGAGATTACGGTTGGTTTTGCGGGTTTCCAGTGTGCTGAATCCAAATCTGAAAGCCGTTTTTCGCAATCAGGTCTAGTTTTTGAGATATAGCTCATAATATTTTGAGATATAGCTCTTTTGAAGTGGATTTTTAACACTCAAACGTAGCTAGAAAATAGATATATCTATTTTCTAGCTACGTTTGAGTTTTGAAAATCCACTTCAAAAGATCACAATTAATTTTTCACTTTCAACCACTCTTTCACTTTGTCAACTTTACCGTTGTTTTCCGTGGAATGGAAGAAGATAGCTAAAACCGGGTTTCAAATTCGGATTCTGCACCTCAAAAGACACAGAAAAAGTGTATCTTCCTTCTGAACAGTGTTATGGAAACTGCTTTTTTTAAACTAATAATAACAAAATTTAATGATTCCTTTAGTCGCTCTTTAGAAGTGTGATTGGGACAATGGGAGGCAGATTAATGTCGAGACTAGTCAGAAAACTATACTTTCCAGCTTGAAGCGTAGCATTTTAATTAACTACTGAACAGTACTTCCTATTTACCCAATCTTCCCCAAATAAGTGCTGCTGCTGCTGCGCACAACACACGAGTGCTTCTTCGTGCACAGTTGTGTACTTTCACCTAAATCCTAAACACACAACCAACCGATATTTCATCGCGGTTTGAAGAGTGTGGCTCCTGCGTCGCTTTCGATCTGGTTAAATACGAGTACAAATCGTTAACCTCCGAATGAATTTTCCTGTGCTAATACCTATTTAAAAAAAATACCGATTTTTGAAATACCAGTTTAAAACAAGTTGATATCACATGTTGCCATCTTAGCACAGTTTCATCAATGGCCACCACAAATCTTTAACCTCGGAAAACACTCTTATTTAATAGGTATCTTCCCACTTAATTTGTTTTCAAGCAAATGAAGCAGGCAAGCAGTAAAGGCATGAAAATGTTATGTTAGGCATTCCGAAAAGCAGTGGTAAAATCGTGATCCACGTTTCTTCATACTTAGCCGACAGGCTCAAGGGGACAGCAGGGTCCAGTGGCATCTGACAAAAATATTATGAATCACCGATTTGATTTCCGATTTTCAAAAACAGTAGGTACAATTTACGAGGGAATTTCGTGGGTCTGGAAAGATTTAAATAACCACAGTTGATATTTTTCAGGATCACAACAAGTTTTGTATGATTTAAATGGTTGACGTCAAAAGGTCTGGGTAGGGGGAACAAATGACGACAAGCGCGGAAAGCCAAATGATTTTAATCGTACCGAAGATGGTGACGGAATCCCCAGTATGAAATATATTGTTGTTTGTATTATGATATTGCATTACGAAGATTTATTGGCCTTCTTCGTGTTTTCTAGTGATCACGATGCTGAGAAGTATCCAAGCGGTGATTATGAAGAAGACCCGAGTGTGCAGTCCTCCGAGGAAGTGAGGGAAGAGGAAGCTCCTCCATCGGACGAAACCGTCATCGTCGAAAATGCCAGCATTGACCGCGAACCGTTGCCTGAATATCAAAAAGTGCCTTTGAGCCAGCCCCCACAGAGACCTGTTGAAGTTTCAAATGACGAGGAAACTGAAGACGACGAATCTGTAGCCATAGAAAACCCGGAACTCATCCAGACTGAGTGGGACCGCAAGGGAAAGAGTCAGGACCTTTCAAGGATAGAAACGAAGCCGGTGAGTATGGAAGTTTCTGGTACTGATAACGTGGAGTCGAGAGCAATGAAACCTGAAGAGCCACAGGAGGAGAAAACTACTCTGAAAAAAGAATCAGGGGATTCGATTAAAGTCTCCGACAAAAAAGAGGACGTAGAGAAACAAGTGATTCCTGAGAAACAAGACCAGCAGGCAGCTGAGAAGAAGGAGAACGAAGAAGTAACCCAGCCACCGATACAGAATGTGCAACAAGCAGAAAGGCGAAGTTTGACCGAAGAAATACTCGAAGAAGTGCCAGAAGCTCGCGCGTTCTTCTACCACTTCACTCATCAAGTACCTCACCAAATCCCTCAGCCCGTCGAACGGGTTGATGACAAAGTCTCGTCACAGCTTGAAGAGCTCAAGCAAAGCTACAAACAGGGAGTAGAAGCAGCGACCGCGCAGCTGACAGCGGCTTCTCAACAGTCAGCACAAGTGCCACAAGAGTCAGTGTCATCGAGAGCAACGGGTTTGGGAGCGATTCCAATAGCAGCAGTACACGATTCCCAGGTCTCTCCCTTCCAAAGGCCTCTGATACCGAATTTCCATTTGCGACCTATCTACGTCCCACCAGTATTGAACTGAATTAGGCTCCTTGAATTGGCTACCACCTGTGATCTAAACTAAGAAATATTTGCGTTGTACGAACCTCACTTGAAAATAACGTGGGTCGTTTCGTACAGTGCAATTATTATAAACCTATCAAAATTTCCTACATACGATAGAAAGAATTATTTGTCATAAATAATTATTGTACAGATTTCGACGGCATCTCACATTGTATGAATTCCGTGGGTTCATTAATGTAAAATATACCGGTTCTCTATTTACCAGTTGGTTATAATTCAATGGCCTTTCTACAATATACTGCTCGTTAAGAAGGAGGTGTACGCAGAAATTGAGAAAATTACTCACCTATCTTCAAAACGAAGGGTGAGTTTACGTTTTGAAGATAGGTGAGTAATTTTCTCAATTTCGAGTAATTATTACTCGATTCGTCTCATTTTTGAACGCCTGACTCATAGACAAATTTCATCATAAAATGTATAATTACATAGGTACAGGTACATTTTAGGTCTATACATTTTACATTTAAGTAATGTAAAATTTTTAAATAATTGGACATTTTTGAAAACATCTCTCTAGGATGGTAAGTTAAAAAAGCCATTCGTGCAGCATGGTTATATGAGCGAATTTTAGAAGAAATAACTGGTTTTATCAAACTTAAGTAACAACCACGTTTTTTCATCTGCAAAGTGCTCCAGTTTGAGAACGGAATAAGATATCGCATTTCTAACTTCACCATTGTGTTCAGCATATATGAAGCGTAGCCCCAGTCAATTCAGGATGGTATGAAACGGATTTTGGTATAAAAAGTTTTGGAAATTCGAGTTTTAATACCAAAATCCGTTTCATACCATCCTGAATTGACTGGGGCCAATAGCTTCCTTTTCTTCAAAAATTCGATAAAACTATAATTTTAAATAATTGGACATTTTTGAAAACTACTCTCTCGCTTGGTAAGTAGTAGGTACTATCAAAGCACTACATTTTTCACTATTCTGCGTCACAACATTTTTGGTTATTGATAGGATCTATCCTTACCACAGTCACAACACCATACCATTGTTGGTAATCTCGGCATTTACTCTGATTTTTTACTTAAAATGTGTAATGTGACCCACTGTAATCCAAAATGGTCACATAGTCATGGGCTCCATTCGCTCATTGGCGTCTTTGCGGTGTACAGAAATATGAGATAAGATTAAAAATTTTAAAAACTAGGGTTAGGTTCAGGATGCCCTGAATTTCGGTTGAATAACACTAATAATATCACATTCGATTCGTTATGAAACTTGAATTCAAATAGGAAAAAACCTCGATACCGTCAAGAAATGAAATAGCTGGAGGTCGATTCTTACGATATGGTAGTCATCAATTATAGTAGTACTAAGAACCGCATATTATTAGTTGATGATGTAGTAGTGAAGGTCGCTTTCGATTGAGAACGAATCAGCTGGTGGTCATCACCCACTTTTCATTGTTGAGGATCTCCCGAGTCTTCAGATGTCTGCGAAGCTGGAAACAGGTTTGAGAGGATGTTTTCGAAACCGAGTTTAAATCGGCTGTTCGTAAGATTGGCCGAACAACTTTCATCTAATGAAGGATTATTAGTGTTGACTGTTCACAGGGAATATAGAGGATTCTGTTCGAATAGGATTCACGTATTTGAATACTGTTGTATATTTGAATACCTTGTTGTATGCAATACCTACCTACAATGCAATACAAGTTTTAAAAAATGCCGAGTCAGTATTTTTAATTATTTGGATTGATATAGGTACCTACCTACTCTGAATTGTGAATAACATACTTTTATTTCTCACCATGAAGTGGACGTCAAAACAAATAGATACGTGTTAATATTGGTAGCCATCACACAATATGACTCTAACTTGCTGACTTCTCATTGTGTGCATACTGCTAAGATGGTAGGTGCGTACATAAATGAGTTGTCTACTTCAGCATCTACTAACGAAACCTGCCACTGGTTACTGGAAATGTGACAAGTAACTCGTTTTCACATAATATGGGGAAGCGAGTGGTGAAACAGCATATTTATACTTGTCATGTGATGTGCACTTGGGAAATGACTCACATGAGCAATAGAGATTTCCAGATTTTGTAGTTGAAGCATTGAACATCGTTATTACTATTGTAGACTCGAGTAACACTGTAAGTAGAGTTTTGAATGATCGATTAATCCGACATATTCAAAGTTAACTTTCAATTCAAACCGGAGATTGCAGAACTGTATCGACTACCTCGATTGAGGTAGTGCAATCCCCTGTAATTAATTTTGTTAGGTACAAAAGGTCTCTCAAATTAATACCACTCTCACCAACCAAGATGACGGATCGGAAACTGAACCAACTTAGTCCCAAAATTCAGTATAGCGCTTCGAACACTCGTGTCAAAGAGTTTATCAGCGTATTTTAAAACAAACCTTTTGGGGGACGTTTCTGCCAACCTCCAGCTGTCCTGTGGATAACGCTAGTAGGCTGAACTAGATATGTACAATAACTGATACGAGTTGAAGTCGAGGACGTGCGATGCAGCTAGAACGCGTGGGAAATTGATATGGGACGTATGTACGAAATTTAGTTTATTTACATTTATTCAAATTTGCACAAAAATGGTGATACCCTTCTATTGGGGTTTAACATGGAGATCAATTCATTTCAGCTAATTGCTATTGTTCCTTCGTTTACAGGTAGTTGTAGGCGTTTCAAGGATATTGTTTGCTGAAGTTCACGTATCTATGCATAATTTCCTATGCACAATTTCACACCAGTGAGCTTGAAAATAATTTACATCTATTGTAGAAATTAACCAACCAAGCAATATGTAAGTTCCTTGGATCTTGTTTCTCCTCGGAGTTCCCAAATATAAAAATCCACATTTATGCAGCATGGCTATAAGAGCAAATTTTCGAAGAAATAACTGGTTTTATGTAAAATGTCTCTATTTCACTGGTTTTATAACAAATTTCGTCTACTTTTTTGCCAAATTACACCTCAGTTTATAGATTTTTCAACGCTGAACACGATGGCGAAGTCAAAATTGCGATATCTCATTCCATCATCACATTAGAGCAGATGAACCGTGAAGAACATCTCGAGTAACAACCACGTTTCTTCATCTTCAAAGTGCTCCGGTAAGAGAACGAAATAAGACATCGTAATTCCGACTTCACCATCGTGTTCAGCGTAAAAATACCTGTGAAATGAGGTGTCACTTTTCAGACTGTTCCATTTTTGGAATTTATGGGTAATTTTTTCCACCCTAAAACCCCCCGGTACTTGAGTATTAAACGGAGGCCACCATTACGAAACGCGCCGCGGCACTTACAGAAGGTTAAATTGTTATAGATGTTGTAGTAGAAATATTCTAGTATTGTTGTGAGTCGAGTCGGAATAAAAACATCCCCCAAACAACTGATTAGTACCATATAGATTAGTTGGACATGTAGATCAAGTGGACGGGGTCTACATGTCGAACTAATCTATATGGTACTAATCAGTTGTTTGGGGGATGTTTTTATTCCGACTCGACTCACAACAATACTAGAATATTTCTACTACAACATCTATAACAATTTAACCTTCTGTAAGTGCCGCGGCGCGTTTCGTAATGGTGGCCTCCGTTTAATACTCAAGTACCAACCCCCCCTTAGAGGGGCCCGATTCTGCCCATCTAAGCTTTTCGATTGCCAAGACGGATTTTTTGTGCAAATTTAAACTTTTTCATCTCAATTCTATAGTCTATTCTACGCCTAGTTATTGTATTGAATGATACATACATAAATATAATATATTATATTATTCATATTAGGTGTTTTTGGTGTCTTCTGGCAGTGAATTGAGAATGGTATTAAATCCTGGGAACACGCAAATCTCATGAAAACTTCTCCATTCAATAAGCTTTTCAACAGTATTGTCAACTTTCAGATTATCTTGTTCCTTCGATCAAAAGTAAAAGGTTAAATGCAAAAAAGTTAGGTGATTTGAAGTTTTTGTCGTCAGAAGGGCCCTCAACTGTAAATAAGTATAAGGTTCAAAATTTATAAAATCGTGTATCCACCTGTTCAAACAACAACGTTACTTATTGCTTTAAAACCTTTTCAAACATTTTTTCTGCCCTCTATCATACTCCCCCTTTTGAAGTGTCTACTTTTTTGCATGTAAACTTGAATTTTTTATAGAAGGAACAAGATATTCAGAACGTTGACCATACCGTTGAAAACCTTAATAAATAAAGAGGTTTTAATTGGATTTGCCAGTTTTCAGGATTTTATTTATGAATTTTATTTATTTTATTTGTGGATTTTATTTTATTAAATAAATTTTATGAAGTAGTTGCATCTGTGATCTAGAGGCAAGAGCTTCCCCCGTTGGAGTCCAACTCCATCTTGTACACTACTGCCCTGAAGATTTCTGGAATTATTTTTTGGGAAAGTAGTAACGTTATAAAGATTTTTAGAATTTTTAATTTTGGTTAATTATCTTCGATAATGAACCATTGGAATCGCCGAAAGAAAAAAAAATTTTAACCCCCCCTCAAAATTTGTTGGTTTACGTTTCAAGATACGTAGATTCAGAAAATCGAATAAAAAAAACTCTGCAAATTCTTGACACAACGGTTCATTATCTTCTTTGTACAGATCACCCTTCTGTCTAGATCACTAGGTCTAAATGTCTAGATCCTAAATGTTAGATTAATTATTATTATCAATTATCACTAATTATTAACAATTTTATCAAGTACCTAGTGAAAATTATTATAATTTATTGTTAGGTATTAATAATTCGTATTTATTATTAATAATAATTATTATTAATTATGATTAATTAATACGATATAATTCCGGGGTTTTTAATACTACGTCGGTAATAATTTTTCTATAAAAGAAGTACCTACCAACAAACATTCGAAATTACCTTCATTTCCGTAGCACGAAACGCACCTCAGAACAACAAACTCGACATCACTTAAGCCATATGATGTTCCAACGAGCTTGTTAGTATGAAAATGGACCTGTATTTCAACAGTTTGATACACGATCGTGTTGTGAGGCACAATCTTTGAGCCGTCATAGTGAACGAACGGCTGGTCGTACACAGCTGCGGATGGTCTTAAAAAATTCTACGGAACAAACTCTATCTAAATATGAAATAAAAAACATACCGTTTGATGGGAATTTTTCGAGATATAGAATTTTCAAAATTTCAAAATTCGTTTTGATCCCCTTCCCCTTGACCTAGGGTTATGAAAAGTTTCGAGGACCATTGTGGGGCTGGTCCAAACCCAGAAACCAAATTTCGTAATTTTAACTCAACGCTAACTGGGCAAAGTGGCACGGACGGCGGACGGCGGACGGCGTACGGCGTACGGCGTACGGCGGACGGACGGATTTTTTTTTATTCGATTTTCTGAATCTACGTATCTTGAAACGTAAACCAACAAATTTTGAGGGGGGGTTAAATTTTTTTTTTCTTTGGGCGATTCCAATGGTTCATTATCGAAGATAATAAACCAAAAATCCGTCCGTCCGCCGTACGCCGTCCGCCGTACGCCGTCCGCCGTCCGCCGTCCGCGCCACTTTGCCCAGTTAGCGTTGAGTTAAAATTACGAAATTTTTTTTATGGGTTTCGACCAACCCCACAATGGTCCTCGAAACTTTTCATAACCCTAGGTCAAGGGGAAGGGGTTCAAAACGAATTTTGAAAATTTGAAAATCTCATATCTCGAAAAATTCATATAGAACGGTATGTTTTTTATTTCATATTCAGATAGAGTTTGTTCCGTAGAATCTTTTAAGACCATCCGCAGCAGTGTACGACCAGTCGTTCGTTCACAATGACGGCTCAAAGATTGTGCCTCACAACAGGATCGTGAATCAAACTGTATCAAACTGAATCGTGAAGGGTGATCTGTACAAAGAAGATAATGAACCGTTGAACGGCCAACAAATACGTCAAAGACTATGACGCACAAGCGTATGACGTAAGACGGCTGGCAGGAGGCCAACAAGTACGTCAGAGCCTATGACGCACGAGCATACGATGTAAGACGGCTGGCAGGAGGCCAACAAGTACGTCAGAGCCTATGACGCACGAGCGTATGACGTAAGACGGCTAGCAGGAGGCCAACAAGTACGTCAGAGCCTATGACGCACGAGCGTATGACGTAATACGGCTGGCAGGAGACCAACAAGTGCGTCAGAGCCTATGACGCACGAGCGTATGACGTAAGACAGCTAGCAGGAGGCCAACAAGTACGTCAGAGCCTATGACGCACGAGCGTATGACGTAATACGGCTGGCAGGAGACCAACAAGTGCGTCAGAGCCTATGACGCACGAGCGTATGACGTAAGACGGCTGGCAGGAGACCAACAAGTGCGTCAGAGCCTATGACGCACGAGCGTATGACGTAAGACGGCTGGCAGGATAACTAGTGCGTCAGAGCCTATGACGCACGAGCGTATGACGTAAGACGGCTGGCAGGTGGCCAACAAGTACGCCAGAGCCTATGACGCACAAGCGTATGACGTAAGACGGCTAGCAGGAGACCAACAAGTGCGTCAGAGCCTATGACGCACGAGCGTTTAACGTAAGACAGCTAGCAGGAGGCCAACAAGTACGTCAGAGCCTATGACGCACGAGCGTATGACGTAATACGGCTGGCAGGAGACCAACAAGTGCGTCAGAGCCTATGACGCACGAGCCTATGACGTAAGACGGCTGGCAGGAGACCAACAAGTGCGTCAGAGCCTATGACGCACGAGCGTATGACGTAATACGGCTGGCAGGTGACCAACAAGTACGTCAGAGCCTATGACGCACGAGCGTATGACGTAAGACGGCTGGCAGGAGACCAACAAGTGCGTCAGAGCCTATGACGCACGAGCGTATGACGTAAGACGGCTGGCAGGTGGCCAACAAGTACGTCAGAGCCTATGACGCACGAGCGTATGACGTAAGACGGCTGGCAGGAGACCCACAAGTGCGTCAGAGCCTATGACGCACGAGCGTATGACGTCAGACGGGTGGTAGAAGGCCAACTGGTACGTCACATGGTGAAAGGAACAAGGGTGTGCCATTGCGCGTGGGGGCTGTGGGGATCAAGGGGAAGGGGTTCAAAACGAATTTTGAAAATTTGAAAATCTCATATCTCGAAAAATTCATATAGAACGGTATGTTTTTTATTTCATATTTAGATAGAGTTTGTTCCGCAGCTTTGTACGACCAGCCGTTCGTTTACAATGACGGCTCAAAGATTGTGCCTCACAACACGATCGTGACTCAAACTGTTGAAATACAGGTCCATTTTCATACTAACAAGCTCTTTGGAACATCATATGGCTTAAGTGATGTCGAGTTTGTTGTTCTGAGGTGCGTTTCGTGCTACGGAAATGAAGGTAATTTCGAATGTAGGTCCTTCTTTTATAGAAAAATTATTACCGACGTAGTATTAAAAACCCCAGAATTATATCGTATTAATTAATCATAATTAATAATAATTATTATTAATAATAGATACAAATTAGTAATACCTAACAATAAATTATAATAATTTTCACTAGGTACTTGATAAAATTGTTAATAATTAGTGATAATTGATAATAATAATTAATCTAACATTTAGGATCTAGACATTTAGACCTAGTGATCTAGACAGAAGGGTGATCTCTACAAAGAAGATAATGAACCGTTGTGTCAAGAATTTGCAGAGTTTTCATATTGGTCTATGTTTGAGCTGGTGTTATTGTCAGTAGATGGTACTTCTCAAGAATCTACGTACACTAATCTAATAGAAAATTTAACGATGATTCCAAAAATGTGATCAAACGTTAACATTTATTGAAGGTACATTCGCTTTTCGTTCTAGAGACCCAAAAAAATTCGAAAGGCCAGACACATCAAATCAAATTGATACGGCCAGACAGTTTCATTCTGACCCTTTTCGCTCAACCTCCTCACCGGCCGTTTGAAACATCTTTCAGAGACGGAAACGACCTACTGAACATCTTGGTCACAAATCTTTGCATCCCTTAAGCAGCGTATAGCTCCACATGTAACGATCTGGATCCCTAAAGGTCAAAACGCCTTTTGCTTTGGGGATCGAGAAGATGGCCATTATTATGTAAGTTTCGTCAGGGTGGACAAATTCTGAGTTGGTGGGGCTGTTCCTTGTGTCGGAATTAAATCGGTATAAAAGCTGGAAGACGCTCAGACTAAATCGTCATTCCATTCACATCTTAACATCATGAAACAGGTAAGCACCTCATGAGCATTTCAAAAGGATACTCTGAATTGGTACCTCCCAGCTATTGCAAAGCCAGAGTATTAGGTACTTTTCTATACATCGACTACTCTTAAAGTAAAAACCTTCCTCTACATTTGGTACAACCATTTCTATCATGAAATAATAAATCACGAAAATAAATTATTGTTACCTCCAGAAAATTTTAGCTCGTGACAAAATCAATGACTTTTATAAAGTATGCAGTTTTCTAAGACATTCAAAAATGATTCGAAACGTCAATTTCTCATCTGAAATTCAACTTGAATACTTCACAATTTAACGAAATTCATCGTAAAAAAAAGAACCTAATTTCAATCAAGTTCTAAAGATTTTCGTATATTAGGATTGAGTGGGTTCGTCACCATAAAAAAGTGTTTATTCCCAACAAAAATTATCATAATGTTATGCACACCATAGAATGTCCATCACATGGAACGTCCGTTCACACTGGCCAAAAAAATACGATCAATATTTTGAGCACAATATTTCAGACCCCTCACACAGGGCCTCCTACCTACAAAATAAACCTAGAAAAATATTGAACGCTCATTTTTTGCCCAATATTTCTCCTCACACTCTCAATATTTTGGCGCAAACACGACACCTTCAAAATACAAGAAATAATACCCCTTAGTAGGTGGTACCCAACTGTCAACAATTTCAAAATCCTGAAGGCTTGATTTCAGAAAATTTTACGCATTACACACACGATAATATGAGCTTGTTGATTTCTGTACATGATTGAAATGAACCATTTGTAACAAAACCTAGAGACACCAGTTAAATAAACAGATGAGACGTTTAAAGAGGCAAAAAACAGCAAAACTGAATAACTTTTAACCTTAAGTATGTATAACATTTTATACTGTTTAACAGATTGGTTTTCTCATTGGTTTTATCACTTATGAATACAAAATTTGTACTCATAAGTGATAAAATCAATGAGGAAATCAATTTAATGTTCCATCATGATACGGTGCTCCCTTTTATAATTCCATTATCCAAATTATTTAGGTGACAAGATTTAAAAAATGAAGAAAAAACACTTTTTTGAATGATTAAAACACTTTTAATCTAAACATGCAATTTAACCATAATTTAAATTTTAATGTCATTTAAATTCACTAGAATTGAGTGGTTGTGATTTCATCATCAGTGACTGAGGGTGTATAACTCCCGCCTACGATAACAAATGAGCAAAACTCGCCTCTGGTACAAGACCCGTAGCAATGCCCGGTAGATCATTGAAGCACATTTGAATGTGGTTGGAGGTCTGGAATACAAACGCTCCAATCTTCCTCATTCAAACTTTCGCTTTTTCTCTTGTTCGCTCTTTCCTCGGTGACGTGGAGATACCGCTGGCCTTGCATTAGAATATTCGCCTCTCATCAAACGTCTGACCTATAAAATACTAAATAAACGGTACGGGAACTCCATATGGCTCTGTATGCTTCTTCTACGATTTGCAAAGTTTGATAATATTTGTTGAACCGTACAATGATTTTACTAAGTGTTTATACTCGCAGTAGCCTAGAGTGTCAAGACAATTTCATCAATAGTTCATGATCTCGATAAGTGATGTCACGATTCAACAAATATTATCAAAATTTGCAAATAGTAGGTATCGTAAATTATTGACGACCTTAATTTGAGAATTTCATTTTTTAATGTTTATTGTGTATATTTCAGGTAGTTTGTCTGGTCCTTCTCGCTGCTTGCGCAGCGGCAATTACCTCTGAACCGAAGGAAACGAAGAAAGACAAAAGAGGGCTATCTCATCTTGGACTAGATGGAGGTTCTCTGGGCGGCTTGAGCTCACCTATTGGCATCGGCTCGTCCTACGCTCCAGCATACGGTCTTGGCAATGGATTGGCAGCATCCAGCATCCCTATCTCCGGCATCAGTGGAGGTGGCATCTCTCTTGCAGGCTTAGGGTCTTCAGGCATTGGAAGCCTTGGAGCTGGTCCTTTGATCGCTGGCGGTGGATCTTCGTTGGGCTTGGTTGGTATTGGAAACTCTCTCGGCGGTGGATCTTCGTTGGGCTTGGTTGGTCTTGGAAACTCTCTAGGCGGAGGCTCTATCGGCTTGGGAGGAATCGGTAATGGATTAGTGCAAACGCCAACGACTTACAGCCACCGTCAGGAAACTGTTGCCGTGCCAGTGCCTCAGCCTGTGCCTGTTACTGTCAACAGACCTCATCCAGTTCCCGTGCCTCACCCTGTTCCTGTTGATGTCCCAAGACCTGTTGCCGTCCCAGTAGAACAACGTGTTCCTGTAGATGTTCCTAGACCAGTACCAGTTGCTGTCAGCCGCCCATACCCAGTTTCCGTCCCTCAGCCTGTGCCCTACCCCGTACCTCAGCCCGTGGCTGTACCCGTCAACCAACCTTACCCAGTCGCCGTAAACAGACCAGTTCCCGTGTCCGTTCCAGTACCTCAAGTTGTGAACGTCCCTCAGATCGTGCAAACTCCCACCTACGTGTCTTCACCATCTATCGGCCTTGTTGGCGCTGGCCCCATCCTCTCTGGATCCTCTATCGGTTCCTCTTCTGCCATCCTGTCTTCCCAATCACTCCTTGGTGGCTCATCCCTCGGCGGCTATGCACCATCCTACATCGGAGGCTCGTCCCTTGGCTCTTATTCTTCAGGCTACATCGGCGGCTCTTCATCGTCCCTTATCGGCAGCTCTGCTCTCATCGGTAGCTCTTCACCAGGACTCATCAGCCACTCTTCACCTGCTCTGATTGGCAGCTCGTACCCAGCCCTTTTGAGCTCTTCATCCCTTGGACATGGACTCCACTCAGGTTCAGGAATCTCATCCATCGGCAGCCTTGGACATGGATCTCTCCACTCAGGTTCAGGAATCTCGTCCATTGGAAGCCTCGGACACTCCGGAGTCTCCCTACCATCACAAATTTACGCTCCCAGCCACGGATGGTAAAGAAAACTTTAGGTAAGACTTCACAAAATTTTTGTTTGTTTGTTTTAGAGATCCACTCTCAGATGATTTTCCCCAATATTTTTGTTTCTGACATTTTTGTCACTCAAGGACTCTACTTCCACCTAAAAATATATGTTGTGTCAATAATACATACCTAATAAGTTTCCATTCAAACTTAATTACTAGGGTTCTCCATCAAGCCCCTCGTAATGAATTCACTAACTTCCACTGACGAGTACATGAAATTCAATTCGATCTCAACTGTAAAATATAATATAAATAGATGAAAAGTAAATACATAAATGATACGATAAATACGATAACAACAAAATTGGATTTGTCGAGAAACCCATATCGACTGTGCACAATACCTGTTCCTATAACCTGTTCTAGTTTTTACATTTGATTACATAGAACTCTTACTCTATATTAGGTACTATGCATTTTTTAATGGTACGTTATTGTTACTTTGCAGGTCAATTCCTACATCACCAGCGCACCTACAACTCACTCATAATTCATCTGTAAATACTCATTGTTACCATTTTTATACAAGTTTACAAATAAACTGTTTGTTTTTCTGTTATATCAAGTTTTCTTTCGTCATACCTCGATGTTATTTATGCAATAAGTCCAGTTATGAATCAACTAGGTAGGTATTTGTAATGTCAACTATACGAGTGTACCTACTACAACCTTGGTCAACCACTGGGTTAACTAAGTAGTTAAGAAGACCAGGAGTCCAACCAAACACCAAATCTCATGTTCAAAATATGGCAAAAAATGGAATTCTCTCAAAGGTCATTCAAAAGTTCCGATTCCCTTTTTTTTTACCTTCTTTTTTTTTACTTTGTATTGAATGGAAAAGGTTTTGTAGAAGATGGTAAATGTCAACCCTCTAAGTAAATGGTAAATGTCAACCCTCTAAGTAGGTGCTTTCTCTTGAAGGAACCAAGGTGTTCAGAGGTGACAAGAAAGTATGTCGGATTAGAGATGTTCTAATGGCTCTTCGTTTATTAACGATACATTCAGTAGTACGAATCGTTTTCAATAATAAATATCAGTCTATACCTTGTGTCATTATAGAGACAATCTTAACTAACATACAAATGCTCAACGGTACCTCCAAAACTAAATATCGGGCAAAGCGTCTTCCACGTCTTGCAGAATTTCCCATATCCTCGGTGTCGACGCGGTGTCCATGTCACTTCCATAAAAGTAGTCCATCACGCGGTGAAACATCTCGTACATTCCATAAATCATATCGGGGACGTTGATTGTGATTGGGAGAAACGGCGTTGCTTCGATTAAATCGCCTACACTCCCCCAGGCAAACCGTCCTTCTTCAATCAGCTCATCAGGGAAATAGCAGGACCTGCAAATAACAAATGACAGATTTTAGAAAGCCGATCTCACGCAAATAATCTAAGTAGGGAGTTACTTAAACAGTGATGGTTAGTTCGGGGTATAATTAGTCATCCAATTTTAATGAATTCTGTCAAATTACCTAACACTGAAAAAAGTATTTCAAGTTCATAGAAACAATGTCATTTACCTACTACCCTGATATTTGAGAACACAACAAAAACTGTGGAAATTTTGGTTTTTGTATTTAAACAAATGGACAACTAAATAACAACTAAATAAACAAATAGCGGGTAGTTTACAGCACGGTACTTGTAAAATTGCCTCATCAGGTTATTGGCCCACACTTAACTAGGACTTGTTTGTCCAAATACATAGTTACTTTGTCACCTTCGCATCTTACCAGTGGCATCAGTGCAGAATAGGTGAATGCAGGTTCTGTTGATAAGATTGAAGGGGCTTTCGATAGGAACGAAACATACAGGATTTCAACTCCAATAGAAGGATACATTTTATATTAAAAGTAATACCTTTGTATTTAAAGTTCACGAGCTACGTATGACAACCCCCTTTTTATTGACCTCGGGTTATAAATAATTCATAGGATCATCCGCTGTCAATTGGAGCCTGCACGTCGAATTTCAAAGTTATCGGTTAATTTCAAATACGAAATTCGATCTTGACACTTGAAGCAAACAAATGTTCAGGGAGGGTTTAGCTTGTTGACTCCAATGTTCATTGCTGCTAATAATTAATAAAAAAGGATACAGGTAGGTCTACTCATGGATAATTAGTGCTAATTATATTCTACATCATGAATTGTTTTCTCAAAATTAGAGACGCAGGCGTTGGAAACAAAAAACAAAACCGTGAAATTTGTCGTATGAACATTTCACATGTTTTTAAGTTCTGAGAAAGAGTTCAAGAAATATTTCTGTTGAGATTCCGAAAGGAAACATTCTAAAATGTTTCGAATGTATTTTCCCTCTTGGGATGCTCAGACCTGAATACCTCCACTTCTTTCTAAATCCGTAATATCCTGGAAGGACATTCCGTTCAAATCGTTATAATTGGTGGTGATGAGACGAGTGACAAGCATTTATTTTTCATCAACTTGTCTGTTCAACAAAATAAACAATATACCATTTAGATAAATATGTGGTCGGTTCCCAGTCTTATGCAATACTCAGTACCTTGCAGAAACCTGGTGAGCGTGTCCCCTGTAATGCCCATCCTATCGTGTAAGAGATGTCTTCGATATCGCCTGCACCTAACTCTAATTTAGATTGTTGGGATTGATTGAAATAAGAATCCTTCATTCAAACCATGCATTTATCACCTCCTCGCAACAGAATACAATACTATAATCATGTACATGAACGAATGAACGTAAATTCAGAGTGTAAATACCTCGGGTCTTTTTTTCTTGAGCAATCTAAGGCTGTGGAGATCAACTGTCGCGTGATATCCTTCACCTGAGAACAGGACAAGTACAGAGTAGGTATATTAATTTTAGATCACAACGTCTTCTTAAACCAGTACGTTGATATTACAACCTGCACAATGATACTGCCCTTGGAATTTCATGTTGCTCCAGTCATTAAATCTCAACGAGCCCACATACACACAAGATTCCAAAAATAAAACCAAGCAGATTTAAGGGTTAAAAAAAAAAAAAAAAAAATTAAACAACCAAGGAGGATTCAAGGGTATTTTATAAAACCAAGTAGGCTTCAAGGGTCGTATAAAGAAAATTTCTTTAATGAAATTTAATGAAATATCCTAAAGGCCCCTTGAAGCCTCCTTGGTGTTTTATAATTTAAATATAAAATACCAAGGAGGCTTCAAGGGGCCTTTAGAGAAATTTCATTAAGCCGAGTAGGCTTAGAGCGTACCTATTTTAAAGAAACTGAAAAACCAAGAAGGCTTTAAGGGGATTTTTAAGAAATTTAAAACACCAATTAGGTTTTAAGGGGACTTTGGAGAAATTTTCAAAAAACTTCAAGGGTCGTCTTAAGAATTTATAAAACACCAAGGAGTCTTTTAAAGAAATTTTGAAAAACCAAGTAGATTTCAAGGGGCCTTTAGAGAAATTTTACTAAGCCCCGTAGGCTTCAAGCGTATTTTGAACAAACTGAAAAACCAATAAGGCTTTAAGAGGATTTTTAAGAAATTTAAAAAGCCAAGTAGGTTTCAAGGGGCCTCTAGAGAAATTTTATTAAGCCCAGTAGGCTTCAAGCGTGTTTTAAAGAAACTGAAAAACCAAGTAGGCTTGAAGGGGATTTTTAAGAAATTAAAAAACCAAGTAGGCTTCAATAGTAATTGGTACCAATAATCATCAGTAGTGGGACTTCATATTAAAATTAATTGAGACTTACATCGGTAGTAACCGGCATGATCTGATGTGAGCGTGGGTGGCGAGTTGAAACGATCAAGCAGCAGCAGCAGCGTATTGGCGGAGCGCGTTTGGAACACCAAGTGCCGGTTCAACTCACTGGAACCAACCTCAAAGCACGAGTGCTCGCCAGGCATACGGCTGAAAGCGGCATAAGGTCCCCACCCTCGCCGCAACACCTTCCCAACACGATCTTTGTCGTTCGATCGATGAAAGCGAATAACTTTCTTAAGAGGTCGTCACAATCTCGTTGCCCTCGGAAAACAAACGCTGTTCATCAAGTTGTCGGGGGCGCAATGTGCGCTATTCACAAACTGGTGCCGAATCATCATTACTGTTTACAAACTCTTTCTAATGGATTGTTCCAAAAACCCAATGCTCCTTGAGAGCGTGTACCAATAAAACGTAGCGGCGGCTTACAACTTTCACCATAAGGCGTGTGTAGGCTGTTAAATATGTATATGCCGGTGGCATCAAACCTTCCTCTCATATTTCGTTGTCATTCGTAAATGGGGGACCTTGATTATATTCATGATCCTCCGTCGGAGACGCTCGAAAATTTCATCTCACTGGTCTGAGCTAGAATTACTCGATACCTAGACCCACGAAAAATTCCGGACGAGCATTTTTTTAATTTCATTCAATTATACGTCTCGAGGTGAGCTTTCTAAATGGAGGCTTCAAGTGGATGTCTCGGGCAATCGGCAAAGTGTGAAAATGGTCCCTGAAATTTTCATTCCCTTTTACTTGAATATCTTCAGGAAAAAAAAGTTATCATAACTCGTCAGGAAATTTTGGTTTTCCTCCGTGATTCTATACAGATCCGTGGAAGGAACAAACACCACACTCCAGTCATACCATTCATTTGCTGGCAAGACGATAAAATACAGGAGAAAATCTAAGGAGTAATGCCTGACTGCTTTAGTTTAACCCTGGGTAGAATGCTGTCACGAATGCCTCTGGTACTTTAATAGAGGTTATTTGATCTCACCAAAGAGTAAAGCATCAAACTGGAACTAGACTGAACTACAAAAAAATCTTTACAAAAAAATCCCCACATCCTCCTTTCATAGTAAAATAAGTTAGGAGCCACAACCATCTCGTATGTATTCAGGTTAGTAGGTTCCAATTGAGATTCAATCTGGTTCAATGAACTTGGAAACTCTTCCCTTTTCACTAATTCATTGTTTCTTTTCGTCAAGGGAAGAAGATTAAATCTGGCAGCACTTGGTACCGTCTCTGTAAGCTCTCTTAATTGGAAGGTGCTCTCTCCGGACCCTAGAACATTCGTGAGTCCTCCTTTGAATTATGGAGAGTAGGAAGTCTATACGAGTATTTTCTGTAATAATGCAGCAATAAAATAACTTCCATGGGGTCGGGAAGATGAGTAGAATTTGTCATCTAATTGCATAATTATTATTTGAACGAGCCCTAAGCTTTCCTGGCTTCTATCTGTCAACTGTATTTTTATAAATGCAGTAGTACTGTATCCTATACTTCTTGGCATACAAATCGTAGTTTACTCGTAGTTAAATTTTCTTTCTCTCATCTTTAAATTTTTCACGCGGATTTTCTGTGATGGAAGTGAGTTTCATCGACCAATCTGATTCTTTTGTTTAAGTCAACGTCTTTGGATTGGCGTACCAATTTCCATTGAGAGAACTGGAGTCTTAGGTTTCTGCCCTTGAGAGAGTTGACTTTTATAGGGATGGATTGATCGTAAAGAGTCAATTGATTTTATAGGGATGGAAAGACCTTAAGGACTGCGCCAAGTGCCTTCATGAAGGAGAGACGTATGGATCTGTTGAGCACTAATCGATTTATTGGGGCTTACCGCGCCGAACTCTGTCTTCCGGTTGATTTAACATTACATACTGCGTACAACTCACATTTTCCCACTAATTTTCGGATAGCACCTTCGCCTGGAGCACCATGACGCGCCAAATCCGAATGGCCGTAGGGCTTTCCCCGTTCTTACAAAACGTCTTGAGAACGAGAATCAGTTGCTCCGTTGTCAAGCGTCCCACGGCAACAATAAATAATCTTCGCGAGAAAAAAATTGTCACTCCATAAATTGCAAAGAAGAGATGAGAAAAACCAAGCTTACAGAAAATACCGCTGGATTCAAATTCGTCACACATGATCCTTACATTACATCGTTCACTCTTATTTAATACTTGGTTGTTTGGGTACCTTGAACATTACTAACACAACAAGGGAACAAGCAAACGCGAACTAGATCACATTTATGTGATCTATATTTATAAATCTTATGTGATTTATAAACTTAGAACACTTCCTTGCCCCCCAACTGTTCCTGTATTTTTCTTAATTTCATGGGATTTATTACTATTACTAGCGGTTTTTGAATAATAGAACCCTACGTTTTGACCATTTTTTGTTGCGCAAAAATAGAACATAATCTGTACGGACTTGTACACGGCCACTGGGTGGTAGGCAACATATAAGACAGGAAAGGTGTAGTCGATTGCATATCCCTTATATCGAAGGCGCTAACGGAATACGCGTACGTCATCCTACGAGTATATATCGACGGTCACCGGGAAAAACTTGGTAAGTCAACAAAAGCAAATTTTACAGGGGAGCAGTTTTGAAGTTCAAAGACTTGTCAAAAATCGCCTAACGGTTAGAAATGTATCATTTTGGTTCTAAAAATCATAATATGCTCTAAATATTACTGGAAACATGTTTCGTTCGCCAATTTCTAGTTTATTCGAGTTTTATAAGACTTACCCGTTATTGCACCATCGACCTACCTAGTTTTTCACGTGCTTAATTCTCAACCAAAAAGAGGTACTGAAATGAAATGACACTGTTCCAACTAAACAAGCAATTTATTCATATTTTTTTTGCACACATGTAGCTTTGTCACACTGCAGAAAATATTTTAATTGTGATAAAAGCTCGATGAAAATAGTAAGAAGCACGTAGAAACTCACAAAAAAAAAATTTTTTTCTCCAAAAGCAGAGAGCGAGTTAAAACAAACAAAACTGATTAAAGTCATATTTAATTAAACAGTGAACTGCAAAATACTTAGGTAACAGAAAATTAGCTTCATAAAACCACGAAAAAACACTTGTTATTCATTATCTGCATTGGTCTCTACTAGATCAGGATCTAATGGTTCTGAATTGTTGGTTTTCAAATTTCTGTAGAAATCATGGAACGTGCTGTCAATGAGTGGCAACAAGTCCATTAAATCTTTTTTCTTAGCTAGGCTAATAGCGTGTGGTCCAGTCATCAGCAAAGGTAGCTGAGACATTTTCAATGGCCTCCCTCTCTTCTTAAAATCAACGCTGCGAAACTCGTCAGCGCTCAAGCTAGTTTTAAAAAATATTATATTTTGCTCCGTTTTTCTGTACTGCAGCCACTGAATTGGTGCCCACAAAAATTGTTGACCAACCCCATCAATCTTTTTAATTTGAAATGGACCTTCTTTTTTTGCTAAAGAAGCGAAATCAAAGAAATGTTCCATTTCCATTTTAACTACCACAAAAGGATTTTTAGTTTTAGCAATCCTCACCAATTGCAACCAGTCATTGAGATGGTTAATTTTCATTTGTGTCCTTTTTTTAGCTCTTTCAATGACTGCATGATCGCTGTCACACTCCATGTGAGTGTGACCGCTGACAAGGAACTTATGGTTAACAGTTTCAAGTCCAGGGAGCTTACTCACGGCGTGCAAAAACATCAGTGCAACAATGTTATTTTTATTCTGGCCGCCGCACTGATCAGAATAATAAGTAACCTCATTGACACTGGATGGTAGCGTCTGTAAATGCCTGTAAAGGCAAGACGCAATTTCGTTAGCCCCTCTTCCAGAAATGGACTCGTCCCACATGAAACAAGTAGCCTTATCGTTGGACAAATCATGAACAGTCAAGTTAAATGACCATAGCTGCCTTTTGTAGAAAGAAACTGAGGTTGTTAAGTATGGGGTTGGCAAACATTGCTGAAGATCAAATGTAAATACTTTTTTTGAAGGGTTGCTTTTAGCAATATCTTTATCTACTCTTTTGAAAGAGTACGCCTCCTCAGCCTTCAAATGATGGTCATTTCGTTCAGCAGTCAGAACCATTTTTTCTTCATCTGACGATGCAGCCTGTATTTTAATCTCGAATAAATCGCATTTATGACAAGTATCTTTTTTTGGTTTTTTGAAGCTTAGATTTTTATTGTTAAACGATTGAGTGTATAGCGTCAGAGACACTGGATTGGGTTGCTGTTCTTTATATAACTGATACATCTTAGAAATTGATAAGTTAGAGGGTAAATACTTTTTAGACGTCTCAGCTCGACAATAATGGCTTTCATAAAACGGAAATGAATCAATGTGCCTGTTTACAACTTCAATTTCGGCGGAAGTACGCTTATTTTTTGGAGGGGCAAGACCTCGACCATCGGGTCTAATGATTCCACATGGCGATAACTTTTTTTTGTTAACTACAGTTTCCACAAAGCCCTTCGTTTCTCCGAGAGACTTCACAAAACAACCTTTGCAAATCGGTACGTCTAGGTTGTTAATTACTAATTTGTAAGAACAAGAGCAAGATCTGATGTCAGAAGAACTCAACTTATGAGTCTTCTTTGGTCTGATTGATATGAGAGATGCAACAAAATTTGCCCTTTTATCTCTACTACCTAAACCCCAATATTCTGCAAAACACTTTAACTGATCTTGTTCGCTTATCCGTTTTTTACATTCCATTCGGCAATTCGGTAAAAATGCAGTCTTTCGAGCTTCCACTGACTTTCCTTTGTAAGATATGTAGCCTTTTCCAGAGTTTCGCAGAATCTTTCTCATTTCCCTTCCTTTTCGACTCGTCCCTGGTACGTTTGTATTTTCAACACATCTGGCACTGTTGCCATCGGATACGTCTTGGCGAGGTCGCTTAAGGTTTGCAGAGCGGATATCTAAAATGGAATTATAAAGGGATGTTCAGCATTATGAAGATCTTGGAAATGATAGGGAGGGACACATGACTGCATAAGTATTTGGAAATAATTACATGCAAATTATACATCTTAGGTACCTTGAACTGAATCGCTGGAGGAAGATGCTGATTCGTTATTGATATCATAGTTGGGGTCAGCATCGGAATCATCTCCCAATAATTGTAAGTCTGCGACAAAAAAAAAAATTAATACATTTGGAGGAAATAAGCGTTCGATGAATAGAATTCCATGTGAGTTAGAGAAATATGCAAGAAAATATTATTATCACTGTCAAGTTGAGAGGAATTACTCAAAGCATATCTACCTTCATTAACTTCATCGGTATTAACTTCATCAGGAAGAGTAGAGGTTGAAAACAACTGATGGCCATCACTCAAAACTACAAAACAAAAATTTCGAAACAACAGAATGACGGTCGAACTGGATTATAGAAATTGAGTACACAAAGACCCTTGAGGGTGTTATATCCCTATTTGAATTCAAATAGGAATATAATCGAAAGCAATTGAGAGATTGTAGCATCAAATACGCAATAATTTCTAGAATTCTGCTAGTATGTTCTCATTCAAATCATTATCACTACATTGGTACATTAAATTTATTTATTTATAAATTTGTATTCCCTACCTTGTGTCGAAGTGTCGCCCTCAAGATGTCCAAATACATTTTCTTTCAACTGCGAGAGGAACTGTGCACGCCGAGCCATGGCACGTTCAGTATTTATACGATAGAGATACGAGTAATATGCACTCCCGAGCGAGTATGGATCTCGACTGAAACATGTGTCTCATAGGTAGATTCCCAACCCTCAAAAAAAAAAAAAAAAATGAAAACCTGACTGTTGGACTGTTCCTAGAAAATAATACTGAAAAACACTCCCTAGAATCCCAGCCAGCAGCTTCTCAATATAGGGCTCAAATCCTTTATCAGGAAAACAAAAGAACAACACGCCAAACCTTCCAAGAAGGTGAATTGTTGGTTAAATAGACCTAAATACCCTCGACGTAAATATACTTCGACAACGTGAAACGGTCGAACGTGAAACGGTAACTCTATTTCTCCATATTTGATCAGCCAAAGATAGTGTTCCAAACAAGGCAAGTCCATCTACCATGTTCTTCTCTCTTCTTCTTTAACTGAACGATACTAGGTAGCTTCACTTATCTACGTTTGGTCTCGATATCGGGATTGGGATAACGATGGTATGTAAACATATCCAATGTGAGTCGAAGCTTTTGGAGATGTCCAATAATGCACATCCATTTCACGTCGTAGTGGTTTGGAATAGGACTCGCCAACTTTTTCCCCGCGTGAAGAACGCGATTTGGGTTGACAACATGCATTTACCTGGTTTTTCGCCAAACATCGACTTGCCAAGTTTTTCCCGGTGACCGTCGATATACCGTATATATGCCTACTGATGCTGACGACTGCATAGTCCGGTTTGTTTTCATTTCATCATCGGTCATCATTGCATTTAAATCATTCGCTCTAGGCAGTAGTGAACCCTTAAACGGTCGTAGACTTAGACTTATTGGGGTAGGGCTTCACGTGAATGTTTCCATTTCAGGAAGATCTACACAGACACCGTTATCCGTTTACTCGTTATAAATTAGCATATAAGTACAGGTATATCCGTATGACATTTTACACATGAGCGTTACTGTTCCTCTATTGTGACACAATAAAATAAGGAATGCGGTCACGTTACAAGTCCCCGGTATTACAAAGCTCTAGTGCAACTAATGAGTGATTTCTGAAGAGGGAGCTAACGGACCACATAATACACTGTAACGAGCCTTCGCGAACTCTTTGAGGCACTTTACATCGTCTAACGCCACCAAGTTAGCTAGAAACCTAACTTATTTCATTTATTACTATGAAGTTATCGGAGAGGCATGGAAAAGGGATGAGAAGGATGAAGACAAAACGTGTTGTCAATATCCTTTTCAAATGCAAATCCACAGTCAAGCAGCATGGCTATAAGAGCGAATTTTTGAAGAAATAACCGGTTTTATAACAAATTTTGCCTCCTTTTTTTTGGCGAGTTCACAGATTTTTTCAACGCTAACACTATGGTGGAGTCAGTACGGCGATATCTCATTCCATCATCAGATTAGATCAGATGAACCGTGAAGAATATCTCAAGTAACAATCTATGGTGAATCAGAATTGCGATATCTTACTCCGTTCTTGAAGTGGGGCACTTTGAAGATGAAGAAATTTTCTTCATCTTCAAAGTGCTCCACTTAAAGAACGGAGTCAGATATCGCAATTCTGATTCACCATCGTGTTCAGCGTAAAAAAAAAACCTTCAAAATGAGGTGTCACTTGTCAGACTGATTCGTTTTGGAAATTTATGGGTAATCCCCCCTCCCCTGACCACTAAAATTCCCCAAAACCTCCCTTAGAGGAGATCGATTGTGCTCATCTACGAACTTAGCCTTTCGACTGCCGAGACAGTTTTTTTGTGCAAATTTGAACTTTTTATCTCAATTCTATCGCGTGCTATCGTCTGGAATGACACAGACATACATAAATATAGTTACATATGATTTTTTGTGTCTCTTGGCAGTGAATCAGGATGGGTTGAAACCGAGTTTGGAATAAAAATGTATCAGAAATTCGAGTTTTATAAATTTTGGACCGTAAGAACAATAGCTTCCTCTTCTTCGAAAAATTCGGTAAAATGGCTTAGCAACGCAGGTAATACTTCGTGTACATATTAGTGTTTCATGTGGAATAATCGCTTTATGAGCGTTTAAATTCATTGGTATGTTTTCGAATACGCAACAATCTAAAAATGTCTCTACTTCTGAAACTTACCTATTCCTCCAATTAATTGTATAATATAAGAGGTATACGAATATTTAATTACGAGGTACGAATGAGGTACGAATGATGAAATACCTGTGTTATTCGATTACAAATCATTGTTTATTTGCCAATGCTGTCACTAAGGTTTAACCTCGGTTTTAAAAGAAAAATGTTTAGACCATTAAAAGTGACTGCAGTGTGTAAACAAATTTCATGTACATGTAACAGTCACTTATTTATACGAAAATATTTTTTCGTACAGTTAATTCTTGTTATTAATTTGAGTAATTCTTTGGGTATAAAATAGAACAAATTTCGGAGGTTTCTATATTTTAATAGTAACTTACGATTAGAATATTACAAAACTATAAATAACTTAGTTCGATTTTATTGTAATGACAGAAAATTTATTTGAACTTGGTCCAACATCGACTTTTTGTCGAAAATACCCTTTTACAACGTCGATGGTTGGGATAGGATGACAAAAAGACGTCTCGTTAGGTAGCAGTGAGACATAACTGTAATTCGTATGTAGTGTCACGGCGCGACCCGGGTCGAAGACCTTTCAACCTACGCGTTCTGACTCACTGGACCTTACAAGGAACATTCCTCCGTTCCATGTTCCGAGGAAATGGAGATAAAAAGTATTGGGAGGCTGGTGGAAAGGAGTTGAGCCGAAAGTCGCTTTTTTTATTTGGGAGGATAGTAGAAAGGGACGGCCGGCCTGTAATAGGTGTAGCCGGCGCTCTCGAGATCAGAAGTGGCGGAATTGTCTTCGGCTGAAGCGGCTTCTTGGGGTTTTTCTTCGGGCTTGGTCGTCGACGATGGTTCTTCAGATGTGGACGCCAGACTGGTAGACGACACTTCGGTTGACGATGGTGTGTCGTCAGTAGAAGGCGAAGGTGGGATTGTCGTTGAATCGTTGGATTCGCTCGCTTCTGTCGCACTATCACTTTCTTTTTCCGTGGTTCCTTTAGGTTCTTCAGTCGACACCTCCGTCGTGCTTTCTTCCTCTTCTTCAGCTTGAGCTACAGTAGTGGTTTCTTCTTTAACCTCATCTTGTTTCAGATCACCAATTTTCGCGTCTATCGCATGAGTGGACTCCTCAGCCGACTCCGACGGTTCTTGAGATGGGCCTTGAACAAGATCAGCTTTGACTGGTTCAGCAGCGACATCCGCAACGCTGGTTACTTCCACCGGCTGGACTGGAGCACCTCCCATTCCTCCAGCTGTTGAGACATAATAAGGCCTGTCTACTACTAGGTTTTCGATTGGGTTGTACACAGAATAGTGACCCTGCACTCTTTGGACCAAACGCTCTAAAAATCCAGGCAAAGCGTAAACAGCGCGAACGGGCACGATCAAAGCCTGGTTGTCACTAACTTTCACCAAAACAGGGATAGTCGTCTGAGCCGTGGTTTGTAGCCCCTGAATACCTTGAGGATCTCTGAAGTTACCTTGAAGTTGAGGATTTCCCAGAAGTTGCTGTGCTGGATACTGATTGGCTTGAAGTTGTTGTGCTGCATACTGACTGGCTTGAAGTTGCTGCGCTTGATACTGACTGGCTTGAAGTTGCTGTACGTTGGGAGATTGATTTGGGATGTTGAGATACTGCGGAGTGATAGTTAAAGTCTGTTGGCGAGTCGTCTCTTCGTCATGAGGTTGGATGTAAATCGGTGACTCGCGGAGGTCCGAGTAAACCGACTCAGTCAGCTGCTCAGGCTGCTGATAAAGCTGCTGCAAATGCGGAGGCCCGTACGCTTGTTGGGCGGCAGCTTGTGAGTAGTACCTCTGGTTATTCGAGAAATGCTGGTAGTTCGGTGATTGGTAAAGGAATCTGTTGTTGTAGTTCAGATTTTCTTCGATTTTGTTGTATTCAGGATAGAATTCATTCCTGAAACAGTGAACACAAATATAGGTATTGAATCACCTTAAATGATAGTATTTACCACTATGCATGTTAGAACTGCTATAGAATTTGCTATACACCTCAATGAAGTTTATCAATCCTATCACCAGAAAATATATAACGAGTTTACTTGATTTATTTCTGAAGGACAGACAAATCTTGAAACTTGACAAACAATAATCTGTTTCTCGTCTAAGAGTGGCAACTATGTGCAATTATGAGCAGAGTGTAACCGGCATGAGGTCATCTTGTATACTTTGTCTCTTTATGTAAACAGTGGACATTTCCCTTTGTAAATAAAGAGTTTTAAGAAACATTTGGTAAGAAGAAATTTGTTCGATTTCAGTTGGTTATATTTAGTCGGCCCTCGATTTATGCGAGGAATGCGGGCCGCAAAAACCTCGTATAAATCGAATTCGTATATTTCGAGTCTATATTCCTGTGTATTAATGGAGGATGCGGACCATAGGGGCTCAAAAAAGTCCCAACAAATAACATAATATGTATGTATGTACCAAAAAATTATTTATTTTTACTAGGGGTCTCCTCTGAGCCAATTATTCCTTCTTAGGAAAGAATTGTGTAATTTTCGCTTGTTTTGCTTGGTCCTGTAAGGACTGACGCAACCCACTGATTTTGGAGACCGAAACTTGATGCGCTCAAGCCACCCTTTACTTGCTCTAAAATGTTCATTCATTGCACCCTGTGCGTCATCAACCGTACCTTCATCTTAGTGAACCTAGTTGGTGGAAATACAAAATCCCTAAGGAACAACGTCTGCAGGGGCGTCGCACACGTAGCTTCTGGCATACCCATTACATGAATGCTGTCCATTAAAGGTTAGGCAGCATAACCACGGTAAATTCCAACAAAGTTTACTGCAAACAGAATTGCGAGGCCTGCGTGGAATTCTCATTTACACTTGAGCAGAGGCTACCACTGCTCCAACCAGAGTATTTTTGAAGCCAAAGTTAATTTTGGGGTGGAGCAAGAACATACTAGCGTTGTGTAGATTAGTATTATATTGTTAGAAGGAATCGGTTTTGCGTCTTTCTGTTGATGGCAGATTATCCACACGGAAGACGACTCTACGCAAGGGGGATTGAGGATGGACGTGAACTGAAAGAGGGGGATTGAAAAAAAAAAAAAAAAATACAGAATGACGAGGATCCTCTCCAGGATCCCGGAGGAACTGTTTCAAATCGTTGAGGCTAATCGTGTTATGAAGAAGGAAGGTACGTGACCGTGTTACCCTTGGGTTTGTCCTCGGAGAGCCTGGGGCTGGGCAGCGGATTGAAGCGGGGGCAAGAAGTACCCTTCTGCAGCCATCACCTGGAACAAAAAAATCAGAGTTGAAAAACTGCTCAATTTGCAGCATTTGATGGAAACATTCAGGAATGTGTTGAGGAAATGGGCTTTGGCCGTCTGAGGGTTGGCGTTGAATCACCTAGTCATCTTTAGGATGTTAAAAATCCGAAGTCCCAGTGACGCTAATTCATTGAGGAAATAATAATCATTTCCGCGCTTTGCCCAACTCCCATGTGTGGTTAACAATGGATTATCCACAAGGTCTGATGCGCCAGCATTACATATGATGACTCGCTAATTATGAACGTACACTTTAGAGGTTTCGCGCCATCTTTGAGTCACATCTGGTAGAACGACGTTGGTTGAAATTATTTGAGACGCGAATTTCGATGAGTAGCTTTATATTTTACTCAGGCCTACATACTCATAGTATGCACATAAACGACGGAACGATGCACTCCTGTCCAAACTTGCATTCACTTTCAAACGGTTCGTAATAAAACCTCGATTCTATGGTGTATACTTTCATAGGCATAGACTTAAGTGGGACGTAATTTTCTCTTCAAGAGTGTAACAAACATTTTAGGAAAGCATGAAATTCTATATCGCTACAATGAACCATGAAATCGTGTTTTGGGAGGATGGAACCAACTAGGATTTTATTTTCAGTAAAAGAAAAAGGAGAGTCAGCAGGGAGGCTTAAAAATTCTGCACTATACAGTTTGTTATTTTATTATTTATTTATTTTTTTTTATCACCCTTCTGTATACATCACTTATTACCTAGCAGGCCAATTCTAAGGAAATACGAATAATTTCAAAATTCAACCAGATAATATTTATAAATTAGATTTACTTGTAAGCCCTATAACAACATACATAGATAAGTACATTTAATTGACAATTTATTTATTTTTTCAACGAATGGCAAACGAGGTGTATTGAGAGTCCATAATATGGTATTGGTATTGGTTTTACCATCAGCTGCGTATAAGTCCTGTCAACTATATTATAGTTGACAGGACTTATACGCAGCTGATGGTAAAACCAATACCAATTTTTTGTCGGATGATTGGGTGGCCAAGGCGATCCTGACACACCTATCATGCTCAAATCCGGCAACCCAATTAGAAGAGCTCTAATCCACAAGGTCCCTCCTACATTTCACCTTTAGGCGAAAGTCTTCTTCTGTACTGAATAACCATGAGGACACCTGAGGACGAAATTGTAATTTCAAAGACCGCACCCGTCAATTTCACCTGGACTGGTGTTGTAGAAAGTGCGTTAGTTGGATATTTGATCGACAACTTGGAGCAGGTATTAAGAAACGGACCGCAAGGTGAATCAGACTTACTTCAGTAGGAAATCAGTCTTTTAGGAAGATTTCAAGAATTTTTCGGATAGGTATTGGCTGTTTCATTCTAAATTCGTGGCTATAGTTTTCTGAAGAGCAAACTCTTCTAATTCAGAAGACCAAAGGGGTAACGAAGATTCCAGTGTATTCAGCGAGGAAAACTTCTTCCCTGTCGTGTATTATGATGATGTTGATTCAAAGTTGAGTACTTATCAGCAGGGCGTGTTTATACTTGTGAGTATCATTCTCAGACGTTTTGACGTGGATATGTCTTACCCCTGGGGGTCATGAAAAATTTTGCTACACGGAAAAAAAATTTAACGCGATTCCAATAAACAGGAACGGGCAACTCGGTAACATGACGCTGCTGAGGCCCCAGATCAGCTGAGTAGCTCCTACAGCTAATTTTAATGCTATTCACTCTATGAAGCTGTAACTTGGTATTTAGCTTCCTTAGGACTTACACTTTAAGCAGAATAGGGTGATGATCAGCTGAGTGGCTCCTAAAGCTAATTTTATGCTATTCACTCCATGAAGTTGTAATTTGGTGGGTACCTTCCTTAGGACATATACTTTTACTTACCTATACTTATAATTTTGTTTAAATTGGAACACAAAACTCATATTTTACAGGCAGAAAATGAGACATATCCATGTAGGGTTTATTTATTTGCATTTACCGATTTATTTGCATGTAGTGTAGATAAGTTTACTGATCTACATCAGTACACAGTCAACATCAGTTTACTGATTTGCTTGGCACGTTATCAACAAATCAAAAATTAGTTGCTTTAAATAAGTCAGTTTCGTTAGAGGTTAATGAGAGCTAAATGCTACGCTGACGAATCTATGCGGGTTTTCACCATTCAAAGGAGCGCGTGATTTTAAATCTAGAATTATGAATAACTCATATCGACCACAATGTGAGTTTTCATGCTGTTGTGCACGAGGAGACTTCATATAAGTTTAAATTTTCCTACCAGTGTTTTCCTCACAAAATTGAATAAGTGACCAAATCACGAGTGATGTTTTGCCATTGTTCACAGACAACTGTGAACGCTTAAATACAAAAGTGGAAACGATAGGGCGCTCAAACCCCCCAACATTGAATTGCATGTACGATTGTCATTTTGTTATTCAGCGGAAGACCCGGAAGAGAAAAATTGAATAAATACAAACAAGAAATAATGTTCCCTCCCGTGTTCATTTGAAACACGCACGCTCTCCAACTGCGCGACCTTCACGGTCGTAGCGGCTAATTGAGTGTAGGAAAATTCGGTCATTCGCGGTGACCGACAAACAACATTTTTTCGGCGGCAGAAGTGAAAGTAAAAAAGAATGTCCGAAACACGGCTTATGAACTTCTGACGAACGCCAACAAACAAATAAATCAAACGGAACATTAATACAGCGTTGAACTTCTTGTACCACTGAGGACCTTCCCACAACGACTTTGGTACTGATTTCATAATCGTTTTATACTTTCTTCTTTGAGGTTTCTGTCTTGAATTCTTCTGTTATTCCATCTCAAATGAATAATATCACAATATTGATGAACAATTACGATTAAGGAATTCATTTCCAGCGGGATTTCTTGTCTCATTCTTGCAACGTCCAGGCTACACCTTCCAGAGATCCCTCCATCAAGTTGCTCCATTTGCCCGAATTGCGAAAGGACGTCTTCAGTTCCCAAGATGAACAATGGCGTAACATTTAGTTTACCTTCCAGCGAGCTCGGTATTGCCCCAACTTGCATAATTGGTCGAGAATTATTGTTACACGGCTTGAGATCGATGGGGTATTATTCGACAGAGGTGTGGACTTTCCTGCGAGTGATGGTTCCAGTGACACGATTTCGACTATGAATTGTGGCTGTTTGAACTTTGCCCCAACTTGAAAAGATACCATTCTTAGCTTGTCAAGGATTTCTGTTGCAGGAGCCTTTGAAGTGTGTATACTTACTTTCGATTTTATTTAACGAGCTGCAAGGTTAACAGAAAGAACACTGCGGTTCATTGAAGCCAAGGTATAAGACAGACTAATTTCACTTGGCATAATCTTGAAGGTTTTACCATTGATGGTCATTGCCTACTATTACTATTACTAGTGTATAAAAAATTGAATAAAAATAAAAATAATTAAAACGCACATCAGCCATTGTTCGGATTGGAAGGCTCCTAAACTCTCCAGCGTATGATGTGTCTCAAAACACCAAAAAGGTCGTATAAAACCTAACTTGAAATTCAATTCTCATACTTTTGGCAAACCCTCATATCTATAGTCATTTGGCGTGTCTGACGAGCAAAATATTGAGTAGAGAACGAATACGGTGGGACAACGTTTTGCATTTTTCAAGTTGTAATTATATTTAGAGCAGTCAAAAAGCCCTTTATTCAAAATTCTTGAAGTTTGGAAAATACTAGTTCATAGTAAGTGCTGAATTTTCAAAATTATCATTGAAAACGATTTTTAAGACGTCTTGTCTCCACGGTACGAGTATATTTTTGGGATGAGTAGATTCAGGGTTCGATACAAATTAGGAATTTCAAACTTCGGTAGGTGATTTGTACGTTCCTGTTTATTGTAAATGATTGAATTTACTGGTAGGTGTACATTCTCTGTCACGTGGAATTTTTTCCGGTTGAATCGAACAAAACTGTCGACCTCCATGTGCATTGTGTCACGACGAATAACCGCTCCTGCATTACCGAATGGCCTGCCGAGGTTGTCCAAACGAGGAAAACAATACTTTTGAAGAGGAAACAACGTTGTGCAGGGGTGGATAACCCCAGTAATGGCTTCTACATTCAGGGAGCCGCACGGACATGCGGTCATTATGACGAATTACTTTCCCACGAAATCACGTTCGTGGTTTGCTAAATGAGTTGTTTGATTTCAGATGACTGACGGTTGAGTACTTTTTGAACAGCTCTTGACTTGTTCCCTCTAGGTACAGTACAATACAACAAGCCAGCACTTGATTGATTTTTCTCCAATCCAACAGAATTCCACGCCTGATAGGCTCCATTATGGAAGATGGAGTGCCTTCAGCGTGCATAGAATGCCTGTATACGTTTTATATTTAGAATCAACAAGTGGGACCACGAAACCGCATATTATAAAAAAGTAGGATGGTTGAAGATCAAAGAGTGGCGTTTGTATAGATTGGGGGTAGCTCTATTCAACATTTTGAAGTCTGAAAATCCATTGTACCTTAGAGAAGCATTTGTTTATAATCATGATGTCAATGAACGTGAGTCGAGGGAAACCTCATCATAGGACGAAATTTTATGGGAAGTCATTCCACGTGCAGGCCGTACGTCTGTACAACGACTACAGGCCAATTTTTCAGAAGGACATTCGTTCAAAAATGTTGACTTCATATCGACTCGAGGTGTTTATTTGCGTTCGAATGGACCTTCAAAAAGAGCAATCGTCGACTTAACTACATCGTTAAAACGAAAAAACGTTGACTTCATATCGACTCGAGGTGTTTATCTCAGTTCGAATGGGCCTTCAAGAAGAGCAATCGTCGACTCAAATACATCGAGAAAACAAAAAAAGTTGACTTCATATCGACTCGAGGTGTTTATTTGCGTTCGAATGGACCTTCAAGAAGAGCAATAGTCGACTCAAATACATCGTGAAAACGAAAAAAAGTTGACTTCCTATCGACTCGAGGTGTTTATTTGCGTTCGAATGGGCCTTCAAGAAGAGCAATCGTTGACTTAACTACATCGTGAAAACGAAAAAAAGTTGACTTCATATCGACTCGAGGTGTTTATTTGCGTTCGAATGGACCTTCAAGAAGAGCAATAGTCGACTCAAATACTTTGTGAAAACGAAAAAAAGTTGACTTCCTATCGACTCGAGGTGTTTATTTGCGTTCGAATGGGCCTTCAAGAAGAGCAATCGTTGACTTAACTACATCGTGAAAACGAAAAAAAGTTGACTTCATATCGACTCGAGGTGTTTATTTGCGTTCGAATGGACCTTCAAGAAGAGCAATAGTCGACTCAAATACTTTGTGAAAACGAAAAAAAGTTGACTTCATATCGACTCGAGGTGTTTATTTGCGTTCGAATGGACCTTCAAGAAGAGCAATAGTCGACTCAAATACATCGTGAAAACGAAAAAAAGTTGACTTCATATCTACTCGAGGTGTTTATCTCAGTTCGAATGGGCCTTCAAGAAGAGCAATCGTTGACTTAACTACATCGTGAAAACGAAAAAAAGTTGACTTCATATCGACTCGAGGTGTTTATTTGAGTTCGAATGGACCTTCAAGAAGAGCAATAGTCGACTCAAATACATCGTGAAAACGAAAAAAAGTTGACTTCATATCTACTCGAGGTGTTTATTTGCGTTCGAATGGACCTTCAAGAAGAGCAATCGTCGACTCAAATACATCGAGAAAACGGAAAAAAGTTGACTTCCTATCGACTCGAGGTGTTTATTTGAGTTCGAATGGACCTTCAAGAAGAGCAATCGTCGACTCAAATACATCGTGAAAACGAAAAAAAGTTGACTTCATATCGACTCGAGGTGTTTATTTGAGTTCGAATGGACCTTCAAGAAGAGCAACAGTCGACTCAAATACATCGTGAAAACTAAAAAAAGTTGACTTCATATCGACTCGAGGTGTTTATCTCAGTTCGAATGGGCCTTCAAGAAGAGCAATCGTCGACTCAAATACATCGTGAAAACGAAAAAAAGTTGACTTCATATCTACTCGAGGTGTTTATTTGCGTTCGAATGGACCTTCAAGAAGAGCAATCATCGACTCAAATACATCGAGAAAACGGAAAAAAGTTGACTTCCTATCTACTCGAGGTGTTTATTTGCGTTCGAATGGACCTTCAAGAAGAGCAATCGTCGACTCAAATACATCGAGAAAACGGAAAAAAGTTGACTTCCTATCGACTCGAGGTGTTTATTTGCGTTCGAATGGACCTTCAAGAAGAGCAATCGTCGACTCAAATACATCGAGAAAACGGAAAAAAGTTGACTTCCTATCGACTCGAGGTGTTTATTTGCGTTCGAATGGACCTTCAAGAAGAGCAATCGTCGACTCAAATACATCGAGAAAACGAAAAAAAGGTACTTCATATCGATTCGAGGTGTTTATTTGAGTTCGAATGGACCTTCAAGAAGAGCAATCGTCGACTCAAATACATCGAGAAAACGAAAAAAAGTTGACTTCCTATCGACTAGAGGTGTTTATTTGCGTTCGAATGGACCTTCAAGAAGAGCAATCGTCGACTCAAATACATCGAGAAAACGAAAAAAAGTTGACTTCATATCGACTCGAGGTGTTTATTTGCGTTCGAATGGACCTTCAAGAAGAGCAATCGTCGACTCAAATACATCGAGAAAATGAAAAAAAGTTGACTTCATATCGACTCGAGGTGTTTATTTGCGTTCGAATGGACCTTCAAGAAGAGCAATCGTCGACTCAAATACATCGAGAAAACGGAAAAAAGTTGACTTCCTATCGACTCGAGGTGTTTATTTGCGTTCGAATGGACCTTCAAGAAGAGCAATCGTCGACTCAAATACAAGGTGAAAACGAAAAAAAGTTGACTTCATATCGACTCGAGGTGTTTATTTGCGTTCGAATGGACCTTCAAGAAGAGCAATCGTCGACTCAAATACATCGAGAAAACGAAAAAAAGTTGACTTCCTATCGACTCGAGGTGTTTATTTGCGTTCGAATGGACCTTCAAGAAGAGCAATCGTCGACTCAAATACATCGAGAAAACGGAAAAAAGTTGACTTCCTATCGACTCGAGGTGTTTATTTGCGTTCGAATGGACCTTCAAGAAGAGCAATCGTCGACTCAAATACATCGAGAAAACGGAAAAAAGTTGACTTCCTATCGACTCGAGGTGTTTATTTGAGTTCGAATGGACCTTCAAGAAGAGCAATCGTCGACTCAAATACATCGAGAAAACGAAAAAAAGTTGACTTCCTATCGACTCGAGGTGTTTATTTGCGTTCGAATGGACCTTCAAGAAGAGCAATCGTCGACTCAAATACATCGAGAAAACGAAAAAAAGTTGACTTCATATCGACTCGAGGTGTTTATTTGCGTTCGAATGGACCTTCAAGAAGAGCAATCGTCGACTCAAATACATCGAGAAAACAAAAAAAAGTTGACTTCATATCGACTCGAGGTGTTTATTTGCGTTCGAATGGACCTTCAAGAAGAGCAATCGTCGACTCAAATACATCGAGAAAACGGAAAAAAGTTGACTTCCTATCGACTCGAGGTGTTTATTTGCGTTCGAATGGACCTTCAAGAAGAGCAATCGTCGACTCAAATACAAGGTGAAAACGAAAAAAAGTTGACTTCATATCGACTCGAGGTGTTTATTTGCGTTCGAATGGACCTTCAAGAAGAGCAATCGTCGACTCAAATACATCGAGAAAACGAAAAAAAGTTGACTTCCTATCGACTCGAGGTGTTTATTTGCGTTCGAATGGACCTTCAAGAAGAGCAATCGTCGACTCAAATACATCGAGAAAACGGAAAAAAGTTGACTTCCTATCGACACGAGGTGTTTATTTGCGTTCGAATGGACCTTCAAGAAGAGCAATCGTCGACTCAAATACATCGAGAAAACGGAAAAAAGTTGACTTCCTATCGACTCGAGGTGTTTATTTGCGTTCGAATGGACCTTCAAGAAGAGCAATCGTCGACTCAAATACATCGAGAAAACGGAAAAAAGTTGACTTCCTATCGACTCGAGGTGTTTATTTGCGTTCGAATGGACCTTCAAGAAGAGCAATCGTCGACTCAAATACATCGAGAAAACGAAAAAAAGGTACTTCATATCGATTCGAGGTGTTTATTTGAGTTCGAATGGACCTTCAAGAAGAGCAATCGTCGACTCAAATACATCGAGAAAACGAAAAAAAGTTGACTTCCTATCGACTAGAGGTGTTTATTTGCGTTCGAATGGACCTTCAAGAAGAGCAATCGTCGACTCAAATACATCGAGAAAACGAAAAAAAGTTGACTTCATATCGACTCGAGGTGTTTATTTGCGTTCGAATGGACCTTCAAGAAGAGCAATCGTCGACTCAAATACATCGAGAAAATGAAAAAAAGTTGACTTCATATCGACTCGAGGTGTTTATTTGCGTTCGAATGGACCTTCAAGAAGAGCAATCGTCGACTCAAATACATCGAGAAAACGGAAAAAAGTTGACTTCCTATCGACTCGAGGTGTTTATTTGCGTTCGAATGGACCTTCAAGAAGAGCAATCGTCGACTCAAATACAAGGTGAAAACGAAAAAAAGTTGACTTCATATCGACTCGAGGTGTTTATTTGCGTTCGAATGGACCTTCAAGAAGAGCAATCGTCGACTCAAATACATCGAGAAAACGAAAAAAAGTTGACTTCCTATCGACTCGAGGTGTTTATTTGCGTTCGAATGGACCTTCAAGAAGAGCAATCGTCGACTCAAATACATCGAGAAAACGGAAAAAAGTTGACTTCCTATCGACTCGAGGTGTTTATTTGCGTTCGAATGGACCTTCAAGAAGAGCAATCGTCGACTCAAATACATCGAGAAAACGGAAAAAAGTTGACTTCCTATCGACTCGAGGTGTTTATTTGAGTTCGAATGGACCTTCAAGAAGAGCAATCGTCGACTCAAATACATCGAGAAAACGAAAAAAAGTTGACTTCCTATCGACTCGAGGTGTTTATTTGCGTTCGAATGGACCTTCAAGAAGAGCAATCGTCGACTCAAATACATCGAGAAAACGAAAAAAAGTTGACTTCATATCGACTCGAGGTGTTTATTTGCGTTCGAATGGACCTTCAAGAAGAGCAATCGTCGACTCAAATACATCGAGAAAACAAAAAAAAGTTGACTTCATATCGACTCGAGGTGTTTATTTGCGTTCGAATGGACCTTCAAGAAGAGCAATCGTCGACTCAAATACATCGAGAAAACGGAAAAAAGTTGACTTCCTATCGACTCGAGGTGTTTATTTGCGTTCGAATGGACCTTCAAGAAGAGCAATCGTCGACTCAAATACAAGGTGAAAACGAAAAAAAGTTGACTTCATATCGACTCGAGGTGTTTATTTGCGTTCGAATGGACCTTCAAGAAGAGCAATCGTCGACTCAAATACATCGAGAAAACGAAAAAAAGTTGACTTCCTATCGACTCGAGGTGTTATTTGCGTTCGAATGGACCTTCAAGAAGAGCAATCGTCGACTCAAATACATCGAGAAAACGGAAAAAAGTTGACTTCCTATCGACTCGAGGTGTTTATTTGCGTTCGAATGGACCTTCAAGAAGAGCAATCGTCGACTCAAATACATCGAGAAAACGGAAAAAAGTTGACTTCCTATCGACTCGAGGTGTTTATTTGAGTTCGAATGGACCTTCAAGAAGAGCAATCGTCGACTCAAATACATCGAGAAAACGAAAAAAAGTTGACTTCCTATCGACTCGAGGTGTTTATTTGCGTTCGAATGGACCTTCAAGAAGAGCAATCGTCGACTCAAATACATCGAGAAAACGGGAAAAAGGTTGACTTCCCATCGACACGAGGTGTTTATTTGCGTTCGAATGGACCTTCAAGAAGAGCAATCGTCGACTCAAATACATCGAGAAAACGGAAAAAAGTTGACTTCCTATCGACTCGAGGTGTTTATTTGCGTTCGAATGGACCTTCAAGAAGAGCAATCGTCGACTCAAATACATCGAGAAAACGGAAAAAAGTTGACTTCCTATCGACTCGAGGTGTTTATTTGCGTTCGAATGGACCTTCAAGAAGAGCAATCGTCGACTCAAATACATCGAGAAAACGAAAAAAAGTTGACTTCATATCGACTCGAGGTGTTTATTTGAGTTCGAATGGACCTTCAAGAAGAGCAATCGTCGACTCAAATACATCGAGAAAACGAAAAAAAGTTGACTTCCTATCGACTAGAGGTGTTTATTTGCGTTCGAATGGACCTTCAAGAAGAGCAATCGTCGACTCAAATACATCGAGAAAACGAAAAAAAGTTGACTTCATATCGACTCGAGGTGTTTATTTGCGTTCGAATGGACCTTCAAGAAGAGCAATCGTCGACTCAAATACATCGAGAAAACGAAAAAAAGTTGACTTCCTATCGACTAGAGGTGTTTGTTTGCGTTCGAATGGACCTTCAAGAAGAGCAATCGTCGACTCAAATACATCGAGAAAACGGAAAAAAGTTGACTTCCTATCGACTCGAGGTGTTTATTTGCGTTCGAATGGACCTTCAAGAAGAGCAATCGTCGACTCAAATACATCAAGAAAACGGAAAAAAGTTGACTTCCTATCGACTCGAGGTGTTTATTTGCGTTCGAATGGACCTTCAAGAAGAGCAATCGTCGACTCAAATACATCGTGAAAACGAAAAAAAGTTGACTTCATATCTACTCGAGGTGTTTATTTGCGTTCGAATGGACCTTCAAGAAGAGCAATCGTCGACTCAAATACATCGAGAAAACGGAAAAAAGTTGACTTCCTATCGACTCGAGGTGTTTATTTGCGTTCGAATGGACCTTCAAGAAGAGCAATCGTCGACTCAAATACATCGAGAAAACGGAAAAAGGTTGACTTCCTATCGACTCGAGGTGTTTATTTGCGTTCGAATGGACCTTCAAGAAGAGCAATCGTCGACTCAAATACATCGAGAAAACGAAAAAAAGTTGACTTCATATCGACTCGAGGTGTTTATTTGAGTTCGAATGGACCTTCAAGAAGAGCAATCGTCGACTCAAATACATCGAGAAAACGAAAAAAAGTTGACTTCCTATCGACTAGAGGTGTTTATTTGCGTTCGAATGGACCTTCAAGAAGAGCAATCGTCGACTCAAATACATCGAGAAAACGAAAAAAAGTTGACTTCCTATCGACTAGAGGTGTTTATTTGCGTTCGAATGGACCTTCAAGAAGAGCAATCGTCGACTCAAATACATCGAGAAAACGAAAAAAAGTTGACTTCATATCGACTCGAGGTGTTTATTTGCGTTCGAATGGACCTTCAAGAAGAGCAATCGTCGACTCAAATACATCGAGAAAACGAAAAAAAGTTGACTTCCTATCGACTAGAGGTGTTTGTTTGCGTTCGAATGGACCTTCAAGAAGAGCAATCGTCGACTCAAATACATCGAGAAAACGGAAAAAAGTTGACTTCCTATCGACTCGAGGTGTTTATTTGCGTTCGAATGGACCTTCAAGAAGAGCAATCGTCGACTCAAATACATCAAGAAAACGGAAAAAAGTTGACTTCCTATCGACTCGAGGTGTTTATTTGCGTTCGAATGGACCTTCAAGAAGAGCAATCGTCGACTCAAATACATCGTGAAAACGAAAAAAAGTTGACTTCATATCTACTCGAGGTGTTTATTTGCGTTCGAATGGACCTTCAAGAAGAGCAATCGTCGACTCAAATACATCGAGAAAACGGAAAAAAGTTGACTTCCTATCGACTCGAGGTGTTTATTTGCGTTCGAATGGACCTTCAAGAAGAGCAATCGTCGACTCAAATACATCGAGAAAACGGAAAAAGGTTGACTTCCTATCGACTCGAGGTGTTTATTTGCGTTCGAATGGACCTTCAAGAAGAGCAATCGTCGACTCAAATACATCGAGAAAACGAAAAAAAGTTGACTTCATATCGACTCGAGGTGTTTATTTGAGTTCGAATGGACCTTCAAGAAGAGCAATCGTCGACTCAAATACATCGAGAAAACGAAAAAAAGTTGACTTCCTATCGACTAGAGGTGTTTATTTGCGTTCGAATGGACCTTCAAGAAGAGCAATCGTCGACTCAAATACATCGAGAAAACGAAAAAAAGTTGACTTCATATCGACTCGAGGTGATTATTTGCGTTCGAATGGACCTTCAAGAAGAGCAATCGTCGACTCAAATACATCGAGAAAACGAAAAAAAGTTGACTTCATATCGACTCGAGGTGTTTATTTGCGTTCGAATGGATCTTCAAGAAGAGCAATCGTCGACTCAAATACATCGAGAAAACGGAAAAAAGTTGACTTCCTATCGACTCGAGGTGTTTATTTGAGTTCGAATGGACCTTCAAGAAGAGCAATCGTCGACTCAAATACATCGAGAAAACGAAAAAAAGTTGACTTCCTATCGACTAGAGGTGTTTATTTGCGTTCGAATGGACCTTCAAGAAGAGCAATCGTCGACTCAAATACATCGAGAAAACGAAAAAAAGTTGACTTCATATCGACTCGAGGTGTTTATTTGAGTTCGAATGGACCTTCAAGAAGAGCAATCGTCGACTCAAATACATCGAGAAAACGGAAAAAAGTTGACTTCCTATCGACTCGAGGTGTTTATTTGCGTTCGAATGGACCTTCAAGAAGAGCAATCGTCGACTCAAATACATCGAGAAAACGGAAAAAAGTTGACTTCCTATCGACTCGAGGTGTTTATTTGCATTCGAATGGACCTTCAAGAAGAGCAATCGTCGACTCAAATACATCGAGAAAACGAAAAAAAGTTGACTTCATATCGACTCGAGGTGTTTATTTGAGTTCGAATGGACCTTCAAGAAGAGCAATCGTCGACTCAAATACATCGAGAAAACGAAAAAAAGTTGACTTCCTATCGACTAGAGGTGTTTATTTGCGTTCGAATGGACCTTCAAGAAGAGCAATCGTCGACTCAAATACATCGAGAATACGAAAAAAAGTTGACTTCCTATCGACTCGAGGTGTTTATTTGCGTTCGAATGGACCTTCAAGAAGAGCAATCGTCGACTCAAATACATCGAGAATACGAAAAAAAGTTGACTTCATATCGACTCGAGGTGTTTATTTGCGTTCGAATGGACCTTCAAGAAGAGCAATCGTCGACTCAAATACATCGAGAAAACGGAAAAAAGTTGACTTCCTATCGACTCGAGGTGTTTATTTGAGTTCGAATGGACCTTCAAGAAGAGCAATCGTCGACTCAAATACATCGAGAAAACGGAAAAAAGTTGACTTCCTATCGACACGAGGTGTTTATTTGCGTTCGAATGGACCTTCAAGAAGAGCAATCGTCGACTCAAATACATCGAGAAAACGAAAAAAAGTTGACTTCCTATCGACTCGAGGTGTTTATTTGCGTTCGAATGGACCTTCAAGAAGAGCAATCGTCGACTCAAATACATCGAGAAAACAAAAATACAGGTCCATTTTCATACTAACAAGCTTTTTGGAACATCATATGGCTCAAGTGATGTTGAGCTGCGTTTCTGAGGTGCGTTTCGTGCTACGGAAATGAAGGTAATTTCGAATGTTTGTTGGTAGGTACTTCTTTTATAGAAAAACGGCCCACGACGCGTCATGAAACCAAAGTAAACGCTTGCATACGAGTCTGCAACACATTGAGACATTTTCATGTTGTGTGCAAACAAACTTCGTATCAAGTCATGCGCATATCATAATTCGAATTTAGAGTTCCCTCAAGAGTTTGTATACCGAGTAATATACTGGGAAGTACCTACCTAATTCCAATAACGAACAACTTCACTTCTGATGGTCATAATCATCATTGTGGCGACTTGGGACAAATTTCGTGACGATTTCCGTGACGATTTTTTTTTTTATGTGCCATATGAAAGACATGAAAATGTCAAAAAGTATTTAAATCAGAACTATTGAAAATGTACTAAAGTAGAGTTTCTTTTTTTTTTTGTATTTGTGACGCATGACAATTTGAATTTAGTTTATGGCAAGCTCACACAGATTGATTTAATTTATTTATATTATTAAATAATACAAATAAATTAAATCAATCTGTGTGAGCTGTGTGAAAAGAAATTTTCTTTTCACTAATTAGAAGGAGGATGATATGTTTTTAAATTAATTTGTAATTTTGTTTTCTGCCATCATGGTAGAGAGGGCCAAAAGGCCCTAATGTATGTGCGGATGCATAAATAAACAGTCAAACAGTCATTAGGGACGTGGGCTTAACGAATTCAGCAGGGAAAATTCAACTAGGCTTCCTTGATGGGATGTTCACATAGTCCCTGCGACTAAGTACATCGCACTACCGAGAGGGGAGTGATCGAGTTTATCAATATGATTCGTTATACAATTATAGTTGAGATTAATTTTTCTACAAATTTATTAATATTATTCATTGTAATCGGTGGGTACGGGATTTACTGCTACTGTAGTACGCACTTACACAACATTGGCGCAATTGGTAATCAGTACCTAACTTGAATGTGAACCAAAGTGATATCTAGGTTAGTAGGTAGTAAGTCAACAGTTTGATATAAATGATCCACCACAGCAATGAAAGTGGTAGTTCAACGTGAGGTAGGAACCTGAGGGTAATATGGCCTGTGTTGGTAATATGGTCATCATGCTCTTCAGAGCGTAGTACAACAGATAGCCCTGATAAAGTACGTACATCTTGAAAAGGGCGTTGACCTCGTCGTTGACTAGTGAGGCAGTGCAGAAGTTTTTCCAGATTCGTTGACAATCCTGTTGTCAGTGCTGTTGCGAGTGTCGTAACGCGGCAAGGGAGGAAGCCACTCTTATTTCTCATGTTATCGGCATCTAATGATCGATAACGATGGATGTCACCAGTGATTATTACGCTTTCAATCCTCTAGTTTGAACATATGAGGCGACTTTTTCCGAAATGTTTACGGAAGCTGTGTCTCCTTGAAAACATGGAAAAATGGGGTCGGTGGCAGGTGTCAGTAACATGAGCGCGGTTTGGTCCTTCGACCCTTCAGTTCTAATTTTTCATCTTTGTAATTTCATCGGTATAATGAGCTTTTCTGTCCTTTTCAGCGCGAACCAAAAACCAAGAAACAAAAGACGAATGGTTTTGCTCAGTCTGTTCAAAGTGTGAAGTACTTGATGAGCGTCGGCCTGACCAAGGAGGATAAGGGACCATTCATCCGACCCAGATGCTCAATTCAAAAAATATTTCTTATTTCTGTTAATATACTTACGTTACTAAATCCTTGTCAGTGAAAATTTCATTTCAAATTACGTTCTACCTATTTTTTACAATGTTGCTTAATGTTTGGAAAAAATATCTTCAACAAAACGTTCTTTGTTTAATAACACATTTTAATGGATGTTTGCCAAACTAGTTTATTACAAAATACTGACATAAAATAAACATTCTTAGAGGTTTAGTACGATTGGACATACCCTCATGGAAGATGAGTGGCGATATTACCTACACAGGGCATATTACCAATAGGTAAATAGTGGTTTGGGAAGTTTAAAATTTGAATTTGAAGAAATTATTGAAGATAAACCATTATTACTTCCCAAAAGTTGAGGTGGCCATATTACCCTCAGGTACCTACCTTGGTTTACGAGCTTAAAAATGTTATTTCGATTCTTCTGTGATTTGTTGATATCATTTTCAATTCACGGATCCTCGTACTACGACGGAGAAATTATTATTATCAGCCTCTTAACCTTTTTTTTTTTTTAATGGAAAATATTGCATATACCATCGAAGTTAGAGCATCTCCTTTGGTGATTACAGTTAGTTCAGAGTTCCCATCTATCAGAAACACAAAGGACTTTGAAATGTAGATATTTTAAAATAATTAACGTTTTATCAGTGTAATTGGTCTGGTCCTCCCACGTCCGTATTCAGTACCGTTTGGAGCTCGGTTGTCGAAACTGCTGATCTGGTTTATAGCGTTGTGAACATCATCGATCAATTAGTAGCACGCAGGGCTTTCAGTTCTTCACATAAAGCAAGTAACCGCCGCAATCCTGTAGTAATTGACTTACATTCTCACGTACCTACGACGTAGGTCCTACGTTAGCATTGAAGAGCACCCTTTGGCATGAGAGGTAAAATAATTTATGCGCCAAATAGTGGAGTGAGTCTACGGTTGGATTTCGAATCGATAACACGATTATGTTCAATCACCGTTCAGTTTGCGACAATCGTATTCAGATAGGTACCACGAAACAAGGTTGAAATTTAGTGAAGGAATTTAACAAGACGATTTACAGCTTCTGAACGGTTTCAAGGGGTATTTGAGGGGATTTCTTTGAAATGATCATAGCGGGTTTGAATTTTTTATTTTGACAAGTAATTCTACTGTAGGTATAATCACACAGGTAGCTGGAGGATCGGTTTGTATCTAGAAATTTGGTTCATAATTGAATTGTGTTCTCTCATTTGACCAAACTCAATGAGTAATCTTGGGAGTAAGTGCATCGTGATCCTAATGGAGGAATGTACATAATGATGACCAGAGCACTCTCACTGAGGTCACGTAATACCGATGTACTCCAACAATTCGAAAGTCACTCGAACCAACCCTAACAGTTGATTAAAAAACTTCGACGCAGCTTCGTTGAACTCCTACAAAATATACGTCGTTTTTTTTCGTCATCGGGTTAAGGACCCGTCGCTCACCAAATATTCCAGTTGTATAAGAAAAGAAAAGAATGTCGTGTCAATAAACCAAGGCACTCCGTGTTTGCTCTGCTCGCTAATGGAGAGTACACACTTGGGACTCCACAAAGATCCACAAAACGCAAGGACCGTCTCGAAGATTCCTACGATGGAGGACGTTTCGAATCGATGCAGTCGAACCATCAAACCCGGCCGTTCGATCCGGTCGTCAACAGGCCATTTAATGGTTCGTCAAACACTCTGAACGTTTGAAACGGCGAGGCGGAGTGTGGAATCTAAGGGATGCGCTCTCGGGGAAACAATCGGCTCAATCTTCCTGCGCGCGGAAATAGGATATGCCGCGATTGACGGACCGTGCTCTTGAATCGGTATTGAACCGGCCCATAGACTTTAGTTAAGCCTAATCTTCATTTTAACTAGGCGTCAAGATGCACAACTGAGGAAGGACCGGATCTTCAACATGCAAATCCGTTCCTTGTGGAAGTGAAGCTTTGGACGGGAATCAAGAAAAACGAACAAACCTGCATTCCTAAATTGAGGAGAAACTCATTTACGAATCAACACTACAGCAGATACATCGGTACCTACATGATAATATCATATTATGTCTCATTTTTTTCAAAAATGAAATAACTTCAATGCGTCATTAAGTAGGTATATTTCTAATTGCTTAGCATTGTGTAAGAGAAATGGGGCCTTTATGACGCAGCCGAAGAGTGCTGATAATACTTGCTCGTTGCTATTTATTGGTGTCGTAGTACAATTCTTTTTTCCGTGTAACACAATTTTTAGAAATTAGGTTTAGGAGCTCCTCAGCAGAAAGTGTAAGTCCTAAGGAGTCTACTGACCCAATTACAACTACATAGAGTGAAGCGCATAGAAATTAGCTTTCGGAGCCACTATACCGATCCTGGCCATATTCTGCTTAAATTGTAATTCCTAAAGAGGTTCCGTGACAAAATGCAGGTTCATAGGTTGAATAGCGTAGAAATTAGCTCTAGGAGCCAATCAGCTGATCATCACCCTATTCTGCTTAAAGTGTAAGCCCTAAGGAGGCTACATGCCAAATTACAGTGCTTTTCAAAATTGCCCGTTGCTGTTTATTGGTATCGCGTTACATTTGTTTTCAGTGTCCAAAATTTTTCATGAACTCCAGCAGTAAGACACACCCATGTCCACAAAAGTCTGGAAGGAAAACCAAGGAAATTCAAGGCTGGATAGATAACTGAAGGCTCAGTATTCAGGACTATAATCCACCTGAAAAATCAGTTGGTGCATATTTTAGATTCTTTCCCATCTCATTTCACTTCTTTTCACCTCTGTATGCAAACCCTTTTATCCCCAGTCTTCTTCAAGAATCAAATTGATAAATTGTTAATTATTTATTTAATCATCAATTAAACAGTTTACTCGTTTTTCAGGGCTGAAATCAAAACTGAATAAAACCAAGAGTTAATTATGTCCTCTGAATATTCCTCAGAAAACTGATGGGATTTGATGGGTGATATCAAGCGGAAGCGGAAATCCATCAGTTCCACGGCAAATTAATCAATGAATGAGTGATTATTGAAACGGAACGATTAAGTTGAACGGCACTTATATCAGAAGATGTCAATGACCGAGTGCTTAGACCATCATTAACCTACTCGTGAAAAGTAGGTACCGCCCACGATGGTAAATGAGGGAAGCAAACTCGGGACACCGACAAAGAGAAATACGGGACAAACGGAAACTCCTCATACTGTTGAACGCAAACATTTCTGGTTCTTTTTTCTTCTCTAGAATGACCTCAAAAACGAAGTGTCTGGCCCACTTGCTATTCGGTCGTTTTCGGAACTGGTTGCAGATCGGAGAGGCCGCTATTCAAAGTTTAAGGTCAGCAGAGATGAAGTTATTTATTGAACAGCTAAGCCCTGGATTATTCTTTATTTTCAGGGCTTCAATTTTGGAGTTAAGGTCATATCCAAGTGAAATTCAGGTTTAAATGTACGTTCAATTTGGACTTGAGTTCACCCTCTAGAACACTTAGGGGCAACATTTAGATTTAACTCCATGATTGAATATTGAGATGTTATTCGATGCGAGTTATCTTATATCTTATATCGAAATCTATAAGATATAAGCTCAGCTCTTACGATCATTCTCTTAATACATACAAATTTAGATGAGATCCCACTGAGATCATAGCATTTGCGTGAAATTATTATAATTATTATTCAATTGCATCCAATGGTTAATAGATAACTTCAGCTTTTTGTTCAAGGATTTTAACCATAGTTTCAATTTTTACACCTATAGGCCCAAATTTAAACTTAAAATTTGAATATCTAGGTATCTCCCTCACCTATCCCAGAACTAAAGTTAAGACTTTTGAGGGTAGTTAAATGATATTTTTTCCATTTATATTTTATATTTTCTTTAAAAATTAGGTAATTTTATGAAGGTTTTTTAAACACCATTAATCACCTCGGAGCAATTCATGATCAAAAAACGTAATTTCTTCGTAAAGGAATCAGAACCACGAAATTTGTATGAACATATACCTACAAGAATGACACATATACTTTGGAATCTCCTTCCAATCAATAGAATTTAAATCTAATAAGAATTCTAATAAATAAGGATTTAAACGGTTTTTCCCGCTTTCAGAGTCCCCGGATTACTCATCGGTGTCATTCCCAGATCTCGTCCTCGAAGAAGATCAGGGGTTCCCAATTCCAAGCGTACGTTCAGCGTTTAAACTAGTTTATACTTCCCAGTGACACGAAACCGGTTTTCCTCCAGAGCCCTCTCTACACTGATTTGCGGAATTCGATCAATTATAGAGTTTTACCCGAACGCTGTTACACCATTAGTAATCAGACTCTTCATTCTAACTAAAAGTAAAACCTGCTTCATCATAAACGAATCGCTTTTAAATGGATGTATAGCTCATCTTAATATCCATGTGGTGAACCTCGTAGCTTCTACCATTCACATAATAGCCTTCTTTGCCTTGCCAACGACTCCTCAATCTGTAAAATAATTTTCAAAACTGCTCGTAGAAAGGGTTGTTGATGGATATTTCCTCTGGCGTTTACGCTAAGTGTGTACATTATTATTATTTTTATTATTTCATTCAATAACGAACCTTTGGAATAGCCCAATAAAAATAAATTTTTACCCCCCCTCAACATTTTTTGCTGAACATTTCAAGATACTTAGATTCAGAAAATCGAATTAAAAACTCTGCAAATGGTGTATTTTTTTTTACTTCTGTGCAAATTATCATTCTGTCTAGTTCACTATTCTGTATACAATATCCATGTGAGTCCTACAACTATATGAAATAATTGGAGAAATGAGGGAGGGTTGATTGGGGGATTGGGGATATTGTTGAAATAGGCATCAGGTTGGCATCTTCCTATGAGGGAGTGAGGGAGGGGAGTCGATAAGTAGCTTAATCTAATACCTACACAAAGTCGCAAAAATGTTAAAAACAACGAAAATTCGGACTAGAAAATGTTAAAGTCAAATTGCTCGATAAAAACATTTTCTAACATAGTTCAATCGAGCCTTCAATTATAGTTAATTTTACCTATTCCGAAAGTTGAATGATTTCGAAAATGCAGGTAAGTAGGGTATAAGCACTTCTAGGTAGGTCTATATATTATTATTCAGAAAAAAAACCTCTTATTAAATTTTACAAAGATGGGTCTACATTTTTCTTAATTTGTTCAAGAAATTAATGGATTTTTTTTTTTTTTTTTTTTTTTCCTACGCCGATTGTCTAGGCTCTTGAGCCATAAGACTTCTTGCAGCCCAATACAATTTCGCTGTTTTTGACCAGGTGGTGTCGTCAGGATGAAATTCTTGTCGGATGAAATAATGGATGAAATAATGGATTTCTATTGAGGGCGTTTGTAGGGAGTGGACTGTTCAGTGTTACTGTTTGAAAGAAACCGAGCAAGTAACTTTCTACGAGGCGAATCTGATCTTGAAAACTATTGAGATATGACTGAGGAAATTTATTGACTTTTGTATAGGTGCAAAGTCAAGACCACTCTACAATAAGTCAACTACGCCCAGCTTACCTTGGGCCATTTTCGCGTGCGTGAGCCTGTGCAAACTTGGAGTTTCGCCCAGGCAGGGGTTTTCTTTTAAATTTAAATCACTTCGAAGGGAATTGGGTAAGTCTTAGATAAAGTAACTCCCTAGACGACAGCTACTATGACGAAATACTGGGTGGTATTTCGCACTGTTCTGTTTCGAGTGCAAAAAGAAAGGTTGTGGTCCGAGGATTCCATTTCCTAAACGTCCAGGTGCATCACGAATATTCCCAGTTTTGCAGCCTCACGTACTGAGGAATGATGCAAATTGCGGTCATCAAGGGACCCACAGTGGCCGGCGTTCCTTATTGCTATTTGATTGAGCTTCTGAATCCTCGTGACGTTCATAGCAAACTGATTTCTCGCGAGACATTATGGATTAAGGAATTAGTTCCGTCCCGAAGACAGAGAGATATTCAAAAATATTTTATGCTGAATTACGTGGAACAAATCGTCAAATTAGATATAAATCGTCCAACTACCATATCCCAGTACCGTCGTATCTACGTTTTACTTCGAGGTTAAGGGTATACGCCGGAAGTAGTTTTAAACTAACGCCGATATTGTTATTTTTGTTGGGCAGCCTTCGTCACAATACATTAAGAAGCAGTGGCGGCTACTGAGAGGAGCATAGGAGCATGTGCAGTATTATAGTTGTGCACCCCCAGCCAATAAACCAAAAATAATAACCAAAGTCTCCTTAATTATCATCATGCATTCGAAAAGGAAGTTGGCTATTGACAGAAAACAGGATGACTTCTGTCTGACGATTTTTGGTGTCAATGTGGTGGGCCTGTGATACTGACTAATCAGAGAGCGCAAAACTTCTCACGAGGCGTCAATAACTTGTTGCTCTGCTGCCTGGGGCTTTGCAATGCATTATTTGTCATTATTATTTTTCCTCATGCATTATCATCTGTTATCTCAAATCAGCCGGCATTCCTTTGTACTTTCGTTTTCGTGGCTTCGTCCGTATGCAAGATTAATCACATTTACAAGTGATATACAAGTATATGGTTGAAATTAAATTTTGTATTTGGCTGAGAAAAGCACCTCTCCCGTGTCCTTCGGGATAGCTCCTCTTGATCTATGTTCACCCCACGAGTTTCAGGGCAGGAGCTCCACTGTTTAGAAATCAAATTAATTAAACTAATTTAATGAAAACTTTACTATTGTGCTAATATCATAATGTTGTGTTTGTGTGGTTATGTTTTGCACTGCCAATGATTTCAAGAATGTTACCACACTCGATCAAATACTACTAGTCCATTAAATTATAGGGATATTATATATTATTGAACGTTAGAATCATGGTTTTATATCACGTGTAATATTACTCGAGGAGATCGTTCTTCCACGTAAATTTTGCTTCTATGTAAATACAAATCTCTAGCTCAGTTACCCATTTGTAGCCATCAGTGATTATCGTTAATTTTACTGAACCTATTTCTGGTGAGGTTTGAAATGATTTGACACGACTCTAAATTTGTAGGTATTCGTCATTTCAGAAGAAGTTATACGTTGAGATTCGGAAAAAAGGTGAATTCATAAAATCCATTGTCCGCGAGAGGCCGGACTGAAATGGTAACAAGAAGTCATCGTTATTGTGTAGGCTCTCCAAGGGTGGCGGACCTGTCCGCCTACGAGGACGTTTCGCGTGCCTTCTTGATAACCAAATAACTTACTTAGGGTTCTCGACTGTTATTGATGGGTACCTTTTTCCTGATGTAAAATGTCATACCAATTAACTAAACGAGGCAAATGTCATGCCAATTAACTAAACGAGGCAAATAACAACAATAGGCCCCTACAACCCTACTAGAACATCATAATTTAAATGACAAGGTGGATCGTTAGACCTTTCATCAAGAACAGTAGGTAGTTAGAATTAGAAGTTGGCATACACTCAGTGATTCATAAAGATCTCTCATTTACTATCACTGGTCGCGGAGTTTAACTGGTGAGTGGCCAATGGACCTTAGATGCATGTAGGTAGTGGTGGGTGCACAGTCAGGAATTAGTGATCGCCCCATAGGATTTAAATATAAATAAAATAAGAATAAAAACATAAATCAAAAAATAATGTAGATTTTAACAAGGCTGGCTCAAACCACCCGGCAGACGGACGACACGTCCATGCCTGTCATGTTTTTGTTTCTTTAGTTGTCTGTTTGTTGTAAAATTTATTAACATTGTACCTACTCTCTAACAGTATAATTTTACATTTATTGTCTACTTAATTATATTTTGTATATACAAGTCATATGTCAATAAACATGTTTCCTATTGTATTCTATTCTATTCATGCCAATTAACTAAACGAGGCAAATAACAACAATAGGCCCCTACAACCCTACGAGAACATCATAATTTAAATGACAAGGTGGATCGTTAGACCTTTCATCAAGAACAGTAGGTAGTTAGAATTAGAAGTTGGCATACACTCAGTGATTCATAAAGATCTCTCATTGCCTATCAACTAGGCCCATACAGTCAGTCACATATTTTATCCGATTTCCACGAGATTAAATAAGCTTGATATTGACAAGAAATCTCGATCTAAAACTGATTTTGTAAACTGACAACTACATGTAAGACGGATGATTGCAATCCAATTTAACAAAAACTTTTTCGCTCACCTAAATATTATTTTAGACATCATCCTCAGAAACCTTCCGTCAATCGTAATTACTAAATAATGCATGAGACCATTCACACCAATCGCTTACGGTGACATTAACGCCGATACAGCGCCTACTTTTATGTATTCAATAATCGTATCAGGGTGACTATCTGCAACATTGGGTCTGCGTTGAAAATGGTAGGTTATTAATGATAATGCTAATGCTAACGGTTTAGTTATTTCTAACAAAATTTGGGAATGTAGCTATTTCTATCAACATTCCCAAAATTTGGGTAAGAACGTATTCGATAACATATTAGTTTCTCAATCATAAACAAAACCACAAACATAAACATTTAAAACGTTGACCATGAAAATCACTCATCTTCTGTTTGTTTTTATTTATTACTTTGGGCACTTGTGACTTTGGACACTTGGTTCATTTTAAAAAAAGAAAAACTCTTGACTCAAATTCTTGACACAAAGGTTTATTATCTTGTTAGTGCAGATCACCCATCTGCCTAAATCACGATATGAACGATGAAACGTTTACAGAGATCATGATTTGATTACAAATAATTTGTACCAATATGAAACGGGGGTTTCTATTTCCTACCTACTTCGGCAATAATGTAATAAATTATTATTAATTACTACCTACTAAAAAGTAATAAGGATCATTATTAATTATTAAAATTGATTAATCGTTAATAATAATTATTTATGATTAATAATAATTATTATTATTTATTAGGTACCAATTAATATTATTTATTAACTCGGTGTCTTAACACCAATGTGCTACTTGAATCATCTGGGCCAGTGTGAACATGACCCGACAGGTCGCCGCTTGCTTCACCTTCATGTTGAAAAATAAATACTGTTCAATCTTGAACTAAGATTTCAAAATTCGTTTTGAACCCCTTCCCCTTCACCTAGGGTTATGAAAAGTTCCATGGATCATTGTGGATGTAGTCAGAACCCGGAAACCAAATTTCTTAATTTTTGCTCAACGATGACTGGCCGAAGTGCCGAACGGATTTTTTTAATTAGATTCTTGGAATATACTTGTCTTGAAACGTAAACCCTCAAATTTTGTGGAGGGGTAATGTTTTTTTTTCTTGGGGGATTCCAAAGGATAATAAACCAAAATCGAGTTTTTCATTCTGGTATTCGCATTTTACGAATCTTGATTCGGGGGAATTATAATAATAAGACTGTCCAGGTCCAATAATTCATTAATGAATTGCCAATAATAAACCAAAACAAAGTAAACTCTCTAAAATGCAGATGTACCTAACTTGGAAAATTGTGAATGAACTAGGATGCTGCAGGTCAATGCTGGGATTAATTGAAGGTCAGTGAACTTTGGGAGAATCTGTACTTACTTCAAAATTTTAAGTAACTTGAATTTTGTGGTTTCCAAGTCAAGGGTAGTTTTATGTTTACATCGTTACCACGACGCCAAAAATCGCCAAACTGCTATTTTGTTAATTTTTGTGTTGGTGCATCTGCAGATAGGCGAATCGAATTTATTCTTTTTCAAAAAATCCTCTAGGAATTACGAACGTCTGCTCTGGCATGGGGTGGTCAACTCAGGGGTGGTCAATTCAGGGTACCAAAAGTGTACTAAGACAGAAATTTTTTTTTTTTTTTTTTTTTTTTTATTGCTCCAAGTTACAACTTATTAGCAACATTGTTTTGACTTACCGTCGCAGGGGGCTACTTTGCTCCCTCCGGGGCAGCTTTGCTCCAAAAATCTGAAGTTCAATTTCCATCCAGAGCAAGAGCTAATGTCCGATATGGTTCCCCCGGCGATTTATGCATAGAAGGGATGTTGACTCAACAACTCAAAGTCGAAAAAGTAGAATGGGAAGGTTACGGTATGGTTTCCAGCCTTGTTTCTGCCATGGTTGTGAGTAACAGGTGATTTTGCTCGTAGAAAAGTGCGGCCTAAAAGTTTCTTCTTTCCCTCAACCCGGTAAGTTTCAATACTATCTTGTTGGAAATTTAATGCTGATTCAGGTTTTTTATAGAAATCTCAATTATTTGAATTTTTGGGGTTTCAGTAAACGAAATTCGGCTTGGGGGTAACTTTACACCAGAAAAGGGGGAGTCTTTGCTCCAGAACGAAGTGGTATTTTCCTTGTTTCAGGGTGAGAAAATGCCGAAGAAATGGGCAGCACTGTGTTGTCCGTTATGATGGGTGCTTCTACCCAGGAATTATTGTGAGTTTCGACCAGGAAACTGCTAAGGTGTCAACCATGACGAAAGGACTAAAATCCTGGAAGTGGCCAGAAGAAGAGGACGTTTTGGATTACAAGTGGGAGGACGTGATTGGCAGCATCGAAGAGCCAAAATGCATTTCCAAAACAAGGCACCTGTTCAACGTCCCAGAGATGACCTTTTTCTAGTTTTTGGGGAGGGTTTTATATGTTATTTGGTATTAAACTGAACCGTGATTGATATTCCAGATGACTGATATCCGAATTAGTCCGAATTAGATGAAATTAGTCAAGCCAATCTAGTTTGTTGTGTTTTCAAAGTTTGTGTTCAAAGTTGTGTCATGGAATTTTAATATTTGTTTCATTAAAAACTTGGTTTTTTAAAAATTTGATGGAAAAAATTCATTTTTTTTTCCATTTTTGTGTGAATTCTCTGTGTTTACGGTGGACCTACTTTGCCCCAAGAGTGAAAACAAGACATTTTCAGGGGGATTTCGATAATGGTGCAAAGTAGGTTTGAGCCAGGGGAACTTTGCTCCAAATTTAAAATTGAAAAAAATCGCGTTTGGAAGTATTCTATGGTATTGACACAAAATGTACAATAAGTATAATGTATCAACACAAGCCACACAAAAAATGAGCTTGATTGGAGATAATTAACTCACTGAAAACTGACATTCAAAAAAACCAGTCAAAAAAGCGGAGCAAAGTAGCCCCCTGTGACGGTATATTATAAGTGACACCTGTTCAAAACTTAGGTTCTTCACTGAGTTTCAGGGTTTCTTCACTAAGACAAAAATGACGAAAAAAAAGCAGATTAGCGCTTTAGGGTTCGTGGTAACGATATGATTTCTCCAATTACAAAGCACGGCTACTTACCACAAACGCCAACAGCAGCGGAGTCATCTTGAGGGGTCGAGAAGCGGTCGGACTCTGCGACGAAAACGCGGGGAGACGCTGTTGGAAACGAGACGAGTTCTTCACGATATGACCGAACACTTTCAGTTTTTTAGCCCAACACCCCACCCTGAGTGTTTGCGCCAGTGGGGGAGTACTCGGACGCCCACTCCCCTTGCCCTGCCCTGCCCTGCCCTGCCCTGCCCTGCCGCAGCCTTGCCCCCGTTGTGATGCAGGAACCTTTGGCAGGGTCTCCCGAAAACAATGTGTGCAACCCCCCCGTCAATTGAATTAGAGGTTGATTGGTTCGGGAACCAGCGGGGAAAAAAGAGGTGAATTTGCATTTGAGTTTCTTCTCTACGGAATATAGATTTTTGTAGTTGACGAGTTGTGAATAAGTGATTTCAGATGGCAGTGAATGAGTCCTTTGAGCAATGACCTTCTTTTGTCGTTAATTTCATCGAAATTCACTGGAGATTTTGCGCCAGATTAAAATCATGGTGTCGTTCAAGGGATGGGCCATATCTTTGGATATTATGCCACGGTGTCAAGTACAACTACAATTAATGTGTGATAGCTGTTGCCTCTGGCTAATTCCAATTGAATGTATGTACTACTTAAACCAAAAACTTCGAACGTTGGCTAACAGCAGACCACGGATGGTGTCGCTCTTCCGCTATTTCTGCGTGATGCATTATTTACGTATTTGTACTATGTAGATATCTATGTTAATCAGCTACCAACAATGTCACCACATATTCAAATCGTTTTTGCGTCCCAGAATGTTGGGATCTGGCTCGCGTATTCAAATTTTATTGCATTGTATTGGTATCCTCCAAATTTGCTGATGTACGTTTCAATATACGAGGTCTGATCAAAAAGTTCCAGGACTTTCTCAAAAACGCTTTATTAATTTTTTAAATTATTCCATTTTGTCACCTCCAAATCAGCTTCCTCCTCAAATCTCCTTGGAAGTGCACACATTTCTCCTAACGGTGTTTCCATTCGTTCATGCATTGGGAAAACTGGTATGTGTACGAGCATACATGCAAATCGTTAATAAATAATACCGATTTGGTGGTTCAATTTTTCTTAGGTAAAACCTCAGCCTGATTCTCGACATGCGTTGAAGTTTACGGTACAGGATGAAACGGGTACGGAAACAGGTTGGGATCAACAACAGATGATAATATTATGCTTATTAGCAACGCAGCTTATTGCTCTCCTGAAATGTCTATAACCAATAAAGCTTGCAGTCAAATTTTGGTAGTCGAACCTTGTGCGTTACCTATTTCTCTGTATACATATCTTGTATGTTCAGTGTTGAGTCATAACACCGCATGGTGAGACATGTACCCAGCCGGAAAGACTGCATTTTGAATTCCCTGGGGACTTTGGCAATTCCGAGTAATGCCGTTTGGACTGTCCAATTCTCCAGCCATGTTCCAGAGGGGAAAGGTACTCCATGACTCCATACGCCAAGGAAGGGTTAAAGTTTATCTGGACGATGTTCTGGTGGACACTGCTATCTTCTCTAAGCATATGACGTGGCTGGGCAGAGTATTCGAGAAGTTGCGATTCGCAGGAATTAAGTTTGATGCAAAAAAGTGCTTTTTGGGCAAAAAGCATCTTACCTAGGATATGTCATAGATGAGAGATCTCTATGAACGGGATCGCTACAGACCTAGCTACGGTGGAAAAGGCGGTAACTTGACCAGTTCCTGAGACAAAGAAACAACTGAGGTCCTTTCTCGGGTTCTGTTCCTACTACCGAATCTTTGTGCTTGACTTTCCCAAGCGAGCTAGGGTACTGTACGCTCTTCAGGATCAGCACAAGTTTGTCGGGATGACGTGGCTCAAGCAGCTCAAGACGTCAAGTTGGCGCTTGCTCAGCTTCCACTCCTGGGACATCTCCAAGCGATTGGTGGCGTCCAAGCCCAGTTGCAAGATGGGCGTGAGACAGTCCTACTTCAGCCGCTGCCTAACCACCGTTTTAGCATAATATGCTAAAATACCCTATTATCATACTATGATAATGATAGTAACCATTTCATCCTGTATCGTAAACTTCAACGCATGTCGAGAATCAGGCTGACGTTTTACGTCCGGAAAAATGAACCACCAATGAACAGCCAAATTAGTCTTATAAATTTATTATCGATTTGTATGTAAAATATTTGAAAACTCCAACAAGTATTATTATTAGGTACTTTTGGAAAGGGTTTCAATATTCCTTGGGGTCATAGTGCTCAACGAGCTAGTTCATAGGGATTTATCAATAATTTCATGATAATTATTTTCACGGTCATCTAACATAACGTCTAGCGCTACAGCCTCTGACTTGTAGAGATTGTCTTTTACGCCACTTTGGGGGTCCCTGAAATGTCCTCAACATTTCCTCCGGTTGGGCTGGGTGTGTCGGAAAGCCCACTGACCGTTGAATCACTGGGGATCCAGAAGTTCTCGTCTTGTCCTTGCAACTTTTTACTGACGAGTTTCCAACATTGAATCACCATATAGCTCAGCCTTTGACGATAAACCACATATCCACGAGTGTATGGGGTGTGTCTATGTATGTCAGCGATCTATATTTAATAATATTTAATTTGTTAGCAGTCGACCCCAGCTGTGGTTGTTTAGTTTTGTTGCTGCCGCTCTTAGCTGGCGTAACTAACTTTCATATCAGTAACAAAATTTATTTAAACAACTTAATTGTAGTCCAAAATCCAAGAAAATGTTGATTAGTAATAATACCGTGCTCATCTACGGCAGTAAAGAGGAAGTGCATAGCACCAGAGAACACAACCAAACGACTGACATTTTAGGAGGTTGTACACAGTTGTGCGAGGTTGGTTATCTTTTTAGTTCATTTCACAACCCTGGCCTTCAGGGAGAGCAGGAAGTTCATGAACTTTTACTCGCTGGAACGAACTTTTAATATCACCCAATACCAACCAGTGTGACATGAATCTAATGGCAACACTCTAGTCCAAGCTGTAACTTGACCTCTCAAAACTTTCACAGTAAAGAATGCTTTCCATTATCGTCTAGGTACAATTTTAGGTTGATTTGGCAAGTCATATCTATGACATAAATTCTAATATCAAATTGTATAAATTATTATATGATCGTACTGGTGTCAATAACTATTGAAATCTTCACAAGTGTAGAACTAGCAACTTTGCTACATCCGGAAATCTCTTTGAAGCTTTCAATTTCCTCGAACACCATCCAATTGCATCACCTAATTGAATAATAGGAGTGCTCTTGTCCCCCATATGCAAGCATGTTTCTCCAAGTACTTACAATAATGCTACCTATACGAGAAAAAAACCTGCACATCGAAAATACGTATTCATTCTCCGTTTTTCCAAAAGTTCAATCTATTTTCTGAATATAGTTCAGCTGGAATGACAATAAACCTTCGGGCTTAAAGCTCATTCGATAATTTCTCCGTTGATAAATCCCTCGTTAATAACAAGTGGTTATTGGGTACATTGACGCCAAAATATCTAAGAACAGTCTTGTGAGACACAGTCCTCGACGTCTGCGGCCATTAAGGCACCACGTTCGCTGGCACAATGGGTATTTTCGTCTCCTCCCAAAACCATCATAAATAAATCATGAGGTCCGCCGGTATGAGTCAATCCGTTAGAAATTATCATCGTCAATCGCATCATTGTCAAAACCCAATAGTGCAGTTATGGGATCTGTCGTGTTGTATAATGAATGTGCTTGATTCCTTTTGGTCCATCATTGTGTAACATTTAAATCGTATGAATCACAGCCTTATTTGAACTAGCATTGGAAGGTAACAGTATCGTGTTTATGATTTCGAATCCTCATCGGACGTATCATCTTGGAACCTTACTAGTGTTCTTTGTGGGCAAAACCCCAACAAACTACTTTCTGTGCGAGATTCGTTAGTTTTACTTACAGACCGGTAATTTTTTTTCTAATTTCTTTATACAAAAGTATGGGATACAATGAAAAATCCAGCACAGGCCATTTAATGGCCTGTCACTATTATGGAAATTAATCCCCTATGCAGGCGAATGCCCGTGACAGGGGATGAGCAGTCACTATGACTCCCACCAAACAAGAAGAACCAGTTATAGCTGCTATGGTGACCCAAGATTTAAGTGCTAGGTAACCTAACGATTTGTAAATTTAATAAATCCAACCATAATCTTTTCCTACAAATGTATGTATTAACATAATAATATTATGTACATATTATGTACATAAAATGAACCAACAGCAATTCATTGTTCTGAAGCTAGACGGCCTACATAATACGGTTTTAATTTCTCTGAAACCAGTATTCGAACCAGAGTAAATAAATGTCTTTTAAAGCCTGATATATTACATTCAGATTTACAGAAGACCTTTATTGGCATATACATTTACAATAGGCCTTTAAGGGCCGTTAAGGTTGTAAATACAAAACAAATAGAATCATGGCCTTTAAGAATCACATAAATCACAGAATAAATGGTAAAGGTAAAAAATAAAAGAAAAAAAAATACAGCAACAATTTGGTGGAAAGGGTCTGGATCTCAAAAACATATCCAAGGGGGCACCATGTTAAGGGTACCATTTCTATTAATTCCATTAAAATCAATTAATCCATTAACGATCGAAAGGGTTCTTTTCCATTGAGGGAGGGGGGCTGTACAAAAGAATATTATTGACTCTATTTGCAAACCGAAAAAGTCTAATCAAAGTATTTTTAAGGGAAAGTATTAGATACTCCATGTCGCCTCCTTCACGGAACTCGAAGTGCCGACTGTCCAGGAGCTGGTTGTAAGAGCGACTGCCATAAAATATAAAAATGTCTATGAAAAGTTTATGACAGTTGCTCTGAAAATACTGTAGTGGTTGCCACACTGTTTATTATTCTTTCCTGGTTGTTGTTTACATTGGCCTGTAAAAAGTTAGTTGTGATTGAGACTTCGCAAAATACACTTGTTATTATTCAAAAGTTGTTAACGTGCAAAACCCTCAATTTTGCTCAACAATTTTTTTTTTTTTTTTTTTTTGTTAAATTAAGAACTAGGTTTCTTCTCATAGAACCAAAATGTTAAAAGCCTAATGACCAGGAACACCTAATTATATTGTGCTTATGTATATATACTAAGTGTGACCTAGCCACTCCTCCCCTCAACGCAAGCTGAGGGAAGTAGCGCTGTATCCCTTTATTTCTTAATAAAATAAATCAATAAAAATTCCATTCAGTTAAACATATTTTAGTGCCCTTCAATTGAAGATAATGACGTAACTAGAAAAGGTGCCTGTACTTCTTGTGGCTGAATTACTTTCTGAATACTATTTTACGTTCATCATGTTCCTGAAAGCAACACAACAAAATCTTCAGACTCTGTCTAACGCTACACCAATCTAATGTTGGCTTTAGTTTCTCCTTCTGCTCACTTTAGATTTACCAGAGTCGTGTCTTGGCCCTTATCTGGGCTCCAATACTTCACGGCGTGGTACTACTAAACTTTCTTAGCTTAAATACGTAACAGTGTTGATCTTACTCTTATAAGTAAATCCATTGTTCCTCCGACGATCAGAAAATATTACGCCTTTCACCTATTGAAAACCTAATCCACTACTGTATTATACGAGGAATCCCTTGGTAAATTGATCAATACGTAATATACACACCTAGGTGGGTGTGCCAAATTGTAGGACATACCAATGTCATAGCAGATTTCTGTGGATTAATAAACAAGTTTCTGATTGAATTATTGATATGCTATGATCGAACGTTGAGTTGTCAAATACATTTGGTGATGGACTAGACCACCCCCCTAAAGAGTGAATACCAAAAAGAGTTATTTCAGTCTCTGAAGTTGCTAATATAGTACTAAAAGAGCCTGGAATTTACCTCAAAGTGCAAATTTTCGCCCATTCTCCCAGCAATAAATTAGATGCTACTGATCGGCGTTTTGTGTGCACGATCCTTTCCCACCGAAGTTAAATTTAACTCGCAATACCTATATGAAATTCAGAAAGACTTAGAGGTAAGTTGCTGCTATTAGCATGCAGTGGTGCCGTCAGTGCTCAACTCATCTGTGGCTTGTAACGTCCAAGTTGTGGTCAACAAATAATGACCAGGAAATCTTACAAAATTTTTAAGATTACCAATTTTCAAAATTTGTAAAATTTGTAAACCAATTTCAAACCAAATTGTATGAAATTGGTTCTCTGAGGTTCTGGTTCTCGCTCATTTCCGTACGGAATACATCGAGTGTGCAGAAGGATGGACTCACAAGAAAATATAAATGCAGAAGATTTGATATTTTTTACAAAAAAGTGTATTTGATCAATAAATAGTACGTATGTATAATTTAAATTGGCACATCAATCGAGTCGAATGTCAGAATCATATCGAATCAGTCCAGTCGCAAGGCTTCCGGCCGAACCGGCAGGCTCGCAAGAAGACGTCTGAAGACCGGAAACAAGAGTAAGATCTGGATTTCAGCTTCCCGTTGCCGATCGTTAAGGTTTTTTTGTGATTTTTTTTTTAATTAAGGTTTTTTCCATTTTTTCGGTGTTTTTAGAATGGGTAGAGATTCGTCCTGAGGTAGCCGTTCTTCGTTTTGTCGGAAGGTTTTGGCTTGGTGCCGGCGACGGCAGTGGCAGTGGGCGCTGAGAGGGCCATTCCTCCTGGTCCTACGATGGCGGTTCCGACAGGGGCGGCAGCAGCGACTCCTCCGGGCCCGGCGACAGATACGGCCTGGGGTTTGGCTTGAGCGATTGAAGGTCCTTCAACAGACAAACAAAAAAAACCCACCTTAGTACAGTTTTAGATATCACGAAGGCATTGCTTTAACGACAAAAAGGGCGATAGACAGCAATTCTCAAAAACGGTTGAACATTAAATTATTTAATTCAAATTGTAAGTCGAAGTAATTGTTATTCCAGCGCCATTACCTACTTGACCCCAGCAGGGGCGTCACCTTCGGGGAGTAGAGGCGGAATTTTTGGGTAAGTTAGGAAAAGTAGTGACAGTTGGGAAATCAGTGATACAAGAAAAATATGTTTTTAAATTAAATAAAATTAAAATATTTGCGAAAATCCATCAATGATTGAAATTTTTTAACTTGGACAAATAAATTTTATGATTCTTAAACTTACATTTAATTTTGATTAACATCTTAGGCTAAACACACTATGTTAAGAAAATTGATTCAATCAATGAGCGGTATATTTCGTTGGAATTTTGTTCCTTATTGGACGTATGTTGACTACCATGATCCTTTCCTGTGCTAATGATTCGTCTGCAAGAGCGAGACTGCGAGTTTGAAAGTGCAAGCGATGTAGCTCTTCAGTTGAATTATGTTGATTGTTAGTGTTTACAAGAAATTCAAGAATATTTTACAGGTAACTCAGATTAACTAATATATTTTGTACCTTTCTATTCAGTTCCCTGTCTATTCAGTTGATAGTTGGTCAGTGGCATATCAAGTACCTAATTGAAATTCAGTTGTTTCAGTGTCCATCAATGGACCAAAAGATAGAGAATAAAACTCAACGAAGCAAAGTCAACACACATTAACTTTACATACAGGAAAGTGAGACCAATACCTATAGAAATAAACTCCCGAATCGTTCCATATGCTGATACTGCTAAGTACCTTGAAATGACCCTGGAAGGAACACGTAAAGAAGAAGAAAGAAATCAACCTAAAATTCAAGAAGATGTACTGGCACATTGGGAGAAAATCCCAACTGCCTATACATAACAAGATGCTACTGTACGAACAAGTGATCAAACTAATATGGGCTTACGGCTGCCAGTGATGGGGCTGCACTAAGAGGAGCAACTTGAAAATAATCCAAACAACGCAAAACCAAATTCTCAGGAGCATAGTTAATGCCCCCTGGTATGTTCGAACGGATGACCATCGCAATCTTGAAGTCAAGATGGCGAACGAAGTTGTTAAAAATGGAGCAACGGACCATGAAAACCGTCTCCACAAGCACAGGAATGTTGAAGTACTGAACCTTCTGGACAACAGCGGCGATGTACGAAGGCTGAAAAGGACCAAACCCCTGGACCTAGTTACATCTCACTGAAGTGATGTGATGAGTGGTAGTAGGTATGAACCACAATACGTTAAAATTAACTAACAGAGTGAAGTTACTAGATTTAAGTACATACAGTTGTAACAAAAAAGATGATTTAAAAAAAAGTTCATTATAAATCACGTATTTTGCTTTTGACGTTGGCATTTCTATAGAAATGCTTAGTTGCTCATTCTATCAAACAATTGCGTTCATCTAGTGCTACATTGAGTGAAGTTACAGCACCAATTCACAACAAACTATGTAATTAATAACCCTACAAATTTGCACATTACCAAGTTAGCAGTAGGAAGAAAGATAATGGGTGGTGTGCTTAGCGTGGAAGGCCTTAGGAGATATGAAGCTACGGCATCTCCGTGCTGCCCAAAACAGTCAACTTAGAAAGCTTAGTCGGTGTGATAAATCATTACCAATCTCACAGTCCCCTTTTGTCACTCAGTCATCAAGATATACTGCGGTGGTGAAGAGAAATTTTACAGTTCAATAGGTGGTGGAACTATTTACGAAGTTTCGCGCACGAAAACAATTATTTAAGTTTATACTCGGAGCATTGAATAGAGTATAAATTTTATACTCTGTTGGGCCCTCACAATGAATTTTGTAATATAAATCATAAGCCACTAGAAGCCAATAAAATAAATAATATCCGTCTTCATGAATCTAGGTACCAAGAAATGTTTATTGTGGGGCAAAAATGCATTGTCTTCTGAATAGAACAATCGTCACTTTCTCGTTCAAAAATTCGGACATCTCTGAACAAAATTTGATCCTCAAATCTTTACTCGACGGATGAACTCAGAAATATCAATTGATCAATATAAACTGTTTGAGTAGATTGGTCGTAAGAGGCCCTATATTGATGTTGTCAAAATGGCACAGCTCTACGCTCAACTCCTATTCAATCAACGTTGATGCAATTTCCATTGCTTGCAAATTTTGTCCCTAACTGTACTTTTTGAATGACACGGATTGTGGTAATATTGGCGTTGAATGACAACTGTTTGGAACAATTCAAACTGGATCTGGCTCCTTGTAAAGGAAACGCTGCAATCGCTACGAGAACATTTGGTAGCCCAATAATTAATCAAAACCATTCAAGTGTGTTGGTCTTTGTTGAAAGCTTGAAGTCTATTTCGCACCACTACTCTTTCTAAAAGTGCATATTGAGCAATGGGTTAAATGGAAGCCGGACTTTGAATAGTCTAATCGTTGGCAATTTCTCGCTTTTTCAGACGCGTAAATGAAACTAATCGATCCGAGTAACCTTGTTCACGGCTAAAAGGCTACCGCTCATGGGTTTAGTTTCTTGTTAAGGTAAAGGCAGTATCTTCTTTTTCTTAAGGATCAGCTTTTTATTCTACTCATCAGAAGGCGCCAGCGGTGTTTTGAAGCGAGGATGGGAAAAAATTATTTAATTCACACAAATAAACCACACTGACATGAAAATCACCCGATGGCGTCGCCTTGCGATGAAAAGCCGGGGAATGGCCTCTTGGAAAGGTCAGTATAGAAGGTGGGTAAAGCGCCCACTTCACTGCCAAGGCTGGCTGGAAGAAACTGGTTTTTTTGTACCAGTTTTGCGAATGACCGGACCAAAAATAAACTTGTACCACTCAGCAACTTGTTTTTGAGTCCTTTTCTCGTATCCGATTAAGGTAAATGTACACTTGAGTAGGTGCAGATGGTATTGTAAATGGTTGGTATCTAATTAGTGATGTAGACATCGACAACTTGATGTTCATTATTTGGAATATCTTTTAATGTATCATTCCAAAAGAAGCAAATTTCATAGAATAACCCAAAATGGTTTATCCTCTCACCATTGACTAAGGAACCTGATTCCGTACAGAAGTTGACATTGACCTATGGTCTAACTATTTCATTTTTAGGGAAACTAGTTTGGGTCAAGGACATTTAAATAACCACATAGTGCATATTTACCGATTTCCTCTGAGCTGGAGGCGTCGTTTTCATTTGATTCTTCAGCAGTGTTGTTGGAAGAAGCAGCGGCGGCCTCGGCGTTCTTTTGGAGGAGCTTCTGGAAAGCAATGGCTGAGCTTCCTGCTTTCTTGTCGGACAGCTGAAATGGAAGTGATTCAGGATTTAACAACTTGGTGGTTCGATGGATGTACCAATTGGAGTCTTAACCATTTTAGCGAATTTTCGAAAGAATTTTTAAAACTCAAATTTCTAAAAAACATTTTTAAACCAAAATCCTTTTCAAACCATTCTGAATTCGCTGCCAAGAGACACCAACAATCATATATATTTATATATCGTTTCAATTTGCACAAAAAATCTGTCTTGGCAATCCAAAGGCTATGTTCATCGATGGGCAGAATCGGGTCACTCTAAGGGGGGGTTTAGGGGCAGTTTTAAGGGGGGGGGGGGGATTACCCATAAATTCCGAAAGTGAAACAGATTTTCTTTTGGTTTGCTACTTGTGGCATATTGAAATTGAGAATTAGAGAATTCGGTTTTTTTAACCACTAATAACATATTCGATAGGTACTTTTCAACTCAGTTTGGGGACGCTATTTAGGAACAATATACAATATTTTTCATGTGCACTGGCGTGTCGTTGCTGTACAGCTCCATGCAAAAACCAAATCAAAATAACAACTCACTTCTTCCACTTTTAGGGCGATGTAGCGATGTGTAGTACCACACCAGGACTAGTATTGAAGTTAAGATAGCCAAGTTACATACTTACAATGTTGTATGTTTCACATAGATACTCCAACAAGTTCAGTTATGAATGGTCCAAAATGATGGAAGAGAAGATGAAAAAGAGTGAGATAAGGACAAGTTCAGTTATAAAACAGTACAGATGAAGGAAAGTGTGAAATAGAAACGAAGATGAAGGGATAGGTGAGAAATGGTGAAGATGAGAGCGATAGTTCATGATTTATTAAACATATGCACTTACAATCTATCAATACTACTACAAGGTATGACTGTACTCACTCTACAATGTTAATTTCTACCACAAATAACTACTGAGACTTCAAATGGGGCTCAAGGAAAATCACAAGGAACATTGTTAGTAATATAATGGTAACTTTCAACCCACAGCTCTAAGAATGAATTAATAATCATTGGGTGATGTTATTTACAAAATATGTAAACATTCGTCTTATATGTACTCACTAGTAATGACATTGAAATTTATAGTTTATAAAACAAAATAATCACAGCTATAAAACCAAATTATATTAAAGAAGTTTAGTATCCACTACGTTCACAGAGAGCATTCCGATGCAGATCAATCGTAAGAAAATCTTTGTCCATTACTAAATTATATTTAGAGTCTTCCATTGATCAATGTTTGAGACCCCAATAAAACTATTAGAGAAAAGTTTAAACATTACTGATCCAATGAAGAATTTCACATTGAATGGTAAGTAGGAGAAGTTCGAAGCAGCGTCAACTTATAACGTCAATAAAATAAGCTCTACGTTGGCGATCTACCCTTTTTAAGTAGTCAAGTTACCTGTGACGTTGAAATGTTAAATTTAAGGCAAGCGATATTCTATTATTATCACATGGTATAAAGTCATTCGAGTCATTAACTAATAGGACAAACATGACTCAATTATTAACGAGGTTGTTGGAAGCGGAAGAATCAAGAAGGTTGATGGTACTACACCATGAAATGAGGAATGAAAATGAGTAGGGTAACTATTGTTCAACAAGGAAGCTTCGAACTACAAATGCTACCGATTGTGCAGTTTTCACGCAGTGTAAGGGTAGCAATTAAGGAGGCGAGCAATAGTACTTACAGGGTAGGTCCTATAGTTGAGCAAGTAGTTGGCAGTGGGGGCAGAGATGGCAGGACGGCTGTAGAGAGCTTGGTTCAGCTGCTGGGGCTGGTTCAAAAGGTAGAACCTCTGTTGGAGGAGCTGCTGCTGAAGAAGCTGCTGATCCTGGGCCGAGGGAACTTGAGCGAGTTGCTGTGGCGGCAGAGGAGCCAGTTGAATGGGCTGCTGAACGGGCAGTTGTTGGAGCTGGGCTGGTGCGCTTTCAGCCTGAGGTCTGAGAACCTCGACTGGAGGAGTCACTTCTTCAGCAGAAGCTTCTTGCTCTTGGGAAGCGTTGACAGAGTTTTCGGTAGGTTTTTCTTCAGCAGGCTTCTCACCTGTTAAGTAGAAAACCATTTATACATTTATAAATTTATACATTCTACGCTTTTCCAATTTAGGAAGATAAATGACAACATGCAGTAGTATTTTCGAAATGCAATTAATACTTCTTATTACATAGCGGTGATGAGATTTCGTTTCTAGTGAGCGAAATACTCACTAGAGGCGGACTGATATTTTTCATCTCACCACTTGTTTTCCTCAGAAAGGGGGTCATAAATGGATTAATCTTTCTGGGTTTATAATTGTATTTTTCGTTTGTGCTGCATGAGATAGAGCATCGACGATTGACGGCATTACGCACTTCTCCATAACCCAAATTTGATTTTCAAATATCATTGTCTCCTCGTGCTATAAGTAACTCGGAGATGTCCACAGACTCGACTCTTTTAGAGATGAACACGACCGACAATGTCGACACTTTTTTGTTATGGTAAAAAAGCGTAACCACGAATGTGCATTGAAACCGCCCCACGGACGCTCCTAACGAACGCTTACAACATCTCGAGTTGGCACGTACGTGTCAGGAATAGCCCCTGAACAAATAAACATAGGCTCAATGACGCTAGTCCCCAAACGAAATATGTAACGAGAAGATTTCTAACCAAAAAAAAGTCAAATGAGTTTCTCGAGGAGTGGCACAAATTTTGAAAAAATATTCTAATAGTCAATCCTAATTTTGAATTCAGTTTTACTGAGCACCAAACACAAAGCAAATATTCGATTCTGTATTGAAACTGATATTCATGAATTCTATAATTTTCTTCATCCCCACATTACCTGGTCTCCACATTGGGCTTTTGATAAAGTAGGTACATGAACATCACTATGAAGAATCCCCAAGGGCAATCAGAATACCATTATTTTGGCTCTATGGAGAATACCATTTATATATAAAATGCATCAGAACTTCTGACGTGAGGCTTTCATCGAGGATTCGTCTCGAAACATTCACAGATTATCATCTTCGCACACCAACTATATCAGGATGAGAGAAAGAAATTCTGAAAATTTAGAAGCCTACAATTCACAACATTCAATTTTTGTTTTAATATGACCAGACTGGCCGTAGTTATCACGAAATTGAAATCAAAGGAGCGACAATAATGATAGTATGATTGTGTGAAGGTTTGGTCCACAACTGGTAGATTCGGTGGACTTGTGTGTAGGAACAACCCAAATTTGAACATCAAGACGTTCAATTTTATAGGAAACTCCTTCCGATACGGTTGGTGGTACACACGAAACGAATTTTTCGATATGAGTACATCCTACAGCTGTAATTCAACAAAGCAGCTTCAAACACCTCTAGATCTGCATCTGTACAGAATATCTACAACCCTCTTCCTTAGTGGTAAAAATGGTCTGTATGGTGAAATTATTTGCGTACGAAACCCTTTGAGTACTACTGTAACAAGCCTAAACGTGCAGCAGTTTATAAATAAAGTATCGTAATCGTATTGAACGGAGTATGAACAATTGAAGATAGTAACGCCTGTTTAGTGGGAAATACCACACTGAGTAACACCACTGCTTCTCAAGCCACATAACCAACTAACCGCAGGAGGCACTTTACGTCTAACGAGTGGATTTGGCACGATTAGATTTACCAACCTAATCAGGTGAACATTCTGAAATACCGTAGTAATTCATAGTGAAATCGATCAAAATAAAGAGTCAATGAAAAAGCAAATTACTCGCATGTTTTTGCGCCTTATTCTTAACTTTGTTCAAAAAGCATGGTACTCGTAATTTTGATTTCAGTGAATTTATGCAGATAGATTCAAACCATTGTCCATATATTTCTTACAAAACCGTCATGTAAGGCTACAATTTTTCAAGCAACTATATCTGAATAAACAGGTTACTCTCAGTTCGTTCGGTGATCTATTCTCGATGCCTATTTTGTAAATATCTAAACGGCTTTGGAGAACACTAGACCACCATTGAGTTAAATCAAATTAAAATCTTTTCTGATGCGGTTGGGTCCAATTATAATTTGTGGACTCACCACCTCCTCTCGTAACAACTTCCTTATGACTGGAAATTACCTCTTCGATCAGCATTCGTATTGAAGTGCATCAAACGAAAGACTACAATCAGCATAATCTTCGTCATAACTAGTGAAATCCATCCAGCCAACCGCCCTATTAAGGGCTCGTTTGAAATACAGACCACACTCCGGTTATTAGCCCAAAAGCCAGACAGTTTGAATAGGTTGAGCTCCTCGAGCCCCTCCCCTCATGAAGATCATCGTTCCAAAAGGAGTCGTGACTAACTCATCTACTTCTGGGAAGTAATTAATGGTTGTGTCGACTAACTGACCCTCATTTAAATAATGTCCCTCGCACCTAGCAACTAAATAGCATATATGAAAAACTCCCTTTTTTGCTCCTTCTGCTAAGTGCTTTGAACTTTGCATTCAACGTATGACGCCTATCGCATATTCGTGCTACAGAAACTATCTACATTTGACTAGAAATCAGTGAATTCTTGATTATATCGAGGCATTTTGCCAATTCTAATACCTTTTTTACAAATGTATTGGGTCATAGAGTAAAGGTTGTGCTTAGTGCTGGTATCTACCATTAGCTATCTCCTCACCCTCCCATGGGCCTTAAGCAATAATTTGAGGCGAAGTTTTGTACAATTTGTACAATTTGAGTGTCATTAGGCAAGGAACTTGCAAATTCTCCTTAGCATTTTGTCTTTCGAGATCTCTACCAGAATTTAACTGACTCTTCTTGAGTAGGTGTTATTAATGTATCTCTTTCAAAAACCTGTCCCCTTTTAAGCTTCTCGCTCACCACCAACAATGTACGTCGTATGCAGTATTACCAGGCTTTTCAGGTGCTGGGGCGACGGGCCTATTGCCGGTGGGCAAGTGTCCATTGAGGAAGTTCATGAAGGACTCGAGGTAGGGCGAGTTTCCTTGGCCTCCGTTGGCGCCTTCTTCGAACAGCAATTGGCCGCCTCCTGGGACGACATAGACGATCTGCTGCTGTCCGTACCTCAGACCAGGCACATTGTTCCTTTCAACATTCCCAAAAGCACAATCAATCAGATATTATGACTGTTGGAAACGGCTAAGCTCCATTGGTAGGAATTTAAACTAGGATTCAATGGTGGGAACTAGATGGTACAACTGCTCATCATATACCCAAGTTTTTGATGTTTGACATAGGATTTTGCACTTGGTGTTGGTTGACTTTTAGTTTGCAGAAATGATGTGTAACATAAGTATAAAACTACACCAATATCAAAACTCGTAGAGTAGCATTACTTATTTTGAATACCTACGTATCTATATGACTCGCAATATATTTTAAAAATCAAAATGGAGGGGGAGGGGGTACAAAGATCACAAACAAGTATAGTGAAACAAAAATAAAAAAATAAAATAAAATGTTAGTTTGGCGAATCCATTGCAGAAACAAACAGTAATCAGGTTCCATTGAAAATTTCATTCTTGTAGCATGTTCCAAATTTTTGAAGAAACTCGCCGTTTGTGTTTTCGGTTTTAAGTATTTATTGTATCAAAAAATCTACTCTCCTCCTTATATTTTGGTACAAAATTTAACCCGCCCTCAAAATTTGCTGGTTTACGTTTTAAGATACGTATATTCAGAAAATTTGCTCAGTTAGCGTTGTGCTAAAATTATGGAATTGCATTTCCATACCCACAATGATCCTTCAAATTTTTCATAACCCTAGGTCAAGGAGAAGGGGTTCAAAATGAAATTAGAAATTTTGAAAAATTCATATCTCGAAAAATTCAGTTTGAATAGTGTAATTATGTGTAAACATTTAAATAGAGTTTAATTTTTAGAATTATTTAAGACCATCGGGAGCGTTCTACGACCAGCCGTTCGTTCACAAAGTGGGCTCGAAGGTGGTGCAGATTGAAAGTCGCAAGCGGCAGCCTGTCGGGTCAATGTTCACGCTGGCCCAGCTGATTCGAACAGCACATGGTTTTCAGATATCGAGTTAATTATTTAATAGTAAATAATAATAATTCATAATATTCAAAAATTATTATTAACAACTAAGTAGGTAACAATAATGTTTTTTTAATTTGATTCAATGAGCTCCAAAGCAAATTTTCAGGTTGCATTTTCCCCTTAAACAAGCTACAAAAACGATTTAACCCTCTGCAATTGTCCAATATCATGCAACTAACAAATTTTGTTTTAGTCTTTTACGAAGGAGTGAGAAGAACTTCCTCAATCACGTATGTACCTACTTGTACTTACTGTAAGAAGTAAGTTATAGCAAAACAATATACAAAGGCAGATTGTTTAGGATTTTTCCCTGTTGAGGGTTTTGTATCTCTAACCTGTGGATCAAATATTTGGGTTCAGGGGGAAGTGATACTGCCATGCCATTCCATATCTAATATCCGTCCAGAAACGTTGTAAATGCAATGGATATGTGGGTTGAGGTCCCTGCCCCCGTCTCCTTGACATTGACACCTCTTCGGGGACGATTGAGGCCACGCGCTCTCTGCAGCGACATTATCTTAAGACGCTCCATAACTTGAGGTTACCGTATGCCACACCTTGGTTAACTACTTATTCACTCACTTTCCTTGTAGAGACTCCAAAACATCACCCCAAAACGAGATCCAACCGCCCAAGACGATAATTCGCCCAAAATACCTTGGCAATTGGCGGTAAATTGGCGGTAGGTAGTCTATACATGGAAACTAATCATTGGAACGTTAAATAAATCAACCTCGTCAATCAAAACACCTCAATCGCGTTTCGTCGCCAGTTCAAACTCATCTTGTAAGTGCCGCTTATTTCGCTTCTTACCTCATTTTTATTGCTCGGTGCCGGCCTTGGGAAACCGGAAAGACAAGTAGGTCCTCGAGGTCGGTGACCGAAGCAGGTGTGTTTATACCGTTGAAACTATTTAGTTCGTGTTTTGATTGAGGGGGAAATTATAGCACGTCACACCCGAGAAGAGTTCGGATCTAAACGGCTGGTGACTTAAATGGCTTTTATTTATGATAGATCGGTTCATACAAGTAAAATTCTACACAGGGACTATACTTTCTACGCCAGTTTTCCTGTTCAAGTCTACGGCCGCAGTGTAATTCGATCAATGTGTAAGTTGGTCAATTTTCTGTCTACTGCTGAGAAGTCAATAACCCCTGTAGATATGTAATGTCAAGGGCGAAGTGGCAACATGACAACTCATTTTTTGGCTACATTGAGTTAGATTGTTGTACCATTTTTCGCCGAATAAATTGGCGACGTTAGTTTTAGCATTTTCTCTCCCGAAATACAAAGGAAACGACTTGTAACTGCACTGCCTATCTCAAACGTAACGTCAACATGACACATCTCAGCTGTTTCATATAGTAAATTGCAACCTGCTGCAGCGTCTCCCAAAACCGAGAAATCAATTTTTGTGTCCCCTGCAAAATCAATGAAGGCTCAGACAGCAAAAAGAGAGGGAAAAGTCTACCAAGCCAGTCAGATGATACGGAATTATTGGGTGTTCTACGCTTTGTTTTCAAATACGAGTATTATCAATTACTTCGAATTTATACCCTTCAGAGGCATGATAGAAGGGACCGAATGTCTTCATATCTGTAATCACCCAATAGGTTTGAAATGGCCCATATTTGATTGAGCAAAATTCGAAAATTCGCTCATATAGCCATGCTCTACGTCTACGATATCTACCCTTCATACATACTTGACTCGTTTGAGTTGTACAATGAAACCTCAATAATGATCACCATATTCAGCTGACAACCACATTTTATAACTTACGGGAGGTACGACGTCGACGCGGGTACTTGAAAGATGGGCTGCTGCTGCTGCTGAGGGAGCTGGTAGGCGCCATACGGAACGGGCAGAGGCTGCTGGTAGTAAATCTGCCTTTGCTCCTGGTACGTCCTGGGGAAGGCCAGCGACGTGCAGACAAGTCCTAATAAAACTGCTACCTGCGAACAATGAAAGACAATACAATGATGTTGGCTCGGGATGGAGCATTTGGGCGATCCGTAAGAGATTCTGAAGGTTGGGAGCTACCTACGGGTTTTCAAGGGGCGAATCTTATGTATTGACTCATATCTATTCACATTATTATTCACATACTGCTGTGACGAGATGAAATTTCTTGAATAATACTAAAAATTCGAAATTTATGACGGTAGAAATACTTTAATATTTGGAGATATTATATTATATAAAAGAAAAAATAGAGGGCATACAATGCCAACCGGTGAAAAGCGCGGTACAGCAGTACAATGACGTGCAGACCCTCCAAGTGAAAATTTAAACATAAGTTCCTTCTTTTTCCAAAGCTTAATGTTTTTTCAAAATTAAACAAAGTCGTATAAAATTTATCTCCTTGAAAATAATTAATACAAATAAACGGTTGCATTTTGATTAATTGTTGGAACGGGATTCCGAAGATTACCGCGAGTTGCCGATGTAGCAGTGATTTTAAGAATAATTCTTATGTACGCTGCACTGTGATTTTAGAAATTATTCTACAATCGTATCGTAGAATCGTAGACATTTTTTTTTTGTTTTCATCCTACTTTGTTCCTGGGACAGAGTGATGTATAGACAGGATTGATTAGTTTTGGATGTGTTGATAACATAAGAAACGTATAAGTTTGCATTGTCTCACATTGAAGCTAAAATAGCTGAGCATACTGGATGTTTTTGTGGAGTACTACACCATCGCATGACAATAAGAACATCAACTACTTACTGAAAATGCATACAGTTATGGCACAGTAAAATCAAATCTTTACCACTACGCCAAAACCGCTAATCTGTCATTTTTGTATTAGCGCATCTAGAGGTACGCGAAACGAGTTGCTTATTTTTAATAAAACTTTCTGGAATTATGTCGGCTTTGGGATGGTGTGGCCAATTCAGGGTACCCAAAAGTGCACTAAAACAGAAATTTAAAAAAAAGAAGAAGAGATTGGCGTTTATGGAGCAGTGGTAACTATATTATTGGGAAACACTCCAAACCAAGATAGTTGAAGTTTTGTGTAGGCCCTGCAGGTATCTGGTTAGTTTTTAAGGAATTTGAATCGCGTGCCGTAATTCACAATTGACAACGCAGAATAATGAGGTAGTTTTCATGTATCTCAATTACGAGTGTGAAATTATAAACTTTGACGCCTGATGTCTTCCATAAATTATGCGAACAAGTTCCTCGCGTAACCAATAATTATTTCGCTCAAAACGCGCCACAGCAACACATGGGGGACCGTCCTGGCGCCTCATGTGTTCCCTTTTTAAAACTTTTTTTGAGATTAAATAAAATCTTTTACAAAAAAAATTAAAAAGGGAGAAGAAGGACAAAAAGATGTCCCACTGTCCCGGACACACCCTGTTTAGAGGCGCCTGAAAACAAAAGTCTCCTGATAGGGAATTTCAGGCTGTCAATGCCCCAGTGGTTGCTTGAATCGTTTGCCGAAGAAAAAAGAAGCCGAGTGTTCTATTGACAGCTATCAGGGGCCTTTCTAGGAATTCTCAACACGATCAAGGTTTGGCGCTCATCCCACGGCCAGTCTCGGTCGATTTTTAGTTTTTACAACTAAACTACAATAACAATAAGCTTATTCCTCGCGTATTTTAAAAAAAACATTATTTACAGGCATGATCTGAGGCACGAAAAGTGTGTTTTTAAGGGAAAAAATCTAACTAGCTGTTCGAATTTTAGGTTGTGCAACTCGATGTTGTTTCAAGCGTATCCTCTGGAAAACCGGAATAAATCCATTCAAACAGCATAAATCCATTCAGCTCACAGAGTTTTATGAAGCTCTCGAGTAGTTTATGGAGCTCTGATAACACAGCCCCACAAAAAAATGAAGGTATGTCTTTACTGCAATATATTTTATCCGTATATTAATAGTATATTAGTAGTCACGATTTGAGCCAAATTTGGTAGTTATGTAGGGGTTTTTGAGTCGATTATCACAAATCAAAAGTCAGATTAAAGTCTAATTAAGTCTTCGGTTCTTAAGACTTCTTGTCTATTATTTTTGTTTATACTTCCTTCGTTTGTTTTGTTTATATGTTAGTTCCTTGTATATATGTTAGTTCCTTCGTTTGTATTTTACTCGATGACTTAATTAAACAACCTATGACAATTACAATTGTATTTAGATTTCCTCGCATTTTGTAGTAAAGGCCTGCAGGCGCAAAAATCAAACTAATAACATGAGACAATTTCTTACAATGCCACTTTTAGTTTTGGATTTTACCTTGTGGACATCAGTACTCCATGACGATTAAATCAAGATCAAATCCTTACTTGGGTGGTAGGAGTTCTCACGTTTAAAACATACTTGATGTGTAATAAAACCCTCTCTTTTTCCCTAGAATAATCTGATATATTAGTCCAACTGTATAAATAATAACTATTTATGTAGAGGTGCAAATAGATATTCATTACAAAACTGTATTTCTTTCAATGGGTTGATGGTTGTAAAATCCCGAAGACGGGTCAACGCAAAATGCTGATCTCTGCATTGACCAGAAAATGCCCACGTATGTTCCGATTGGAAGGCTCCAGAGGGCAGTTTAAGGTATTCTTTTTTTAATGTTTCGTTTAGTTTGAGCTACAGTGACTTATTAGGGATCCGGTGTGGTCCTTTTTAACTGTCAGAAACTGTGCAGCGTTGACCGAGGCGAGCGCGGAATTCCAATGAAGGGTGGTCATTTCTTTCGAGACTCACCCTCCAACGCTGCTCCCAACAACCAAGGTCGGGACCGTGAAATCTTTTCAGGCTGCGAGGGCGTTCAACCTGATACGCCTTCAAAAGTCGGGCGATCCTCAGAAAACATCCTCAGGCCTGATTGGTTATTGTCAGTCGAGAGTTGGGCAGTAGGTACAATAGGTACATTTTTGTTTATCAACTTTGATAATGAACAGCTGGAATCGACCAAGGAAAACGAATTTTTTAAGATTTTTATTTTTAGAATTTTTTAAGATCATCTGCAAGTTTGTACGACCAGCCGTTCTTTCACAATGAGGGCTCAAAGTTGGAGCATATCGAAAGTCATCAACATGAAAATGAATCATTTGGCAGCCTCTTGGGTCGATGTTCACACTGGCCCTGCTGATTGGAACAGCGTATGGTTTTCAGATATCGAGTTAATTAGTAGTAATCAACAATAGTAATTAATAATTAATTATAAGGATTAATAACTAACAATACTTATTAATCATTAACAATAATGAATACTAATTTACAATACCTACTTGATGATAATTACCATAATTAATGATACTTCATAATAATTAATCTATCATTTAGTGATAGATTAATCATTTAGTGATCTGCATAAAGAAGAAAATAAACCGTTGTGTCAAGAATTTGCAGAGCATTTTGTAATTATAGTTGGACCTCGATTCAGTGAATTCCTGGGGACTAGGGATAATTTTCGTTATGTTTGTTACCTTGTCGAGAATTCATCGTAATGTTTGTTACCATTTTCTTAAAAATTTGAATATTTTCTTAAATTGAAATTTGAATTGAAGATGAGAAATATGGGAGAATAAATTATTTTGCTCAATTCGTGCATTTTCGAATTCAACTATAAATGAACAAATGTAAAATGAGTTATCTCATTGAATGTTTGATCATTTAAATCACTTTTATCACATTTATATTGGAGTTTTATTGAACCTGTTTCATCCGTACTGCAAATTTTGACGGTAACATTTTTATGAATTTTTGAATTAGGTACCTACCTAATGAACCAAAATGGATTTCCAACATCATTTGTTATCAAATTCCTACCTGTGCAAACTTGGCAATAATGCAGTGGATTCAAAATTTGTATGACTATGAACTACAGTTATAGCCCCCCCTCCCACCATCAAGAAAAGCTTGCGCTATAAATGCAATGGGGGTGTTTGAAAATCATTCAATAGTTCGAATTTAACGTGAGTCTTCAAGTTCGTCAACGCTCTTGTCAATGATCAAAAGCAATTAAATTTATGTTTGTTGAGCTGGTCACTAGATTTGGCGACTAGTTGGGCCAATAACAACGGTCAAATTCAAAAATTATGCATACAATAAATTTGCTTTACTTCGCTATTTGGAAGTTGAGCTTTGCCTTGGTTAAAATCCTAGGAATATTAATACAATGTGCAAGATTGGTGGCTGATGGTTTTTGCACAATAATATTAAATTTAATGGGTTTGGGAAAGGGGGTTTTAGAACCATTTTTTAAACCAGCAACGTAGTAAATATATACTAAGTAGTTATTAATGATATATATGACATTTTGATGACGAGATACACATTGGTATAAGTTGAGTAACGTACAAGTTACCTGAACGCTCCAGTTTATGGTTGGAATAAAAACCCTGACTCAGCTGGTGCAACTCCATTTCATTTCTATTTTTACTGTTATGTACAGCAGATTTGACTTCAGATTCTGATCTTGGGATTAAATTGAGAACTGACAGTTCATCTCATGCTGTGGATTCCGTGTTAACATATCAAATTTCAAAATTGGGTACTTATTGAAGTCGGAATTAAAAAAACCCTATAATGAATTTTAATTTAGCAGATTATTGGAAGGGAATGGGAAGGTTTGATTCATACAAGGGATGGTGATAAATTTGATTGTTTTGATAATGAAATTTAAAAATGAATTCATTTCCATCTAATGGTAAGAACTTATTCGATTATTGCGGCAACTAAATTGTCCAAGTCGTCCGAAATCAATTTTGCTATAAATAAATTTGGTGCTGTCAATCACTTGATATGGAGTTCGTGTGGTTGACCAAGTTAAGTCCTAAAAGCGCGAAATCGCCTCGACTTCGGTGGCCCAACTGGAACACCCGTTAGACCTTCAGAAGGGAAGGGGTGACCGCTGCCTTGCCCAGCCCACGATGACATAGATCCGATAAGTCACCAGAGAATCATCCCCTTTCCATTAGACAAAAAAAACCCCTAATCATCCCGATGAAAGTCCGAACGCCACATAAACAACACTAATTTTGGAAACTCTTGACTTCGGGAACAGAAATGCGACTCACCTGAGAATACATGCTGTCGCCTTGCCTGAAGTAGAATGCGCGCTTCTTCGTTTCGACGCGAGCTATATATCGGCGGAGCGGCTTGCCTCCCACTCTGCCCCGCCTGTAGGGACAATGCCCAACAACAACTCTGATTCGAACTATTGTCTATCATGAAACAATTATTGCGATTTAATAGATTGGCATCTTTGTTCGACCGATGTAGGGCCCCCCCTTGAACAGCGGATGGTCGTAAAAAGGTCCGTTTTGTGATGACTCATTAGTAACTCATTACATCAGCCCTAGCCATCTCGGGAGTCGCCACGCGCGGTGAGTTCACACGTCCCCTTCGTTCGAATAAGTCCAAATTTAAGACCCCGGTTTGACATTATGGACACAAATTTAAAAAAAAAAATTGATCTCGTTCGCGGTTGGTTCCTGTCATCGTGAAATTACTCGTAACATGAAAGGTACGTTTTCCAGGCACCACTACGTGTACTTATAAGTTTTAGCGAATTTTCAACGAAAAGGAGGATATTGTTCTCGGTCCAAAATGTTTAAATCTCGAATTTCAGAAAAAGTTTCATACCAAAATCCGATTCAGACCAACCGGAATTCACTGCCAAAAGACACCAAAAATCATATCAGTCATTCCAGACGATAAGTCTCGATATATTTGAGATAAACACTTAACATTTACACAAAAATCTGTCTTGGCAATCGACAGGCTAAGTTCGTAGATGGGCCGAATCGAGCCACTCTAAGGGGGGTTTTGGGGGGGAAAACTACCCATAAATTCCAAAAATGAAACAGCCTGACAAGTGACACCTCATTTCAAAGGGTTTTTTTACGCTGAACACGATGGTGAAGTCAGAATTGAGGTGTTAGTTAAATGGAGACATTTTACATAAAACCAGCAATTTCTTCGAATATTTGCTCTTATAGCCCTGCTGCATGACTGTGGATTTTTCCTTTTTCTCAAATGTGTCTGCATGTGTTCGCATTCCATACAATTTGTATCGAATGCGAACACATGGAGACACATTACATCACTGTGTACGATTACTGTGCTACAGCCATTTCAAAGTCATCCTACTCGTACCTGCCAAGCTCTCGTTTTATATTGCAGATTTTGATTCCACCATCCTATAAAGTATGTTTCTAATTTGTTATTGTCAGTATTTACTCCTAGTTACACGAGTCAAAATATTCATGCCCAATCAACTTCGTTTCTATACATTACATGTCGAATATGCCACTACCTTAACTACTGACTAACTACTGAACTACTAATTAGCCTTTAACATTTGACTGCATTTAACTGTAATATGTGGCTTTGAACTTGAAGAAGAAAAGACTCTGAAAATATTGTTCAAGTTAACTTAGGTATTATCTGTGATAAGGTTTAAGTTCCGAAATTTATCGTACGACAGCACTTAAGAGTCTCTATTTATACTTGATATTAGCCATTTTAGAATATAGCTCTACTACTAATACATATTAATATTGAATCCCGTATGTTATATTGCTTTAATTAACGTGGCAGTGACCCCTGTGATTGAATTTGTACGAACATACAAGGGGACAAGATTTGGTCTGATGAGATTGAGGATTAGTAACTGCTAAATTATCAAATCAATTTGATTACTTATAATGTAATTATGATCCCTATCCATTCCATCCTCAGCCACTTGAGTGCTCATTATACGACCTACTTGTGAATATGTATTCACCAGTAAAATAAAGCCACGTTTTGACGTCGTTAACTAAATGGAATTTAAATTTTCGGCCATATTTACCTGCTATAGAAGGATCCGAAATGCCCCTTCTCATTTTGTATTCTGAGGATGTTCAAGACCTTGAGTGCAACGTAATTAAGTTGATGAGGAACATACTTAGACGTTACTGCAAGTTGCAGCTCATAACATGCGCTAACTGGTTTCTCAGATTTTCCACTCGAGTATTTTCCCGACCCTACCCAACTGACGAAAACTGTAGGTCACTTCCATTGTACTATTATAGTAATGTACTACGCTGTAGTCTCACACGTCAAACTCAAGGCTTGTTTACATTTTCTGAATGGATAAATGGGAGTATTTTAATATTGTTGCCGCCGTGTTGGAGGTAAATTAGCACAAATGGCTAAAACTTAGTAATGTTTCCGTAGAATGTGGTTCCAACCCATAGCAATAACCCATGATGTACATAATTAAAGGTAAACTACATGATTGAACTTAAACTGAAGGCTTACTCTTGTAGGTAATTACAATCAGACGCTGGATGTGTCCAACTTCTAACTTCGTGATTCGCCGGAGTGTGTTCACTTCTGGATTCACTTGCTTTGGAACGATAGTTTAGTGATAGTATACATAATATTATGCCTATATAAGGTACTCCGATAAGAATCACAACATACTTGCCACATCAAGTTCTTGTTTCTGTGGTAGGTTCAACTAGGTAGGTGGCAAGTTGATGTGGCAAGTATGTTGTGATTCTTATCGGAGTACCTTTTCATAGTGATAACAAACACCACTACATTGATAAGGAATGTATTTAATGTAAAGAAATGAGGTCAAATCAACCAAATTATTAGCTTCAACTCCGTAAAAACAAAAATACTTGGTAAATTAGTAATCATCGTGACTATTATTTCGTATTATTTCAAACTGGAGCATCCAGGCGGCCCACTCTGTATTCCTTCTCGCTGCGATATTTTCCGGGTTCTGATAAGGTTATCATTGGCCGCTTCTTCTTCACTTAGGTAACTGATAACTGAGGACAGTTTACAATCCCAGTCAAACAAGTCTTGTACTTGATGTGTTTCATACGATAAAATTTACCTATTTAATAGGTAGGACCTAATAATTTATAGTGCCATTGACTTTTCTCAGGTGCGTGATACGGATTTACATCCAGTGCTCGAGTATTTACCAACACATGATGTGAGTCGACCACTTTTCGGAAAGTTTAAAGTTCTAAACCATCTCGGGTACTACTACTTTTCTTATTAAACAACTTATTCTACTATCCTTGATTATAATGATATTAATATATGATCAATCATAATATGATATTATGCGCTCGCATCTGAAACTCATATTATGACGAGTTCTCTCTGTCGGTAATCTACATGACATGACATGTCATGTCATTGTGTAGGATCTGTTGTTTGGGGATGTTGTTTTTTAATTTTTCAGTGTCAGAGTAACAACCCCTATCGTCATTTTCATTAAAAATGAGTTATGCATACCGTTGGAAAGCTCTCACGGCGGATGGAATTAACTACTCAAGTTCAAGTTAACTGCAATAGGTAGCGCGCTAGTGGCTCATGAGATAACATACCCTATCTTCAGGGTGACGGTAATCATTGAAAACCAGTGTTTTGGCTCTCCCGAAAAGCTGCCAAAATGACAATAGGGGTTGTTGCTCTGACACTGACGATATACTTTTAGTCGGAACATAAAATAAGCAGAGGCCTAAGATGATTCGCTCCGTACAATGAATAAGTACCCAATCTTGCAATCAAGGCTCTATTCGGAAGATCTCAATAAGCTGACACGATGTTATTTATATTGGTGTTGAAGTCATTATATTACACCTCGTGTACGTACAGGCCCTTTTGCAGTAAACTCGTAAATATCGTTTTGTACATCCATTGAACGCTAAACTAGTAAATTCCCGAGTTCACTGGCCATCATGCCGTGATGTAGCGGGTTTGGAACCGGTGGTTTGTTGGGCTTCTGCATTGCTTTTAGCCTCAGGCTTCACGGCCAGATGAAACGCTTTATTGGAAGATGGATCGGCAAATCTTGTGTCAAAATGCCGCAAGAACGATTATGCGAATCTATACAGCCAAATGCTCCATAGTGGTAGACGTGAAGGCGATGTGTAAGTTTACTTTACTTAATTATCATTGCGCGATTTTTTGGCTCGTTCGGTTTCCTAGCTGTAAAAATTACGTTCATAGACCATCTTTCTGCCATGTTGTTTCAATTGTTCCTGGTGTAGTAATTTAATCATTTAGTAACATACATAGTAAGGACTGCGCATAATATGTTTACAATGTTATGTCATTATTGTTTTGTTATGTTTACAATAATATGTCATATCATGTTGAGAAATCTAGGGAAATGAGTGTATAGTTACTATGCAGTATGAGTGTATAATATGAGTGCGGGGGGGTGAATTGAGTGCGGTACCCCTATGTCCAGAGCCACGCTACGCCCCTGGTTTCAATTTCATGTTTCTGCCTCATATCTAAGAATGAAGACAAACATGACAACGAATCACTTGACTTCTCTACTCGAGTATAATACGTCAGATTTGGGTTCTGAGGCCAGGAATAGGCCTTGTAGCTGCCTAGTTCAACGCCTCTAATATTGAAGGAAGTAGTAGGTAGGTAATTTCTTCTGGGAACTGTATGAGAATATAATAATATTATTAATATAATATAATATATTATATTCTCATACAGATCCAATATTATTGGCAGTTGGTGAATTTTCCAAAGTAGCTATATTATAATACCTATATAATAGCTACTTTGGAAAATTCACCAAAGTCAGGCAAATTAATTCAGTACATTATACTGTCTACATCCATTACCCATTCTATATAAATCACAAAAACAATAGTTTCTCATACGAAATGGCAAATGGTTGATGTTCTCAGGTCCCACCGCGATTTGACCCAGAGAACAAGAACGCAGTAGTATAAATAATTAAACAAATGTCTATTAGAGTTCAATAGAGTACGATCTTCGTGGTATAGCGTGACGAACGAGATTTCACGCTAACACCGGGAAGGCCGAAACTGGACATTGTTGTTCTGTCGAAAAATACAAATGCGTCATAACTCTGGGAAGCAGTAGAGTGATCTGAATACGGAATTTACGCTCTGTTGATTTATGACGCGAAACATAAATCATCGATGCGAGCAGTTCGGAAGCCCCGATGTTGACGAGTAAGTGCGTGAGTGATGGTTTTGGTCTTCGGTTGATGTGACGAAAATTGGTTAAGTGTACGTTTCAAAGGGATAGACGTCCGGAACTAGTTCGTGGGTTATGTACGTGAATAATTCGCTCTTTGAATTATCGTGCAGATATTTTACAGAAATATAAATCGGCTGGCAAATCCGCTAGGGGATCATGAAACAATACGATTCGAGGTAACAGAAAAGTAATGTACGAGACAAGTAAAAGACGCATCCACCTCCAGGATGCGTTTGTCGTCTAGTGCAGGTTTAGGCACTCGATACGCACGGATGACAGGTCTGTATTGCAGGTCTGTATAGTCACTGCTGTCACAATGCAGGCTCCACGATTCCGGAGCATCCCATGATTGAATCCAATCTTCAAAGACTCATTCATTTAGTTATCGGCATTTATTCAACTTTTACTCTCCTTGACTCCTAAAATTTTCAAACGGAGGCATTTGTTGGTTGATAGTGACGGTCGAAGATGTCAAAAGAATTTCATCAGAGTCAAACTCATCTCGTGCGGAGCCATCCCATTGTCTTGGTTTGGATCCACACTCGATTCAGAACTCTTCATTAATTATGGACACATCAACAACCCCAGTGGTGAAGTAACGACATTCTGGATGATCAGTAGATGTCCATATTTTTATGTCGAATATTTAGATATATATTATTTAGATTTTTAATATTTATTTTTCAATATTAAAACAGGTTATTCATTCATTAACACATTCATGAGGTTTCCTTCATGTGGATATTTCCATGTGTTTCACACCATGACATTCTCACCGTTCTTGTTACTATTAGTGGTTTTGACTTATGACACTCCCTAACCCACCTCCCCCATGTTTTGGTTCCTTGGCCTGACCTTTTGCAGGATCTCAAAGGACGCCAATTCAGAAGGAAATATATCACTCGAAGTGTGCGATCGAGAGTTCCATTGTAAATGTTCCGAATTGTGTACTCAGGTTACGAACGTTGATAATGCTCTGCACGTCCGCTGTTGGGTAAGGAGATAGAGACGGGTAAGTATTTAAAGAAAGGCCAGAAAGGATCCGTTCGCTTATACCCAAGTACTCTTGTATGCGGAGCCGTTGTGTTGTATGTACTTCTTGCCATAATAATCTTGTTACGTAAATACTTATGAACTCATTCGCAGAAATCATCATCGGCATTAATTACACCAATTATCGGTAATATTATTTAACTAAACCCTCTGTTGCCCTTCAAGATTCATCTCCTAAATGTCTTTGTCATCTTCGTAACCCTTGAAAATGGTCTTCAATACAAAACGTCACCTTACCTCACACATATTATGACTGCATCACATAATCAACTTATTTATGCACTTATTTCAGTTCAGTGTGTTCCATTTCATTCCGTCGTTAAGTGAACGATCGGTTGAGCTAATTGGGTTCATAAGTTACGAGTACTAAGCTTGCGATCATCTGATTGAGCGAATATGAAGGCATACAGTAAAAGGTCCGTACACTTGTGAAATGGTTTTTATATCACGTTATATCGCTCATCGTCTGCAATAGTGTCATATCCTCATCATAAGTGTCGAACTTTGAAACTCGTCGGGGTAATCGAACTTTGAAAACCATTTCAACTTTGAAATATTCTACAACTCAGAAATTCGAAACATCGAATTTGGAGGTATGACACTATTGGAGCCAATGAGCGATATGTTTATATTAAATAAATTTTAGTAAATTTTACTAATGCAATTAACATTAGTTGTGTAAATAAATGAATAGTTTTCAGGTACCTACGACTGGAAAAGGTGATTTGACAATATTTTCGTGGAATGTGACATGAAACCACAAGCACGAGTGGTGGGAAAATGATCAGCATCCTTCCAGTAGATACCTACTTCACTACTGAATGGTGAGCAAGTACAACACGATCCGAAAATACTGTTAAGACTGGACTCGAACATTATCTCGTAGCTCTCGAGCCAGGTTTCACAACCGACTAAAACGCATGTTATAGCCTGCTGGTAGGCAGTTGAAAGGCAGAAGATCCGTCACGTTCGGGTGAAACCACTAGCTGTTGTCACTAATCAAAGGGGGATCCAGATTTCAACATCAGATCGCCACAGTTTTTATGGCAGATGATTCTAAATTGAGCACGATCATAGTGATTGGTTTTCTACCGTGTGAACATCATTCGAAGGTTTTCCTGATCCAAGTGCTCCAATTACGTGTCATTATTTTTTCACATTATTGATCTTCCAAAACTACCTGTAAGCACGACTTCACATCTATAGTGTTTCTATAAATCCGATTAAGTTATCAGATATTAGTCAACCTAGATACAGACAGTGAATACACAAAACCTCTCAAGTCCCAAATCAAACATCTCCAGTAGTCGTGAAAAACGTCATAAATTGTGTCCATTAGGCTCGAGGATTTCAGATTTGATACCAACCCCAAAAGAGATGTACTTCTTGGTGCTGTTTCTTAGATCGAGGACAATCCTGCCTGAAAATTCATTTTCTACCAAAATGGAACTTACGAGGTTTTATATATTCACTGTGGTCACACAGAATAAAATTAACTGAAAATTAAACGGGAGATGTGGAGACGAATCGGCATCTTTTGCTTCATACGCCAACCAAATGGAGAGTTGATGGTACAGTTGAGTCGTGCTTTCACTAATAATTCATTAAAGATCGTGACAAGAAGCTCATTCTGAATCCGTTCGAAAAAGGCCGAATTTAAATAGAATGTAGGTACTCCCGTTCCAGATCCTGCACCTGAAAACGGATGAATGAAAATATTTGAATATTTTTCAGCTGACAAGCTGAACGGAGTTTACCTATTTGATGGCTCATTTAATACGATGTTTTCACTCAGCGAATGAAGATAATCCATCACCATAATTATCAGAATCTGCTACGGCCACGGGTTTGAACTTGGAGTAGTATCGATGTTTTACGCTGTCATCCAGCGCAAAAAAAGCTTCTGTGTTGCGGTACAAGAAGCTTTACAAATTGCCGCCTCTTAATCATCTACCGTTGCTGCAGGACAAATTGAGTGGGGAAGGCCTTTATGACTGAGAACGGTCTCTCCTATACGGACCAGTGCGATGAACCTATCCGACTTTATGGCTGGTAGGTTCATTGTCTCATATACAACAGAAGCGCAGAAACACGGCTGTGAGGGTGGGATTCATGAGATCTCGGATCTCTAGTGCTGTGTACCCGAACTGACAAGTGCAGATCACTTCACTTGAGAGTCATTCTGTAAAATCACTGGTTGTGTTTAGGATTCATGGTGGGATTAGGACGTATTCAGGTAGATCCAAGAGAAATCGACGAAGGCTTGCAGGATGAATGGGAACTGACCGCTTACTTCTTAAAATAATCGTCATAATGATCATGAGTATTTGTTGTTGTTTTCTTCTCTGTGTTTATTCAGATAATATAACAACTAGTACAGTGATAAATGAGGCCAGCACGGAAGGTCCAGGGGCTTGGTTCTCTTCGTTGAGAGTTGTCAAGTAGCTAGATTTGGATGTTTAAGAAGCTTGCGCTCATATTTCATAGCTCTTTGTGATGACATTAATGACCGTCTCCAATTTGAGGTCTTTGTGGAGGTCATCATTCCTTTCATACCAAGGAGGGTTTAGTATGCTCCTCATTCTGAAACGCCTGGATACCATGAACAGCTGGATGCCATAGGTCCAAAAGGGCATTAGCACTGTCTTGTAAAGGAGCACTTTATTACGGATATTGAGTTGTGAACATCGTCCCATGAGCCAGTACAGTTTCCTGAACTTGATGGACAGCTCTTTCTTTATTTTCTTTATATTCTCTAGAGTGATCACGATGCACAAGTTGTACAGGACTACCAGTATCACTTCTATTTCTTGCTGCTGATGTACTCTTACACCCGAATAATATGATACAGGCTCAGAGAAGTTCAAAGCAGTACCTACCTACCTACCAATACTTCCAGTATCACATTAGGCCGGCCATGAGTTCCGATGATGATATTGTTTAATATTCACTATTACGTTGTACGGTCGGAAATAATGTCGACTTCTTTCTTCTAATAGCAACCCACCAACAGGGGCGACAACTTAGCTGATCTTATATTTCACTGAGAAATTCAAAGCGTGAAAATATTGAAATACAAAGCAATGACCAAAGTCGTGGTTCCTTCAAAATTCATTCGAGACTCAAACGAAAATCGATTATTTACTAGCCGGATTCGGCGAAAGTTTTCCTCCTGACCCACTAACGGTCGAGAAATTCCGCGACTCTTCTTGCACGCATTGTACATGCAATAAGACGACCCTGCAAAGTAACAAGCCTAATTAATTATTCGTGAATTGTTAAGAGTCAGTCGGTTCCTTGAAGAACGAAACCTCTCAATCAATGCCCTAGATGAAGGGGGCCCCCCCTGGGATGACCGTCAATAGGATGATTTCAGATGGCGCCACCTGAGGATTGATGTCGAGTCTTCATCCGGGGCATATTGTTTTAAAAGCGGGCTACCAATACAGGAGACAAATTAAGCTTAACCCCAATACCCCGCGATCTTGTCTTCACTTTCGCTTGTTGCTCCTGCCTATAAATATAATCTCCCTTGACGATCGCTCAAACTTTTGCAACAGGTGTCCTAGACCTGGAAAATGTTTTCGAAAGTGACTATACTATATGATGACATGGGACTTCTACTTAGTTAATGAATCGATCATGAATGGCTGTGTATTTGCTGAGGTCGTTATTAACTAACACTTCAGAAGTTGTACTATGCTCATCTCTATTGAATGGTCTTTTGCTTGAGATGAGAGGGACTTTATGCTCCCTTACATTTACTCCCACATCCTTTACATGTTGCATTTACATTCATGTCAATGTCATGCATGCCAGGGAGGATGTAAAGTGGAATTAATGAAATTGTCAGAGTTTTAGGGCCTATTTCGCGAATCGCGATTTACGTTCGTTAATCATATTCCGAAGTGCTATTGGATTCCACCACATTCGGTAATTAAGAACTAACCAGCCAAATTCGGCCGATTAGCGTCATTAATCATGATAACACTTTCTTTGTTTACATCAACCAACGTTTCTTACATCGAACGCTTACCTACGTCAGTACTGTTTCGTACTGATTTTCGTACTTTTGTTTTGTACTTTTTTCTCGTGCTTTCTTGTTCGGAATGCATCGTACATTACTGCGTTCATTCGCATTAGCGTTTGAGGAAGAGGAGTTCTTTATCCGCAGACCTAGATGGATAAAGGAAGGAAGGAAGATTTTCATGATTTGGATGAGGACGACTTCGTAATGTGATGCCGGTTGACTAAAGCGTCTGTTTCTCAGGGTGCTAGAGCAAATAGAAGGTCAGTACCCCAAAATAAAGTAGGTACCCGAAAGAAATTACACTAAAGAAAGCAATTAAGAAAGGAAAATATACGAAAGAGACGGATCTTGCGTTGTAGCCTTATTGCACTCCAATAGCATCCATGCTGGAGTTAATCGTGTCTAGTGAAACTGATTGTGATTATTGTAACCTTGATTAGCGGGAATCACGATCAGCATGAAGAAATCCAAACGACGTTCATCACGATTACAATGTTCGGTTGGCTCAAACCTTGATTTACCTAATCAAGATTAGTGCATTTTTTGGTCTGTTAGCCACTACTGTCGATTACACACTTTTACATGTTTTGAATCGACATCTTCGACTCACTCGAATTCTGTGGGATGTTGTCCAATGCCTGGTAGGTCTCATATAAAAATATTTTGAATAATAGTAAATCAATAATAACCAACTTCCCGACGTTGCCTATTAGGAGTTGGTAACTTGGTAATAAAACCTGATTAGATCAATGAACTAAACCCGTTTATAGAGGGTGCAACATGTAAATATTATGGTAATTCAAATATCAGTTAGGTACTCACAAAATGTGTAGGATTATTATATCGTCCCAAATGTACAGATATGTACCAGAGCCGTACAGTGAGATTTACGAAGCAAGCAGTAATACCCATACCATACCGCTTACAGTCCATTACCCGCCAACTTCATCATAATCTACCCTGCATCCTCCGTTAGTATTCCATCCTCACTCCGTTTGTAGATCCCAATACCTGAAATAGTTATTGTCTTTTCTCATCCAAGCCAATCCATCGACATTTTGTCAATGTGTGTCGTTTTATTATTTCTCTTTTTCTCTCTGTTATAGAAAATCTAGTTTTGATTTCTTCCATTGATGAGACTACATCTTGATTTTTCAAACCAGACTTGTCAATTACATTGCAGACCCCCCCCCCCCCTTGGCACAGATGCTTGATCTATGAGGGGATAGTTTCCATTACCTAGCAATTATTAATTTTGCGTATATGAATCATGATGGAAATAAACTTGCATTCATTCATTCATGTATACAATATTTTAGGGCTGCGTAGGTTCTATTACTTAAAGCACCATTATGAAGTGTTAGGAATGAATGGGATCTCTGGATTCATAAGGCCATAGAATATAATGTATACAATGTAATACATGATGTAAAACATTGTATACAATGTATACAAGTATAGTATAAGGCCATAGAATATAATGTCATTAGATTCTATGGCCTTATACTATACTTCGATATAGAGAAGTAATTCTATTCAAGACTGGATGAATGCATTTTCTGATATAAGGCTGACGAAAACCTCGTTAATTGAAACCTGGATTTTTCATTGGGCCGTTATTTTAGGAATCCTGGTTTTTGATAGTGTGGTATTGGGACATTCTAAATGATATCAGACGGACTGAAAAAGAATTCGTCTAAAACCGTAAGGAGGATTAAATGTCTCCTTCAAAACTGGTCGCTGCGGGTGAACGGCCGCAAAACTACCTTCGAAACAGGAGACACGATTCCGGAAGATCCCGGAATATTGTACAGGACCAGTCATCACATGAAATGAAAGAATAAAACTGAAACTAAAAAACACGAACGGCGAGAAACTGGGATGGTCGTTCACGTTTCTGGTGTTAGTTACTGCTTTAGTGACGTCTCTTACCGACGAACGGCTCCGTAGGGTGAAAAGCCACTTGGCAACATGTTTGACTTGTCGAGTAACCAGTTGTTGGGTATTATTGGGTACCTTTACACATTTTTGTTAGCTAGTGTTTTACTATAATCGGATTTAGAGGAGTTTAACGGGGTATTCGTAGAGGTGAAGTGTTTTGAGAAAGTCAATGAGAGAATGGGGGGGGGGGGGGGGTTCAGGGTGTTGGAATAACAAATTGAACACTCTTGAGCTGGAGGGACATCAAGATTTCAAACCTTCACCGCTTTTGAATTTTTAATTTACACTAGGTACTAGTGGACGATTTGAACTCTGACATTAACGAGTGTCACCAATGCTGAACAATTCGAAATCGCGTTACAAAAAGTTGTTAATTTCTGCAGACATGAATTGGATGTTGACATAATTAATATTTTAACATGATGTCATTATTTACAGTAAGTGGAGAATCAAACTGAACGAGACAAAGTCGGTGCACATTGATTTCACCAACCGTAAGATCAACTACATCCCGGCTTTTCTCAACAATGTGGTGATTCCCTACTCGAATCACGCCAAATACCTGGGCATGACGCTAGACGCCAAGCTCCGGTGGAAAGAACACGTCAAAAAGAAAAAGACAGAACTTGTCTTAAAATTCAGGAAAATGTACTGGCTCATCGGCCGGCGATCAAAAATGTCACTTCAAAATAAACTGCTTCTGTACACTCAAGTACTTAGGCCTTCGTGGGTCTACGGAGCACAACTGTGGGGCTGTACGGCTCTATCAAACAGGCAGATGATACAACGCTTTCAGAATACCGTACTACGATGCATAACCAATGCGCCGTGGTATATCCGCAACGACGCTCTACATCGCGACCTTGAGATGGAAAGCATTGACCAAGTGATAAAGCAGCGCGCTAACGCTCATCTTGAGAGACTTAAAAACCATGTCAATGAAGAAGTTGTCCAGCTTCTCGAAGTACATGAGTTGACGCGGCGCCTCAAGCGCACTAAACCACATGAGCTTGTGTAGGGAGTGAGTGTGTGCAATAAATCATAAAGACAAAGGACTAAGTTATGTATCGTTAGCCCTAAATGCCAAGTATTGTAATATAATTAGGTCAGACGAATATTGTTAATGAGATCTATATCTTGGAGCAATAATAAAATATATATTAGAAAAAAAAAAAAAAAAAAAAAAATTATTTACAGTAAATGCCGAACACCCAACCTACGAACGTTCAAGAGAAATTGGAACTGAATTGTGACGACATAAACAACAATAATTATTGTTAATTGGAATGGACAAACCTGCTGAGGGATCGCTAGTTCTGAGAATGTGAGTGAAATTCCAAATACACGTACCTAAATAAATGCATGAAATTGTATTGAAATCAAGCAGTTCGCAATCTTTCTACATCAATTAATCAGCAAGTGAATCATGCAAAGCACCAAACGACCGCCCCCAGAGTTTGTGTCTGGTTTCATTCCGCGCGTTAATTGGTATTTCGCGATCGGTCTGATGAATCGTTCTAAGAAGCCTCCTATCAGAAACTGAAAGAGGATTCAGGTAGTGGAACAAAAGTGATGGAATGATGACCGTGCGGGCAACCCGAGCAACACAAAAACCAAATCGAAAAAGAAAACTCCGTATCTGCTTCAGTTCTGGGTGGAGCTCCGAGTCTTGTCAAACAACTCCGCTCCCAAGGACGGAGCAGCTTCTTTTTTTTCGGAAGGGGAGAAGTTAACTTTGGCGCACAATCTATCCGTTGACCTAAAATAAATCGTACGTTATACATCAAGTACGACGCATTTTGAAATATCGAACGGGATTTGTAAATTGGCAAATCAACTTCTTCCGGGAAGTACCTCGTTGAAGCCGAAGTAAACATCGCAATAAAAAAATATGAACCCATAAATATTTAAATATGCATCAAAATTAAGTCAGGTGCATCTTCAATCACTTGCACGAAAAAATACAAAAAAATGTTGTGCAGTTCGAATAACTGTGTACCTAACAAAACACTGCAATAAATCTCTGTTACACCGTTCGGCCTCGTTTTCATCAATATTTTAATTGTTGCAGTAAACGTATGAAGATTAATCCAGACGCCGAGTCATGTTCCATTTGTCTGATGAGAAAAACAGAGGTAAGCGACCTATGCTAATGAAGTCCCACGAGAGCTGAGGAATGACGCGACATTGCGCGACCCTGAAGTAGCCGACAGTATCAATAGACAGACGCTCAAAGCCGTTGAAAGGATCTACATCAACATTTCTCTTGTGTGGGGAAATTCAATGACCCTGTTGGGATTCGGTAAATTTGATGAGTGAACAAAACGCATTGTGGGAACACTCGTATGTCGGTCAATAAAATTCGTTTCTATGAGTGTATGGTGACAAGTCTAATTTGTGACACAACACTCAACTAGGGGTGGTGAATATTTAACGTAACCGCTTCAAATAACCTAATACTGTCCAGTAACCTAATACCAGAGAACCTATTACTGGAATAATGTTTTGAGAACTTGGGGGAAAGGCCTTTGAGGGCCTCTTTGTCGCCGGCCATTCGGGATTCCGTGATAATACTCGTAGATTGGCTGGGACTTTTTCAATAAAGTCATTTATTAACATAATACGTATAGTGAGAATTACATCATGAAAAGTGTTGGACACTTGAAGTAAAATAATTCACGAGTACTGATCTCCAAAATTTAAAGAAATTGTCCGAAGAGCAGGAGTTGCAATTACAAATTAGTAGTACATAAAACTTCAAGTCCTAGAGAAAAGGATTCATAATAGGGAAACAGTAAAATCAATCAATGAACGGAAAATGAATAAAGGCATTAAATACTACTGCATCACAAAATCATAAACACTTTTTTTTTTTAAATTGGCTAAGGAGGGCTTAGTGAAAATGTCTAAGACCTAAATAGTACACTTAATTGCCTTAGATAAAAATTACACTTGGGATAAGGGATCGGTACCATGCTACCAGAGTGAAGTCGAGTGATACCATGTAATCGAAGGATTTTAGAAAGTTGATATTTATATAGTATTGGAGTAAGGAACGGATGAAAAGCCAGTAAGCAGTCCTGGCCTCACAGTTTTGTACAAACTGGATCATAATATTTCCAGGTATTAACCAGATGCTCGCCACACCTGAAAGGATGATCTTTCTCGAGTGGGCGAAATCAAGGTGCAGTACGAGCTTTAGTTGCCTCCTCAAGAAGCCAACATAGTTTCAAGCCCGTACATCACTCTCAAGCCATAAAACGTTCCAAAAAACAGGTATTCATAAACCGTTCAAACTCTAGAATTGTTCGCATACTTATTCTTCATTCTCATTCAACATCCGTGCCTGCCTTATCCGCGAGAATAACCATCGCCGTCTCTGACGACAGCTGGGCGATCCTGCAGAAAATGTAATTATCTCATTACGTAGATTTTTTTCCTGAAATAACAGCTACCGGGCGAATTTAAATTAACCGGTCGGTAGCAGCTGGCAATTTTCAAGGCCCCGCATTATTAGCAATCCTAATCCATTGTTAACAAACCTCAAAGCAGACGTTGTGTCTCCGAAATTTGAACAAGATTTCCATTACAAAAGACTTGAAATTGAAAAGCCTTTGGTTGAATTAGAGTTGACTATCACATCGTTAAAACGTATTCCCACAGCTGCAGATCCCAAACTTAATTATTTTATTGCCAATTATGAGTGCGTTGCAATCCGCCCAAGCATAGACACAAATTTGGTCAAAGGCCAATATCTCACGAAAGGAACGTCTATTACCCCTCAAATTTAGAGTGTAGTGGTTGGCTGAACCAGTAAAAAAATGTACTATCATGCAGCATGACTATAAGAGCAAATTTTCGAAGAAATAACAGGTTGTATGTAAAATGTCTCCATTTTACTGGTTTTATTTCAATTTTTTCTCCTTTTTTTCCGAGGACACCTCATGTATAGAATTTTCAACGCTGAACACGACGGTGAAGTCAGAATGGCGATATCTCATTCCGTTTTCAGATCAGAGCAGATGAACCAAAAAGATCCACGTTTCTTCACCTTCAATGTGCTCCAGTTCGAGAAAGGAATAACGTATCGCAATTCTGATTTCACCATCATGTTCAGCGTAAAAAAATGAGGTTTCACTTGTCGTACTGTTCCATTTTTGGAATTTATAGGCAGCCCCCCCCCCCCCCCTAATCCACCCTTAGCCTTTCGATTGTCAAGACTGATTTTTTTGTGCAAGTTTGGACTTTTTACCTCAATTCTATCGAGAGTTATCGTCTGGAATGACGATATACACACATAAACACACACACACACATAAAATTTATGTATAAAATGTATATTTAATATATATAAATGAATAAATGTTGAAGCGAAATTTGCTGCTGTTTTTATCGAGGTTCGGTCAGGTTTAAATGAAATTCATTTTTCCAACGTTTCGAACATTTATTTCGTCCTTTTCAAGGAATCTACAACCAAGAAATAAATTGAAAATAATAGTATAAATCTAATGAAAACCCTCTATCCAACATGAACATCATCTGCAGCAAAACAGCAGCAAATTTCGCTTCAACATAATATGTTGAATATATTATAATACCTACGGTCGATATCAAGAACTCCATTAAATGAATAAATATATATCTATATATACTAATGATTTTTGGAGTCTTTTGGCAGTGAATTCAGGATGCTTTGAAACGGATTTTGATATGAACATTTTTCGGAAATTCGAGTTTTAAAAATTTTGGACCGAGGATAATAGCTTCCTTTTCTTCGAAAGTTCGCTAAAATGTTACTGCGATTGGATCACTTCTCAGAATATCACCGCATATCTTCATATTCAGATAAGTCCTCAATCTCGAATCCATAATTATGGATATAAGACGGTATATTATACTTCACCTTGACCGGAGTTTTTTCCGTAAGAATTACATTCCTTCCTTTTTTGAGCGAGATAGTTCGTCCTCGGGGAAAATCTTTTCGCTAAAGGTTTCGACCTGACTCAGCGCTAAAGTCTACTTCTTCACGCTTGACCGTGCTTTCATAGCTATCCCCTTCAAACGCTAAAAAAAGGTTAAAAACTATATCTGGGGATTCTTTCACTATGCATAGCCTCTTCCGAACCACTCGCGATATAATCTGCATAAACTTGAAGCTGCTTATCAGATGACCTGATCTTTGCGGAACGTCTTGTGGTTTGCCCCTTCGGGCTTTGTTGTGGCGCAAAAATAACGGCGAATCTAGAAGGAAGTCCTGACGGAAAAATATTGATTGTGTGGTAAGATATTCCGGACTAACTTCTAATGATTTACACTTCGTCTGGATAAGTCTTATTGAGGTCGAGTATATTAACACGATTTTGTTACTGTACACAACTAGGTGGATTTGATTTGTAATAGTTTCGGAACCACCACTGTTGCACCTTTTATTAATGTGTTCTTCCTCTGGAGGTAGAGGCAAATCAATCAACGGATGTATAGATATTCAATTGGTTGATGATGAATCTGGGTTGTTTCAAAATTACCTATGGGTCATTTCCAGCTCAACTTTTTTGTGAACAAAACCTCGTTTTTTGGTTTTTTGTTTCCATATTGTGTATCTATGTGGGTTTCTTAACAAGTTCCTTAAGCTCGCACACACGTTATTGGATAGTTTGGAAAATATGGAATTATGAAAATTTCAAGTTTGTAGAGAGAGAAAATAATGGAAATTCGGACTTTGAAATTATATTTTAGAACAAGAAAACGATTTCCATAGTTGACTTACAATGTAGGTGGTTGATCTGAGGTTGAGGGGTGCTCGAGTTTTGGTTCGGTGGTTCTGCAAAGGCTGCAGAATCTTGTCGAATCTCGCATTCAGGAAGATACACAGAAAATTCATCCGAATCAAGACAGTCTGATATCCAATTACCCATCCGTGCAAAATGTAAGCCTTAGTAAGTATATCACTACAATTCATTCTCTCTCCCTACAAATCCAAATGTTTTGATTAGTTGTAGGGAGAGGAGTTGTAGGGAGACAGGTTGTAGGAAGAGAGGCTTTGGAGGTTATCATATCATGCAGCACAGAGGTTGGAGATTTATGATTTAAAAAAATAATGAACACAACATCATGACCGTAGTATTCACAATAATTGATTATTATTTAACTAATTAAATAGTTACCTTATTGATGAGGTGGTTGTAGGGATAGAGAAAGTAAGTATTAAAATATTGTTGTGAAATCCTCACTTGTTGACTTATTGAAAGCTACTACTGGCTTTGGATGAAAACGACACAGTGGTGCTGTATGACAGACATAAAATTTGGTCAATACATATGTAAATCATGAAATTTCCTTTTTTCCCTAAGATAATATTATTATTGTAGAAGAGCTAAAAAGTTTGTGGTCAGTAATATGGGTTGGTGGGAACATGAAAATCTGGAAACTTCCTTACAATCTTAGGAGAGAGAAAATGGGGGTAATTAACTCGTTGTCCTCCCAAAAAAAACATAGAATTTTTATGAGACAAACTGTAGGCACAAGAGCTGTGTGACAGGAAATTACCCATAATTTTGAAACGACCCATCTATAAAGAAACGAACAGGTACCGCCAATCAGCAGACAAGTAACAATCTCATGAATCCGCTGGAACATACAAAACTGGATGACTTGTTCGCTTTTGGAATATGCAATTGTTGTACACTGCCTTTGGATTAGGTGGCAGATACCTTGTAGATATTGTTCTCTGAGGCTGTATTTAATTTACTTATACAGTTAAAATTCACCCAATAGACACAATTATCCGAAAGGTGGCTGAATTGGAGACTAATTTAGGGCAGCACCATTTCCTCATTTGTCTTGGAGAGTTTCACGCTTCACTGGTACTTCTTCACTCTACGTTGGTGTCAGATCATAAATGGATGCGAAGCCGGAGAAGACTGGAAACGTGTAGTTGGAAACCTTCGGTAATCGCGGGCGACAAAAGGAGGAAAATTCTAAGAAAAGGAAGTTGAATGTCCGCCAACCAGAAAAGAACGACTGGGACCTCGTCTTTCCACTCAAAGCAGACAGAGCTGTTGGGAGCTGATAGCTTGGAAAACGAATGGGAAAGAGGGTTGGAGGGCCTGGAGCATCAGGCGGTGACAATAGAACCGAACTGACTCAGTAACAGTACAAAGATGATGTGCCGTGTCCAAACCATTCCCAGTGGCGTGAGATTGGCGGAGGGCGAGTGGCGCTTCTAAAGTCGATTTTGAAGGTACATCAATTGGCCTTCACTGTGTTTTGTCGACGTATCAGTGATCCTCATAACTTCGCACTGCGACGGCCTTTCAATGTAGGGATGGCACATCGGAACCAAATAATCGATTATAACATCAAATGATTAATCGTAAGCTATTAATCAATGTGACCAATTAATCGGTATTGAATAATTGATTGTTGTAAGTACTCATTTCAAACGCACAATTATTTGCTAAAAATCTGATGGTTTTCTTCGTCTGTGGGTTACGACCTACTGTAAAATTTTAAGGCCAATGAAGATAAGGAATGCCTAAATGAATAAAATTGCATAAAATAGTTTAGACATGGATATGGTCTTATGGCTGGGGTTCATTCCAAAATCGGCGTGATACGAAAAAATGTGACGTTTTTTGGTGCAATTTCCATGGTGGTTGGCATGTAACCTCCTTAGGACTGACGCAGCAGAGGCCCCGGATCAGCTGAGTGGCTCCTAAAGCTAATTTCTATGCTATTCACTCTATGAAGCTGTAATTTGCTATGCCGCCTCCTTAGGGTCAGCTGAGGGGCTCCTACAGCTAACCGGCGTATCCATAACCATTTGTTTTCCATAGAAAGGGAGAAATGTTATTATAAATAATTTAATTATTGAAGGTATAAATAGAACCGATAAACGTATCATGTATGAAAGTAGAAGACAAAAAGACAGCGATATGGTTGAAGACAAATCGTCGTTGTTATTGCTACTACATCCATGGATTCCTTATCCTAATGCTTATGAATACTACATCCATGCTTATGCTATTTCAAAATCCTGATGTATTCGTAAACCGATTAATCAGTAACAATAATCGATTAATGCAAAATAATCGGAAGCTATACATTGATTAAAATTAATCGTATTAACTGGACACAAATAATCTATTAGGAATCCGATTAATTGACAATTGATTTTCATCCCTATTTCCAAGTCTTGTTTGCCTCCTAATTGATTCCGTGCATTTAATTAGTGACCAAGTAAAGGGGGACAGAATGAGGGCTGTGCTTGTGAAACCCAAAAAACGTTGCCTAATCCCTATCAGTACCTATAAAACGATAATGCAGAGGAAACGAACACGGCTTTCGATGAATGAAAAAGTTTATTACTTTTCCAGAGAGTTGGCTTGTCTAGCTAACTAGTACATAAACTAAAAGCACCGACGTCTTTATTTCGGAGAAGAACTAGCTTTATAAGGGGAATATAGCAGGAGTAGGTTATTTAAATAACTGAATTAGGAACCAACATTCCTCGTTTATTTCCAGGGTTTATAACGACGAATAAAATTTAGAATGTTGGATTGAATGTTGATTGATGGTTTGGTTGGTTGGGGCCATTATACGAGTAGGTACTGATGTATTGCGAGCCGGTATGTAGGTAGTTCCATAAACGAGGAATGTTTGTAATTGGAGTCACAGGGTGAATAATTAGTCGAATCAGTGGTAGTAGTAGAACTCACCGGAATGGTATATGAGATTGAAGAAGTCAGAGAGAGAGAAAGCATGCTTTTATTTTTAAAATATGAACATTAACAAAGGAGTTTAAGAGCTAAGATACAAGGCGAGTTCACTCACGCCTTCAAACTTTCATTATTATTAGTTTCTTTTGCTTCATTATTTATATTATAGTATAATTACAACAACAATGACTTACAATATTAAATACATAGAGACTAGGGAACAAATATTTGCCAGAACAACGGTGTTAACAATAACCAATTACAAACAAACTTGTGATTCATGGACCAAATTCTCACTATTCTCACTAAATCAATTATCTTCCCATTTATCGATATACCTATTGGTCACCACAGTCTTGGGTGAACTGAAGGCCTTCAGTTCTGAGTTCAAAGTGTCATTGTTCATTTACCAATGCCAAGGTCGAGATGGGCGTGACACGCGAGTTAAGTTACGGGGATTACCGTTTTGTCGCTCCCCGAGAGCTCATTCTTCAGAGACAAAAAAGGTCCTAAAAAGTGGCTGAGTAGTGAAGTGATTTTTTTAAATTGCTTTCAATTAGTTCTCATTTGTATTTTATGACTGGAGTCGAGGGGTGTACAGCTGACTCGCCACGTAACGATGGCATTCAAGTGAGTTTAGTAGATCTCATAACATTATTTAACTGGTAAATGGGCAATTTTTTCATATAAATAAAAACACGAAATGAGGGGTGTGAAAGACGAATAATGAAAGGGAAAAAAGAATAAAATGTTCCTGAACATCAAATTCATTCGTTCACCACCATCATCTGAGTGAATCTGTTGTTTTAGATCGTTGTACCCCAAAATTGGATTTAAAATTTTGATTGTTTGTAGTAGATATGTAATATGTGGGTTTGCTGACGTTACATGTATCGAAGGGTTGTGTCTAATATTTCAACTTGGCACAGATATCAATTATATAAAATGGTTTGGGTCTTATCTACTTGACTGCTTATTCCTTAAAGAGTGACAAACAACCCTCCACCCTGGTCTTATTACAGACTTCTTATTTTTTACGTTTTGTCGGTCATGCAGATCGGAAGAGAAAATGCATGTTTTGTCGACTGTTTACACAGTACCGTTTTCCCTTCCAATTGCTACCTCAGTTCCAATCCAGACTCGAGTTTTGACAGTGATTTTTTCTTAATCATGAATTTTATTATGGAGAAAGAAGCCCAGTTGGTTTCTTTTATTTTCTCTCTCGTAGATACTTTCCATCTCTTCATACGCGAGGTTTTAGAGAATTTTCGAAGAAAAGGTTCAAAATTTGTAAAAGTCGAATTTCCGAACAGTTTTAATACCAAAATCCGTTTCAGACCATCCTGAATTGACTGCCAAAAGACACAAAACAAGACGTACGACAAGACGGAGCGTGTAAACGGACCATAAGCCCCTAAATTCCGACAAACCCTTTTCGGTGATGGTCATCCAGTGGGATGACCTCTGCCATTTACTAAGCAATTAGAAAGATTGTAACATTTTTCAGCATACTCGAGAATTTTCCCTCTCCTTCATTTAATATTCATGTTTGAATCTAAATGGCCTTATGAGATGATACAATTTGAGCCAAAGGTACGTTGTTTACGCAGGTGAACCATCAGATTAATAGGGAAAAGAAAGGCAATGTGTATTGCTTTGGTATGGCAATTTCTTTATTTTTGTAATAAATAAATTTTCTTACAGCATTGCGGACTTTCGATCGTTACTGGTAGGTATTGGAAAACATCAGGTAATTTATTAACAAGGAATATTTTTGTACAGAAAACAAATTGAAAAAGAGAGCTAAGAAGAGAGACATCTAGAATGGTTTAGAAGTAGTAATTGGGAAGTTGTACATGAGGGTGAGACATCTGCGTGTGGTAGACGATCGGCTGGACGAGCTGGGGATGGTAAACGCTGTAGACGTATCCAGTCGTCTGACGACCTGGTCCTTTCTCAGGCCTGAGGACGAGGTTCTCAGCTCCCGGAACGCCGGCGATAGCGGTTCCCACAGGACGGGAAACGGCGAGTCCACCAGGTCCGACGATGGCTTGTCCGATGGGTTGAGCAGACGCGACGCCGCCCTCGCCGGCGATGGAGATAGCGACGGGTTTGGCTTCGGCGACCGAAGCGTTCTCTGGCGGCGGTTTGATGGCCACTGAATCATTTCCTGTGGAAAAGTATAAACGTGAGGTTATGTCAGTGGGAAATTGAAGGATGAGCCAAATGTGAAAACCAAAGAATTGCTTATTCGCACACATCATCTAATACGTAGATAAATTATCCACCATACCTCAATATGCTTAGTGGGATTATTGTTATTTAACGAAGAAACATGATAAAGGGGCTAAAGTTTCAAGTATAAACAAATAATTTCCCAATAGAAGCATTAATATTACAGCATTTTATAAAATGTTCCTCACTATATTCATGTAATAAAAACGCCATTTAGACCCTTAATTTGCAAGGAAAAACTACTGTGCAATGAAGAATAATAGTTTCCTGGTAATACTCTCTATTGGAAGCTATGGTCAAGACTCGGATAAACTCTAATTTGAACCGTTTTTCTGCTTCAAATTACTTCAAAATTTCTTGGTTTCCGAACACATTATTCTTGTAATTTTTGTGAAATTTAGACCAACCTCATGTAGTCACAGGTCAGATATGAATATCTTCTTTGAAACAAAGACCCCTTTTCTTGGAATTATAGCGATTTTGACTCGTAAAAACTCTACATTGACCAGCCTCAACTATTCCAACCTTCATGGGTTTTTGTGACACTAGTGGTCATGTAGTCGTCTGTGAAGTAGTTTAGTTTAGTAGTATAGTTTTTTTGTGACTTACTATCCGGAAACACTTGACTTGTTTCAGGTACAAACAATTCGCAAGTTATATTAGCCCCACAACTAGAAAGTCTTACGACAAACAACGAATAAAGTGCCAGAGCTGAAAAATGTGAGTTTATCAATGTTTTCTACTAATACTGGCTACAAATCCACATGAATCAAAATCTTACTATTCCTTCAAGCTCTACGAAAATTCCGATTTGGGAATAATCGACTATTCTGGCACCCCCTGCGTAGCTTTCATATTTACAAGTTTGATGTTGTTCCAATTAATTTAAATGTGTTTTCTTTCCAATTATTCATGGAAACATTTACAAATGCACAACTGCGGAGTACGGGCTTGATCATGATCAACGCATAACTTCGATCTTTAATATGTTTTTAATGCCAGCCAATGTATTGTTCATCAGGAAGCAGATACTACAAAAACGCACTTTTCCTGTTGTTTCACCATAGTTGTCTCTTATCCAGTTATTGTTGATTAGAAACTGTGACTTTCCTACTCTCGTTCGTCAAATACTTGAATAGGTAATTCTTATTGTGAATCCTGTTGCGAACCGCTGACAGTGCCGTTACCTCCGTCTGTCGGATTCTCTTCAGCGACGCCCACGTCTTCTTCGTCGTCTTTACGCCCCTGAGGGACCCGCCTTTCGCCAGTGATGTACATTCGGCCTGCTGGATCGATGACGAGGTACTGTCCCAAGTGACCACCGTAGTACGCCAATGTCCGCACTCCAATAGCGTTCGAGTCATCATACCTTGCTTCTAATCTATATGGAAAAATGAAGAGCAACAATCTTGTGAGACCTTTGTATCCTACTGAAACTAAGTGCCTATCTAAGTACTTGATTTTAATTCAATAGATGACGATAAATCCTACCGGCTATTCCTACTGGCCATAGGTAATTTCCGAGCTCAGTACGCCACAAGTGTTTTGTCCAAGTTCAAGCGTCTACCGACTAGAGATTTTCTAGGAACCTACATTCTGATTCATTTTATACATTTTCAACTACCTACATTTTCAACTACCTACATTTTCAACTACTTATATTTCCCCACTCAATGACAAGAAGTCTCAGTACAACCAAATGAAATATGGACAGGAATTAAAACAAAACAATTTTCACTATTATGCAGAGCACAAGTCAGCAGGCCAAAGTGTTGAAAATGAGATATTAAACATCAATGAGGGATCATGTCTGTGCTACCTACTATCTTGAAGTTGGTTTAATTTTGATAAGAATGAAATTATTTGAAAACAATTTGATGAAAAATCATTGTTATTTGTTAATTGCCATGGTTTGATCACTGAAACCGATACTACAGTATATTTGAGAAACTACTCCCTTCTTTCATGTAATACGTATAATGCCTACTTACTCTTGAATTTTCAAAGACTCAAACTGGATATTGTATCAGAGTAGATCAAAGTAAATTAACTAAAGAAGACGAAAGAAGATTGCAGGATGTTGGGTTGAATCTTGTTCTTAGCTAAATAGAAAAAACAACAAAATGTCTTGAATTATTCAAGATTTCGATTCTTCTCAAAAAGGGTTGTTGTTAAAATACAGTGATTGTTGAATTGTTATTATGGTTGAGACTTCTTATATTTGTGGAATCGTCCTGATTGTAAAACTCTCAATCATAATTACTATTTAACAATCACTGCACTTTAACCTGAATGTTCCCAACAACACGACCTTTTTCGAGTATAATCCAAATCGTTACTGATTTAAACCACCTGATGCTTGAGTGGGTTAACCATACTATTATATTCATCATAAATATATGGAGAACTGTTACTTAGTGTTGTTTCAATAGTGCACCCAATATGCACTTACCTACTGTATGAAACTTACACGAAACTTTATAACTCGTAGGATTATTGGTATGTCGCTTTCTTCATCCACGGAAAGGATAGTTGCAACATCCAATCGAATGCAAGCGATGAAACCGAAATTCCAGTTCGGGAATCAAAAGCAACTCAGCTTGTTGATAGAATGAGCCGTGACAAGCGCTAACCACCGCTTCCACTCTTGGCAACCGAGTAAAAGTAACAATTTTGAAACTTCTCCCCGACGTACTCCAGGCCTTTGGAGATAGGCTCATTCAATCAGGGACAATTGCCCTGGTGAATCCGTAATTCCGGGAGGCTCGAGCGGGTTACTAATTCTATGGTAGTCTCACCAAGGCCTCCTAAGGAAGAGGTTGCAACATTTGGAGCTAAAACTCCGATTTCGAAATAACAAGCTCTTGACCCCAACAAATGCAATTTTGGCCGAATCCAGTGCCATTGAACTCCTAACATTGTTCTTGAACTTGATCGTATTATACTAATGTTCTGTCAATAATTGCTTAGACTAATAATTAGTCTCATTTTTTGGAAAATTAGTCTCATTTTGGAAAAAAATGTCGCTTGGACCCTTGTTGCAAACCACCGTCCACTTAATAACTTAAATTCATAATGTAATTATTACATTATGAATTTAATTTATTAATTGGACGGTGGTATCCAACAAGGGTCCAAGCGACATTTTTTTCCAAAAAATGAGTTTTTGGTATCTTTGGATTCGTCTCATCAAGAGCTTTCATTTTTTCACGATTTTAGCGCCCTATATTCTTCCAAACTGTAACAGAAAGCTGAAGGTCTAAGCGCCATCCTCATATTGAGCCATTCCGAATTTCTCACCAAGAGTCTATCTCTAGGCTATACCTATGTTAATTTTACAAAAAGAGTCAAACCGCCACTACAATTGTAGAGGAGAGCTGGAAATAGTATCTTGTTGTGAAATTCGGAATGGCTCATTATGTGGTGCTTGGACCCCGTTTGCTTGTCTCATCTGTTAACAAGAGTCTGTCGCTTAGACCCATGTTGTGCGAAATTCGGAATGACGGTTAGCCCGAGAGTTTATGTGACATAGACGCTTTTTAATCGGAAAACAAATGGATTCATTTCAAATTTGACGCAACAGGCATGTTGGGCACTTCAAAGTGAGTTATTAGTGACACCCACCACTTCAGGAATCAAGCACAACGCCCTAGACGCGTGACACTTGATCAAAAACTTTATTCTGAATTCCTCGAAAATGTGAAAAATGTCGTTGGACCCTTGCTGCATAAACTGTTCAATTGTACTATTAATTTTAATATTATTTTTTCAATCTTTCCAGTGCCAATTTTGCCTTCAATTTAAATAGCATAAGAGAACGAGGAGTCTACGATTTTCAATGGTGTTTCCTTTACTTGGGTTCACGACTATTACTTATTATTATATTGTCCCTACTCTGGAGTATTTTTCATTTCAATGCTTGTATACTTACCTAAATAACTGTGACCCTCGAAACCTAGTTTCTACTCGGACTAGATCAAAACCATCATGGTTTAACCATGATACCGTTACACAATATTCCTGATAGTTCACCCATCAATTTTTCGATTGCCCCACAGCGATTGTGAATAACTAATTCACCTAGTCGGCTGATCAATTAATCAGAACTAAATATTATATTTCAAATTTTCAAATATTCAATCATAACTAAATTTCAATTTGCGTGCAGTGAATAATACCACAACTACCTATCGTTCAGTCAGTTGTGCGAATCCAAATTTCTGCGAATAGTGCATAATTACCATTTTCTTCTAATTGTCACTTCACCACTTGTTTCATGTTTTGTCAACCTTGTGGCCTCTATGAAATCATTTCAATAACGAACACCAGTACTAATAGAACATGTTGACTACTCCATACATCATGAATCAAATCTACATAGTATATTCATGTTTTTCATATCCAATGAAATGTGTACAATTAATCAATCAATTAAATTAAATCACATTATAAGCTGTACATTGCACGTATCTTCACTTGTAAAACATGATTGCAGTTTTAGGGCAGGGATGTTGGGTCAAGGATTAAAAATGGGAAACTCAAAAACGAATGTAATACAGATATTTTTTTGTTTTAAATTGTATTAATTCAAGTTGACTAAAGTTAATTAAAGTTGACTTTTGAGTTCACCCATGTTTTATGCTTTGAGCAACACACGTACTCAAAGGTAAGAGCATGTTTAAAGGTTTGAATTCACATTCCAATGCGTATAACTAATGACATACTTTTCTTGTAGAACTAACTCAGGATAAACTTGTCATTGTAGCACCCAAAGATTAACCTGGAGTGTGTAGAGATACTTGTATCGATGTTAAGGTGATCAGGAATTCGTGTGTTTGAAATGGTTAATGTTTTGTTTTATTTCTAGCCCGAAATCATAATATCGTTTACTTTTCATGTCACACGTATTTCAACAAGCACCTCGAGTTATACTTACCCTCCATCCACAAAGTTAAATGGATTCTGACCCAATAAGATGAAATCCAAACATTTTCTGTCACATTCCATGATGGCAAATCAGCTTCATCAGGATTTGCATTAGTTTATACTGTATCCAGCCAAATTCTTGTACAAGAAAGATTTCCCTATCTTGTAGTGTTTGCTGTAGATTGTCAGCATTTGGCCGCAACTGGTGCTAAACTTGATGCCACAGAACTTGACTGGGATATTTCCGGTCAATCAAAAGAACATAGGTACTTGTCAATGCTTCAAATTACGTCAGCTGCGGGTAACGAACTAGATACATAACCAAAGTTTCTCAATTCAAAGTGTATTGAATGCTGTGAGTACCACCAATTCCTTGTCCACATGGCAAACTAGTAGGATGATATTAGGTACAATAGAACTGTCAAGGTTTCTTCAGAATCCAATTTGCCGATTTAATAATCATGTTACAAATTACATTATTTACGCTGTAAGTAACATTACAATCTCATTACGATCACAATCAATTTTTGGTACATTCATCAAGTATTACATTCGCAAGCTACAATACCGCGTTTATTCCGTATTTTATGCTAACAAGTGTTACCTATTTATTAGTAATACTGAGCGTGTAGGACGCAACAAGAATAACACCATTTTACATTTGGCCATTATTTCTTATAAATAAATCAAGTCATGTCATTAACGATACACCTTCATTTCAATGAAGTTAATCCACCTTTTCAGACCGCAGAAGAAAACCAAAGCTGAATATTTTCACAAAGCGTTTATCGTCCACAAGTTTTACGTTGATAAACAGGTCATGAAAATATTACGAGATCAATTATCGTGATTAGGATGCCGAATTTTCGGATGATTCGTCCGATTTTTCGTTGATGTACGATACGATTAGTTTGGGGTGAGCGTGGGCTTGACCTCCTGGGCCGGCAATCGCGACTGCATCCGGATCGAAGTCGATGTCGACTTTTTCGCCTTTTCTAAGTATGGCCTTCGCTACTGGAGAAGCCACAGCTACGCCTTTGGGACCAGCAACAGCTTTGGCGACAGGACGAAGAAGGAGGGAAGTCGCTTGGTTTTTACCCATCGGTACGGATGCCACCATCATTGCTGAATTAGAGCTACTCGGGGTGGATATTTCCTGCTCCTGGAAAATACTTTGTTGCACTTGGTTGACATAGTCGGTTATTTCGCTTTGGACGGCATCCGAATAAGCCGCTTGCCTCACCGTAGGGTGCAGCGAGTTGTAGTAGAAGGCCTCGGAAGTCGGAGTTTTAGTGTAATAGTGAATGTACGGGTTTCTCGGTGCCACCACAGGCGTGAAGAACGTCGGGAATCTGTTTTCCAGGAAGCTAGAGAACGGTAGTTTAGGCGCGTTTTGGAAGTAACTAGTCACCTGAGGTGGTAAGAATGATACAAGCGTTGGTCTGTTACTCGATTGAATTGGAATTCCATCTGGCCCGATTTCGGGTGCAGTTTGCACGGGTGTGCCAAAGAAAGGTCTGTTAGGCCTCTGGAAGAACTTCTCTGAGGCTACTACAGACTGTGGTTTCTCATTCTGCACGGTTCCTTCTTCTTGCTGACGTTCAGGCTGTTCTTTCTGCCCTTGTTCTTGAGGTTGAACTGTTGTTGTAGGAACGGGCTCTTCCTCCGTGAGGAAATCATTCGGTGTCTGAAGAGGGCGATCGTTCTTTTTTGGTATATGGACATCCTCTCCACTTTCATTTTCTGCAGCATTATGTCCAGCTGGTTCTCCTTCTTCAGAAGGACCAGAACGGGTTGTTTGAGAAGCGATTGATGCGTTTTCCGAAGACTCCCCTGAAGTACTTGCTCCTTCCATCCGTTCTTTGATGAGTCTTACCAACCCTCGAATCGGTTTCCTCCTCTTGGTCGAGGGCAAGTAATCAGGTGAGATAGATTCGGCTGGGACGAGAATAGCATTGTAATCGGGGAAGTACATCAGAACTGGTACTGCAGCGTTAGGTAATGGAATCGACCTGAAATATATAACTCAATTTGCAAACCCATTTCATTCAAACCTTCGAATAAGTAATTCATGCGATAGGCGGTCAGATACGCTCAGGAGGATATGAGAATGACACCGAATAAAACATTCCATGCCCATCAAGTAGACTTCCAAGCAGGTACGAGTTGGCACACAAATAAGCCGAAATTTATAAACAATCAATTTTTGCGCAAGTTGAGACAATACAACAAAACTATGAAGAAGATATTTAACAAAATCAGATGATGTTTACCTTCTGTTATCAGCAGTTTGTCAGTACGGTAGCATAGCGTCAGTCGAACCATCCGTAGTCAGTCTTCTAGGTGTCTTCCGTGTTTATTGTTAGAATGAGGTGAAATTCCAGGTCAAGGAGTCATAGTTCAAGTCATGCGAAGGAGGTGCATAATTCAGTGGCATTTGCATTGAACACATTTTGATAAATGAGGTGGTTGGAATTTCCTGTTTCGAACGTCAACAGTTGCTTTCCTGGACAATCACTATCTGGAGCTTCAATATTGTCAAGTTCAATACTGTCATGTTTTCTGTCGTGCTACCTAACAGTAATTGACAGACGATCGCTACTATTCCATTCTGCTCTGCGTGCTATGCATTTGAAGCAAAACACAATCCGGAACCTTACTATGGAACCTTACTCAATCTATACTAATCAAGATTTAATAAACGTCTGAATGGTGTCATACCTATTCAATAACACTGATTCGAACCTTGTTTACATACGAATACCACGAAGCATCAGTCTCTGTACTGAAAGTCACAGCCAGCTTTAATTAGATTTAATGAAGTTGTTCAACTGTGCCACTAAATAATCGCTAATATTTCGCCACCAGCTGATCGTTTGGAAAATGAATACATTTAAATCCTTTCCTATCTTGAAAATATTAATAATGAAATATGTTCGCAATGTTGTGCATTTTTCGTCAGGTGTCATTGATGCAGACTGGAACTAAATCACTCAATAAATGTTCAACAAAGGAAAACATGCTGGGCTAATTTCACGTATTGATGGGTTTCAGCATCTACAGAATGGTTGAAAGCAGTGCGGACGAAGACAACACACAGCAGTAGACAGAAATAGATACAACAAACCAAAGCACTCTTGACACATAAAGCAAGCACTAGAATGAAGAAGCAAGACATACATTGATGTCATAAGTTTAACTATGTTTAGCAAGTTAGATAACAACGACGAAGGAATGTGATATTCCATAGGGATAAGTACTTGAAACTCAATATTTATCCTTATAGCATTTATTATTTCGTACAAAACAGACGTCAGACAGTTCTAAACCACTTTTGAAATAAATTCATGTGTACATTTGCGTATCGTGCCTACATATACATTTTGAAATGGAAACCTTACATATAACTAGACTTATCAGATCTTCGAAACATAATGACCTCAAGCATTTCGTATTTGAAAGGATTTGGCTTCAGAAGAAATAACGAGGTCCACAAACATTATGGACAGTGTTTCTGTGTATTACCGCAATAAGCAAGACATTGCTACACAAATGATTACCCTAATAATATTACTAACATATGATGTTTACGTGTAATGGAAGAATAATTAAGTTTTCACGATAAGATAAAGTTTGGCTTGGTGAATGCTGTTCGATTAAATGATTAAAGATTATCACAAATGCACCGTTGTATAAGACCTAACTTGTTTTACTCTCTCAAAGGATTTTGAATTTTATAAAAGGGTTGAGGAACGTACTATGGCAGAAAAATTGTATAACAAATCTGCTGCAAAGAGTTGTTACTGTGATCTTCTGTATTATAAATCATATTATGATAACATATTATGTACTGCACTTGAAATATCATTTATAATGTAATTAAAACTTCTACGAATTAGGCTCAGATCAAATGAAGTGAGTATCATCAATTGAAAATACCTTACCAATTAATAAGCACCTATAAAAAGACCTTATAAAGTTACTAAATCGTATTTACCTAATCACAATCATTGAGCATATCACGAAAAGAAAAAAAAAATAATAATAATAAATACACTTAATTATGTACAAGAATGGTCAACAGTCGACCGTTTGATTTAATTCACTTAGGAGTTTAGCGTTCCCACGCATTATTTTCTCCACGATCTATTCAAAACAAATGAATTGAGTTCAGACTTATGTTATTCGTATTATTCTGAGAACCAAAGCTGGCATTTGAGGAACCTATTCTGGAATATGAAGTAAGAAGCCTTACGTTTTCTAGAGTCTTTCAATGATTGGAGTGATGGTCAATGGGTTGTTGTGGTTTCTTCCATAGTACACAAACGGTCCTTCGCCCAAAATTTTGCCACCGGGGGGAATGAAGAAGTTGTGAGGGTCGTTATTTCTTGCTTCGACTTTGGTCGTTTGGAATTGGAAGTTGCTCGGGATTTCGATAACGCGACCGCCAGGTCCAACGACTGCTGTGCCGTCCTGGGTCGTGTATGCAGTTCCTCCAGGGCCAACGATTGCTGTACCTCCAGAACCAGCAGTGGCAATACCCCCGGGGCCGGCTATGGCCACTCCGCCTCTTCTTACTTTAAGTTTCATGATTCTAGGGCCAGTTGAGCCAGGTGTTCTGGCCAAGTCCTCGACAAAAAACTCCTGATAGCCTGGTTCTACATCAAGCTCCGGCTGTTGAACTTCTTCGGGGCGAGGTTCAACACGTTTCTTCTTCTTGCCTTGAGTTCCAGTTTCCCTCTTTTTCCTTATATTGGTTTTTTTACAGGGCTCATCATGAGGAGCGTACTCGACGATGTTTGTATACGTAGACCAAATTCCGTTGTATGGAGAAGTCATTAAAAATGGGGCGTAGTCCTTGAGAGATCGTCCTTGAAATGTGAAGGGAGAACGTAATTGAACAGAACCTAAATCTGAATGTTGATTGGGAAAGTCAGCCCAAAATGACCTGGGAACATTGATATTTCCATCTGGAATAGGTGTTTTCATCGGAGCATGGCCAAACAATGGGGAAGGAGACACAACTGTCTGATAATGCTGTATCCGCCTCACCATTCCTTTTTCAGCAGGGGCGGATCCAGAATTTTCCGCAGCATTACCTGCACCAGCAGTATTTCTAGCTTCGATACCCAAAGCTCTGTTGTATGCATCAGCATCATAACTCAAATGCTGGCTCCTCAAGGCGTCATCGACAATGACTCCGTCCTGCGAGTCATGCTCTCCACCAAAATTGTCGTTGTACATTTCTGGAGTAGGGCTCTCGGGGTTCTTCTTAAACTCTACTGCCGGTATGTCGTTACCCAGGGCAAAGTCTTCAAATAGATCGTGGCTTCTGGCTGCACGATTTAAAATCTTCTTTGCCGGTCTTCTCTGTCCATTCACGGTTTCCGACGTCATTTGCTTGACCACTGCTTGAGTGTCGTCATGTTCAGAATGGGGCTCATACACCAATTCAACAGGAATCATAGCGCCTTCGAGATACATCTTGGTATCGAAGTTGCTCTTCCGCTCGGTCGTCTGTACAGAGTATCTGAAATGTGTTCAAAATATATTTATATTGAAATAGCCAAGATATGTACACGTAATACATGGACATGCAATACATGTATCACGAACAATCGAAGAGATCTTTGACAATAACCACAGTTCCACTGGGTTTATTTTGAACATGGAATGTCTCTCTTGGAGACATCAAATCAATGGTGAAGAAGTTCTCTTCTATGTTCTCAGGATTTCTGTTAGTATTTGGAAGAAATATTTATTTGAGTACCCCAATGCGAGTATTACATGGAAGTATAAACGAAAAAGGAAGCGAAGAAATGATACTTCGTTTGATAACACAAATGGCTGTATTAGTACCGACTCATTGCACGACAATTTGTTAAATATATTGGGAGTACTGAAATAATTATTTATGTTATTAGAATTTAAAGCCACTATTTTGGTCTCTTACCTTTCTGTACAAGGAGACGAAGATGTCGGAGTATTAAGGATCCCAGAACAATCCAGCTTCTTTTCTCCCCCAACTTATGTACACTTCAATCACAAAATGAATATTTATATTCACTGATTTTCTCTGAGGTACCAAAACATCGTTCAGTTGTGTTATCAAAGTCAGTTTTTATATACATCGTAATGGGCAATATTAGTACTGTTAGACGAATACGTCGTTTTATTGAGTGTGCATATTTTTATACATGTGTATAGATATAATATACCTATGTATGCGTAGGAATGGGAGAATCCCGATAAGCAAGCGTGCGTGAAATTGAAGAGGTGCGAGATCAATGCATGTAGTCATGAAGGAAGGTGTTTTATGTAAAGATCTACATATCCATACATAGATCGATTCAGGTATCGTAACAGAAAACCTTCATTTCAAGGAAATCAGGAGAAGCAGGGGTGTCTTTCCAAGTCAATACCGTGCGAATGTGCAATGTACAGCTCTATTATATAAATACAAATTAAACGGACTTATGTACAAGACTTACGGTAAAGATGCGGTGTCGGATTCTCCACTGAGCTGCTGGGCCTGCACATCCTGAGGTTCGTATTTCCGCTCGACTCCGAAATCTGGTCGGGCACACGCGTGGCCGACGATGAAAAGTAGTACGGCAGCAGCCTGTAAGAATTCGTACATTAGGACTGAGCTTTAACGGAGACTGAGCAGTCAATGACCGACTTGTCGCCGAAGAAATGTAATGGACTATATCGATTGTGAATCGTTTTAGCTATGATCGATTCGGCAACCGCACCAAGAAAAGCGCAATTCTAATACTGAAATGCGTAGACGAAATATACCAATCATTTACCTAGATCATCATCTAGATGTCAAAATGTTCTCAACTCAACCACCTTTCAATCACACAATTTTTATAGTTAACTGACTCCAAATTGAATGAAGATGTATAAATATTGTAAGGATCGCCATTGTAGAGTGAACAATGCAAAACTAATGAGCACGCTCAAGTCTTTAGGGATGTGGAGGTGAGGCGCTGTATTTGACGTGATGTGTATCAATATTACTCAATGAGGAAATTAAGGACACATTTTGTATCCATACCTATACAACGAATAATTCGTGTAAAGAAATATTACTGCGAATCTCTAAATACAAATAAACGTATCCTCCTTATTGCAACGTATTCCAAAATAGTACTCCAGTTATTCAAAATATTCTGTACCTACCTACTAGGGACTTCTTGGCTCGATTCATCGAGAAGCCATTAGTAGGTAAGTATCGATAAATACAAGAAGGAACAATCGATAGGTGCAAAGAAAAGAAGAAGATAGTTGAGATCACGCCTGTCCGCATTGACATTCAAAGCACGCGCTACGGAGCTATGGCGGGTCATACATAAGTATAGAGCGCTCCCCAATGCATCATAGCAAAATATTCAATGAAGGTGGTTTTCGATGGCTCCTGAGAGGCGGTGGAAAGAGAAAATATAAACAGAAACCCGAGCTAATGACATGTTCTGAGAATTGCAATCAGATGAGAAACTAGAGCACAACCTCAAAACAAGTCGAAAAGTCAAAATAGGTAGGAACCATTGACAGAAAATTTGCTTGCTTCATATCTGGTCTAAGTGTCAAACTCAAAGCTCAAGCGAGTAATCAAAATGATATTTACATTAGAAAAACACCTCAGACCAACTTGGTATTCATAGGTAGAGCAACACGGGAAATTTTGCCTCAGGCACTTCATGATATTAAATCACTTTGGACCGAAAAACGAAAGCTGTGTCATCAGTCATCACACATACGGTTTCCTTTTGGACCTCAGGAATGCCATTATCAGGCATAAATATCCTCTGAAAAGGTGGTAGGTAGTCAAAATAACTACATCAACAACACAATAGTTGTGAGAGAATCCCACAAGTATCTCACATTCATCGTGAACCCTAATTCTTGAGTGTGAGCAGTATATACCTACCTATTTGCGATTTAAGAGAGGAATGTGATATATTATTTATAATTATAAAATTTGTATTATAAAGCCCTTACAAAAGAAGCTATTCAAATAAAAATCAAATCTACATCATTAATCAATTTAATAAACAATCCAGAATCCACGAGAGAAGATTTCTCCAGGATAAGTACGAGTATCATGGTCGTTACATTGTCGATGTCTGTCCCACTAACAATTGAGGCGTTCAGGATCAAAAGCGGATAACTCCGAAATTTCAAACATTGATTTTTTCACAGGTTTGGCAAGTTCAGTGAAGCCACATTAATAATATTTAATAGTTATATTAATAATAATTGATATTATTAAATATTGTAAATATAATTATTATTAATATGGCTTTACTGAACTTGCCAAAACTGTGAAAAAATAAATTTTTGAAATTTTGGAGTTATCTGCTTTTGATCCTGAACGCCTCAAGTTATTAAACTCACGTTACCTATATTTGAGAACTCACAATGGTTGTACGGATGGACTTGTCCGGCAGGTAGCAAATGATTGAACTTACAAATGACGGTTGTACCTACTGAATGAAGAGACGGTGATTGATGGTACGTCTATCAAAGTGGCATGAGACATGTGGTGAGGAAGTCATTGAACGGGTAGGAGATGTTGCATAATTAATTGAAGTGTTTTATTAGCTATATAATTTTAATTTGGTCTATGATACTGAAAATTCAGTCACTCTTAATCTACCTCTCGCGTTAAATAATAATTATTGATAATCAAATTTTAAATTTAAACTACCCAGGCATGATTAGATATTGCTATTGAATTCCGTTGACAATGGAGAACCTGATACATCACAGAATGTGGAAATAAGCGATACTTCCGCATAGAGGAGATGACATGTCACAATCATGTTGCGTTGGGAAAGTGTCAGATAGATTTTGGTAGAGAGGAGGAAAATTAAATTTGATGATTCTACAAAAATATTCTAGTCAGGTAGTTGGTTTGGTACATAAGCGTGAAAGTGGGCACCACAAAGGCCCGAGGAAAGCTTAATTATTCAAGTTCAGACTTGAAGAATAGCTCAAGACCACTTTCCTCACGTCTTCACAAATTTCGCCTCTTTCCAAGCTAATTTCAACAATAGACGGACCACGAAAGAAAGTCCTTTTTGGAAGTCAGAAAGTATTAACGGTTAGGTTGTCACTGGAATCGCGAACGTTTCAAAAACCGTCAAGAACATACCGGGAGAAGGTAACGATCTTTTGATGCGTTTCTAAGAGCGTTAACCAGAGCTGGAGGCGCAGAGAAGAAGCCGCGGAGGAGCAATCAGTCACAGATGGGAGATTGATGGTGTTCATGACATTAGAACACAATGCTCGTCGTAAAGTGACCGATTCGGCATGGGTTTTCATTCATTTGCCGTTCCCTTCAGGCATCAACGTCAGCTTGACACTCATTCGTTCCGATACTGTTTGTGAATTTGGCGCTTACCCTTGAACTTGAAAGTAAACCTTGGAAATAACTTTCAACCCTTGATCAGTTAGTCACAAGGGTAGATAGCTAGTTTAAAGGAACGGGTTTGTACAGGCATTACAAACAGCTCAATATTATAGGTACTTACTAAGAACGTTACCTACGTACAGAGTCAATGGCACAACGTAAGTCAAAACGGAGTACGAAATGTCGTTGTGTTCAAATCTGAAGACTTACATCGGCTCTGATAGTAAATAGTAAAGAACTCAATACAATTACCAACTTCCGTACCATTCAGACACTCATGAAAGTTTCATGATGAAACCTTCAGTGAAGGTCCTTCACTACGACGATCGATTGTACACAAACATCGAGAAGAGATACAATTAAAATCACAATGTGATAGAACTCAAATGTAACGTCATGAACATTTATCCTGGCGAATACTCCTCCCATGAAGCATTAAATAATAATTTATTTTTGAATTATAAGACAAGAATTTATACCATCAGATCCACGCACTACCACACAGCACGATGGGTACAGACAGATTAGCGATTGGCAACCAGTCCGGAACCTACCTTATCTAAATTCTTGCAAGGTTAATAGTAACATGGAAGAATGAATTCCTTCTTCCGTTGCCTTTTGACATTTTATGTCTTTACTCTGGCACATAACTCGAAAAACGTTACACAAAAGCGTTACACGAAATCGTCACGAAAATTTCTGATGATTTTCGCTTACAACCGATTCGTTGCTACGGAACTTTATCTTCGCCAGTTATCATCGTACAAAAATCGTTCACCACTCGTTGGATAGCTCTCGATTTACCTAACCATATTACGTTAACCACTGCGGAGTGCGTGGCCGACAAGCTGCGGTATGAGCGTGATTGTTTAAATAATTGTTTACACACAGGTGATCATTCTCAATAATTTATAATATAAATTATAATATAATATAAATTATAAATTATGAACCCTACAATTACTTCTGCCCCCCCCCCCACATGTCCAGTCATCATTGTGCTTTTGGCCATTGTACTGAATTAAATTTTGATGATTAAGTATAACAACTACGCTACTGGGGTAGGTGATGTAGCATTGTTCGAAGGTTCTTGAATCACTTCTTTAAAGACATAAAATGTCCCAATGTTTTGCAGACTCGTATGCAAGCATTTAATTCTCGACTGTATCAACAACAGGATGGAGTTGACATTCTTTTGACATTTTCATGTCTTTGCTTTGGCACATAAACTGAAACGGGAAAAATTTGTTTCCTTGATTCACCCTTTCCCTCACATCACGTCAGAACACAAGCGACAGGCGGGCCACTACGTCAGACGCACCTATGACGCACGAGCGTATGACGTCAGACGGCTGGCCGGAGGCCAACTACTACGTCAGAGCCTATGACGCACGAGCGTATGACGTCAGACGGCTGGCAGTAGGCGAACTAGTACGTCACAGCCTATGCCGTAAGAGCCTATGACGTCAGAGGGCTGGCTGGCTAGGTGATCGGGTTTTAATAAGCCTCTGGAATTCCGCGCCTTCATTTTGCATTCATTTCCATCTTCACGTTGAAAAATCCTTCATCTTGTCGCTAATTTTATTATTATTTTATTATTATTATTAATTTGTATTATTACAAATAATACCTTTTTGTAATAATACAAATTAAATTTTGATGATGAGCTATTGACTTGACATTTTAAAAATAGTTCAGAACTGGATAACAATGCAATATTCACTCGGTTTCTTGTCTGTCAATTTTTTTAAATAATTTTTGGTATAAATCTGCATGTTGCAAAATCTATGGAGAAGGTTATTTTATCATTCGATTTCGGAAAAAGTGGGAATGATCTTGTTGACTTTTACCTACAGGTTTCAGTGATCGCTCAATAGCGATGTCATGATAGGAAGAGATAAAATAGGAATGTTGAACTACATTCGCTCACGTCTAGTCGAACTTCATTCACAGATTTTGGATTTGCAAGCTTGAAAACAATGCAGCGCGTATGTCCAATTTGAATTTGGTGTAGGGAAATCTTGAACGATAAGTTTTGAGATATCGGAGCTGTTCTTCTGGGAAACCCCAAAGACATAGCAACATTCAGGCAATCGATAACTTGATAATCATTCAATAAGTAATAAAACAACTTCTGGAAGGTTCATAATGGAAAAGAGCAACGTAAAATATTTTTACATCGCGAAGATTTAAATAACCAAATTTTATCAGATTTATTGCCTTCAGGTGGGAAAAAATACAATCTGCAATTTATGAAGTGGTTAATTTGTGGTCGTTCAGTTTAATTTAATGAAGGGTTACGTCGGGAATGCGAGCGAAGCAAAAAGTTTGTAAAAAGGGGGCGCGGACGGCGACAAGTTCAATATCAAGGACGCGGTCTCGAAAGAAGTTGGCAGCTTACCGCCGACCGAGCTTTGGGCGTTTACCCTGGAAGGATACGATACCGTAATTCGTGTAGGATTGAGCAGACCAAATTCTCTCCTTTCTTTGACAATAGTCGTATATTTTAGCAGGACTTTTTGTCTGGGGGCGGTTGTTTGTGGATTTCGATTGGATATCAACCCACATGCCCTAAAAGTTATGGAACTGGACGACCTGTTTGGCTACCGATCGTGTCACATGAATAATGTTGAGACTGAGTAGGTATTCGTGCGAATGTTTTAGATTATTGTAGTGGTGGGATGTGTAGGCATTCAGGGAATAAAATGTATTTTAAGAGTCTCGACATATGAACGAACTGCCACAAACAAACAAAAACAATAAATCCACAGTCTACACAAAAAATGCAGCATGGCTATAAGAGCGAATTTTCGAAGAAATAAATGGTTTTATGTAAAATGTCTTCATTTTACTGGATTTATAACAAATTTTGTCTCCTTTTTTTGCCGAGTACCACATCACTTTATACATTTTTCAAAGCTCATCACGATGATGTAGTCAACATTGCGAAATCTCATTCCGTTATCAGATTAGAGCAGATGAACCGTGAAGAACATCTCAAGTAACAACCCCGTTTGTTCATTCAAAGTGCTCCAGTTTGAGAACGTAATAAGATATCGCCGAAAGAAGATTTTTATCCCTCGTTCGAAAGGACACATTTCTCTGAATGGCAACGGCGATATGACAAAAGCGAAAAAGGAATGCTGTTTAAGAATATACACCCTAAAATACTAAGGAAACCTTGGTTCAGAAATTTAACGTCAGAGAGGAAATTTGTGAGGGTACTGTGTCGGCTTAGGAGCAGACATGCACTATGTCCCCAGTACAACGTTAGGATAGGATTGTTGCGGGATAGGGATGATGATGGGAGGTGTGAGTATTGTGGAGGCGACGGGGATATAGAGCACATTGTAATGGAATGTACAAAATATGCGGAGTCTAGAGATAGGTTATTTAGAAAATTAAGTCGTATTTTGACCTCCCCGTTTAATTTTGAATGTATGTTGAAAGGAAATGTTCAGGTGTACAAGGAACTTTTTAATTTTCTCGAGGTAAATTGTATAAGGCTTTAATTTTTGTTTCCTGTTCAATTTATAAAGATAATTAAGTTAAATAATTAAGATGTATAATTTAGTTTAATTTATATTATGGTACTTATGTGGCTGTATGTTTTGAACAATGCCAATAAAAAAAAAAAAAAAAAAAAAATATCGCCATTACGATTTCACCATTTGTTCAGCGTATAAAAACCTTTAAAATGAAGTGTCACTTGGTAGACATTTTCATTTTGAGAATTTATGGGAAATTCCCCCCCCCTCCCTAAAACTCTCGAAAACCCCACCTTAGAGTGGCCCGATTCTGCCTATCTACGAACTTAACCTTTTGATTGCCATGAAGGATTTTGGTACAAATTTGAACTTTGAATTTGGTGTCTTTTGGCAGTGAATTCAGGATGGTCTGGAATGGATCTTGGTATGAACATTTTTCGAAATTTCGAGTTTTAAAAATTCCCTTTTCTTCGAAAATTCGCTAAAACATACGGTGGCGAATTTATGGTAGACAATAGCTACTCCTCCAAATACCCACTGTCTAACTTGCTTTAGGGAACTAAATATCTACTTATCTATGTCCATCTTTTCGACCATTACTACATCAAAAACTACATCGGCTTCAGAGAACGCTACATCCTCAAAAGAACTTTATATCGGAACGACCAGTCTACCGGCATTTGATCTAAATTCGAGGAGTGTCTGGAGAGCCAATAGGTTTTCAAGCACGGCCTCTGCACAAATCATGCAACTACCTGATCGAATTTGCTTTTAATCGACTTATTTCTGAATCTAGGGAACCCAATCATAACCCGTCTTGGCATCTATTCACATAATCCTCAGGGTAAGTAGTTTCTGTAATTAAGTCGGATCATTACGTACCAACATAAATTTGGTCCCTAATGTCCCTTTATCTTGTGCAGCCATTACAAAGGCTTACCATTCCCCAGTGACGTCAATATAGACACAGCAATTTAATATTGCAAAATTCGACATGAAACCACCATCGAATTTGGGCTTGTTTTCAGTAAATCAAGATTAAATTAATCCAACAAAAAAAAAAAAAAACAGAAGGATGCTAACAAGATCCAAATTCTAATTCTAATTTATTCAGTTATTTCACGGAATTTTAATCGGAGAATCGGCTTTGATTAAGGACCGGTCTATCCTCCGTAGACGTCTGTATACGACGGGCCATAAATTGAATATGTAACACTCTAACCTCTATTCATTAAAAATTCACGCGCGAGGGTTCCTACAAGGTGTAATTTACGTTCTTTCGCACATTACTGAATATTACATAACTGTAGTAAATCGTTAGCCACACAAAGGACCATTTGAGGGAGAGTGGGGAAGGGATGATGCCAACATACCAAATCACCAAATTGACCACAATTGGGGAAGTAACGTTGAGATTAGATGTAAACATGGAGACGTTTATGTTAGGGAGTTTTTCTTGATTTTAACATGATTCACTGGCTCAGCCATTTGGACCCAGATTGTTACATATTACAGCCACTGTCGACTAGTTCAAAAATAGATGTGATGTTATGAATGTGGCTACTTATTCCTAAACCATCAAACTGTTTTTACGCACCAAGATTCGTGCGTTCAAAAGTAGTTAGGTATTAAATACCTAATTTTGATTTCACAGTTTATATTTTACACCTTCACAAGGTTAGAAACCATTTTGGATCCCATGGAGGTAGTAATAGATTATTCATATGAGGGTGAAAGGATGAATTGAAAATTCGATAAATACAATTTGTGCAGAAAACACTTCAGTGAAACTGGTGCTAAAATTGTTATAATAAAAGGAAACTGGTAATGAGATACTGTATGGGCAAAATGTATCTTGTTATAGGAAATCTCATCTACAGTACGAACCTGCAATTAAGCTAGGAGGAGGTCCTATTAAGGAGGAGTTTCATCGTTCACCTTTTCTAAAGTTCTATTCGAACATTTAAGACAAGATTTCAAATCTACAAGAATCGGACCTGGTTGGTGCCCTAACAAACCTGGCAGAAACGCTACAAAAATAACAAGAAGAAAAATGTAACGCGGACTTCTCCGCAAGATACTTTATCGATGGCAGAACCAGAAACTCGTTAGATAAGCTCGAGCCAACCTATTGGGTGTCCAATTTATGTGACAACGCTCCACCAACCCTTTGGGGCGTGGGGGAAAAAAACCTCTACTGCAAGGCCATTGACCCAGGGGCTAGAGATGCCTGAGGTTTTACCGAAACGTCAGTGGAATCTGCAACGCTCTTCACGCGAGCGATGAGAGAAAAAAAGATCCTTAAACATGAAATACTTGCTCCCCGCAGATACAAAGCAGTGGGGCTTCCCTTAAGATATCGACTGCCTCAATAAGTACGACCCAATGTACTCGTACATCTCTGTGCCATGGAAAGACAGCGGTACTTGTACGATTGAACCTGTGCCAATTACACCGTTGGATCCTTTCCACGTAGAAGCTGATGCTGCGAAAGAAACATTAAGCAACTATGCGGGTCAAGAGTACGGCAAATACGGCAGTTCCTTTAAATATTTCGCATTTATACACCATTTATACTTTGTGGAAAATTAATTTAACGGACCTTGATGAATTATTTTCGGGTGATTGAGAGGAGATTGAAAGAGCTTGGAGGTATCACAGCAGATGTGTACATATACTTTGATGTGTGCTTAGTCAAAATTGTACCAAATATGAACCAGTACATGAGAAGCAAAATTTAAGTTTTGTTAGTTTTTGGTATATTATCATAGTGACTACCTACGTTGGGAGCAGCAATTTTTTCCAGAAAAACAAATATTTGGCGATTTAGGATTAATCAATTTAGCTGCTGAAAGTGCATGACGAATTCTCTTTCGGCTGCCGAGTGGTTTAGGAAATTCACTTGCAATGTATTTACCTTCATTGTGAGGGTGGTAAAAATCGTGAAGGTAGGGAAGCTTGCTGGACCGGCTTCTCCCTGAGACTAACGTACGATATCTAGCAAAGTTTGCTTTTAAAACGCAAACCAGTTCCCCACTGAGCCCGCGGAGGTGGGGAGCTCCCTTTTCAGCGCTGGGATAGAAGAGCGGTCTCTCGGTAACTTCACGTCTTCAACAGTTCTTCACTTCTACCGTCTTCCTTTACAATCCGACCGAGGATGATGGGAAGGAAAAGACGTCGAGTTTTTCTTTATGGCCCCTCCCGAACCTTTTCTTTTCGGATGCGTTTTTTCGTTCCCTTTTGTAGAAAATAAGGTGGAAAAAAATAAAAAAATTGCCCTCCGGTTGGACGGACCTTGACTTCAGTAGCATGTTGTGGGAGGAGGAGCTCTTGTGGGATCGCTTATCCGCAACGATTAGAGTTTTAAAAAAAGCATGTATTCTTCTCCGTACGAGATTCTGCGTGTCCTGAAGAAGCGAGGCATTTTAATTTGAATGGTCATACGAGCCTATCAAGCAAATCACCGAGTGATGGGTACACATAACCGTGTGGAAACCAATATAATAGAGATCAACGCCCTCAAAGCATGTTTAATAGTAGGTATGTTCAACTTCTTAAAGATACTTTTCAAAGCTTAGAATACACCACTCCCAGAATAAACACTACTGATGAACCTAGAGCGCCAATATCGAACGGATCATAGGATTTTGCTCAATTATGAATTCGCGTCTACGTCGCGTTTACTATAATATACCCCTATCACTAAGAAATGTGTCAAATGACCCCAAAAATGTTCCCAGAGTAATTTATAAGAAGTATAATATACTTCTAAATAAAAATATACCTACATGACTACATACTTGACAGTTTTGTTTTCTTTACAGTAGGTACACTAGAAAATAAAATTTATTTTCTAGTGTACCTACTGTAAAGAAAATTAAATTTGAGATAATAATATATAATTCAATTGGCTAATATGAGTGAGATATCGATTTTGAGATAATTTATTTTCTAGTGTACCTACTGTAAAGAAAACAAAACTGTCAAGTATGTAGTCATGTAGGTATATTTTTATTTGACGGACTTGAGAGTTGACTCCCCCACCCAGCGTAGAACTATGTTCTTTGGAGTGGGGTAGTTTCTGCACTAAATTTTGTTCAGTTCATGGCATAAAGGGAAATAACAAAAATTTCATTTCAATTCATTTCACATTTCATTTCATATTCCCCAGGATGGCCTTATTTATGTAAGAGAAATTAAATTTTAAACAAAATATCGACATGCTTTACTCGAAGGAGTTAGGTCGGGTCCGCTATTGTTTCCCAAACAAGTATCACTTCCAAAACGTAGAGAGAGACACATTTGAGGAAGATAAAAATAAATGGAGGATATCCGATACTGGTTCATCCTGTACATCAGGCCACATCGTACGGAAAGAAAAATTGGTAGGTAACTGAGCAGCTGGATGAAACCGTCCGCTACACAGGAATTAGACCCACCAGGGTGGAGTGGTGTTCATTTTTTACTCAATATGACTATCCCAGGGTTACCCCCTCAGCAGAGTTGTGATTAAGTGATGGGGAAAAAATGTTTTAATAAACCCTCTAAAGCAGTATTTTTTTTCGGAGCTTCACTCATGTCTCCTAAACCAATCAAGATTTCGAAAAATGGATCTTAATAAAAGTTGTAGAGCATTAAATTCTACGCCAGAAAGGAGTCAGAGCGAATTTTTCGTAATTGTGGAAAATTGGTTCAAACTCAACCTACTGGTAGTTTTGTGGCTGGTGGTCCCAACACTTTGATTTTTCGTTGAAGTTTAAAAACCCTCTTGTAGGAATTATCCATTTGGACGCTACTGGGTGAGCACTTACCTTCTTAGCTTGTAGTCACTAGTCACTCTACAAAATGAAATTAAAATACTGAGAGTTGTTACAATTTCACCAACAAATAACGAAGTAGCTAACTATTGTATAGATCAAGCTTGCGGATATACTGAGCACACCTCATAGGGTCTGCGTCGTGTACCTCTTCTTCTCCAAATAAAGTAACCCCACTTCTGATCCTCAAAAAGCAGCCCAAGCCCTTTCAATACAACACACCAATTGTATATGTGGAGGTTCAACTCCGGAGAACTTTTGTGGTAGGAATATTGCTCATTTGGTCTTTTAAGTCCCACCATACCCATTGTCACTGTAAAATGAGCCAGTTTTTTTTAGGCCTCGAGTTGCCCGCCGGACATTCGACGCCTGAGTTTAGGTCACACTGTTTAGATCATCTTTTGTGTTCCTGTTCGCTCGTTGAATTTATAATTCCGAAGGATGTACATACATTTCTGCCCACTGTTTTCAGTTTCTTTTCGGAACAAGGTGACTCGTTTCGACCATTGTGATCTGAACGAAGGGCTCCCTCAGATCCCACATTCAGTAATATAATTAGCCGTTTCGGTTTATAGACTCGCTTTGAGCCCATCCAGTGGTTCCTCTGTACCATTACAATTTGAACCAAATGTATGCCACCTCGTTTGAAACGTTCGAATTATCGAAAAAGGAATTACAGTGAGCTTTCTTGAACACCTACTTCGATTATGCTGAAATCGACATCAGCACCACAATATGTACCCCTGTCCAAACCACATACTAGGCAGCGGAAACGCCATGGTTGAACGAAGCATGTTGATGGTCACTATCATTCTCCTATTTGTTGCATCTTTGTGTACAGAAGGATGGATATCTTTATGAAAAGCTCCCCTATCCGAACTTTACATGCATTTGTCCACCTCCTCCTGTATCCTTTATTATTGCGGGATAAAAGTCCTCCATAGGTATTTCAAGTTCTACACAATTGCCATTACTTCCTCCCTCCTTGGCCAACCGAACCTCCCTTCATCGTATGTGATGCCGCAATGCGACCTAAACCACACAAAGCTCACAGACACCCCAAGACCTCTCAATTTTACCAAAAATGGTCAGTATACTCTCTATTAATGGGGACTGGCCCTCCGAGGTGCCCCCTTTAACATTGTTAAAGACTCCATTGAGGCACCTATTGTTTTTATGCTGATAGATTATATATTTCAGAGCTTATGAAATAGCAATTACCTCCGCTGTGAAACTTTTGAGCAATGAGAATTTATTCTGAATTCCTCGTAGTAAGAATTGGTAACGTCCAAAAAAGCGCATCCCACCATATCCACATCATTGGGACCGTCCGTAAAAATTATTAAATAATCTCTCCAATGGCTTGATAAATGTAAATCCTGTGGTTTATCGTACCGCGACACATGGACAGGCAACATTAGGGCATCAAAATGGTGGACGAATTGCGCTGGATCCACGTCATCGATAGACTCCAATAGTCCTGCGTTAATGCTGTGGAAATTACAATAGTCTCAAAAACCAAAGAGATAATCTGGCGTATCTTGGGATGAATTCGAGCAACTGAGGCAAACAAGAATGATTCGTGAGTCGAGCATCTCACTGGGAAACTATCTAGAAGCGAAACACAAATTGGAACTGAAATCAGGGAACAACCGATTGATCAAAAAATCAAATATATGTATTGAGAAAAACGCAAACGATCAATCCGTAAACGGAAATAATGGGGTAGGCATCTGGACAAGAAATGGCAGGACTGTGTGGTCACCAGTGGGTTCTTTTTCTGAACCTTTCCTCCGTCCATCCACCCACCTCAATAAGTAGGTGTTCTATCACTTTCAACCTCCATCGCATGTAATTTGGTGCTTTTCTACCGCCCCAGTTACTGCCCAGGAAATTTAGTGCAAAAACGGGCTCTAGGTTCCAAAAATTGCTTGACTGCTGGAAATCATTTTAATCCCTCTCGGGGTCCTGAATAATGAATATAATATATTGTGCGTTTGCGTCGGTTTCCAAGTTAAATGTGCTTCATATTTGAGAGCCTAAAAACCGCGAAATGTTCACACTTTTTTCAGTTTTTCGCGTATTACTTGAAAATTACATATCCTAAATAAATGTAGCTCCATTCATTTTTTATAAACATTACATTTGGCGTCGAATGGCATTTCAAACCTTCAAATCCATTCAGACGTTCAGCCTCAATCGCTCATCGAAGATTTTTACAACTTCTAACGCCTGTAGATTGAAATTAACTACTCCGATTGAAAAATATGATATGATCAAAGTTGTAGAAAATTTAATTTTGTATAAAAATTTGATCCTTGGATGCATTTAAGGTCGTAGCACCAAACTTCTGCTAAGGCTTCAGGAAACGTCGTCTCGAGACTTCACTTTATAGCATTTTTTCAAGTAAAAGTGAATGCAATCAACCCAGTTCAAACTCAATCGATCCACAGAAGAACAGTACAGGGGAGAGAAAATGAGAACGATAGTAGTTCATGATTGCTCATGTATAACTAATTAAAGTCATTACAATTAACTTTTATAATTATAACTGATTCAAGTCATTACAATTAAGAAGGGGGTTAATTACATGGATTAATGTGACATCAGTCATTTCTTGCCTGCGAGCATCTGACACAAAAGTAAATTTCCTTATTCACGGAGGGGTAAAACGGTTAATAGTCATCGAGCAATTTTTGGAAGCCAGAGCACTAATTTGCCTAGACTATAGTGCCGTCTTTACTTTTAGGAATCGGTGGTTAGGGTTCTCCCTTTCAAATACTGCTCCATTTTTTCTCCGTTGGATGAATACAGACAGAAAACAATAACTTTCAAGAGTTGAGGAACTTTGGAATTTCGAAAACGTTTTAATGAAGATGATGAGACAAACGGAGAGATGAAAGTGGAAAAGCTGTAAGCACATTTACCACTGTACCGATACCAAATTTCGCGCGAATCATCACCAGCTAGGCCTATCAAGGTGAACCACTGATGGACGGGTCTAGGTCGTCAAAACCGCTCGAAAGTCCAAGTCTAGCGATTAGAGGAAACGAAAGTGACGAGTCGAATCTCTCTACTGAGACGGATCGAAGGAAACTGGCACTGATGGTCCCTTAAAAATTAAGACCACCAACTCACTGAAAAGTACGAAATTATGACTGCTGAGACGAGAAGTGTATTTAGTTTTAGCTTTTTCTAGGACTTTCAAGCAGGAACAAGGAAGGTTAATTGAGTACTTAATCGTCGACAAACTTATTTTTCCTTTGTCCTACATCAATCTTCTCTTCATTCCAACTGATTAGTACTGCTACTGGGTCACCTGTTCAAATCGAAATTTCGCCATTCAGATCAGAGTCTTCATTAGTCCAGATTTGCATGCAGTAGGTATTAATCAGGCTCGTCTTTAATTACCATTGTGTCACGGGAAGATTCTAGGCCTCAAAAGCCTCATAGAACCGTGAATTCCCCAGGGCAATCCAAATGTTCGTCAACCTGATATAAATTTCTTATGTTGCTACGGTTAAAAAATACTTTGAAAGAAAGAAAGAAAAAATTTCGTGCCAAACAGCCCAACGTTTTCTATCTTTTTCAGGCTTAACTGCATATTAATTGGTAACTATTCGGACAGAAGCCCTTAGATATCTGGGGCCACGCTTGCCCTTGCTATGGTGAAAGTGCTATCAAAACGACATCACTGAGCTTATTATTTCATTTTTTTCGTTCTCCACGTAGTTCAGTAGGTATGACCCCGAAATTTGAGGGTAATGAGAAAAGAACTAGGTACTTGAAATAGAGGTTGGGCGAGAAAACTCTCTGTTCTTGCTATATTTATAATATGCTAAGTACATACGACGTAGGAATCATCCGTGGGTGGGAAATTCATTTGCACGTAGACTTTATGAATGATATCTTACCACTGGAATAAGGTCTTACTTTTTCGTTAATTCATATTAGGCTCCCTCTTCTGTTATACCGGCTTGTAGTTTTGTTGTATCGTTATTTTTGGTTTATTATCTTCGATAATGAACCATTGGAATCGACCATTTTCTCTTTCTTCTCTCTTTGTCAGCGTAGCAGTAGCGTAGCTTTTTTGTTCGAATATTTACAGGCCCATGAAACGTAGAAAGTCTTTACAAATGAATAATATCCGTAACAACCTGACATGTAACTGAAAGAACACCCAATATGCACAATATACATGTTGTACTACCTACCCGAATAGGGTACTACATACATACGAACCTATTTTCATTCTAAAAAACTCTGCAAATTCTTGACACAACGGTTCATTATCTTCTTTGTACAGATCGCCCTTCTGTCTAGATCACTAGGTCTAAATGTCTAGATCGTAAATGTTAGATTAATTATTATTATTAATTATCACTAATTATTAACAATTTTATCAAGTACCTAGTGAAAATTATTATAATTTATTGTTAGGTATTAATAATTTGTATTTATTATTAATAATAATTATTATTAATTATGATTAATTAATACGATATAATTCTGGGGTTTTTAATACTACGTCGGTAATAATTTTTCTATAAAAGAAGTACCTACCAACAAACATTCGAAATTACCTTCATTTCCGTAGCACGAAACGCACCTCAGAACAACAAACTCGACATCACTTAAGCCATATGTTGTTCCAAAGAGCTTGTTAGTATGAAAATGGACCTGTATTTCAACAGTTTGATTCACGATCGGGTTGTGAGGCACAATCTTTGAGCCGTCATTGTGAACGAACGGCTGGTCGTACAAAGCTGCGGATGGTCTTAAAAAATTCTACGGAACAAACTCTATCTAAATATGAAATAAAAAACATACCGTTCTATATGAATTTTTCGAGATATGAAATTTTCAAAATTTCAAAATTCGTTTTGAACCCCTTCCCCTTCACCTAGGGTTATGAAAAGTTTCGAGGACCATTGTGGGGCTGGTCCGAACCCAGAAACCAAATTTCGTAATTTTAGCTCAACGTTAACTGGGCAAAGTGGCGCGGACGGCGGACGGCGTACGGCGTACGGCGGACGGACGGATTTTGGTTTATTATCTTCGATAATGAACCATTGGAATCGCCCAAAGAAAAAAATTTTTTAACCCCCCCTCAAAATTTGTTGGTTTACGTTTCAAGACACGTAGATTCAGAAAATCGAATAAAAAAAAATCCGTCCGTCCGCCGTACGCCGTACGCCGTACACCGTACGCCGTACGCCGTACGCCGTACGCCGTCCCCCGTACGCCGTCCGCCGTCCGCCGTCCACGCCGTTTTGCCCAGTTAGCGTTGAGCTAAAATTACGAAATTTGGTTTCTGGGTTTGGACCAGCCCCACAATGATCCTCGAAACTTTTCATAACCCTAGGTCAAGGGGAAGGGGTTCAAAACGAAATTTAAAATTTCGACAATGTCATATCTCCAAATATTTAACTGAACCGTGTAATGTTTAGTTCACTTTTGAATGACCTGAAAAATTACGAATCTTTTAAGACCAATTGGATTTTTGTGCGACCAGCTGTTCGTTCACAGTGAGCGCGCAAAGGTTTAGGAAAAACACTAAACTTTCGCGCCGAAAACGGCCGTTATGTGACCCAACCACCAGACGCCCAGAATAAAACTACCTTTTTTCATCTTCCCGGTAAACTACAGTCTAGAAATTTTAACCGTGAGTCGGGGATAGACCACATTGCAATATTTACTCGGTTTCTCATCTGTAAAATTGTTTAAATAATACCTATTTGTTTAAACAAATTAAATGTTGATGATGAGCTAGATACTTGAAATTTTAAATATAGGTCTGAAATGGATGACATTTCATTATTCACTCGGTTTGTATGACATGGTATGAGTATGGTATGGTATATTATTGTATGTATGATTTGGTATAATACAGTATGGTATGATAGGAAAGAAATTCGTATGGTATGGTATGAGTACGGTGAGAATATGGTATGGTGCCGATTTGCAATACAGTCTGGTATAGACAGAAGGGTGATCTGCACAAGGAAGATAATAAACCGTTGTGTCAAGAATTTGCAGAGTTTTTTGGTTTATTATCTTCGATAATGAACCATTGGAATCGCCCAAAGAAAAAATTTTTTTAACCCCCCCTCAAAATTTGTTGGTTTACGTTTCAAGATACGTAGATTCAGAAAATCGAATAAAAAAAAATCCGTCCGTCCGCCGTACGCCGTACGCCGTACGCCGTACGCCGTACGCCGTCCGCCGTACGCCGTCCGCCGTCCGCCGTCCGCGCCACTTTGCCCAGTTAGCGTTGAGTTAAAATTACGAAATTTTTTTTGTGGGTTTCGACCAACCCCACAATGGTCCTCGAAACTTTTCATAACCCTAGGTCAAGGGGAAGGGGTTCAAAACGAATTTTGAAATTTTGAAAATTTCATATCTCGAAAAATTCATATAAAACGGTATGTTTTTTATTTCATATTTCGATAGAGTTTGTTCCGTAGAATTTTTTAAGACCATCCGCAGCTGTGTACGAACAGCCGTTCGTTCACAATGACGGCTCAAAGATTGTGCCTCACAACCCGATCGTGAATCAAACTGTTGAAATACAGGTCCATTTTCATACTAACAAGAACTTTGGAACATCATATGGCTTAAGTGATGTCGAGTTTGTTGTTCTGAGTTGCGTTTCGTGCTACGGAAATGAAGGTAATTCCGAATTTTTGTTGGTAGGTACTTCTTTTATAGAAAAATTATTACCGACGTAGTATTAAAAACCCCAGAATTATATCGTATTAATTAATCATAATTAATAATAATTATTATTAATAATAAATACGAATTATTAATACCTAACAATAAATTATAATAATTTTCACTAGGTACTTGATAAAATTGTTAATAATTAGTGATAATTGATAATAATAATTAATCTAACATTTAGGATCTAGACATTTAGACCTAGTGATCTAGACAGAAGGGTGATCTGTACAAAGAAGATAATGAACCGTTGTGTCAAGAATTTGCAGAGTTTTTTTATTCGATTTTCTGAATCTACGTATCTTGAAACGTAAACCAACAAATTTTGAGGGGGGGTTAAAAAATTTTTTTCTTTGGGCGATTCCAATGGTTCATTATCGAAGATAATAAACCAAAAAATCATATCCAAGTTTTCTCAGAATGTTATGCACTTTGAAGTAAGATCACTCAACCTTCAAATAAACACACCACTACAAATTACCATATACATTCATTTAAATCTAGATTATAGCTGACGGTTAAGGGCCCGCAGACCCTGGGGGTTTTCAGTTTCTTCCAATTATGTTGGATTTTGTTCATTTCTCATTCCCCAAAAAAATTCCTAAATTCATTTTATAGATTTTATAGATTCTAGAGCCAACTGAGTTAAATTGAACAGTGTTAGGTTTATACACGACGTAGGTATATTTTGGGTTTCAGATTACAAAATTATTTTGATAATCCCTGCAGAACAATGTTGACAAAGGTTATGGGCCCTAAATTGCCTCCCACTGGAGATCTAAACCTCCGAACCTTTCAAAATCTAGACATGAAAAAGTTGACAAAGAAGTTTCTCTTCCTTACGAACTCGAGTGACATCACCAGACCAACTCCTCGACACCGAGAGAACTTCCGATTAACCTTTTAAACGTCAGGGGCCCAATCGTGATTCGATCAGACAAAGGGTTGTTTGAGTTGAGACCATCTTTTAGAATACGGCAGACCCATCGTAACTTCCTTCGAGGAAAGTCACAATATTTTCACAAGTTCTTTTGTTGGTCTCAAGAACGGGGTAGGCCACACCACACAACGATATAGCCAGAGTGGCGCTTACGCCCCGCCCCAGTACCGTTAGAAGTTCGATTGAGAATACAGGCATTGTTAAATCTGTCATTGTTCGGAGCATATTAGCATGTAATTTAATCCGCCTCTGTTGGGAACCTGATAGCTCCTTTCTTCTCCGTTCGAGAACTTTGAGGTACCTGTACCAGTACGCGATGATTTTTTCTCTCTAAAAACTGTTCATAGGTTGCTCTAGAACTCCAAATACCTACATAATATAGTGTAAGGCAAATCAGAGTTCCCTTTTTCAGGTTTTCATATAAACTTAAATTAGCTGATCAATTTGGCACTACTGGTCTCTATTACTAGTAGGTAATATTTAGCAGCGGTGAAATTCAAAATTAACCCATTTTTTTAATCACCCAGGTTTGTAAAGTCAAACTAGGCCAAAATCCTTGGCTGAACCTTTTCGAAGCTGATACTTTCTATTATACCAAGGAAGTAAATACCTATTCGGCAATATACTTCTATAATATTTCTACTGCCTATTCAATACAGAGGCGGATCCAGACTTTGATACCGCGAGGGGTCATGAAGTTCATGACCCCTTATGAATAACCTAATTTATATTTTTTAGCGATTTAATTATTTCTATTGCATATAGAGCGTTTAGGGGTTCACTTACAATAACTGAATTTCTACCTAACTACAGGACGGATGAGGAGGGGGCGGTTTTTTAAAACCAACTATAGTCCAAAAACATTAGGATATCGCTTATATAATTGCCCCCCCCCCTCCCTGGACACCCTTTCCTAGGCTACATTTCTATAAGCATGGAACATGTTCTCCACTAGCCACTCAGCAGATCCGGGGCCTGGGGAGCGTTAAAACCTAAAGAGGCCTAAAAAAGCCTAAACATGCCGAATTATAGCTTCATAGCGTGAATAGCATAGTAATAAGCTTTAGGAGCCACTCAGCTGATTCCGGCCCTGAACTGCTCAAAATATAAGTTCTAAGGAGCATAGGCGACTACAAGTCTCAGTCCCCCCCCTTCCCCCGAAAAGTGCTATACATTTTATTTTTGTTGAATCTTAAAAAGCTATCACCCTGAAGGAGGCTTTTTAAACAATTTTAGATTGTATAATATGGTAGGAGGCTTTTTAAACAATTTTAGCTTGTATAATATGGTAAACGATCTTATCTCGCCATGGAGCTAAGGGGACATTTCGAAACGGGTACGGTGCTTGTGAAGTGGTTAAGCTTTTCATTATACTTAGCTCCTTAATGAGGAAAAGGGCGGGCGGGGAAAGTGGATATCATAACTTTTTCCGGCCTCTGAAGAATGATATTTGCGAGGCGGGGTCATTTTTACACGGAGTGTTTTTTGGGGGGATTCGTATAACTGGCTGCAAAATACCACGTACTCTGCGATTAATTTTGTCTCTCCAATTATTTACTGTACTAAGTCGATTGTTTTGCACATTGTGGCCTAACAATGAAAAAAAAAAAAACTCCATTCATTCGCCACAACTCCATCAATGCTACAAGTTGATTCCGAATCTCGAAGAAGTAATTGATGGTCTGGTATGAGTAACACTGCTTTTATCTCGATGATTGAATATCGACGAGGATGTGCCGTGAAAGTCATCTACATTCTTTCGGTTGTTATCGGTATGCGCTAGTGATCAAAAATGCAACGCAATAATTTTTCTGCTCATCATCGGAGTTTAGTTCGGACGAATAAAAGAAACTGGAACAATGCCGCGCTACAAAGGATTTAAATTATTGGATACTTCTGTCTGAATTAGACGAGTGTAAGCGGTATTGTTCACAGTCTGAATTGGGCGAGGTGAGGAACCTCGGTTCTATCGAATCGCGTATTGTTCAACTGTAATGATAAATTGGCGCTATCTGTGTCATTTTTGTTCCTGTTTTCAAAGTATTACATTGTCTACAGTGAAAGAATGCGTTCTAGGTGGTCTTCAAAGGACCATTTTTTAAGAGATGATCTGCGAAGACATTTCAAATCGTGACGTAAAACAAGGAGTACGATCATTTCTGTCAGATATGATTTTCTATATTCAGAAATGGTGTAAACTAATAGGCGACTGAAACCTATAAATAAACTGGTATTACTACAACCCTAATCGGTAATTGTGGTAGTTGAAAGGTGAAACCTAGAACTGAATCATCAAACAGTAGGTCACCACAATACCATAAACCACCATAACTCCAACGTCACGAATCACCACGACAACATAAATCGTCGTAAATGCAACGCCGCCTAACCCACTTTTTCCAGTTTTTCAGGAGAGACAAAAAACTGTTTATTCCTTAAGTGCCCTGCTTTTCCAACTGAAGAATGATGTTATTTTATATCCCAGTGTCTTCCCACATACATTATAATATAATGTATGTGGGAAGACACTATGATAGATTATAATAGAATATTAAGGCATATTATGATAGATTATAATAAAATCATTAAAATTCGAGAAAAAGAGAGGGTTAGGTGGTGTCATCATTTCGGCGAATAACTCACTCCCATTGATTGCTAGGCCCTGACAACTGTTTCTAACTTCTTTGGCGCGGTATTTTGAATCAGAATCATATAAAAACTCATTTTCGCCAAAAAGTGGGTTAGGCAGTGTTGCATCTTAAACGACGAAATTGAAAAGGGAAGGCATACAAAGGTTTCTTTCAGAAAGAAATTTAGGGATAAGAATCATTAATGAATATAACCACAATTTATTAATCACAATGCCTAATCTATATGTTAATTGTTCTCAAAAGTGTGCTATTCAAGTAGCACCGTATCTAGTAGGGATGGGTATCGATGTTTGGAAATATCTATCTTTTTGACTTCTATGTTTTTTGAACATCCATGTTTATTATTCGTTCTTTGACTTTTTTTCTAATTTATTTTTTTAAGTCACCTACAAAATAACACACGATATTGTAATAATTACCCACCAAATTATTTGTTATTACCTATCACACAAAAACTATTATACAGACTCGATGAACATAGATGTTGTTACAAACCCGGAAAAGTATGTTATTGTATTCCGGAAAAGTCGATTGGTCTCAGTGTTAGGTTAGGTGTGTTTGTTCTCTGAAGTGGTCCGCTTGGAGGCCCCAACGAAAAAATTCCAATGGTTCATTATCGAAGATAATAAACCAAAATCGAACAAGACCCTTTAGGATTTTTGGAACGCTATGAAAGGTACATAGGTCCCTATAATTTCCGACGTTGTTTTTAAACATGTGCCATTAGTGGCAACGTCAGTTCCTTTGGAGTGGCTGTTTTCTCAAGCGGGAATAATTTTAAGCTCCCTGGGAAATCACCTCTCCCAGGAATCGGCCACAAAATCACTTTTCCTTCATGAGCAGATGACCGATTTTGGAAGTTATCATTTTTTTAAAATTGATTTTCGTCTTGTCTGTATGATTTCTAGAATAATTGCGTATTGATTTCACTTTGTTTTGTCGTTCTGATTTCTAGAATTTTTTTTTTCTTTTTCAAAAGTACAAGCTAGGAGAATAACGAAAATGATGGTCAGCTGCCTGAAAAGTCTTCTAAAAAATGTAGGGAATTTAGAGAAGCAGGCCGCGTTTGAAGAAGACCGTATGACGTCACGCAATGACGTATACTTGGACCCACCCCTTCTGTGAAAACCAGTGATGTCAGCGCCCCCTGATTGTGACGTCGTCCTGTTTGTGACGTCAAACGGTCACCTCGATTTTGGCGGCTTCATTCAATCTGCGCTCGGTCGTTTTGAAGTTTTGTCCTCAAGTAAATTTTTGGTTTATTGTCTTCGATCTCAGAAAATTGAATTTAAAAAAAAAATCGGTAAACTCTTGACACAACGCGTTATTATAACAGCAATGATAAAAACGTATGATACATTTTTTCATTGATTTTTCCAAATTAAATTTATTAAATACTTCTAACGACTTTTATGGTAAAACCTGGTTGTAGCGCTCTTTGGAAAACCTTCAAGATTACGGTGGATTCGTAATATTCGTGGAACTGCGGTGGGAGTGGCGAAAAGGGAGGAGAGTCGTTGAGGCCTCTTTCTCACCCACCTCCACATTTACCCACCTCCACATTTATATTCACCCACAATATCAATTTTATGACATTGTATGGGTGGGTGGGAGCGGGAGCAAAAAACCGCCATCAACCTCCATCTGCTAGCTTGTATCTTTTTCACCCACCCCCACCCTCAATTTAAATTTTATGAACGGGTGGGAGGGGGTGTAACGATTATGGAGACCCCCCCCCCCCTTCACTAACCATCTACATCTGCCCGCTTACCTCTTTCCCACCCACCTCTACATTCACAGTCATTCAAATTTAAATGTAAGTAGTTGTGACGATGGGTGGAGAGGGGGAGACAGAGCGTAATGATTAAGAGGCAACCGCCGCCTCCCCGTCATCAACCACCCACATCTGCCCGCTTTCCTCTCTCTCACCCTCCTCCAAATTCATATTCACCCACAATATAAATCAAAGTAGTCGTGGCGAGGGGGAGAGCGAGCTTATTAAGGAGGACGCATTAAGGCGAGGAGTGGAAAAAGCGTGTTAAGGAGAGCGTATTAAGGTGACCGTATTAAGTCGATGGGTGGAGAGAGAGTGTATTAAGGATTAAGAGGCAACCCCCACTTCCCACTCATCAACCACATACATCTCCCCCACCCCCCGCCATCCTGCCTGCTTATACCACCCACAATTTCAGTTCATTTATCCATCGATAAGTAATATTCAATATTATTTGATTTATTGAATATATAGAATTGAATTATAGAATAAGTAATAATTTTCATTTACATTGTTCACTAGGGGCTGGTGACAAGCCCACCAGGTGGTCCTCAACGGTCTCCCTCACAGCCGAGTATTGCGCAAAATAATTGTTTCACTCATCATTTATATTAATTATTTATTAACAAAGAAGATAATGAACCATTGTCAAGAACTTGCACAGTTTTTTAAATGAATATCGCTGGCAATACACGTTACGTTATAACCGTACAACAGGAGGATGATATTCGGAAACGACAATTGATGCAAATTCCCCATTTCGTATTAATTTAATTATTTGAATCAGTAGAAATTATTTTAAGGTGTTTTATTTTCCTAAAAAACATTGATGTATCGAAAAATCGAAACCGTTTTTTTCTCCAATGCTTTTTAGACATAGATGTTTCATAAGAACGTCAATACCCATCCCTAACATCCAGGTACTACCTACTAAGAGTATCAAACACATACATACTTCGAGTCAATAAAATGCCGCTTAGAAAGAAGTAGGTAGACATTGGAATGAAATACCGATCAATGCTTGCATCACTTTATAAAGCTCACCCTCCATTTTTATCGCAAAGTTAGCATAAGATATAAATTGGTTGATCAACTTTCCTTGCCATTAAAAGCTAAAAGGCGACATTGGTGCCTTCTTGGTCACATTTAAGGATTGTAGGTTGGTGAGACTACTTGAATACGTACTTGACACCAGATTCCAGGATCTATATGGATACTCCACAGGTATAAGTAGACCACAGAAGAAAGTTAGGTACTGATCACGAGTTTCACAACAGTTGTTACTCATTGCACATATCATGTTTCTGCGTTATTTCAACATTTTTTTCCCCATACATACGTTGAACAACTATGTACACAAAATAATAAACCACATGCAAATTAGTAGTTCCTCGATTATACAAAAACTTCAATACAAAACGTATTATATAACACGAAAGGTGGCACAACAAAGGCATTAGCTTAGGAGATCATAATTCTTACTTACATTATCAAACATTGGTAAACATATAAGTACGTTCCAACTTATTAAGTGGTTTATTGCCCCTGAAAGTTGAGATTAAATAAAACTAATATACGGGTCGAGGGTATGGTCTATTCAGTCCCCAGACCCTGACCTTCAGGGTTCATGAACCTAATTTTCTGTGGAATGGGTTTCAGTGTAAGAAAACAAATTCACTATTTTTAGCGATACATATTAAACCTGGTAATAAACTTCGATGAGCTTCGATTTGACCACAACTTAGCAAATTTTTGAAATTTAATTGTGTCACCATTACCAGATCGTCTGAAGGACACACATATTTATAAACAATGGTTCATTATCGAAGATAATAAAACAAAATGATGAAATACAAATGCAACAAAAAGAGTTTCTACGGATAATTTTTGTCTAAAAATCATGTCCCGAAAATGGGACTACTATCGCTACTAAATGCATTCACATTTTCAGTACCACCTGATCAAACCACAAAATGATACCCAAAATTCTTCCAACTCCTGTGAGTTACTGGTAGTTTTTCATGTGTACACATGCGCAGAAGCTGCATCACAATAGAATGAAATAATATGGCACTGTTTAAAATAAATTCCTATGAATGTCATCAAATAAGCTCAATTTTGTCGAGTATTTTGTTCTGGGCTCCAAATGGATACACAACGAAATCTAAATTGTTCCTTGACGTCTGAATACAAAACAAACTAGATTGAATCTCAAAATTAGAAGGTACAAATTCAGTCATGCAGCATGGCTATAAGAGCAAATTTTCGAAAAACTAACTGGTTTTATGTAAAATGGCTGCATTTTACTAGTTTTATAACAAATTTTGTCTCCTTTTTTGCCGGAACACGATGGTGCAGTCAGGATTGCGATCTCTCATTCTGTTATAAGATTAGAGCAAATGAACCGTGAAGTAACGATCTCAAGTAACGATCACGTTTCTTCACCTTCAAAGTGCTCCAGTTTAAGAACGGAATAAGATAAGTATCGCGATTCTGATCGTGTTCAGCGTAAAAAACCCTTAAAACGAGGAGTCACTTGTCGGATTTTTTCATTTTTGGAATTTATGGATCATCCACCCCCCCTTAAAACTCCCCTGAACCCCCCTTAGAGTGGTCCGATTCTCTCCATCTACGAACTTAGGTTTTCGATTGTCAAGACGTACTTTTCATGCAAATTCGAACTGTTTATCTCAATTCTATCGAGTTATCGTCTGGAATGATACCTACATAAATATAGGTATATATAAATTTAGGACCGAGAAGGATAGCTCCTTTTTTTTTTCGAAATGTACGCAGAGTAAGCTGGTTCACGAAGTTTCATTGGTTTGTTGAGTGATTTGTAAACCTCGCCCATTATAAACGGTTAGGACGAATTTCCATTTTCGAACTTGCGAGTGTCGAGACATTATAATTGAGTACTTGAGTCTATAAGTTCTTCTCCGAACAACTTATAGTACCGTATTATAATTTTCTTGTTATGCCGTGTACGAAGCCTTAGAATTGAAACTAGGACATCAATTGATCATGTTACATCGGACGAATTGGTCAAAGTCGAAAGGTGAATTATTATGGCCTATTTCAACGTTTGTACCACTGTTGTAATACGAAGAGGGACAGTAACTGTTCTGGGCCATATAAACATTTTGAGGTGCCTGCATCGTGTGAGGATTGTGGAAGTTGTGGTGACTGAGGTGGTGCTCGCTGTAATTCAGCCTCATACCCGAATCGTTGGAAGGTTGATACGATTGTTCTGAACTGTTCTGACTGGTCGGTACGGGCGGAACTTCAGCCGGTTTGGCGACCGAAGGTGGTTTGGGGGTGGCTTTTGATTTTCTGCTCGGTACCTTATTGTGGATGACTTCAATATGTTTGGTCAACGTCCCACGTTGGGCAGCTTTATATCCGCAGAAAGAACACTCGTAAGGCCTGACGCCTGCAATCGAAATAACAAAGAATTCAAACAAGTTTTAGTTGATATTTCTTCGTACTGAAGGGAAGAACGTAGAGAATAATATTGGCACTCAACGTGAAATTTCAAGAGCCCTTACCAGTGTGCCGTCTCATATGTCCAGTCAGCGACTGTTTCCTAGACGTCTTGTAATCACAAAACTCACACGACATGTTTTTTTCTGAAACATAAAATACAGTTAACTGATAATGACGCCAATGGAGACCATTTGGTTGGGAAATCTTGATTATACAATTGGGGATCAAGATGAAAATATAGGTACCTACGAGGAGTCCCTGCTAATACTGCTCTCACTATTTCCCTAGATTCGAGGCTGTTGGGGCTCCTTGGGGCATCAGTTTCCTTGATTCCCCGTAGCCCACTAGCGCTCTCGAACTGCCACTTTCCCACATATAGTTGCCACTAACTCTATCAACCTTCCACTAGCGTCTTTAGTTTCCCTGATTCCCCGTAGCCCACTAGCGCTCTCGAACTGCCACTTTCCCACATATAGTTGCCACTAACTCTATCAACCTTCCACTAGCGTCTTAAGTTTCCCTGATTCCCCGTAGCCCACTAGCGCTCTCGAACTGCCACTTTCCCACATATAGTTGCCACTAACTCTATCAACCTTCCACTAGCGTCTTAAGTTTCCCTGATTCCCCGTAGCCCACTAGCGCTCTCGAACTGCCACTTTCCCACATATAGTTGCCACTAACTCTATCAACCTTCCACTAGCGTCTTTAGTTTCCCTGATTCCCCGTAGCCCACTAGCGCTCTCGAACTGCCACTTTCCCACATATAGTTGCCACTAACTCTATCAACCTTCCACTAGCGTCTTAAGTTTCCCTCATTCCCCGTAGACCAATAGCGCTCCTGAACTTCCACGTTATCATACGTATTTACTGAATTACAACACCTACACAATTCACCCGACACATATTTCCAGAATATAATTTCCTAAACTATAAATGCCAGTTGGGGTAATATACCGAAAAAGTACCTAAATATCCCGAACTGTATCATCAGACGCCATATTGCTCCCTCCCGAATCCCAACGTTATTCAGTCTAATGCTTTCAGTTTGTTACATTCGCGCTCCCCAGTTTGCTGTCTTTTCAATTGCTCACCGCAATAATTACCGATTTTCCGATTCTATTCGTTCACTTACCTTTCCCCGTGCAACTATTCAAAGGCCACAACAGTGAATTTTTGAAGAACTCGAACTCAACGTGGTCGTTATTTGAGATTTTCTTCACGGTTCATCTGCTCTAATCTCACAACGGAATTAGATATCGAAATTCTGACATCACCATCGTGTTCATCGTATAAAAATCTGTAAACTGAGGTGTTAAGCGGCAAAAAAAGGACACGATTTGTTATAAAACCAGTAAAGTGGAGATATTTTACATTGAACAGTTATTTCTTCGAAAATTCGCTCTTATAGCCATGCTGCGTGACAGTTTTATTATTGTTTCTGTAGATTCCAGGATCACCATTTTCTCGTTCTTTGATGTAAGCCATACCTTGAAATGACCATAACTGTATACGAATCACTAACCGCTAAACCATAGTTTAGCCTATAGCAAAACATTGAGGGATTTTATAAGATGTTCTCAACAATCAGCTTGACTCATGGACTTGAAAATTCAGGAATTGGAAAACCGTACTTATTTACCCCTCCCCAATGATCTAGGGTTATGAGTATGTAGGACCGTGGCTTCATGTTGATTGTATGTACATACTGAGGAAAAATGGAGTTAATAAAATGGAAAAATCTATTTTCAGATTCCAGGTATCTTGAAACGGAAACCAAAAAATGATGAGGCAGGTTGGAGAAGGATTATTATAAATAATAACACCCACATTTCTTAAGTAAACCACACACTTACCGCTGTGCATTCTCTTGTGACTCCTCAGCGTCGCACGGGAGGCTGCACTGAATCCGCAAACATCACACACGAAGGGGCGAGTACCTGAAAATATCAAGAAAACAAAATCAGAGACGCCTTACTGGAATGGTTGATGCAGGAATTGTTTATATATTTTCATGGGTACACAATCAATAGGATCTGATCAACACCATTGACAGCAGATCCCACAAGGTCTAACTTAGTTTTTTGATGAAATGAGTTAGGAACGGATACTTATGCGAAATCTCTCGGTCCGTCTTTCTAGCTCATTGGTTTGACCTTTATTGCAATGCAGGAGAAGGCTTCTTCAACTTAGAAAAACCGCGATAACCATAAAAATTACTACAGTACGTTGGAAAATCCGTTATTTGTCTCTCCTGAAAAGTTGGGAAAACTGAGTTAGACCTTGGCCAAGATCAAGCCTCACCTCTCAGATACCTATTACCGACTCGTGTACTCGTTCCTCGAAGGCCGCACTTTCAAAGTGAGTGTAAATAACGCCACATCTTCTGAGTCAGCGATACAATCTGGTATACCGCAAGGTAGTGTCTTGGGACCTCTGCTGTACATATTTTATGCCCATGATCTTCCCGAACCAAACAACGGCCTAACTGCTCAATTTGCGGATGACGTTGCCATCATGGTCAGTGGTAACACAGGCGAAGAAGCAGCGCTAAAACTACAACAGGCGGCAGCGTCGATTTCAGAATGGGCAAGTAAATGGAGGATTAAAATAAATGCGTCCAAGTCAGCCATAGTACCATTCACGTACAAGCGTAACTATAGCGTCCCTCCTGTCACAATAAACGGTTCATCTATAGACCAGCATTCTAAGGTAACGTACCTGGGCATGACACTGGACCAACGCTTGACGTGGAAAGACCACATTACGTCGTTGACCACGAAAATCAGATTTCGTATTCGCCAGTTGTCCTACCTCCTCGCTAACCGTAAACTACCTCTACGACTGAAAATCCTGGTATATAAAACCTTGATTCGTCCAATATGGTTGAATGGTAGCGGCCTGTGGTGCTCAGCATCTATCACCCAGATCAAACGCATACAAGTTCTCCAGAACAGAGTGTTACGATTGATAACTAGCGCCCCATGGTACGTAAGGAATGAGGAGCTCCACAAGGACCTAGAAATCCCCACAGTCCATGACGCTTTAACTGCGGCGTACCATGATATGTACATAAAAGGGGCAAATCACCCTAATCCTCTCATAAGAAGCATACACGAGCATCGTCCCCCCCCCCAAGACATATGAGGCGCCTCAAAAGGAGACACCATACGGACAATGCAGATGGCTTTGATTGACTGACATTCATCACTTTCGTGTTCCTTCATCTGTGATAGCGAACATTAGCGTTTATATTTTTCACTACCTACTACTGTTATTATTCTCATACATTTTATGTCATGTTAGCATTTATACATATTTATAGAACGATTCTTGGTTCTCAGTACCGTAGCTCCTAGGACAAGTGAGTGCACAAACTCCTAGTTTTCATATTCAAGTGAATCATGCCTCCTGCATGCTATACAACATTGTTGCATACATTATAGTGCCAAGCACAGAATTGTTACTAAAAAAAAAAAAAAAAAAAAAAAAAGACCTTGTGGGATCTTAAGGGACGATAATAATATTATTATAGTTCTATGCCAACACCAGAGATTAGAAATGTGGCATTATAGTGAAATGGCGAATCGTGAGACGTGTACGTAATGTGTATAATCAGAGTCAATTTGCGTGTCGAAGCATTTTAAATGATTGCAAAATAGTACGGGCAACCTCCTCCCGCGTGAATAACAGGAAGTTGTTCCAAATTGTAAACGCTCGATATACCATTTTTTTATTTTGATGTACTACTCATTACGTTACCTGAATGTGTCAGTGAATGATCCTTGTAATCAGATTTCATCGCAGTTTTGTAATCACAGTGTGCGCAGGAATACGTCTTCTCACCTGCAATGTAAAAAAAAAAAAAAAAAAAAACCTCTCATGAACAAACTGCAAACTTATTTCAATTGCGCTTCTATAACTATGCTTTTATATTTTGCCATTTTTTTATGGCTATTACTCTGTAACATCCGATAGGTGACGAGTGCTCGCAAACGAGTCCCAGCGTTGACTTACCATGCCGATTAGACAGATGACGGATGATGCTGTTGCGTGTGAAAGTCTTGAAATTGCACGAGTAGCAATGGAATGGTTCACCTAAAACCGAACGGACAAAACTCTGAAAACGCTTTCACACCGGTTATACGATTATTTTTGCATAGACAACTCTCAGCAAGGTCTCATGGGAAAGTGACAAGGTGAAAGTATATTTTGGAATAATTTACTTTACGCTGGGGTTAGCAAAACTTTATCTCACTCACAGAATTTGTCTTAATGAATAAAATGAGAAATTTTACCGTTTTTGTGAGCAGCTATGTGGACCTTGTATTTCTCTTCCATGACAAACTTACGTCCACACGTATCACAGGAGTAATTCCACTGCAATTTGTCTGAAATTAATAAATAAATGAATCATACTTGAAACAAGAGTAATATGCTTGCTAAAAACACTACAAAAAAAAAAAAAAAATAGGGATAACTGATACGTTGGATTCAGTTTTTGCACGTCATTTGAGCAAATTAAATCATAGCTTAGATTTCGCTGTTGCAGACGGGCAATTTATTGAGTTCCCCCATTATTGTCTGAAAGGTAGCATGTTGTATGTACTTGAAAAATTCGAAATTATTAAGAATGGTACGTTAGTTTTGAATGGTGCAATTCCTTCAAAATTGCCTCCACTGTTGCGTCAATTTTTATAATTGCTTGACCCCCTCATCACACAGCCCTTCACTTAAAGTACCCAATCAGAAGTTATGTCCTTTCACTTGGTGGCAACCAATCCCATTAGACCTTTCACTTTGTAGCCCCTCCCCTCCACTTCAAGAGCTAATATCAATCTGGTTTTCCTTCCACTTGTATCAACCAATCCTATTCCACCTTTCGCTTTTGGGGTATCAATGTAAGTTCACCTCTCTGTAATGCACATTCAGATGGTTTTGTTACTGACGATAGTTAAATCACAGAAACCGGCCAACAGTGGATCCATATATGAGTGGAAATAGACAATTGTTTTCAACTACTCTTACTTTTATTTTAAGGCTACTTGACACATGTTTGCATTGCATGTAGGATTTGAAGTTGAATTTTGACTGGGATTCATCGTGCTTTATACTTCTATATCCAAAACCCCCGTGAATAGTTTAGCAACAGTTGAGACATTCGATACAAAGTAGTAGTAAAATTGATTCGTAAAAGTTCTAGATTGAATGTCCAAATTAGGCCTCTTAATTAGGGATGTGTATCGAACAACAAAACATCGATTACTGACAATCAATTAACATTTTCACTAATTAATCGATACGTTGATTAATCGACAACATTACGCAATAACATCTAATTTTTATCCAATTTCTTATTGAAATGTAGCTACTAGATATCGACGTCGCGTCGTCGTGATGGTGTCGAATAATTGACAACTTTTAGAAAATTTCGGAACGTTCTCTTTTGGTTTATTGATCGATTATTGCGATTAATCCATACCCATCCCAACTCATAATGGTGTACCAAATCATTTCCAATTATACATATCTTGAAGAGAGAATAGTAATGAAATAATCATGAGGGTTATCGAGTTGGTGGCAGGTTAAATAACAGGTACATTAGAGTAGCTTGCAATAATATAATATAGTATTCATCATTATATGGAATATTAGTATCAGTGAAGGGGCTTACTACTTCGTGAATCATACTACTCCAATCCAATGGACGTGAACCAACTAAGACAGCCAGGCCTTACATACTCCCTTTATCGAAGTTTTCTCTCAATGAGCTCAACAGAAGTTACGAGTTATCATTATTTTTTCAGACTTGTATTTACCTGCCTTCTGCGCCTCATTAGCGGGATCCAAATGGCGAGATCTCATATGAAAGTTGAAAGATCCACGATCGATAAATTTCCTTTCACATATTTCACAGACGAAGGGCCTCTCACCTGTTCAACATATTATCGATGAAAAAATGACATTTTGGATGACAAATAACAAGGTAACTGAATTGTGAGGCACGAAGAAGGGTACTATAACAAAACGAAAAAGGTTTGGCGGAGATCCTCCTCGCTTAGAGCAGCCAGTTAAATATTAGTACGGAACTGACAAGAACGATTGGACTTTAAATTAATCAATGAACATCATTCACACTTGCTGTCACTAGTTGCAACATTGAAATCATAGGCGACAGGGCTTGGTTTTGATTAAGCTCTAATCATTTCACGGTAACCATAAACTACCTCACTACTCTAGTTGTAACTCATGATCCACAAATAAATATAAAGTGTAATAATTATTTAGACATCCCAGATCACAACTCCTCATAGAACTCAAATAAAGTAGGTATCAATGCCAAGTAAAATATAGGCTGCGCATTAGTGAATTGAAGCCTCACCAGTGTGATGTATTCTCTTGTGCATCTTCAAATTATACGACCGACGAGCTTTAAAATCACACTGATCGCAATTGAATTTATAACCTGAAACAAAATCAACCCAAAATTTTAGTTAATTCAATGTTTAAAATAATACAATGATTTAAACATGAGCAATGTGGGTTCACATCAAAATAATGACGTTTGTCTGAGAAGTGTAGAATCTAACATACAAGAGGGGCCCCCTGAAACTTGAGAGAATATTTATGGTCTTTTCTGTTCTGATTTTCTACATGGTTAATAAACTATTTTCCAAGTTTCACATGAACGGGGTTGGTCTTCAATTGACATTTCTCCATTTTTAAAACGTTAAAACCACTCTCCCTCCCTTCCTGTTACTTTTGGGTACCCCCAAGTATTATTTGGGTGAAGAGGCCAGTAGGCCGGTAAACTTACATTGATATGGGGACGCATAGAGCACTTGGGCCACAACTCAATAGGAACCGTACCGATCTGTAGTACCCACACTGAATTAGTCCCATCAATATGATTGTGATCATGCTATGGAAACAGGAAGCTTACAAGAAAATACTTACCTCCATGCATCCTCATATGGGACTGCAATGAGGCTTTCAAGGCTCCACGATAATCACATTTTGTACAGGCATATGGCTTCTTGCCTGAAACAGTATTGATACAACTATTTACGTCACAGATGACCATTCACTAATGAACGGGATGAAAATAATTAATGTTAGGTGCACATTCTTACCGCTGTGTGTTTCCATGTGGTACCTCAACGCAGCTGGACCCTTCAATATTCTGCCGCAAATCTCACACATAGCACCCCGAGGCCCTGGAGGAAAAACACTTGTATTAAGTAGGTAGTTAGTAAAAAGAAGTAATACATATTTTACTTTTGATCCCATCAACAGAACCATGTTTTAGGCTCATTAGCGTTATTAACTACACTCTCGTCAACCGTGAAATAAAACACACTGTTACTTGTGGCTCGATTACCTGATCCCAAAAATTGTTAGGATCAGATTTGTACGCAGATTCGGGCTCGTACGCCGAGTCTGTGGTAGGAAGAAACTTGTTTTCTGATGGTTCTAGAAGTGAGATCTGAATTTGTATTGAAATTCGGAACTTCAATCTAAAGTACCCTAATTCTTGTGTGGAGGAGATGCTCGTCAGCCCAAACTAGGAACGTTTTTCCTCATCTAAACTTAACCGAGGAAAATAAAGTAGGTACTCGACAAAAATTATCTAACTACCTACTTGAAAACTGTTGCTTTCTTCCGACTATTTTACATCAAAACCCAATTAATAATAGAACCAAATCGACAAGTTGATGAGTCAAAGCACGATCATCTCACCTCTGGCAGGTCTGGACTCCTCTTCATTAGTTGGTTCGGAATCACCATCGTCCCATAAATCACGATCATCACTGGACGCTGCAGCTTCGTTAGAAGCGGTGTTCAAATCTTGTTGGGGAACAACACCCAAAATCGTGATAACTGGTAAGTCATCAGGATGAACTAAAACGAATCGAACGTTCAAACACTATTTTTAAAATATACTTATAATATCAAAGATAGGCTAGTCTGTTTGCTAGTAATACATCTACCAATCTCAAGTACGCCTTTAAAACTCACATTTTCTTGGATTGGAATCACGCTTTCTTCGGCTGAGAATGTTAGCTGCTGATTGAGGTGATTTAGGGCCGTTTCCAGGAGGTTTATTTTCATTCGTCTGGGACTTTCGATTCTCCCACTTCTGGCAGATTTTTACAGCCCTTCCCAGCGTTAAAGTTCCACCTTCAACCAAAAGGCGCTCGATCAGGGATCTATCCTTGAGTTGCTCTATAAGCTTGTCTCTAATGAGGTTGTCCTTTTCGACGAATTCACAACAATCGGCAGCTTTTGTCAACTCATTGACAAAATCACCAATAGACTGTTCGGGTTTCCTTTTGAGTTTGAAAAATTTGAATCGTCCAAAAAGGACGTTTCTGGCCGAATCAAAGTACGTTGTTATTGCTTCAGTAAGTTCTTTGAATGATTTTATCCTCTCTCCAGGACTTTCTTTGCCCTCCAGAGATTCGTAGATCTCCTTACCTTCATTCCCGAGGTGATTGAGCAAAACTCTGATTTTGTCCTCATCAGGAGAATCAGCTCGATCATAAGCTATGAGGTACTCCTCCAGTTTCTGAAACCATTGCTTCCACTCGGCCAGTAGGTCATCTGCATCATAATTGAACAGCGGTGGCGGGAGCACCGTAATGTCACATTCACCAGCCATACCCAATATTCTAACCCATAATTAGATAGATGAAGTTGACAGGTCCCTCATACTATAAACACAATGACAGGACGAAGGCTTACCACTAGAATGTAACTACCCCACAAGAAGCCTAACAAACTTCACATTCAAACTAGTGAAACGTAAATTATGTGCACCTAACGAATACATTGATTGAATAACCACCATGCACAAAATTAAGGCCAAGGGGATCAACATTTATCACATACTCAAGTCTGTGTACACTACACGGCATCGTGGATACTGGGAAGCTGTATCACGTAGTGTCTGATCCCATGGAAGAAGGAAATACCATATTGACCGCTCATCAGTTGGCTAACCCCAAATAATAAATTCTTTATATTGAGACTCTTTCCAGCGAAGGCTTTAGAGCATAAATATTTTTTATTCTCCTGCTAAATAGGAAATAACAGGAAAGCCTATAGGGTTGGTAATCATTATTCTCACTCCATGATTCCTTATCTATGGCAAAAACTATCAACAACAACAACAACAAATATTTGTAGCATCCATAAACATTGTTTGGGTACGATTTCTGAGGTTCTGTTTTTAATTTTGATTGATGTGTTTGATTTTAATAAGTTATCTTCCGTTCTGATTTTATCAAATTCAGATGTTAGGCGGTACACTAGTGACGAACTATTGATTGCTTCCCTCTCATTTCTCCTGATTTAATACATACAGCATTTGTGTTGTCCACTGTGTACTTTCACTTTTTTTTTGAAAAACACAAGATTTCAAGTGCCTATTTTGTCACTCAAAACTAGAAAAATGAATGTTGTGCCATGTTCATCAGTGAGGCCAGACCTACAACTCCGTAATTACATCCAGCCACAACCGATGCTACGAATCAAAGAAGGATTGTGTAATGTCAGATGAAAACTTGACGTTTACACGACGAGATAGTGAGTTATTAGTTATTTATTTCATTTTCTCAATTCCTCCGACAACATGGATATCACGGTGTTCCCGCCTCCTCTGTTCAATTATGATGCGGATGACCTACTTCATGAGTGGACGCAATGGTTTCAAAAACTGGAAGAGTACCTGGTTGCATACGATCAAAATGAAGCTCCTGACGAAGACAAAATTAGGGTACTGTTAAACCACTTAGGAAATGAAGGCAAGGAAATCTACGAGTCTCTTGAAGCCAAGGATAAACCTGGAGAAAAGATAAAGTCGTTTATAGAGCTGACTGAGGCATTGGCTGTGTATTTCGAGTCTTCTAAAAACGTGCTTTTTGAAAGATTCAAGTTTTTCAAAATGAAAAGAAAAACCGGGCAACCCGTTGTGGATTTTGTAAATGACTTGACAAAAGCTGCCACTTGTTGCGAATTCGCTGAAAACGAGCACATCATTAGAGACAAGCTTTTACAGCAACTGAAGGATAAGTCCTTGATCGAACGCCTCCTAGTAGAAGGTGGGTCGTTAACGCTGGAAAGGGCAGTGAAAATCTGTCAGAAATGGGAGAGCCGTAAGCTGCCGACGAATGAGAATAAAACTCAGGGCCCTGGGAATGATCCAGAGCCCCCTATGTCGTCAATGAACCTCAGAAGCAGTAAACCCCGCAACTTGAGCCCTGATAAACGTGAGTGGCGATTTTCTGTCATTAAACCGAATTGGGAAGAATGAAATTGGATCTTGAAATCACCTGGTGGCACTTTCTTTCAGTTCACCTTACTGCTATAACTCTTGAATATTTATAGGTAGGCACAGTCAACAAAGAATGATAGGTGGTTGAAATTGAGACCTGAAAATTCGCTAACATTTTTTTTTTCGCACTTAGTTGCGCTAATCTGTAACACGAATAGTAAATCGATGATTGGATTGGATCTGCCAATGTGAAGTAAACATCAAAATTTAATATAGTAAATATTGTTTCTTGTCATCACATGTATATAATTGCAGGGTTCGTGCCGGTCAGGGAAGTCAGGGAAGTCATGGAAAAGTCAGGGAAATATAAATGGGCACTGGAAGTCATGGAAAAGTCAGGGATATTGGATTTTGGTCAGGGAAAAATCTCAAATCGGGTGCAGAACTGCGAAAAATCCATGATACGCGTCGAAAACCCCTTTACCTTTGTAAGGTATGGTTTATGTAAACCACGTACTCAAAACTTTTATGTGTTTTACCTTGTGATTCTATCTCTTACTTTGTTTTAAGTAAACTTCGTTTTTTATGAATAAAAAAACTTGTTCCTTATATTGTTTTTCTTCATTTGCGCATCTAAAATGTTCGATTCATGCAAAACGTTACTGTTTAAAGGATCCTGAATGAGGGCCAACTGGGCTTATAAAGCCATTGTCAGACCCATGGTCACCTATGCCTCAACGGTATGGTGGCAGAAAACCTGTCAGGCAACGGCTGTGGAGAAACTTACAAAACTCCAAAGACAGGCCTGCCTTGGAATAACAGGGGCAATGAGAACAGCCCCTACTGCAGCACTAGAGGTTTTACTTGACCTTGAACCCCTCCATCTCCACATACAGAGGGTGGCCTACCTGGGGGCCATGAGGATGCTGCAAGCAGGAGTAATAAAACACCCTGCCAGGAAAAATAGCCACGCGTCCAACCTTGACTTTGTCAAGGTAGACCCAGTGGCTTCATCAATCTCTGACAAAATGCCAGAGAGGATGAATTTTGATCTTCCATTCAGAGTAATAATAAAAGATCGTGATTTCTGGAAAGGAGGCATGCCTCAATTAGAGCCAGGATCACTGCTGTGGTTCACAGATGGGTCGGTGATGGATGAAAAAGCAGGCCTGGGGATAAAAGGCCCCAGATTTAGCCTGTCTAAGCCCCTTGGGGCCTTGGCCACCATCTTTCAAGCGGAAACCCATGCAATAGATATTTGTGCCCAGGAGATCGCCAGGAAAAGACTAAAGGGCGCAAAGATCTATATTCTATCAGACAGCCAGGCAGCATTAAAGGCCATCTCGGCCTTCTCCATAAAATCAAAGCTCACCTGGAGCTGCCTAAACTCCCTCAAGATGGCTGCCCATGGCAACAAATTGACGCTGCTGTGGGTGCCGGGTCATGAGGGCATAGAAGGCAACGAAGAGGCGGATCGCCTCGCCAAACAGGCATCCACGTCAAACCCAATTGGACCAGAACCTTTCCTTGGCATCACGGAGAGCTTTATAGCCCGAGAAGTGGGGAAGTGGGTTGACAAGCAGAGAACAAAGCATTGGCAAAGCGCTCCAAAAATGAGACAAGCCAAGCAGTTCGTACGCTTTTCCAGAAGGAAAGCCAGGGCTCTCCTTTCCCTCAGCCGGAAGGACATAAAGGCCGTCACAGGCCTCCTAACTGGCCACTGTCCAGTCAAGTACCACCTCAAAAAGATGGGAATATGCAGGACAGATGACTGTCGACTTTGTGACTGTGAGCCAGAGACAGCAGAACACATACTCTGTAACTGTCCAGCGCTTGCATACAAAAGATTTAAGCACCTTGGTAAGGGCATCCTCAGTCCCTCCGAGGTTGCAAAAATCGATGACAACAGCCTGCTCCACTTCATCCGGGAGGAGGCTGTAAACCGTCTCCTCACTACAAATGTTGTAGTGTAGGAACAGGGGTATAATGTCACAATAGACCCACTTCGAGGTCTACGTGACCAAAGGCATAAGCCTATCAAAGCCCCCTTTAAAAAAAAAAAAAAAAAAAAAAAGGGATCCTGAAACGTTGTGAAAAGTCAGGGAAAAATCGAAATTTTTGGTCTGGAAATCAGGGAAAAGTCAGGGAAATTGAAAATTGAAAATCGGCACGAACCCTGAATTACTATGTGGACTACCTTCAGACTCTTCTAATGAACCCAACTACCCCAAAGGCAGTGAAATATATCATTTCATTGGAACTGTTGTAGGTGCTGAACTCCCTGTAGTGACGATTTTAGGTGTCGTCCCGGAACTGGTTGACGATGGTCCTAAGCCGCCAACAGAGTCGAATTTGTGGGACGGCGATGATTCAAGGGGATACAGCGATTCCCGCGAATACAGTGATCATGATGAGAAACCTTCAACGAAGAGGACGGGTAAGAAACCTCTTAACCTAATTAGGTAGTGATTGGTGTATGGATAAATACCTAAATTTAGGTTTGCTATGTTCACTATTCTATTTCGTGTCAGCAGGTCCAGAAAGCTCAATGTGTGATGTATGCGGAAAGATATACGCACGCCCTTGTCATTTGAAACGTCACTTGAAGGTGCACAGTGGTAAGTTCAATTAAGTTGGTTTCATTGTTTGTTTCAATTTATGGCCGCATCTCGTTTTTTTAATGGTTACAACTTGCTTGACCTACAGTTCAATAAATAGATATTGAATGAATGAGTCGTGACCTCAACTATTATAGTCGTGCACTTATATTTTAGCCACCTATTAGTCTTGCCAGCTCTCATAAATCCCTTTCTGTTTCAGGAACTAAGCCTTATGAATGTACCAAATGTGATTTTCGCGCTGCCCTAAAGTCAACAGTGAGTTCTCATATGAGAGTCCATGAAGGTCAGTATTGGGACGATGAAAATTTAATAAACATTTTTTCTTCTCTTAAACCTTCCCTTGGGGATGTTATATGTACCTATCAACTAGGTTGATGAGGAAAACTGAGTTATTTTGAAACATTACGGTGGTACAAGTTTCACATGACAGTTACAGCGGAAACAGCTCATCCCTTTTCATCGTTAAAACCCCGTTTAAAAATCAATCCTTCCTGTTTCAGGACGAAAATTCTCCTGTGATATGTGTGACTTCAAAGCTCGTAGGTCTTACGGCCTCAAGATGCACAAGATGACTAACCACTCGAGTGAGTCTAAAATATTGCTGATATTAAAGACTTGAGGTAAACGACAAATCATCATTACATCACCATTTGAAATAGCTACCATACCCCTTGGCGCTGGCCTCTTGAATAACACCCCTCCACTCTGTTCTATCCTAAGCTTTCCTCCTCTAATTTCTAACCCAAATCTTCCTCAAGTCTTTCTACTCAAAATATCTGCTCATCAATAAAATTATTGTTGGGAACACCCAATTCATACGACTTATAGTTGATTCATTTTGTTAGCCGAAAGGCCGTTCAAATGTGAAAGCTGCTTTAAAGGGTTTCCTGATCTTGGGGCTCTGAATTACCACAAAAAAGTTCGACACCCATCATCTGTTGACCCGCTCCTTGGAGCAGCCCCTCCCGGAGAGATAGATAAACCAGGTCAATTAAAGTTATATATATTACATATATTATACTTGACTACATACTAGATTATACTTGATTACTCATAATATTCATAGTACGTTGTAATCAGTGCTCACTCCTCATTTCAGATGACAATCAATTTAATTACACCTGTGATACCTGTGGACACAAATTCATCAGTGAATTCAGATATAAGCTACACATTGAAGGCCACAAAGGTGAATCCTGAACACACATGAATGATCGTTGGATAAGTAGGAGTTGTATTGAGTGGTGTTCTGTCAGCAACGTTGGAACTACTAACTTTATTCTCCAATTGGTTTCAGGGGAACCCTACCACTGTTACGCTTGCAATTTCAAAACCGTTAGCCGGAATAGCATCATTCGTCACTTATCTCGACAGCATGGTAAGACTAAACGTACTTACTACCTCATTGAAACTAAATAGTAATGCTACAATTATTGGAAAATTGTTACAATGAGATTGTTTCAAATTGCATTATTTTTTTTATTATGATACAGGTTCTCGGACGTTTACTTGCGACATTTGTGGCTTCAGTACAAATTGCCGGCGTAGGATGCACGGTCACAAAAGGATTCATGGTCAGTGTTATTGCTTACTGCATTATAATTTTTGTTTCCTTGTCTCCATCTTGAAAAATGGCGGTTACAACATGTAACTAATTCCTGTTGATGGAACATGAAAAACAGAAATTTGATTGAATTTACTGAGCGTAAACGTAATATAAATCATTAAGCCCGACCAATTCATCTCATGAGTTACATAAAAAAAACTGGTATATATGCATGTAATAAATCAATTTATGTATTTTCATGTATTGTGACAACATGACTTGAGATCTAATAGAGTTTGAAAATCAATTGGAATGGTTTTGATGTTCATGATTAGCATAATTCTATAACTGAACCAAAATTCGGTGAAAATCATGGAACCTCACAAGTCTATGATAGTTCTGTGGGCACCTCCTAAAGCCCACAGCTACTCAAAATGGTAGAATCCGTTAATTGCTCACATTTCGACGCACATACCCACGCTTTTGGAAGTGAGGGCCTGATGATGTCAGTTGAAAACTGGTGGACGAGGAGATTCTAATGAACGAACTTTTGATACCTACATGTTTTCAATACGTTTTCTGAAAAACAAAACAAGATAACAAGAGATTATTTCTTATCTGTTTTGATTGAGATCACACTCTGTTACAGGTGCCAGGAACATTGCTTGTGCTTTTTGCGAATTCAGGTCGTATAAGCGAGCCACTATGACAGCCCACTTGCGACGGCATACTGGTGAGATTTCAATCACGTCGTCTCAAATCACTCTTGATCATCTCGTCGCCTCTTTTATTCAATTGTAGATACCATACGGTTCGTTTAAGCCAAATTGCTGAACTTGTTGCTGTGTTACACAAATAGAAACTCTTTTCACATGAGTTCAGGAGGATGCAGCAATCAATTTTGAATTTTTCATGAAAAACTATTGTCACTGGGACCTGCCACAATTATCTACAATTTTTTTAAATAATAATGATTGGAAAACCATGCTAGTTGCAACTTGAGTGAAGTTGTCCGTTCCTAAAAGATTATTCCTATGTACGATGACGTCCAGAAAGTAAGGTTACAAGGGCTGTGCAGGACTAAGGGATTTTTGTTTTTCAGAGTTGTCAACACTGGTAGGTAGAGAGGTTCCTAACGGTCAAAACAAATCATCAAACGCCTCATTCCGTTACAAAATGTCGTCACAGCAGCCAAACAGTTCGTCCACCTATCGCAGGAATTTCTAGAACAGAATGAAAGGGAGTGTGAAACTTCACTTGACTCAATAGCGACTTGTGATGGGTGTCACTATACTCCGAGTGGCGCCATACCCATTCACCATCAACCAAAAATTCAAAGTTCCAATTTTCAGAGAGGAAGAGTATGGCATCTGTCTTTTGGGTCCGGAAAGGGATATTATTGGTCGATTTTATGCCTAAAGGAACCACCGTAAATGAAGCTGCATAGTGTGAGACACTCAAGAAGTCGAACAAAAATCAAGGACAAAAGGAAAGGAATAGTGATGTGTCACTCCTTCACGACAACGCTGAACCTCATTCAGGACCTGCTTGTTTCATTTGGGTGGGATATTGTGACTCACTCATATCTATATTTATGATATCGAAATGCGGTTTGTTGCATATGATTCGTCTTTTTATGCGCTTCAAAGAAATGTGCATAATATGCAAAATGTGCATAATATTATGGGTCATCTGTAAATGTGCATATGGGTCATCTGTAAACCCCAACTTTCGATCTTCCGCCTGATGGGCTCAAGGGCTACAACTTTTTCTTCTGGCATTTTTGCTCAGATCAACAGTTTAGGTAGGAAATGTATTTGAGCCGTCTTAAAATGAACACCCTGTATATAAATAAGGGAATTCATGAAGGGACTTTCACTTCTAGGATCACAAGCCGTTCCTAATTCCCTTACACTCAGAAAATGAAAAAAGTAATTATGCTAGGTATTTCATTTTATTGGTAAATTTACCTACTTGTTTATTTAATTATTTGTTTAAGGAAATAATTTTATTTTAATCTTTTTTGGTTTATCATCTTCGATATTCTTCAAAATGTTCCAATTTTTTGCGGGCCGCACATATTGGCCAGGAGGGCCGCATACGGCCCGCAGCTTGTCCCCCTTCCCCAGGTTATCGCCAACGGCCATACCGCGTAGAACACACCGGTTCTCGTCCGATCACCGAAGTTAAGTTACGCCGGGCGTGGTTAGTACTTGGATGGGTGACCGCCTGGGAACACCGCGTGCTGTTGGCATTTCATTTTTGCTAAATTTAACATTTGAGGTTTCGAGCAAGGAGTTACTTTCAATCGGATTTGTAACCCTAGGGAAACCCATTTTTTCGAGTGCCCATCCAAGACACTTTCTACTGGTTCCAGAAGGATTTCATGAAGAAAGATCAGTACCTATGGTCATTCATTGACCTTCTGATGTAGCTCCAGTAGTACCTAAATCGCTACATTTCATGAACCCCCTAATAGGGACAATGATGCTTCATATTAGATATTATTGGTCGATTTTATGTCTAAAGGAACTACCATAAATGCAGCTGCATAGTGTGGGACACTCAAGAAGTTGAAAAAAAATCAAGGACAAAAGGAAAAGAATGCTGACTTGTGGTGTGTCACTCCTTCATGGCAACGCGAGACCTTGTGTTGTCTCACTCAGGACCTGCTTGTTTCATTAGGGTGGCCCCAGACCTGGCACCATCGGATAAATGGCATCATCTTTTCAATAAATTGAAGGAGTTTTAGGGTGAATAGCAACATTTAATGACGAGGAGGTCCAGAATGTTGTCGAAAAATGGCTTTGTGAGGTGGAGCTGATGGTATACAAACACTGGGATAACGAGGATATGAAAATGTATTGACCTCACTGGCGATTATGTAGAGAAATAATGTGTAGTTTGACAATCATCGTGTAAATTTTCAAAATACTCACCCCTCAATTTTCGTATGTTCTGTATTGAAATGTTGCCGATTTCAAATAAGCGTCAAAAATGTATCGTTTGTGTTTTTACAGGAGAAAGGCCTTTCGAATGCTCCTTCTGTGGATATAAAGCAGCACAACGTGGGACACTAAGAAAACACATCGACGTTATGCACAATAAGAACAGTACTTGTAATAAAAAATCGAAGGCCGTGATTCGCGAAACTCCAAATGTTGTTTCTGGTCAATGTGTCAGCTCTAGTCAAAACGATCCCCAAGTTTATCCACAGAATAACCCGATAGTTGATACAACCTACAATCCACATCCTCTTGGTCAACCTTATCCCAATCCCCACGTACCGCCCAACAACCAATCGGTGTATCTACCTCAAAACTACTATAACCCACATACCAACACGTATTATAGCAATCCAACTGTTGATATGGGCCATAATAATTCGCCATTTGATTTGGACCAATTCGTTCGATCTAACATGATAAGTTAATGTTCAACATTGCTATTAGTATATGTGCTCTCTGAGATCCGCCGTGTACGTTTCGGTGTTGGCAGATGGTGGTGTCTAAATCCAATTTTGTAACATCAACCTGCATTTCAATCAAGAGCTCTTGATCCATTATGGACAGTCTGGTTCATTGTATGCTCAATTGCTTACTTGGCAATAAAACCGCTCCGACCAAGTGTCAGGCCGAGTGGAGTTATTTTAGGGAGACTCCAAGAGATGTCAGTGAGCAGATGCTGTTTACATGGGCAAAGTGCAAATTCAAGTGTTTGCTATTCAATTCAAAATAATGACGGCAAATAGCTAAAACTGTTTTAGACGCCCTTCAATTTGGACGAGAGGTGCTAGGGCTCTGAAGGGCCACAGGCGTGGAAAAGACTCCACTGGTTCCCTCCCTGTCTCTATGTACGTTCCGGTGTTGGCAGATGATGGTGTCTAGATCCAATTTTGTAACACCAACCTGCATTTCAATCAAGAGCACTTGATCCATTATGGACAGTCTGGAGTTAGGTTGGGAAATATTGGTGAGCAGAGGCGATTTACATGGGCAAAATGCAAATTCAAGTAAACTTTGACGTCTTTGAAGGTACTAGCTCTAAATTTCTCTTCATTTCTTTCCATTCAGATCAAAATAATGACGGAAAATTCAATTTTCGTGGGAGGTAATAGCTAAAACTCTTTTAGACGCCCTTCAATTTGGATGGGAAGTGGTAGGTTCTGAAGGGCCACAGGCGTGGAAAAGACTCCAGTGGGAGGGAGGCAATATATCTTTTTATAGGGACACTCCAAGTGACATCACAAAGTGCTGTTAAGTCATGCAGCTGTAGAAAACGGTTTCTAAATTTAAAAAAAAACGGAAGTTAGGGCTCATAGTTCCACAAATCTCTCAGAGCGTCCTCAAAATAACTATGTTCAAATTGGTACCTGAATTGTGCAATATTGAACATCACTAAGTCAAATGAACGTGAATGTTCAGTCACGACTTGTAATATATTAATGGTGTATGTATTCGTACTATGTAACATATAATGTGTATATATTCACCTGGAACAACCCCATTTTCCATCAGGAAATTTAAGCGGTTGATGAAAAAAATCGATCTGTAAGAATCATTCATCCAATTGTTTAAAACAAGAATGGTGCAATAAACAATGCTACTGATCCAAATTTGTGTATTGGAAAAGTGTGTTGATCCAAGTTTTTCCTTCGTCGTCAAAGAACAATCAATGAACCAATAAACATGGGACTGAGACCATCAATCTCTTGCTGTAGTGATGACCGATGGATTTCAAGGCTCAAGTAGAGGCAGAGCAGCCGGATGATACTGTTGAGGCACTGATCTTCAGACTAATGGATGCCTACTCTATGATGTTATCAATAAGTTCATTGTACATCTTATAAATGTTTCCATCGATGTGTTTGACAACCTTTCTCGCTTTTCTCAGTTCGTAAAGTCAATACACCTTTTTATTCGTTCGATTAATTGCTTGTTCAATTTCTATATTCTACATAAAAGGTTATGGGCCAAGATCACGTGAACTGTGTAGGGTTGAGTATGATCGGTCTATGAGCGATTCTTGCTGTAGTGATGACCAATGGATTTCAAGGTTCAAGTAGAGAAGCTGGATGGTTCGAATAATGGGAGCAGATGGAAGAGACAAATTAATTTGATCTTGAAACATCAAAAGATACGGCCTCCCATTTTAACGCTAAAATGGTAATACATTAAATCGTTCAGAAACAATCACAAATTAACAGCATTTTGAATTTTTATCCAGTGTTGTCATTTCTGACATTCTGACTGGAGTTTTTAGTCTCTTCTAAAGTGAGTTGAAGAGTGTGTTTTAGTATCTTCTACATTTTCATAAAACACTGAGTTGGTCATGAGTAACCACGCAATGCTACAGGTGAATACTCGGAGTAAATAATGACACAGTAAATAATTAAGGCTTACATGTACCTACAAACAAAATTACAATGTTCATCAGAATTTTAGGGAGAGACACAAACAGGAGCAACCGTCAAGCGCAAGAACAAGAAAAAGAGCAAATTACCAAGTATATTGGAAATGACTTGAAATCAGTAGATCTCAAAATAAGTTTGTACATCGCAGCCTGCGGGGAATTGCCGTTGAACGACATACATCCCAGCCCGCCAGCTATTTCGTCTGATTCGAACCGGATTGAAAACGCCTGTCTTTTGTCTGTAAATGACAGCATACCGCCTCCTGAGAGTTTGCTGACTTTGTTGAAACAACCTGAGGGCCTGGTATTGTCAACTAGGACTTATAGCGTGGTGAAATGGTTGACGATGGGGTTGGTAGAACCAAACATCACTTACTTGGAACCTGCGACGTATCAGGATACCCTGAAGTTGAGCGATCCTGATAGTAAAACCGCTTTCGAGCCGGAGCCTGAGGCGATTTTCTCGTTGAAACCTCACTATTTGTCAACGTTGGAGCAGGAATGGGCGTCCAGAACGAGTTATGATGATACAAGCTACGCCTTCCTACCGTGCAACGTCGAGTATCTACATTGTTTGATTTATAAGGGTCTCGTTTCTAATCGTCTAGAAAAAGACGGCTCACTTATGCTATACACAGACCTGAAATACTGCGTCAACATCGCTCCCTCAGCCTGGACATGGGGTAAAAGCATGTTGGGAATTAATCTCAAAGTGATTGCAATGGTTGAGTTTGTAGATAGTATTTTGAATGTTCGAACTGAAGAAGTGGAAGTGACACATTCCGAATTGGGTAACACCACTCTGAAGAACCACAAGCTATTGGACTCGACTTATGGCAGGATACGGTACTTGCTGGTGTACCCTCAAGAAAAAAGGCATCCGCCCTTCATGATGCAGTCAGCGCCTGAGAAAAAGAATATTGTTCAAAATACAGTGGCTCTAGCATGGGCGATCGTCATGTGTTTGGCGCTCGTGATTCCTGCCATGAAACATGTTGAAAACGACACACCACTAAATTAGCGACATTTCAACAACGTACCGATAACATGGGAATAAAGATATGAAACAAAAGCATTTTTGAGTGTATGAATACCTATTCACACTGTGATAGTTGGAGGGTCATTCTCACGAAATGGTTCGGGTAAGATTTGAACAAATGGTAATGGGTTTCGGTACTAAAAGGTATTTTTTCTATAGACAATTTTGCGTACTTGCCAGCGCATATGCTCCTAGAGTGTTGAAGTAATTGTTTAATTACTAAAAACTTGATTTCAATGTTGAAAAGTCAGTCCTTCACCCATGTCACAAACTGTTGATTGCCAAATTCAAAAACCCAGCACGATCATTTCGTCAGTCCTTCGCCAAAACACAAAAGCACTAAGGGTGAAGGACTGGCGAAATGATCGTTTTCGGTTAAGTCAACAGTACAGCTGTTATACTTGGGAATATATTTTCCCTTCTTCTTGAACCTTACCATCAACATGAGCAACGACAAATTATACCGATTACCAAACTGATGGTAGAGCGCCAAGGACTGACGACCAATAGTCAGGGGCTTGTTCCGGAGCACATCACACGCCTTCGGCACCACACTGTATACTGAATTACCTCACTTTTAAATTTATTATTCGAACAAGTTAAATAAAGTTAGTTAGGCGCTGCTGACGGTCTCATTTCATTACAAATACATTAAAAGACTTAGGTGGATTTTTTTGGGATATTATGTGAACATTTAAATTTTTGAAAATGTCTACTTCGAATTTCACGTTTTTGTGAGAATGACCCTGGAGGAAAAGGATTGTTGCCGAACCCTCTTCGTGACTGAGGCGTGGCAATCGTTCCCTGAAGAGAAAAAACGCTTTAACTTTTTTCCACAACGGTTCATCGTTTACTGTCCAGCTCTTTGATAGGCCTTGCTATACCAAAAATAATTGGAGTAATGAATGATTGGCTGATGTGTGTTCTAGATGGTGGTAAGATGGGAAGTAAGCTAACCATATTCAGTTACACTAATTCATTCCCTCACCAGTTAATTGATTCCTGGAGCTGATTTGTGTGGTATCGACTCCCAATGAGTCGATGGTAACTTGACTTTTTTCGCCCTACTGATACCTTCACTGTACTTGAGAAGCCCAGTTGAAAAATGAAAGCAGTTTTGTAGTAACGAAGAACTGTATTTTACATATTTACATTGCAATATATAATATCTTAGTAATCCCTTACGCTCGAATCCCATTCAATAAATTAATATCAGAGCTACAATAATAATTGATATCACGCAAATTAAGCATTAGAACACATTTAATTTGGAAAAAAAAATCACTTCTTCTTTTGTACGTTTGTAACCATTTTAACTTTACCGGGGAAATTCCTAGTGAGTAGATGATCGTCGACGTTTTTCATGAGATCTTTTTCATGCTGGGATACGTCTTTGCCTCTGGTGAAGGAAAGAACAGCGGCGTGAGCTGCTTTTCCTCTTTTGGCCGTTCCCGGGAGCATTTTCAATTTGAATTTGTAGCTGAGGAGAGTATTGTACGGAGCGACAACAGGTAGAGCGTACAACAGCTCGTCGTCCGCGTGAGGCTGACCGGTGAAATAGTTGACGATGTCGACGTCCGCCGTAACCTGAACTTCTTGGTCTTCCTGGTCATCATCGGCCTCCCTGTTAACAGATACTTGGGGTTTGGGAGGCTGTTTTTGTCGCTGTTGAGGGCCTGTTTTCACGGACTTTTGGTCTTCTTTGCCCTTCTTCTTTCCTCGTTTGGGTTCTTTCTTTTCACCGGCCGACTGCAATATGGACATACGAAGTTGCTTCTCCTCCTCATCCTGATCCTTGTACTTTTCTTTGATCTTCTTCAGTTTGCTCCTCTGACCGCGTTTCATTTGTTGCTGAACAGAAGTCTTTTGAGGCCTGGAATCCTCGTCCGATTCATCTCCACTTTCAACAAGTTTTTTATTTTTCTGATTTTTATTTTTCACCTTCAGATTTGCAATATCTTCAGAAAGAACCTCTGGAGTGACTCGAGCCAGTTGGCTTTCATGCTTGAATTGATCCTGAATTGACACAGGTTCAAGATGTAGTTCTGTATCTGGGTAGTTCTGATCATCTGCATCACCTTCAACCTCTTCAAGCACTGGTTCCATTTTCTTTGTAGTTTCAAGGGGTTCTTGGTCATCTTCTCCATCACTAATAACGAGTTCCTCGGCATCTTTCTCGTTCTCATTCTGAATTTGCTGCTCTATATCCTCAGTGTTTCTAACACATCTTTCACCTTTGTGCCTCTCCAAAGACGACTCTTCGAGGCGAAACAGAAAACCAAATCCTAGAGCCAATTGCGTTGGAGCCAGATAATTCTTCGTTCCTCTGATCATGAAACTACCCGGCGTCAAGTACTCACCAGCTGGAGCAGTTTTAGACACTTGATGGTGATGAACCCACCAGGCAGGGCATAGAACATTCACCGACCAACCAGCACTGTAAGACACAGCCATCGTTCCTGCCTCGCTCAGGGTTTTCGGAGGAATAGGTTTACCTGAAGGATTTTTAATGACCACGCTACTCGCGCCATGTAAATCAGCATGGACATAAACGTCACCTTGTGTCATATATCTCTTAACAATCAATTCGTTCTGCTGCACGTCTCTCCCTCCTATCACTAAATAATTTTCCGAACTAATAAACCAGAGAAACTTTTCAAACCAACACGTTTTCCGTGCTTTGGTTATAGCTGTCATCGTGTGAATTTCTTTTAGAGTCTGTTTCGCCTTCTTTTCAGCCGATTTGATAGCTTTTCCTTGAGACTCGAGCGTTTTCTTCTCTTTGAGGGCAGCATTTTTCTTGTTATCGTAATAAAGTTTGGCATTCGCGTGAGCGGATAAATCTAAATTTACGTCGATAGGAGTTGGGGGGACCTCTTCCTCCTCGTACGGATCACTCAATGACAAAGTTATGTGATTCACTTCCAAGCGAAGTTTTTTAATGATGTTAGCAACTGGGTCATTCAAGCTTTGCGCCTCTTTGATTGCCTCGCCAATAGAATCCCACGACATCTGAGACACAATAAGAACCCTCACAGCATTTATCGCCTGCTCAACCAAGTCGCTATTGCACATTATCAATTCAGCCTTTTTCCTGTCTACTTCTTGTTTTGAGGCCAATTCTATCATCCTGCCCTTCTGGTTTTCTTTAATTTTATCCACTTTATTCATTGCTTCTTTCTCCATATTCAAGGCTTTCAGTTCAATTTTCTGACTTTCAAGCTTTGAAAAAAATTCATCAACAGCAGCGTTGAAGTTATCCGTTTCAATGTAAGTCCCATTTTCAAGATGTTTGAAAAGAACAGGATGAAATTCCAGATAAGCCACAAGATCATCTTGATCAACCCTTTTTTCGTGTTTAGTGATAATGTACCCTTTATTTAGGACAGTCGCAACTTTTTTGAAAATTTCATCAGCTTCACTCAAACTTTTGGCTAGAGCATTTAGTTGATCTTCACGGAATTCGGGCCCGACTTTGTAGTTTTTTGTTAAGCCAGATGATATTAGAGCGTGTTCGAGAAGGTGGGAACCGTAGTCGACAAAAGGCAAGAGAGATTTGTGTAGTTTTTGGCCAGACAGTTTCTTCTTGGCATCTTCGCCGGTAGGGAACAATATTTCCCTCAGTTTTTCTACGTTCAATGCATCATCTGCTGTCCTCGCTCGATCAGCAGGGTACGTTTCTTTCACAGCAAATTTGAAACGGTCTCCTTCAGAGTGCGGTCTCAAAACGTTGAGAATCATCAGAGAATGATCTGCCAGCAAAATATTCCCTCTATTGAACAACTCTAAAATAACGTTGTACCTAGCATCGCCACTACCAAATTTCACTACAACAATACGGTCAGTTCCTAACTGCTCGATGGAATCAATTCTTTTGTTTTTGATGTGTTTCCTCAGTTTCATAGTGAAACCAGAAGGGCTCACGTTTTTAGGCCAATCGAAATTGGTAGTGTGAAATCGGGCACCTGATTCCATTAATAGTACGCATTTTTCTTCACCTCTGTGTAATTTGAACAGGTATGTTTTAGAATCCACGTCATATACCTGGTTCACCCGCATGCCAACCACCTGCTGAAGTTCCAACACAACAGCAGCTACATCTAGGGAGGTGAACACTGTCTTCATCTTGCCACGAAATTATATCGCAGGGTGTAAAGGGAAATATCGACAACTACACACTACACACAAAAACCAAATCCATCACAGTCGCACAATAGTTATACAACTTTGCGAAAATAAGCAACGAGTACTAAAACGACGAAATCGAATCAAGCACGAGTATTACAAATTCATTATTTACGTATTACTATACGATCAGTAATAACTTTATAACCTGCAGAAGGTTGTGGTCAGTACTGCCAACAACGCGAAACCAAAATCCGTAGGTCCCTTTGTAAAATCCAGTGATCCACTAATTTTTAGAACCTGCAGATCGTATCGTATATTTTTCAGAGCCTGTAGATCGTATCGCTCGATTTTTATACAAACCAACTTTTGACGATAACGAAAGGACATCGTACAGAAATGTAACTAATAGACGAAGCCACTATGACTTGTGTCCATCATTGCAATAACTGGACACAAAAATTGAGAAAAATTAGAAGAAAACTTATTTTATGGATAATGATCTCTTGTTATTTACCTAATAGTTCTGATTGTTCTTTCTCCTTGCCCACAATTCATTCTGCACGCTTTGACCCATCATAGCGTTCGTATGTTCAGTTTACCATCTTGTGATTTTCGCGGTTTCCAAGTAGGGATGTATGATACTTCGAAATGTATCGATACGTATCGTATCGATATTTATAAAAAGTGGAAAAATTCTATGGTGGAACTGGAACACTGGAAGGTTGTATCCAGTCCTACTAGATGCTGGAAAGAGTTGAATGAGTGATCATCTCCATTTTTATGTCAAGGTTGTTGACAAATGGTGGGATTTCAGGCATGGTAGCGATCAGGCTTTGTAGTGTTCTGTGAAACTTGGAAGTAGGTAAGACATTTTCTTTTAAAGATCCTTGAAAAAAGTATCAGTGTCGATACCGCAAAAAAAGGAAAAGTATCCCGATACATTGCAAAAAACGTATCAAAAAGTATCGATACTTTCTCATAAAAGTATCGATATTTTGAAGTATCGATACTTTTTATACATACCTATTTCCAAGTGTTGGAGTGAATGGAGGAATATAACAATGTGCGACTCTTCGATCTGATTTCATCGTGATACATGTGACCAAACGAAGGTTTAATCGACTGAAAAAAGATCTTTTTGGCCCGCCAGGCAGGAGAAGCGAAAGGTTGGGAATCGCAAGATCATACCATAGTGTACTATAAGGATTTTGCGAGAAATGTGTAAGTATTTATAACCCTCATTGAACGTTTGGTCAGTTTTGACCGCAGTTTAGTTTGACTTTACAAGTGTCCACAAGAACTGAAGTTTGCACTGGCACTGCTTTCAATATCTAAACTAAGAACGAAGGGAAAATATAGTTGAATCAAGCTTACTCAAGGAACTTACTCAAGTCCGAAACCTTGTGGACTTTCCTGAGGAACTTCCTGAGGTACTCTAATGAAAATTCAAAATTCTGAAGTCAACTTTTTTTCAGGATACCTTACTGATCGTAGTTCCGGCCGGTTCCTGTTCTACAATGGCTGATCCCAGTAAGTCGCGTCTACCAATATTTCTAATTACTAGGCTTGATAAGAGCTAGTGATCCCAACACTTCATTCGACAGAAGTTACAGAAGGTTATTTGTGATAAGTGTCGACTGAAGTGTTGTGATCACTATTTCTCCAGCTTGTCATTCGGTAAATGCTGTGGTTCTGGAAATACACCTATAGAATCGACGTAGTTAAGTACCTTAGATCCGTTTAATACTATAAATTAATAATATAAACATGTGTATTAAACAGAGCTAAGGTAACTACGTAGATTCTATTGTAGGTGTATTCCCAGAACCACAGCCCTTACTGGATGAGAAGCTGGAGAAAACTCTGGAAGTTGATGAATCTACTATGTTGAGACAAGGTGAGTCTTTATACTCAACTAACCGATACCCGTGCGCTGCACGGGTCCGCGTGCTCTCTCAGCTTATGCTGACTTATCCCAATCACTCCCACATGGTCTCGAGGGTGTGCATCGAATTACAGCGCCCTAGGGTGCACAAGAGATAATTCAGCTTTATCGCTCACGAAGCTGATCTTACATCCTCCCAATCACTTCCCGTGGTCTCATAAGGCCGTGTATCAAATTTCAGCGCTCTAAGATGAACAGGATGGAAGTTAGACCCGACCTGATGTTTAGAACCTTGGCCAACTTCGCTTGACAGCGACATTCCCGTTGATAGGTAGACGCATATTAATAATTATTAGTACCATCGCGTCGGAGTGCTTGAAAACAGATAGAAGTTATCTGTATTGTCAGATGTAGGGAGCGGGTATGTGGAATCTAATATCAACAGAAACCATCCCTGCAACTTTCTGATCTCAATGAATCAATCCCTATCATAATATGATAATATGACAAACTTAGAGTTTTATATAATAGAGTAAATTATAATGATGTTGAGGGATGTCGAGGGTCGGTCAAATGACCGACCCTCGAACACCCTCAACATCATTCTTACTGACGGTCAAAAAAAAATCACACACACGTAAATTATAGTGTGCAATGATACGGAATATAACTCTGGTGTAGTTTTCGGTCTTTGACGAAAGCAGTAGATTCGAGTGCCGAAGAATTAGTACATTAAATGTACTAATTCTTCGGCAATCGAATCTATTGTGGATTTCAAATTTTGAAATCCACAATAGATTTAATCGTAAATAATATATTATATACAGCATGGTTGAATAGATTGTCATTTTTTATTTTTGTATAGAGAATTGTGCGCCAATGAGCCTTGGAAATTCGTTCTTGGACGAGTTCATTACCGAAGATCAGGACTTCGTGCTGAAAGAAGAACCAGCTGAAGAGATGACCATCAAAGAAGAAGAAGAAGAGGAGTTGGTGCTAGATCATGACGTTAAGATCAAAGTAGAGCCCACTTTCGAAAATGATGTTTTGAACACTGAACAAATTGATTTGGATGTTGTGAAGGAAGAACCTGATGACCCTGGTGAGTTTGGCCATTTTTATCTGTGATTTCGTACATTAAATATACCGGGAAGATTTACAGTCATGTCTCGGACTTAACACAGATGCGGTATTGAGTACCGTTTAGCGTCCTGTAGTGGGTTAAATATTTACGTAAATACTTCCTGTAGGATATTTTCAACAATGTATTTATGACTGTCCTCTTCCAGATGAGTCTACCACCGGTCAAGACGTCCGCAAAAAGCCGAGAGTATCCAAGAAAGCTATCCAGGGGCGGAGCGAGAAATCCAAGAATGGTGAGTATCATTCACTTTTCGAGAGTTGAACGTCCTTTTAAGAGAATTAGTTTTCAAACCGATTGAATGGTACTTTTTTGTTGCTGGCGTTACTTATTTTATACTTATCATATGTTTACAGCTAAGCCGTACGAATGTCATACATGTCACTACAAATGCAAATCCCTGTCGAACCTTGAGGTTCATATTCGTAGTCACACAGGTTGGTGTTGCATTATAATTTTGATTGGAAAAGCCCTCCGACTAATATAATTATTCACAAATTCACTATTTAAACATAATTGTTCGTTTTCTAGGCGAAAAGCCTTTTGCTTGCGACCAGTGCGACTATCGAGCAGGAATCAGGACCCATCTCGCCAACCATAAGAGGATACACACAGGTAGGTGAGAGAGGGTAATATAAATATCCAGCAAGTTTATATATTCTAGTTTTACAATTCTCCGCATTTGTGTCTTATTTATATCAAGGCTCAGTCCTGCACTGGGAGTTTTGGTGGAGGTCACACACAACAGCCGTTCAATAAAATTAACTCAATCGTTGTTTGCAGGTGAAAGACCTTTCGAGTGCAAGTTCTGTGGCTACCGGGCATATCAACTTGGAAATCTGCTTGAACATGAGCAAATTCATAGAGGTATGTTTTATATTGGTTGGAAAACATCTTGACATGCGTTCTCAGTTGTGAAAGGTTATCGAAAACCCATTTGCGTCCATGTTATCCTTTGGTTTATTATCTTCGACAATAAACCATTGGAGTCACCCAAGGAAAAAAAGACACAATTAACCCTTGAAAATTAGAGAAAGTTTCAAAAAACTCTGCAAATTCTTGACACAACGGTTTATTATCTTCTTTGTGCAGATTACCCTTCTGCCTATACCACTAAATGGTAGATTGATGATTATTATTTAAAGTACGCAAATTTTGTACCCTAGTACCCCTGTTGGGGAAGGAACCCGTGAATTAAAATGGATTTTGAATAAGATGGAAAAGGGAAAGTAATAGAACTCACCGAGGTACCTCGTGATGGTGGTTGACCAGGGGCCTGGCGGCGTCGAATCCAGTGTTGAGATCGTAGCTGGAGTCAAGGATGGCGAATTCGCGCTAAATCTCCGAGAAAGTATAAAAGGAGCGGCGATCGAAGGGAAAAGGGAAAATCTCTCGAAATTAAGGGGGTGAGCGTCGGGATTGACTGTGGAGCAATTAGTGCTAAAGGGAAGCTGGCACGAGACTGACTGACTGACCAAACACCTCCAAAAAGAGAACCATTTTCGAACCGGTAAGTTGAAGTCGGCTCTATAATTACCTACCTATCAGTAATTGGTGCACTGCATACTGCAGCGGAGTAGTTCTCCACTGTCTCTGTTCATGTTGCTGAACAACTAAATAGTAGGTGACCGGTTATTATTCTGTGCCTATGAATTTCTAGTCTACCCTTGCCCTTACAATATTGTTATTTTGGCAAGTCTGTGCGTAAGATCCATTATCAATATACATTCTGTTTGAAAAAACTCGCTTACTTGACATGTACATTGTACTATACATTGTACTACGTACATTGACATCAGAGGCACAAGGGCTTCCCTGAATTCCCCCTTTCTTCACTCCATCAACCTGTACCTCCTGCAAATTAATATCTTTTTCCGAACATTTCTACCACGCATGCTTCCCATTGAGCTCATAAAGCTTAAAAGTTCTTCCAGGAATCCACCAGTTGTGCTTGTGTCAACAGTTGGCCCCGCCAATCTTGATTATTAGGAGTTGCTCAACGTTCGCCTTTAGTATACAGGAGAGCACTTCAAGGAAGGAAATTACCTCCAGTAGCGACTCAGCTATTCTGAGGGTTCTAAACATTCCACAATATATCCCAGAGAGGCCCCTCGCTCAACGTGTAGGTAGTACAAGCCAACTGGTCTACACCCAGTCTCCACTCAAGCTGGACAACATCAAACCTAGATGTTCTTTGGCCTAATTAAGGTCCCTGAGACAACCAGCAACTTGATCAAGAAGATCATTCATTAAGATTCTTCTACTACAACACTGGAACATACCGTACATTTATGGGACCTACTTGATATTGTGTACAGAAAATAAAGCGTTGTGGAATTATTTCCAGTGGGGTTTCTCTCCCCTTCTTTTCTTCATTGAATGGAACTTACTTAGACAGGAAGAAGTTGAGGGAATGGTGGCTGCTGACTGCCGTGCAGTAGGCGAGATCGACTTCCTCGAGGCTCTTGTGTGGAAGAAGGGCGACGAGGCATCCGACCGTCACCCACAAGCATTCGCTCAGCCTTAATACTTTCATGTTAATAGCTACTGCTTTCAAGTTAAAAAGTAATAGCTACTGCGCAAGCACAAACCTAAAATTTGTCGTGATATGCATAACTACGGAACTATTCAACCAATTGCGGTGAATTGTTCACAAACTGATTCTACACGGCTATGTTATAGTGAGGGAGCTATAGTGCCCACCCCACTTAGCAGACGTTTTCTTAAGGTTGTTATGGTTTTTCTGTACAGGAGGAGAAAACTCCAAGATCCCGAAGACGGACGTAATTTTGGAATCGGTCATGGATCAGATCAGACCAAAAGTTGAGCCGTTGACCAATCCATATGATGCCGTACAGCTCCATCGTGCAGCTGTTCTGCGATGTGTCCAAGAAACTACGACCAAGGCTGCTCGTCCCGGCTCCTCGTCTTCAAGCCAACAAAATTCAGCGTCAACTGCTCCATGGCCTCCTCAATTGACCAATCCGTGTGATGACGTACAGCTCCTTCGTACAGCTGTTCTTCGATTTGTCCAAGAAACTACGACCAAGGCTGCTCGTCCCGGCTCCTCGTCTTCAAGCCAACAAAATTCAGCGTCAACTGTTTCATGTACGCCTCAATTGACCAATCCGTGTGATGACGTACAGCTCCTTCGTACAGCTGTTCTTCGATTTGTCCAAGAAACTACGACCAAGGCTGCTTGTCCCGTCTCCTCGTCTTCAACCCAACAAAATTCAGCGTCAACTGTTTCATGTACGCCTCAATTGACCAATCCGTGTGATGACGTACAGCTCCCTCGTTCAGCTGTTCTTCGATTTGTCCAAGAAAATACGACCAAGGCTGCTTGTCCCGGCTCCTCGACTTCAACCCAACAAAATTCAGCGTCAACTGTTTCATGGAAACCTCAATTGACCAATCCGAGTGATGACGTACAGCTCCCTCGTTCAGCTGTTCTTCAAAGTGTCCAAGAAACTACGATCAAGGCTGCTCGTCCCGGCTCCTCGTCTTCAAGCCAACAAAATTCAGCGTCAACTGTTCCATGGACTCCTCAATTGACCAATCCGTGTGATGACGTGCAGCTCCCTCGTACAGCTGTTCTTCGATGTGTCCAAGAAAATGCGACCAAGGCTGCTCATCCCGGCTCCTCCTCTTCAACCCAACAAAATTCAGCGTCAACTGTTTCATGGACTCCTCAATTGACCAATCCGAGTGATGACGTACAGCTCCCTCGTCCAGCTGTTCTTCGATTTGTCCAAGAAACTACGACCAAGGCTGCTCGTCCCGGCTCCTCGTCTTCAACCCAACAAAATTCAGCGTCAACTGTTTCATGGACTCCTCAATTGACCAATCCGTGTGATGACGTACAGCTCCCTCGTTCAGCTGTTCTTCGATGTGTCCAAGAAACCACGACGAAGGCTGCTTGTCCCGGCTCCTCGTCTTCAACCCAACAAAATTCAGCGTCAACTGTTTCATGGATTCCTCAATTGACCAATCCGTGTGATGACGTACAGCTCCCTCGTTCAGCTGTTCTTCGATGTGTCCAAGAAACCACGACGAAGGCTGCTTGTCCCGGCTCCTCGTCTTCAACCCAACAAAATTCAGCGTCAACTGTTTCATGGATTCCTCAATTGACCAATCCGTGTGATGACGTACAGCTCCCTCGTTCAGCTGTTCTTCGATGTGTCCAAGAAACCACGACGAAGGCTGCTCATCCCGGCTCCTCGTCTTCAACCCAACAAAATTCAGCGTCAACTGTTTCATGGACTCCTCAATTGACCAATCCGTGTGATGACGTACAGCTCCCTCGTTCAGCTGTTCTTCGATGTGTCCAAGAAACCACGACGAAGGCTGCTAGTCCCGGCTCCTCGTCTTCAACCCAACAAAATTCAGCGTCAACTGTTTCATGGATTCCTCAATTGACCAATCCGTGTGATGACGTACAGCTCCCTCGTTCAGCTGTTCTTCGATGTGTCCAAGAAACCACGACGAAGGCTGCTTGTCCCGGCTCCTCGTCTCAAGTGAAATTTTCAACCCAACGAAATTCAGCGTCAACTGTTTCATGGACTCCTCAATTGCTAACGAACAAACTCTGCGATAGGAGACGACTTAAATGGAAGAGCCCCGTAGTGGAGGCGTTGCTACTGGAAGGATTTGAACCCTTGACTAACGTTACAAATGAAGCCCACGACCAACATGCTCTGCGAATGACAATTCTGAGACTGCAGGAAAAACAACAACTTCAGCGTTTGATACAGGAAAAAATTAAAACTGATATTCTCCGCCTTCAGTTACTGCGTCAGCGCCTGACGGTTTCAAGTGTTCTGGATGATGAATTATCCGTCCTGGAAGTTACCAAAGAAGATGAAATCTAGGCTGTGACTGGTAGTAATGATCATGTTCAACTATCACTTATGCAAAATTTTACGTTCTGCAGTTACCTGCCAATCTATCCAATTTTGTTCGCGTTTTTTCAATTTGATGATGTTAGTTATTACTATTTTTGCTCAATGGGCAATTCCGGCTACTTCATTTTATTCGTTCAACTGAAATATTTCAGTGAGAGCTTTCCAAATGTTTGGAATCACTTTGATTCCTCAAAAAACACGTTTTGTAAGTTCGACATTCATCGAACATGTCATTCATCTCTAGTTTGATTTACGTTTTGATTACGTGTGTCGTTTGCATGTCATGTGAGGAGAGCATTTTTTAAATACAGCTTTTTGTATTGGATTTTGTTTTTTACTTCGTTGTTGTAACAACCTATTTCCAGCACGTGTAACATTGCTATTTAAGGCAATAATTAGATAGGTAGGTTTGTCCAAGTCAAAAATTATTTTATTTCCCAACAAAGAAAACAGAGTTACCCGGGTTACAGGGGTCACTCAGCAAACCATTCATTTCATGGTAGAAGAGCGTAGTTGGTACCTCCTCGCGTAGTTGGTGCTTTGCCTCCGTACCTCCTCCACTATTTTTTTTGAGAGCTCTACGGCTCTAAGGAGCTTTCCCAGAAGGTACTCCTATAGTAGGGATCAAACCCATTTGCGTATAAGCATTTATATTGGCATTATTAAATTTCTTTCTCTTTTTCCAATTCTTTACATTCGAATTTTTATGCCTCTATGATTCATTTGCGTAATCATCTATTTTAAATTTTCTTTATTTCTATCCCCTGCCAATATCCATGCTTGTAAGAGCATAGTTCTCCACAAGTAATAAATTTCCGGTAGTACCCAGCAATCAGGTGTTGTTTGAAGGTGGCAGTGTAATGGTTTGCTAAGTTGTTTCGTTCCCGTGTTTTTGGTCAACCCTCTGGTCAACCCTCTGGGTGGGCGTAATTGCCTAACCTCCCCGGGTTACAGGGGTACCTCAGCAAACCATTCATTTCAACTATTCGTTCTGCCTTTGTGTTCCTCCCAAAAAATGAGTATAGCAAGTGTATGATATTTTAATTGTTAAATTAATACTTAGTGGACTGTATTTTTAAATATTTGCGGTTTTACTAAGATTCATAGACGGGGTGAAAAGGTTGTGGAAAAGGTAGAAAGGTGTTGAAAACTCACCGAAGTCCTGTTGTACTTACCCCCGGCCGGGGAACAAAGACGGCGACGTGTGCAAGGCTGTAGATGGCGAGGGGGTGAAGGGAGAAAATGGGAATTTCCGTAGGGTAAGGGAGGTTTTGCGGCTTTCTCTATTTTGGTCAATCCGAAGACTTCACGCAATTAATCTCGGGGGTTCTACCGGTTGTACTCGAATGAATTAACACAAAAATAATAATTTGGTTTTAGCAAGCGGGTTGACGGGTGGCGGCATTGACAGCTAGACCAAGACTGACTTCGATGGGCCGCTATCGGGAAAGGATTGATTAGGGACATGAATGGTCATGTCATCTTATGAGTTCATTACATATTCTTTGGCCAAAACTGCAAGGCTAGGTTGCTACCATCTCTACAGAAAAGTTGAAAAAAACTGTAAATTCTTGACACAACGGTTTATCATCTTCTTTGTCCAGATCACCCTTCTGCCTCGATCACTAAATGTTGTATTAATTATTATTATTATTAATTATTAATGTTTATCAAGCAGTGAAAATTATGATTAATTATTGTTAGTTACCTATTGATAATTGTTATTTATTATCATTAATTATTATTATTAGTTACGATTGATTAACTTGATATCAGAAAACCATTCGCTGTTATCTAGAATCATCTGGGCTAGTGTGGACATTGACCCGATAGGTTGCCGCATGATTTACCATCATGTTGACGACTTTCGATCTGCTCCTACTTTGAGCCCTCATGTGTTCGTTCGTTTCACAGGGATCAGGCCTTACAAATGCGATTATTGTGAGTATCGAGCGGTGCGACGAAGACACTTGACTGCTCACTTGATGATTCATAAAGGTGAGTTTATATAATATAGCAGTTAGGCATGGGAAAATGTTGACTACCTAATCTAAGAACGCGTGAAATGCCCTCACACGTATTTCGTAGAACTTCAGTAAGAGGGTTGGGACCAACCCAGTAAGTTGGGCAAGTACACAAACATCAACCAATATTAATCTCCCACTTAATTTTCTTCTTTCAGCAAAAAAACCCTTCAAATGCGACACTTGCGACTATCGAGCTAGTAATCATCAGGCCATGGTAGCTCACGCTAGAAAACATACTGGTTAGTGATTTAGTTTAAAACACTCATCTTGAAGTATAATTGGCTACAACAATTCATATTTCGCTATGTAATGATGCTCTGTACATAATATCCACTGTATAGCACCTACCGATGTAGTTGTAATACGTAGTGGCGCTCATGATTGAAAACTGGTACTTTTCAGGAGAAAAACCGTTTAAATGTGATTACTGTAATTACCGAGCTGCTCAACGAGGATCAGTTAGCACACACATGAAAACACACAAGAGTAAGTGATCAACGAGAGAGTACCTAGTCAAATTAGAAACTTATAGAATGCTAGTTTAGTTCGCCATTAAGAAGGTCACCCCTTCATATAATACGCAGGCATCTAATCACTGGGGGTGCACATAGATCAAGAGGGTCTATCGCAAAGGGGACGGGAGAGGTGTTTTCGTAGCCAAATACAAATTTCAACCACGTGCAAATGGGATAAATCTTGTAAGCTTCCTCATCTTCAAATTACAAATGCGACTAAATATATACTCGTAAAATAGACATGAAACATGCCCTCTAATGGATCAGTTCTCTATGGACCAGATCACATATGCCATCTTCAACCCAAGCCTTATTTTGATGATTTTAATGACCCAACAAACGACGCAAACAAAGTAAAATAATTTGAAACTCATCTCACATCCTCAAAGCTTTTTGTAATGTTCAGCGTTGAACACAACACGAATCTGGACGATTTTTCATTTTCAATATTTGCCAAAATCCAGGAAAGTGACTGCAAGGGGCGGCCGACATCACGAGTCTTAACCTTATCTACCACTGACAAACGGGAATAGTAGCTATTGAGTTTTGTCAACTGTTGAGTTTGAGGAACTCAACTGAATTCATCTTTGGAAAGCAGAAAGAGGAAGATGAATAGACAAGAAAACGTACAAAGTACAAACGAATACCGGCTGATTTGAGATGATAGATTATTTATAATTTTTGCAATTTTGACTGGTGCTTTACGGGGTAGATTTTTCAGTACTTGGCCTGTGATAAAATCGTACCCGGGAGCTTTTTTGATTCTTATTTGTGTCTTGATAATTTGTCGTACCTCTCTAACACTAATTTGAGCAATGATAACGTGTTCCTCTTGCAAAGATGTTGTTGGTTCAAGTGGTTGGCTATCCTGATTTCTAGGGTTCGGAAAGAAAATATCCGCCCAATGTTCTGCAAACATATTCGCTTTCCTTTGGTTGTCTTTGGACCATACTCCAATTGAGTCCTTTATCGGATGTGCTTGTATAATAGGTCGTTTCAGACTTTTTATTGCTTTGTATAGTGAAAAAAAAGCGAGTTTGAATGATGGAAAATTTGTGGAATATTCTTTCTTCGTTAACATCGTTGCGCCATGCAAAAACGACACCCCCATCTGCCACACTTCATTTTTTGTTTCGTGTTTGTAGTCAGAAATTGCACTGGATGCACTGCATAATATGATGGCACAGTTAAGAAGTATATTATACTTCTTAACTGTGCCATCATTTCAGGCTGTAGTTGAATGTGTTTTACGTTTCAGGAACCAAAACTTTCAAATGTGAACATTGTGACTACCGGTGTATTCAGGAATCTGTTATGAAGATTCACCAGTACACACATACCGGTATGTTTACAATTCGTATGTATTGAATACAGAGGGACCATCTACTTGTAATGTTATTCACGACTAGAATCACCTGCATCCGACACGCTGTTGTTTAATAGACGTGCAGTTATAAAATAGACATATTGACGTGAAAGAACGAGTGCCGATATTTTCAAGAAAAAAAAAGTACTTTCAAAATCCAGGTCTATTCAAGAGACGCAATGAGTGGACAAATGACATTCCCTGATGTACTAAGCCTCTAATTCTGTTCACAGGAAAAAAGCCTTTCTCTTGTTACCACTGCGGGTTCAGCACTTCTTACAAGCCATCTTTGGCCAAACACATCAAATTGGAGCATAGTAAGTTCGGAGTGAGATAATTACACTTAAAATGTAATATTCTGCACCACCTTGTCCTCGCAAGCCCACTAAGGGTTTAGACTAAATTGTACAATAAATAAATAATTTATTTGTTTATCATTGTACTCCTGCTTGTTAATCAGTAGAGTAGCGAAGAATTTCGTGGGGAGGGGGTTCCAACAGCAGGTGAAAATTTTTGACCAACGTGGTAATAAACAGAGGGTTTTAAGCTAGTTTCGACATTTTTCTTTATTAAAACACTTAATTTCAAAGAAATCTTTTTGAATTCACGATTTATTTATTTATTTATTTTTTATATAATAGGTAGGTACGAGTAAATAAAAAAATCATGAATTAAAAAAAGATTTGGAAGATCCATTCGTAAGAAGAGTGACACTATCCGAAAAATTGAATTTTTGTTTTAAACACAGTGACAACCATAAAAAGAAGGTGTTTTCATATCTAGGTATTTAAACATAATTATGTTTACGACACAGACAAATTAAACATAAATTACGACACAGACACCTACACTCATCCTTATCAAAATCAACATACAATGGGTTCCCCTTCTTCTTTTCATCTTCCTGTCCAGGCCGACGCCATGGTGGATGGTTAGGGATGGTAGACCATGGAACTAGTAGAAAGCTCGGCTAGTTCCTCCACAACACTACCTAAAACTCAGATTTTTTCATTTGACGCAAGAATTTTGGATATATCGGATTTAAAAAAAAATATCGTCAGAAACTATGGGTTACTCAAGTATCGATACCCGATACTATCGGACTATGCACTATCGATATAAAAATATCGAAGGAAATATCGATATTTTGATACTATTGACTAGCGATGGTCATCCCTAGTTTCAGTAGAATTCTCAATAATAATTATTATTGTCATACAAGACAATTATTGTCTTGTATGACAATTATTGTAGATCATTACTAGCCCTTTTTCTTTCTGTGGATGTTCGTAATTTGTCTGTGTCTGTCATTTTTTCCAGTCGATTGCACTACGGAGAAGCCTTTTAAAATGGAGAAGAATGAAAACGAGTTTGGTTTGTCAGCTCAACCTTGGGAACCATTGAAATATTTCAAGACACCTACTGAGAGCATAAGCGAATCATTTATATGTTCTCTGTGTCAGTATACAACTTCGCACAAAGCATCATTCGGCAGACACCTAGCAACACGCCATAGTAAGTTCTATCTAATAAGGTGTCATCTCGACGGGAGGTTTTGATAGGAAGATTTCATTACTTCATATTTGTAATAGTTTGCTGAGTTTTCTTCCTTCCCGAAGTTTTGGTTCGACCACTCTAGGCATAGCCAGGTCTGTAAATGCAGACCTGATACCCCTCTGGGTGGGTGTAATTACCTAACCTCCCTGGGTTACAGGGGTGCTCTCAGCAAACCATTCATCACATAGTATTATTGCCTTGAAGTTGTGTTGAAGAAAAAATGTCTTTAGAGGCATGACTACGGTCAGTTCTTTTGAAGGTGAATTCAATCGAGTGCCAAAATCCCCGAATGTTCAATTCTGGCATAACAAGTGTGTGACTTATTGTTAGTGACGGCGTCACCGGTAGTGTAGTGATCAACACCAACTCACGATACTCACCAGTCACTCTGGCCTCGAAGTCGGAAGTAGACGATCTCATCCATTTGTTTAGTGATTTTCCGATGCTTGAGAAGGCTCGAAGTTGGTGTCACTCCTGTACTGCCGTTTTAAAGTAAAACCACTCATCTCCGCAATCGACAAAATTTTTGAAAAATCGTATAAATCGTTATCTTGTGGGTTTACCATCTAATTTGGAGGAAGAACAACTTATCTGTGGCAGTTCGCAAGCAAAACCAATTATGTTTGTCAATTTCAGCCACTTATCGACATTTTACGTCATCCAATTTGCGGGCAAAACCACTTATCAGCCGAAATCTGGTGACAAGTGGTTTTGTCTTGATAAGCGTTTTTCCATAGCAAGTGATTTTTCTCTTCACACCCTAGTGGTTTCTCCTGCAACTACTTATATAATTACTTAACTGTGATATCCAGTTTGGTTCAAGTGGTTTTTCCAATAAACGATGCGTCAGAAATGGCGAGTGTTTGCAGGCAAAACAGCTCAAGTGGTTTTGCCTCCAAACTGAGTGCTTGAGTTTATAATATCGAAGAGGAAGAACAACTTTTATTACTTGCTCCTGATTATTATGGCTCCCACCATCGAATTTCCAGGAGAATCCAGTTCTGCCAAGAAGGTCAGAAATAAACTCCGTAAAACGAAATCTGCCAGTGATGACTATGAAGGAGGGACGGAATCTCAAGAACCTGTACGGCGAGATCTCCGGAAGAGGACATCTATAAAACAGCCAGGAAGGTTCTCGGACTACATCCTTTCCGGGTCCGACGATAATGAGCCAGTTGATGATCCAACTTTCGAGGTATCGAGTGACTCATGTGAAGAACTCATCTGAAGGAACTCGTCAGATTGATGTGACGTGTTTATGTTGAAATTCCTATCAACTCCTCGGTAATTGGACAAACTGAACCTAACTATAATCCGAATTTAATTATCCAGTTCCCTCAAACAAATCAATTTTTCAAGTTCAGTGAATTGTTTAATTAAACCTGTTGAAATCTCGACAGAAAAGCCAAGCCAAACTGCATAATACTTATATTGACTGTCAATCAATAGGATAAGGAACCAAATTACCACTACTGGCATTTTCGGGAAACCATACCACGAAATCACAAGTTTCACTTGTTCGATTGGTACGCTTGGAAGACCAAACGTTTGTCTTATATACAACTTCACTTTTCTACTGAGTTTACGATGAGACCAAGTAGTTTTTCCTTAGCGTGGAATGTTCTCACAGTTTGGAATAATAATATGCCCTCTAGCAATTTAAGGTTGTTAGGTGGTAGACGAAGAAATTATTTAAACCAACATGCAATTTTGTATTTTCTATCATTTTATTGTATACGGGTGCCTTTATCGGCTGTGATGACAATTGAAACTATTACAGTTCGTTTACTAAACGAACAAGTACTCGTACCCAATTGTAGGCACTAGGTAGTGTTTGTAGCTACTTGGTGCTTGCAAACGCTATTCATAGCGATTTCATAGAAAATCGTACTCATGTGTGCACCAACTAGTGTTGAGCTGCGTGGTCTTTGTTACAAATTTTACTAATATTGTTTAGTTCGTTTTCCTTATCAAGTTCAGTAAGTTGTAGGAGCTCACGACGAACTGAAACAAAACGGTAACTATGAGCTGGACTTGAAACTTTCTAACTTCGGATACTGAAAAACATTACAAACTTAGTAATTATTCTGCTATGAGTTGGTAAAGGGCACAGGGGCGGTCGATGTTTTACATTCCTTACAAGGAGGGTATAATTATTTTTCAGAGCTGAACGAATGCAGATTGTGTAATTTAAAATATCGTAATCTCAACAATTTGTGGAAATGAGCGGATATATGATTTTGGTACTCACGGAGTAGAATGTAGACATGGTTGCACTCATTTCAGTGAACAACGCTGATTTGATGTACATCGGATTTTTGGAGAATATTAAAGATGGCAGCATCAGTTTCTTATACTTCACTCCGCTCGAGTACCAAGGTGTCTCGTATAAAGCGAAGAACATTTCGCTGATCTATGTACCAAAATATATATTAATTGAATAAGATCTGTACTTGTTGCTTGGATAATTTAATAAAAGAAAACTCAGGTGGATTATCGCTGAAGAGGCCCAGAGTATGAGAGTTGGATGAAATCTGGTACTTCCATTTGTTTAGAGTACGTTCAAGTATATAAATGAACATGTTGTAACGTACTTGGTCCGACATTGTTTCCATTCTCGTGCACATCTGCGCCCAGCACATGAACTGCGCCATTAGAAAGAGGAGGCCTTTGATGAGCTCGCCCATGGTAAAATTACCCTGCCGTGAGAGAAATTTTTTTTTTTTTTTTGTTATTGCCAATATCCTGTTTGTTTTTAGCGAATTTTTGAAGAAAATTTTAAAAAGTATTTAAAATTCGAATTGCCGAAAAAAATGTCAAATCCGTTTTAGAGACCATCCTGACATTAAGGTTCAAAATTGATAGAAAAGTTCTAATTTCCACAAAAATCCGTCCTGGCAATCGAATCGGGCCACTCTAAGGGAGGGGGGGATTACCCATAAATCCCCAAAATGAAACATTCTGACAAGTGACAACTCATTTTAAAGGTTTTTACACGCTGAATACGATTGCGATTCCGTTCTCAAACTGGAGCATTTTGAATATGAAGAAACGGGGTTGTTACTTGAGATTTTCTGCACGGTTCAGCTGCTCCAGTCTGATAACGAAATGAAATATCGAAATTTTCAGTTCACCATCGTGTTCAGCGTTGAAAAATCTATAAACTGAGGTGTTACTCGAAAAAAAAGGAGACAAAATTTTCTAATAAAATCATTAAAATGGAGACATGTTACATAAACCAGTTATTTCATCAAAAATTCGCTCATATCCATGCTGCATGACTGGATTTTTTTCCCTTCACCTCTACATTTGGCTTCAGGGACCATTATTAATTATCTCGAAACTATTTCACTCCGCATGGATTTTGTTCGAATATATCGGAATAAAAATAAGAATATTTCAATTTCAGGTCCATAATTGTACTCGTACAATAATTAACAATCTAGATAGGTAGAGTAGAAAACATATTCAAATTATTATATGTATAAAACATGATAAATAAATACAAAATAATTATGAATGTTAATATTAAAGAATTATAGAAAAGAGAGAATGAAAGGAAAGCCATTTAGTGGAGTATGATTGAAGATTTCCCGAAACATTCGAAAACCACATGAAACTTAATTGCTCCCTTACTGGGAAAAACATCTGATCATGGATATGTCTGTTATCTTCAGGAGCCCCTCAGCTGATCTTGGGCCCATTCTGCTTAAAGAATAAGTTCTAAGGAGGCTACATGCCGAATCACAAGTCTCTTGGGAATAGCGCCAAAAACTTAGCTTCTTTGGTTTCACGCCAATTTTGAAATGAGCCCCAGCCATAAGACATACCCATGTTAAAACGAGGATCAGCAATTGACTGGTTTCACCAACAGTTAATTAGTATCAATCGAACCGAATTGTTCACCAATGTGAGCAGAAGCAGAGCTAAAAGTTAAAATGGGCGACTACTTCAATCTAATGTGGACGTACCATTATCAGAGGGTACGCCTCGCAGGCCATGATCATAGAGACAGTGACTGACGAAGCGAAGAAAGTCCGTCGGAGATGTGGTGTTGCGGATACGAGTTCTCTGAAAGACGGAATGATCGAATCAGAATAATTCAGCCGTATCTCATGGTTAGTTAACTCTACTAAAAACATCATATATCATACTTATCTCAATCCGTTCTCAAGATGTGATTTTTTTAAAGGTTTTTCTGGTGTGGAAGTTCTTCTTCATGAGGATCATAACCCGACACAAGTTTTTTAGCGCATAGACAGCGTTTGGGGAATCACTGACCATAACCGAATTTCTACCTAACTCCTGGTTGTACATCAGTACATCGGTTAGCAGGGGAGGGGTTAAAATTATCAACAAAATATATGAGGTAGTACAGATACCAGAAGGAAAGCCAAATTGTTGAGAACAGGTGCTTCGATTCAAAATAACCTGAGATCTGATACTTCAGTAGCTACTTTTTCAAAAATCGTTGAAATTATAGGTAGAAGAGATATAGGGCGATAATTCGATACATCCCCTTCCTCACCATTCTTGAAGTCCGGCACCACTACAGCAATTTTCAGGACATTCGTGTAGTTCATCTGAAGACGACTTCAAAGTAAGTATCTCACTTCTTTTGCTTTTCCGGGTCTTAGTAAATGTAAATCTCTCATTTAAAAACATGAATATGACTAAGAAAATAAATGGTCTTCACAGAAAGTAAGTTAGAGGCAACAAAGTAATAGTAGACAATTAGGCAGTGGCGGCTCGTCCATAAGGCCACCTTGGCCCTCGCCCCACCCAAAAATTTGCAAAGGAAAACAGAAAAAACATAGAACAAGGAGAAAAAAATCTTACCTACTACTACCCACCATGGAAGAAGGGAGATCTCCCTTCCTCCATGACTACCCACTTCCACTGAGTCGCATTTTGTTTCGATTTATCGATTAAAAAAGTCGATTATCGGATCGACCAGAAGTGCCCCAGTCTCAATGTTGAAGGTATAGGCGCTTCCTGGGGTGGGGGAAGGCACTCTGTGTTGCGAGATAGGAGGCGTTCCGGGCGGTGGCCAAAATATCGTATCAAGTTGAACGCCGAAAACAATCGATCGTTGAATCGTTCCTTGTCAAGGAAGAACGAGTTTCATTCTTCCATGCTTTCTTCCATGTTTGATAAGAATGATATCAAAACGTTGCCTGACGTTATAATATTATTTTGAATGCATTGACTGGTGGTTTTTAGCTTCGTATTTACTCATCATAGTAAAAGTGAATTATTGTCTTCATAATATTAATCAACTAAACATTGAAATTTAATACCTCACGTGCAACGCGTGAACGCTTGCTAGTCGTCAAGACTGAAGTGGATCCACAGAAAACCGTACTATACTACGTGGATCACTATTCGCCCAAAAGAATCTCATTTGTTGATTTCTACATTCTGTAAGTTAATAACCGTTAATAACAGTAATATACATAATATTATTATGTAGCTCAGCCAACCGTTGAGAATACTGTTTTATTTGTTATCCCTGAAACTGATGGTGACTTCGTTGACTCGAGCTTTGTTTGAGCTAACCAACGAACTCTAAAAGCTAGTTGAAATCAATCTTGCTGTTCTGTGATCGCTTAAAATGTTTTGATACGATTGGATAAGAAAACGTATGTGCAATCTGGGCATAAGAGGACATTTTTAGAGGGGGTTTTCAAGGTACCACTCGGCTAGGAAGCAGATGGTCGCGATTGCTAATTTTTAAAAACCCCAGTAATAGAAACTCCAATAATATAATTTTTTGACTACCTTTATAATGTACTCTTTGAATAGTACTCGTACAGTCACAATTTCTCTTTTATTCTTCCTATAATTTTGAAGATAATTATTTTGGTGGGTAGGTGGGATTGCCTTGCAGCCACCTCCTCGTCGGTAATCCTGGATAGTGGTCAGTAATCTTCCCTCTCCTCAAGAGAACTCTTTGGAGAACGATGTTTCCTGACTTGCTAAGAGCTGCATACCATTAATTATGAAGCAGTTTAGCTGTAAGGGTAGTTTGAGTTTAGTTCCAATAGTGAGTACCTAATAGGTAGGTATGCACCTAAATATTGCCCTGGTGCCCCACCAGTTTCTGAGCCCACGAGCCGCCCCTGCAATTAGGTACCCTGAAGAAATTATTTAAATCAACATGCAAATTTGTTTTTTCTATCATTTTATTGTATACGGGTGCCTTTATCGGCTGTGATGACAATTGAAACTATTACAGTACGTTTGCTAAAACAAAAAGTGCTCGTACTGTTTGTACCTACTTAGTGATTGTAAACACTATTCATAGCGATTCTTACTCTTCTGTGCACCAACTAGTTGAGCTGCGTGGTCTTTGTTACAAATTTTACTAATATTGTTTAGTTCGTTTTCCTTATCAAGTTCAGTAAGTTGAAGGAGCTCACGACGAACTGAAACAAAACGGTAACTATGAGCTGGACTTGAAACTTTCTAACTTCGGATACTGAATATAACATTACAAACTTAGTAATTATTCTTGTCTGAGGTGGTCAAGGGCAAAAGGGCGGTCGATGTTTTACATTCCCTACAAGGAGGGTGTTCAGTATAATTATTTTTCAAAGCTGAACGAATGCAGATTGTATAATTTAAAATATCGTAATCTCAACAATTTGTGGAAATGAGTGGATACATGATTTTGGTACTCACGGAGTAGAATGTAGACATGGTTGCACTCATTTCAGTGAACAACGGCGATTTGATGTACATCGGATTTTTGGAGAATATTAAAGATGGCAGCATCAGTTTCTTATACTTCACTCCGCTCGAGTACCAAGGTGTCTCGTATAACGCGAAGAACACTTCGCTGTTCTATGTACCAAAATATATATTAATTGAATAAGATCTGTAGTTGTTGCTTGGATAATTTAATAAAAGAAAACTCAGGTGGATCGCTGAAGAGGCCCAGAGTATGAGAGATTGGATGAAATTTGGTACTTCCATTTGTTTAGAGTACGTTCAAGTATATAAATGAACATGTTGTAACGTACTTGGTCCGACATGATTTCCATTCTCGTACACATCTGCGCCCAGCACATGAACTGCACCACAAGAAACAGGAGCCCTTTGATGAGCTCGCCCATAGTAAAATTACCCTAACGTGAGAGAAAAAAATCATTTGTTGGTTATTGTGAATCTCCTGTTTGTTTTTAGCGAATTTTCGAAGAAAAGGAAGCTATTGTTCTCGGTCCAAAATTTTTAAAATTCGAATTAGGTACCGACAAAATTTTCAAATCCGTTTTGGAGATCATCCTGACGTAAAAGTTCAAAATTGATAAAAAGTTCAACTTTGCACAAAAAATCCGTCTTGGCAATCGAAAGGCTAAGTTCGTTCATGGGCAGAATCGGGCCGCGGAATATCGGAATGAAATATCGAAATTTTGAGTTCAGCGTTGAAACTGAGGTGTTACTCGACAAAAAAAGGAGACTAAATTTGTAGTAAAATCAGTAAAACGGAGACAGGTTACATAAAACCAGTTATTTCATCGAAAATTCGCTTATATCACTGCTGCATGACTGTGGATTTTTTCCCTTCACCTCTACATCTGGCTTCAGGGACCATTATTAATTATCTCGAAACTATTTTCACTCCCTGACCGCCGCATAGATTTTGTTCAAATATATCTGCATAAAAATAAGAATATTTCAATTTCAGGGCCATAATTGTACAATCATTGATTGGTAGAGTAGAAAATATATTCAATGTATAAAACATAATATGTTTTATGTTTTAAAAATAATAAAACATAATATGTTTTATTCTTTAATATTAACATAATATTATGTTAATATTAAAGAATTATAGAAAAGAGAGAAAGAAAGGAAAGCCATTTAGTGAAGTATGATTGAAGATTTCCCGAAACATTTGAAAACCACATGAAACTTAATTGCTCCCTTACTGGGAACAACATCGGATTCTGATCATGGATATGTCTGTTAGCTTCAGGAGCCCCTCAGCTGATCTTGGGCCCATTCTGCGTAAAGAGTAAGTCCTACGGAGGCTACATGCCAAATTACAAGTCTCTACCATCAAGGGAATTGCGCCAAAAACATCACATTTTTGGATACGCGCCAATTTCGGAATGAGCCCCAGCCATAAGACATACCCATGTTAAAACGAAGATCAGTTAAGCAATTGAATGGTTTCGTCGCCTGTTAGTTACTATCCACTACTTCAATCAAATGTGGACGTACCATTATCAGAGGGTACGCCTCGCAGGCCATGATCATTGAGATAGTGACTGACAAGGCGAAGAAAGTCCGTCGGAGATGTGGTGTTGCGGATACGAGTTCTCTGAAAGACGGAATGATCGGATCAGAATAATTCAGCCGTATCTTATGGCTAGTTAACTCTACTAAAAACATCATATTTTTATCTCAATCCGTTCTCAAAATGTGATTTTTCAAAGGTTTTTCAGAAAAACCACGTTTGTCCTCTTTTAAACTCAAATTCCCCCACTTTACTCCATTTAACTTTTGACCGCGTTTTCGGAATCAGTGTTGAATTTTCTATAAGAATAGCAGCTTAAACATCGACGAATTTGAAAAATGCTGAAAATTCTCTTCCTAAAATTAACTTCTCCCTCACTGAGAAAAACTTCTAATCATGTATATGTCTGTTTAAGTAATTTGCGTAGAGTTCATTTAGCTGTAGAAGCCACTCAGCTGGTGCTGAGCCTCTTCTACTCAAAGTGTAAGCCTAAAGCGGCTACATACCAAAGTACAGCATCAAATAGTGAATAGCATCGAAATTAGGAGCCACTCAGGAGTTTGTCGACAATTTTGGAATGACCCCCAGCCCATAGATTTGTCAATGTCAAAACCGTAACAATCGCCATGTTGAGCATTTTCCAAAAATGCAACTTCATACAGGCGTAGAAAAGTTGATTACTAGGTTGCTAGAAGTATTTACTCGAATCACTGATGAAATTCAATGAGGTAATTAGGTGCGATGGGTAGCAGCTTATTCGACGTGAAAACATCCCCCGTGTCGGTATTTAATGGTGAATCACTTAAAACAACTACATTGCTGACCTAATGAGGCTCTGATGGTGGATAACATCCTCTTTTAAGCAGTCGACGATAGAATCTCTGTACCCTGTGCCATCACGCTTCATTTTCATATCCGTTCTGTTTTCGATTTGCCGGATTGAAAGGAGTAGGACGTCGAAAAGGGCCGTGATTTGTATGGTAATCGAAGAAAACGACATAATCGTTATAGCCAGGCAATGGGAGAAAACCAGCCCTGTGATTTTGGGAGAAAACCAACAAAATATTTTATCATTCATTTAATTTAAAAAATATATATATATATATATCAATAATTCAAAAGACTTGATCGGTGTGTACTTGATCTGTATAATAAAAGTGTAATATTATTTCATTTGTTTGGCAAAGTGGTTACATGTTATGTAGGTATGATCTCTAGACTCATAATCACAAGACACTGTGAGCTCACGGTAATACTGTGGACAACATTTGAGTGGGAAAACCCCGTTCATCGCCATTTTGGTCGAAAATAAGTTAGCAACGCCTTCTACCAATCCCCCCACGATAAAACGTTGATTGCTCCGATAAAGCATCATAGATAGAAATGCCAACTCCATTTTCGGTTTTTGAAGCATCTGTACAGATTGCAGAAATGTGAGTTTTGAGGAGGTGTGTAGCTGTTTGATTTGTTACTCCAACAATGCCATGGTAATTTCAATTTCCTTGCCGGGCCTGCTAGTTTTTATTCTTGCTACACATCGTTGTGTACTGAAACAACAATTTTCTCCCAGCAATGCTTTGGTTAGCAGTTTTAGATTGTTACGAAATTGTGTCAAGAAGTTGTTGGACCACTGTTCATTGTATTTTGAATTGTAAACCTTCAATTGCGTTTTTGTCGAAATTAACTTTTTGGCGGTGAAGTGGTTTTCCCCTGTGCCTATTTATAAGAAATACCTGGTTGAAAAAAATGCCTTATTGTTGTTAGATGTGTTATAATCGAGGGAGCGAGCTGTATTGGAAGAAGGGAATTCAGGTTTGATCACTACGTTTCGATAACCTTATTTGAACAGAATCCATCCATTGAATAAGGAACGTGCACCATAAACGGTGAAACGAACATCTCAACCCATGCACACGGTACAATACAAGTGCACAATACTGAATGGTGCGAGGTACAATAGTTTCTCTGATGACCTATTGTCTGGAACCAAAACACCATCCAGAACGTGTACACGTTGTTGGATGGAGGAAAGACCCAGGGGTAGGGAAGCTTCATCCAAGAGTTCCCTTCCATCAACTCAGTCAGGGGTTGTGACAGGATCATTGTAAAGAAGTTGAAAAAAAATATGGTCATGTAACCAGACAGATGTTTCCTCGATTTACGTCTACCGTTTTCCAGAATCGTAGCTTCCTCTGGAATGTCCGTTCTGAAATCACAATTCTTAACTCATCACAACTGAAGTTATATAATGAATAACAATTATTGTTAGTAATTCCAATTAATAATATTGTGGAGAAATTAATTAGGTATCAACAGTACTTATTGTGAGACATATCATGGCTTGCCTTGGTGATCTCATGGCTTTATCCATGTAACGGTGAATTCTATCTACCGATTTTCGGCTAATGAACTCGTTGAATAAGGCCATAGTGACCATACCCTCCAGAAGGAAACTCCGCAAGTTGTCGAGTCTGGTTTTGTTGTGCGTTGACATCAAGAATGATAATAAACTGAATACCGTCATAAGTACCTGAAATGATAGTGAAGTACGCTGTGAAATAACGTGTTGGTACATAATTCGAAACTGAATTGAGACTATTGGCTTCGATGAGACTGATTTCCTTAACATCATGGATGCTGAAGACTTACGAAAAAACAATAAACAAATCAATTGGAATGGCTGGTGGAACATCACAAACTCTTATCTAATTATCAATTTGGATTCAGGGAGGCAAGTCAACCCTCCACAGCCTAGCTACCCTAGTTACTGATATCCATATCAATTAATCAGTTTATTCACAATATTGCCTGGTAGGCTAATGTGGGAGGGAGTGGTGTTTGAGTCAGTAATATGTTGCTTGGATGTGTCTTGATGTGTTTGTGGGAGTGTTGCGTCTGAGTTGTTGTCCCTCAGCTGTCTCCTCTTCTGCCTACGACTTTCGGTTGGTGGAGGGCACGAGATCGCTGCGACTTGAGGGTTAGAGTGTCCCACAGCTCTTTCATTGAGTGCTCCGTAGGCCATCTCAATCTTCTACATCTTCAGGTCCTGATGGAGAACCTCATTCCGGACGAACCTTGGTGCTCCGGAGATTTGCCTCAGTACTTTATTCTGCATGGTTTGCACTTTTTACGCTGTTGTTGCGCAGGCGGAGCCCCAGATTTTGCACGTATACGCCCATATTGGTTTGATGAGCGACGTGTATGCCTTTTGCTGTTGAGGTCTAACTTTGCACCCGGATTCATTACCGGCCATAGCTGGTATACGCTTCATCTCGCTCACAGTGCGGTTGACGTGTCCTCTCCATGTTAGTCGACGGTCCAGCAGCAGCCCCAAGTATCGCACTTCAGACTTGTATAGTATTGAGTCCCCGGCGAGGTTGAGGTTCGAGAGCGATCCTCGGCGGAGAGTGAATGTTATCAGTGATGATTTTGCTGAGTTTATCTCGACTTTCCACGTTTGGCACCACTGGCTCACTTCATCAAGATACCCAGAAACGATTTACTCCGGGGAAATCAACTCTCACAATGATGCTGCATGTAAAAGGCGCTTATAGTGATGTAGTATTAGAGATCCTAATTGAGAAGATGGAAGCAATTGGAATTCCTGTCAAGTTTGATGAGTTTTTCGCTATCTCTCAAACTACCGAAACAAAAAGGGTGGGACGTTAATTAAAAACCTCCCTGTAGGTATACCAGTGTGGTCTGGTATTAAATTGTTTCGGAAATTCTAGACCGAGAACAATACCTTCCTTTTCTTCGAAAATTCGCTAAAAATGTTACAAACTGAGAGGCTGTGGTCAAACATATACAAAAACATAATATTATAAACCATTGTGGAAGACTTTGCAGCGTGTCTGTATTCAACACACAAACAAATCCACGTAGTTTAGTTGTTGTACATCTACCACCTACCCGCTCTGTATTCTCAAACATCAAAATGCCCGAATAATTTCGAACACCTCTGTAATCTGTAATAATTATTATTCAAACAATTCGGTAACGATTATAATAAGTATTGAAGGAATTAACAACATACCATCCATATCATGATGAATAAGAGTGGGTAAGTCAAACCCCTATCCGCCAGACCGTCATCTATCCAAATAATTTTACAGTACAAGTATTTCCTGTAGTCAACGCACGTGTTGCCCTTTTTGTGTTCATCTTTCACTTTATTTTTCTCTTGCATGGTGGAAATATTAGAGCTTCAATATCCTTTGGAAGTTTGATTCGAAATTGAACCTCCTCCAACGGACGCAGAACTACCAAGAAATGAAAATGACTGGATCAGGTGCTGAAAAATTGCTTACGTAACGAGACTTAGTAATTAAAGGCTCCTCTAAGTATTGTTCATGAGGTAACGGTATCGATTCAATGGACTGAGAACCATCAAGAAATTATACGATCGGATCATGAAGAAAACGGATCTGAAAAATGTCTTAGACCTAGTTATTAAAGTGACCTTTGAGTATTGTTCATGAGGTTAATATCGATTGTACTTTGAAATGTCATTATTCCACATTCTAGAAGGTATGTAATTACCTACAATAAATTATCACAAATTAACAAATCACCTACCAAATTCACAAGGTCGGCGTCTTGGAGGCTTCCGTTAGTTATATACTACGTCACGGAAATCGAGTCACCTAGTATTGGAGCGGATGGTCATGAAAATGCAATAAGAAGTTCCTCTTCATGAGGTTCATAACCTGACCCAAGTTTTTTAGCGCATAATATGCAGCGTTTAGGGAATCACTGACCATAACCGAATTTCTACCTAACTCCTGGTTGTACATCAGTACATCGGTTATCCGGGGAGGGGTTAAAATATTCAACAAAATATCTGAGGTAGTACAGATACCAGAAGGAAAGCCAAATTGTTGAGAACAGGTGCTTCGATTCAAAATAACCTGTGATCTGATACTACAGTAGCTACTTTTTCAAAAATCGTTGAAATTATAGGTAGAAGAGATATAGGGCGATAATTCGATACATGTATCCCCTTCCTCACCATTCTTGAAGTCCGGCACCACTACAGCAATTTTCAGGGGACATTCGTGTTGTTCATCTGAAGACGACTTCAAATTAAGTATCTCACTTTTTTTTTACTTTTCCGGGTCTTAGTAAATGTAAATCTCAAACAAACATAAATATGACAAATTTCTTCAGAGAAAATAAGTTATAGGCAACAAAGTAACAAAACAATACCGTTCTGTTTGACATTTTGGAAATTTCAAACTTCATTTTGCACACCTTCGTATTGACCTAGGGTTATGAAAAGTTCTAAAGATCGTGAATAATACGATAATAATGAATAATAAACTAAAAACCCCCACAAGTGAAGACCTTAGCGAATGTTCTCTTATCCATCAAACTTCAGCAGTTATTCATTTCTTTGTTTTATAGATCCTTCTTCCAAGCCGGTCCCGAACATTTCAACTTCTGGAAACGATAATTTGACCTCATGAAAAAATGATTTACCCCCGTAGCAGCGCAACCCTTCAATCATTCACGTAACCACGCGGTCCAAGCTCATACCTACACCACGGCCGTCGAATCGCAAAGTGTGCCAGCAAACCTGTCAATTACTCAAGGCGAAGTCTTCAATGTCGTTCTGACGTAGCAACCACATATGGGAAGCGAGCTCGAGGGTGCATAAATAAATAATTACTGTTGAATGGTAATTCATAAACAACGCAAGAGGTTTTTGTGAACAAGGGCAGTTCGTTGATAGTGGTGGGCCACAGTCCGCCAGGACTTAACTTGCTAGTAATAAATTAATCTTTATAAGTCAAGTAAAAGAGAAAAAAAACTCATGTTCGTAAGTTTATGAACAAATGGTTGTATAAAGTATAGTAATAGGCAGGTATTTTGTTTCAGCAGCATGACTGAGGTAGTGTTGCTAAGTAAGAGGCATATGGACCGCGGAAACCATCGACTCGTCTCATTGATGCAACATTTAATGTTACTGAGAATGGCCTTCAGATTACAGGGCGTTACAAGACCAGCTACAACGGTGAATTTACTGAAGTGGAATCTACAGCTGCAACGCCCTGCCCCAGGGCGATAAGAACTTCCACCAAGAACCGCCCACCACAGCAGCCGCTGATGCAGATACCCAAACGAGCCTACAAGGAAGAGTTGCCGATTGCAACCACAAAATACAACGACCTCATGCAGATGTGCTCGGACCTGGCGATACCCCTGGAGTATCACGAGTGGTACCGAAATCCGAAAAACTCTTCGGCAACGAGGGTACCGCAGCTAGACCAAGAAGAGTCAGATGACTCACAGTAATGATTGAGGCCCATTTCAAATTATTATTCTCCATTTTTCCTTGTTTGTGGATTTTTCTTGTCACATGACATTAATAAAATATTTTATAAACAGTTTCAATCATACGTTTTGTTCTTAGGTTATGATTTTCTTATTTGGGAAGTTACGAGTACTATGCCAGAATCGCGAATCTGATTTGTTGAACCTCCGAGGTACCTCAGAACATGGCTTGCTTTTATGCTGACCCACGTATCACACACTTAATCAACACTTCCTGACGATGGAAAAAAGCGCACCACAACGGTGAACACTTCAATAAGGCACTATTAAATTCTGTGGTGAACATAATATGTTCATAACATAATAACAGTATTCGACGCACCCGTCGTGGAATACTGTAACATCTTAAAAAACCAATATTTTGGGAATCTGGCCTTGAAGGTTTTAATTTAATGCATGTGGTACTTTAGTCAGTGGATATAATATATCCGATCAATATAATAATGCCGTAACGACTAGAGTACCACATGCATTAAATTAAAACCTTCAAGACCAGATTCCCAAAATATTGGTTTTTTTGAGATGTTACAGTATTCCACGACGGGTGCGAATATGTTAGAAGCATTTCAATATTAAAATGCTTCTAGCTCAAAATGAAGATTTTCTCGATTCGCGGTATTGGGGTATTGGCGGAGGATGGTTCTGGTGATTCGTGGTTTTGGCGGGTTGGCGACGGTATGGTCTCCTACGGTGCTGGAGGGGTCATTGCTGCCGCTTTTCCTTTTTCGAGATTTTCCCGCTGTTACCCTCGAAAAAACACAAATTCAGCAGCAGCAAGTTTCTGTACTTGTGCGTTTTGAAAATCAGTGAAAGTCTACCCGTAAAAGCTACAGCTACGGATCTTCGTATACTGTACTAAACTATTACCTACTGGGGCGAGATAAACAGTTTTTTAACAATGAGCTTGAACGAAGCCAGAGATGGGCGCATTCTCTAATATTCATGGGCAAACTATTATAAAGTTTCGCACCACGGTACAAACATGTCCTCTGACCCGACGAAGTCAGTCGGAATAGGCAACACATTTTGCGGTGGTAACCAGAAAATTAAATGACAGCCCTAGAAAATGCGATAACGCTAAATCATGTTGGAGTTGACTCAGACAGGACAAGAAAACAAAATTCTTCGATGCAAAAGCATGTATTAGGTATGTTTGAAAATCTCTGATATGTGCTGTGCAAAATCTATCTCGATTATTCATTCAAGCACTACGCAGCTGGTTCCTCTTCAGCCAGTTTTCCTGATCATGTTTAGCATGTTGAAGGTGCTAACCATCGCCTGTAACAGAATGACAGAACGAAAGTCAACCATTTATTACGTAGATATAACCTAGTCAGCCATTTATACACGAGTCTATATAGGGAGACAATTCTATGGACAAAGTGAATGTACAAACTTTGACCAAATCACAAAAACTCTGCAAATTCCTGACACAACGGTTTATTATCTGCGTTGTGCAGATCACCCTTCTGTAAACGATAGAGTAATTATTATTAAGAATTACCATTAATTATTATTATCAAGTAGTGTATATTATTATTAATGATTAATAATTATTGGTAGTTAATTATTAATAAACTCGATATCTGAAAACCATGTGCTGTTCGAATCAGCTGGCCCAGTACGAACATTGACCCGACAGGTTGCCCCATGATTCACCCTCATGTTGTCGATTTTCTATCTGCTCCAACTTTGAGCCGTGATTGTTAACGAACGGCTGGTCGTACAAAGCTCCGGATGATCTCAAAAATGTTTTAAATTGAACTCTATAAAATGTGAACTAAAAACTATAACGTTCTATTGGAATGGGAAGGGGTTCAAAATTTCAAAATTCGTTTGGAACCCCTTCCTATTGACCTAGGGTTATGAAACGTAAAGCCTCAAATTTTGAGGGGGGTAATTGTTTTTCTCTTGGGCGATTCCAATGGTTCGTCATCGAAGATAATAAACCAAAATCGGAGAATAAAATAGAAATGGTATGGAAGTCTTTGAGTTTCGACCAACTGGAAAAACAGCACATCTCTATTGTATTTTCAAAACGTCACTTACTGAATAAAATGTAGCCCTGGAGGCTCTCATGCTGAGAAGGCCTTTTCCTCGGATGTATATTGGGTTTTGAGAAAAAGTCATTCCGTTCAGAATTATATGACGATATTCGGTGTTGCAGTTGTACCATGTTGTACCGTACAGTGCATCAAAAACTTCAGTGTTCTGTAACATTATTCATATGTCGTTTCAGCTAATAATAAGTCATTGCCAACAAATTGGTGTTATCATTGTTATTATAATATAATATATAGTAGGATATATATTTTTTTTTTCAAATCATGATAACAAAGAGAAGTTAATGAATATTCATGCCAAATCATTTGGTTGGTCATCTTCAAGCTCTATCTAGTTGCAGGTAACAACTAACCAATAGTGTTTGTCACAGCCAATAGGGTTTGTCAGTAGTTACACATGTAACAAACGGTTAGGAGAGAAACTGGGATATAAAATGTAACGGCCTCCTAGATGGTCGGTTCGTTGCATGGGATTATAGGTAGGTTGGGTTTATACTGTAATATAGGCAACGTATCTGTTCTACTTCATCGTTCCCCTGGGGCACTAGGTAGCAAAACACGTTGATCACCAAACAAGTGCAACATTGGAACAGGCCCTTCCCCGTTCAGATTAACAATTGATGAATTCGGGGCCCTACTTTACATCATCTTGTCTCCTTCCAGTCTCATGTCACGAAAGATAAGGTGCTCGGTCATCACTAAAACATACCTTATTCGACATAACTTCCATCTGGTTGCATACGATTGCAGTGCACATCACTTGGATGATCAAAAACCACACTCCTTTTATCGCATCAGACAAAGTCAAATCTACCTACAACAAGAAAGGAAAAAAACATAAATACACTAAACATAATGTCTACGTTCAACGCAAGGTCTTTTAATAAACGTATACAAAGTACATAGCCCAGTCAATATAGACCCTGATTGCAACCCTGAAAACCGATTGCTAACTTCGTGGTGCTCAGAAAACAGCGAAATGTTTGCACGAGTTTTAGTTTTTGGCCAAAAAAGCAGTTACCTACGCAGTTTCGGAGCTATAGCCAAAAGAGACCGTCAAACGTGTTTCCGTAGATAAGTGCCACTAACCTCAGGTTAGCCAATTTTTGAACGCGTGTGGTGGCCAAACTGCTGGACAGAATTTAATGTTATATGGGGTCCATCGATGCAGAATTTAACGTACTTCATGAAAGTTAAGTCTCGCAGAATTGAAAGCAGAATTTTCTGTACGGGGCTTCGTTTTCGATATATAAGCAAAAAGGCAATAAGAAGACCTACTTTTTGGAGACCGGATTATTTCGTACCTGTACGAAAAAATCCGTTCTTCCGCTTTTCGGTTTTTGTTGGTTTTTGAGAAAACCATTCGATCTAGAAGCGCCATTCTGGTCCTAAATTAAAGCCTATTAAATTGTCTTCAGATTCGATCATCATGCCCTTTTTGTAGGACCAGTAGTTTGGCCGGTACGAGACTGGAAAAATGGCCATAACATAAAATTGGCACTTTATAGATACTCTAAAAAATAACTTTTTTCGCCAAGAGGCTGCTTAACTGCTTTTTTGGCCAACAACTATAACAAGTGCATTTCGCATTTGAGCATTTCGCTGTTTTCCGAGCACCACGAAGTTAGCACACGGTTTTCAGGGTTGCAAATTTAGGTACACACTTATAACATCCTTACAACTTATAAAAAAATCGTAGATACATGCTCGTATGCAAAGTTTGCCTTTAATTGTGTCTGCATTGATTGGGCAAACAAGGTATCGTAGGCATACACAATCGTAGGTATCGATTCATTAAATGAATCGGATGATAATTATCATCCAATCATGAATGGATATCACTCGTCTTTATGCCTTTCTCACTAAACTCTTCTTCGTAGAACCAAAGGACGATATTTGTACCATATTCCTTATCATCTGAATAAAGGAAAGTTTGATGATGACTCCGACATCCACACAATCATCAACTTATTTATGAAATCTGAACCGGGTTGCGGCGTCAAACTATTGTGGATCTTAAAACAGGTACAAATCCAATTTACTTTGACCTGTAAACCCATAGGGCCTTGATTCTTCCTCATTTGAAATTACAGAAGATATCTCACGAAAGGAATACCTTAATGAGTGGGTAAGCTTCACAGGCCATTATTATCGAAATGTTCATGATTAGCGAGACGAATGTTGATTCCAAATGTGGCTTACACAACAGCAACTCACTAAAAAGATCGCAATACTTGAAGGTTAGTCAATCCATTAATTCGTATCGGGAAGACCTCAATTTCTATGTTAAAGGATTAATGTATTGTACCAACCCCACGAGTTCTTGGTGATGAGCGATGCTTTCTTTCAGGCAGGACAACATACTTTCATGGTGTGTGAGACCTTCTTGGGACATCTTGTTGTCAACTCTCTCGTCCATCCTCCGTATTCCCATGATGACGACGTCAAACAGAGCTGTGATCTGGGTTATAGTGCTCAGCGTGCTCATACCGACCGTAGCTGGTTTGGTGAGGAACACCGTGACATACTTCAATGTTTTAGAACAATTACTCATAAAAAAATCAATAAATCATAAAAATGAAAATACATCGGATGTACCTAATAAATGCGATATGAATAACCCGTACACCTGCAGGAGTAACGTAAGATAAAATATCAAATCATTATCCTCTGGAATAGTCCAAGGGTATGGAAGCTGCTTCCACGAATTACCCTCGTTGACAGCCATCACAGGTCTTGTGAGGATCATCAGCGGAAAGTTGGACGCAAAAAATACTGAGTAGATTGATATGGCTTTGGCAGATGAGGCTCTTGCCATATTCATCAGATATTTCTCTTCCGGGAAACCATACCTGAAAAAGTCCTCGTTTTTAGACTGGATAGTCGATAATTGGGCTGTCCAGTAAAAGTTGCAAATCATCAAGTTGGAACTTCCCACCTGGTGTGTCCATTGCGTTTGCTGATGAACTCGAATATCCTATTGACCCTTTTCCGGTTCAGAATGGACTCGTTGAGCGCGACACAGATAATCATTGTTTCCAACATCATACCCTTCAGATTCTCCAGAGCTTGATTGATATCATGGCACAGCGGGATGGAAAAGAGACACCCGACGATCATCACAGCTAAGACGAGTATACTCGCCGCCACCTTAATCGTCGACATGTTTCCGGGGGATGGCAATGGAATCGCGATCTGGTAGAAGAGATATTTCCGGTAGTCTACGGCGCCGACGTGGAAACCCGCCGGATTGCCCATAGTTCCCTATAACATGACAACTCGTCAAATATGTTTAAACGACACAACAAAAATGCTTGCTCTCGTCGGCTAGAATAAATAAAATAAATAATATTTATGCTAGACCCAATTGACGATGAGGTGCGCAAAGTCGTATGAAATGAGTAAGCCCCAGTTATTTGTATCTATGCCAATAATTATTATGCTTAGTAGATCATCAGCTGTTCAAAAATAAAATCACCCACAGCTATTCCCGTAACTGCTCATACATAAAAACTCCCTCTCATTGATCCTCTTCCGAATGTACCTTTTTGAGTCAGCTTTTCAATTGTTATTGGCATTAGAAAAATCGTTACAGCGATAATTCACATAATATGTGAATTATCGCTGTAAAGATAGTTTGTATATTATACAAACTAACTTAGGTACTTATTATTTATGTTACAGTTACAATTTATATTTGAATACATACATAATTTGTAATATTATTACTTAATTTTTACTCTCTTTATACATTATCTCCTATTTTTTCGAAGATTTTGAAAATAATTAAATACACTTCCATGTCAGCTAACGCAATTAAAGTTATATAATTATATGGTAATTATATTTTTCTGCTCCTTATGATTTTACTGAACATTTGTCTCTCTTTGTCTCTGATAAGCCTGTCATTCCATTACTATGTGCTCTAATGTGTCAGTAACTCACCAATGATCACACGTAAATTCAGGAGTTTGAGGTTTCAATTGTTTCTAACCTTCCAATTGTTTTGTAAAAATTTTTGTGACTCCTTCTTGTTTTAAATTAACTTATGCCAAGTATTTTAGGGAGTATGATTTTATAAAATATTCCACTTGGGTAGGTTCTGTGGTACTGTTACCGTAATTTTACGGTTTCCGAGCGAAATGATCTCCTAAGATCACTATAAGGACTTTTAATGGAACATGCGATACCTTCATAAGCACCATTTTTTTGAGTTAGTTAAACGTTATAAGTACATAATCACATGAGTGCACAGAAGCCAATTCTCAAACATACATGAGACTCAGGTTGAGATGCTTAGTTTCTTGAGCCACCATAATATACTTCAGTGGTTAGACGGAAGGTTGAAAGCAAACGGAGCGATGTCATCAGAAACTCAAGGTAGCTACGAATACGTAGTTTTAAATAGGTACGTCAAAGGTATGAAAAGTGTAACAGCAGGTGAAATTAACCTTAATTAAATACAGGATAAAAGGAAAGAGTTTTAGTGTCAAACATACTTCCTCCTGACTAACCTTAGAATATCTATTATATCAGGTTACGACCGTCTTATGTTTCACTCTTTCGCCTCTTATATGAACACTGTTCCCAAGTTCCACCGATATGGAAAAGATATTAATGTATGCGCCAATTTTGTCGTGAACGAGTGGTGTATAGACGACTTTATTAAATTAAAGAATTCCCAATTTAGTTAATATGCCGCAAGAGTAGAGCGAAGAGCGACTCGTGAACGTATATATAAATAATTCACGACGAATTAGAGTTAACTGCATCATATTCATGTACAACAGGTGGAAAAGGGATGCCTGCCATTCTTGGATTAGTCATGAGTTTCGACGAGCAACCTAAACTGTCAGAAAAGTCGTGTACCTACTGATTTGGCCAATCCGCATCCATTTTTCAGAATTTCTTCTTGCAGCCTGCTGCTGTTTCTTGACTACCAAATGGACTGACAACATAATATGTTGTCCGTCCATTTGGTAGTCAAGAAACAGTGGATATTATCCAAGATAGAAAGATTTTGTTGTTACACTGTAAAACAAATGCAAAATAAATAATTGATTGTTCCGTTACTGGGATAAACAGTTGATCGTGGATGACATCCAGACATATTATCCAGCTTCATAGAGTGAATATCATAGAAATGAGCTTTAGGAGCTACTCAACTGATCCGGAGTTTGGGCAGCGTCATGTTAAAGTCCTAAGGAGGCTACATGCCAAATTACACCTTCATAGTGTGAATAGCATAGAAATTAGCATTAAGAGGCACTCAGCTGATCCCGGCCCTCCGCTGCTGAAAGTGTAAGTCCTAAAGAGGCTACATACTAAATTACAGCTTCATAGAGTGAATAGTACAGAAATAAGCTTTAGGAGTCATTCTGCCAAATTTGTAATATGATACCTATGTTTGGAATATCAAAATGTGTAGATTGGGATCATAAAGAAGGCGAAAATTGGGAAAATTAACCAGTAAAATTGTTTGATTTGCGTAGATACTTACTAAGACTCATACATGCTGGTACATTTTTGGAAAGAATATTTGACAAGAAATTGTTATTTTGTTAAGCACAAATCACACAACTTCTAATGTGAATGCTGTGATTACGACGTTAAAACCAACACTGCCTAGGAACTTCCATCCTAGAAGTGCTTCTCCAGAAAATCATTACCTGCCTCAAGCCTGAAACGAAGTTATTGAACGAGGTCACAATCCACTCTCCAAGTTAGTCCTTCAGTTCCATCTGCAGATTAAATTCAAGCAACGAGTTCAAGATACAGCTCCAGATTATCAAAGGAGCTTTTATTAACTTATCCAACTAACTTGCTTCCATAGAGGGATAGTAACAACAGGGAAAGCTGAACGACGAGTGTTCGATATAAAACTGACGAATATATTAGAGACCCAAGAGATTTTAAAGAGGATTTCTAACATGTCTATTAACCCTTTCCCAGGATTTGTGAAACAACCCTCCAAAACGAAAGTTGTCAAATCGGTGTTCTGAGGACTTTAGGTCACTCTCAAATACCCAAGGGTGAGAGTTCTCGAACGATTTTGCCCATAACAATTTTGTGTTAAAAATTCAATGGCAATTTTTTACCCCCTTTTTCGAAGAAGTTAGTTAATTTCATGCTGGCATGTTGAATGTGCAATGTTCAATGCCGATGTTGTAACCTCTTGTTAATATTTGTTATTAAAAATTAGTTAATTTAATGCAATATTCCTCGGGTCTATGTAGGTATAAATTACGGCGTCATTTTAATTATTCGTATTAGTTGCACAGCATCAAAGATCGCAAGAAAAAGAGTTTAAAAAAAAGACAACGACAAATCTTTTTTTAGTACCTAATATTTTTTGTGGTACAACATCGTACTAAATGTTTGCAGCAAAGTGAGGGAAATGGTGTTTTTATAAATCAAATAAATGTACCTATAGCGAAAAGAATGGTTTTTAATTTCAAGTCTGCACCAATAAATGAATCAGTAAGTACTCTAAAAAAAATCCAGTTGTTATAGTATGGCCGAAATGTTAAAGAACAGATTTTTGTACTTTCGAAAAGTGATTTTTTAGATGTGTTTTTTTTTTTTTTTTTTTTTTTTTTTAATGGGATTCGAGCATAAGAGTGCAAGATGGGTATTTCTCGGTGCCAGATTGATATTTAGCACAGCCAAAAATACATGAGGAAATACGAGTATGTAGGGTCTGTTTGAGAAAATGTTAATTTCTAACGAATTTTCGTGTGCAAAACGGTCGTAAAAATATGATCAAAAGCGAATAGAGAAGCGATTCTATTACGCACACCTAAAATCATAATGGATCACAAGGGGACCTAGCTGACAGTTATAAGCTTTGAAAGTTTCTGTGAAAAAACGGCTATTTCAGACCATTGTGCTCCCACTTCACACATGCTGTACACACAAATGGAGTTTTAATATTGATGAGCTGTCGTTACACGAACCCACTAAAAGTATATGAAGATTTCTCTCGGTCCAACTGATCAATATGCATGTGATCTGTGGTTCGGGGGTGGTTTTTTTCTAGGAGCATCCAGAGTGCTTGGAAAATGCGAACGAGCGAGCTAGTGAGCACTTAACTCTGATGAACGGTGCCCAGTTTTATTAATAGCGCGGGGTCACAGACTGATGGATTTCACTAGGATCATAAACCCGTATGTGCCCCAATTGTTAAAATCCATGTATTTATCTTTTTCGGCAAATTCGGGCATCAACTGTCGCAGCATGTGGACGAGGAGGTTCTGAAGTTTCCAGATATGTTTCTCTATTTACTTTATGAATCTTTTTCTGTAGGACTTGATTTGATTTTTTTGATCATTTTTTTGATCTCCGGACAATTTCTTTAAATTTAGGAGATCAGAAATTACCAAATGTTTTTGTTACCTACGTAAATTTGTACTCGTGAATAATTTTACTTCAAGTATACAATACTTTTCTTTCTGTACTTTTTTTTTTTTTTTTTAATTTAAAGCATTTATTAGTGAAATTCATAAGCATACAATTGCACTATACTAATCCATGAAAAATGCAACCCTCCACTTCAAGTCATAGACTTGTGCTGTGGAAGGGAGTAGTAAATACTAAAAGCTTACTATTAATACATACTAGCTTAGTAGTTCTACATCAAACAAAAAATGATTGTAATAACAAAAAGAAAAAACACCTTATTACTATTTATACATATTTTGCTTAATATTTCCAGATCATCAAAAACGTAACGGAAAAACACTTTTAATGACACAGAGCCAAAAAAAAGAAAAATAGACAATCAAGAAATTAATTAATTGCTACAAGGGTTAAACATTAACTCAAGAACATAATTTTACATCTCAATTTTTTTTGTGCTAGGCAGCAAAGTGCTTTTTTTTTGTGCTAGGCAGCAAAGTGCTTTTTCAGCTCCCTCTTGAATTTTCCGCACTCTTGCATTCATAGTTTCATTGTTTTACAATCTCGTAAAATTGAGCCTAAGAAAAATTATGCTTATTTATATTGTGCTTAAGACGCTTTACAATCTCGTAAAATGCCTTTTTTGCCCACAGTAGTCAATAGTGATCAATTCGGTGAGGCGTATGAAGAATGATCTTTCTCGAGTTCTTACTCAATTCCGTTGTAGGTATAATAGGTTCTGCCTACACGGTTCAACGTTTTTAATTTTCTAAACGATTCCCACGGACCTGGTATGCGTAGTTAACAACGTATACTGTTCTGAGCTAAAATATCTGCCCAAGCTGAGTAGCGCACTCGTATTTTACTTCCGTACAATTAGGTCGAGACCCTACTCGTGCAGTTAATTAAAACCGGGTAAAAGCCGCTGCAAGCCGCTTCTCCTCTAAAAGTCCAGACCACCATGAAAAATAGGGTTCTCAGTCGGTTCTCACAATATTTTTTTCTCTCACTTCCACTGGGAAGAGAAAATATAACGTCGGTTTTTCTCATTTAGTAATGTCGAATTCGAACTGTTAATGGGTCCATGAATTCTTGATTTAGAACAATTAATTCGATAAAGAAAGACGGATTAACGATTTTATCTAGCGGCAGCGTTCCGCCCCGCCAAACAATCAAGTTGAGAAGAACGAACGGTACCGAGTGACGTACACTGTATGTTTACCGGACGTAAATCCTGTATATACGAGGAAAAACGAAGGAGAACCTGTCAGGATAATACGATCGGCTGAAGACTTGGAGAAAATTATAACCTAGGTATGGTAGATATACAACTAGAATCAGAAATAGACAATTATAATAAGATAGAGGAAAGAGTATTTGAGTTGAGCGATAGTATGAGCAGTTTTTTCGTAGGTAATGTGTTTAATCTACTTAGTATGAACATTAGAAGTATAAATAAAAATTTTGATGAATTAGAAGTAACGCTGAGCACCTGTAAAGTTAAATTCCATGCAATAATACTCACGGAGTGCTGGAATGCCAGTAATATGTGCCCAAAGAGTCTAGTAGGGTACACGAAATACTGTACAACACACTATGCTAATAGATCGGCGGGAACAATAATATTTTTGGACGATGACTGCTCAAGTGTAGAAGTTAAGGAAATTAATATTAATAATGCCACAACGCTGTTAGCAGAGTTCGAATGGTGCAAGCAGAGGTTTGCCTTAATGGGTATTTATAGATGTCAGGATGTGTCATTAGAACAAACGTTATCGTTCGTTGATCAACTAGGAATAATGATAAAAGAAAAATTGAAACCAGAAAGAATAAGCATAGTCGCAGGTGATCTTAATATTGATATCAAGGGCGATAGCCATAACAGTCAGATTAAACAACACTATCTGAACACGTTAGCAGCTGAGGGATTTATCTCTTGTGTCAATAATACTACCAGAGAGATCGAAAATAGCAGAACAATTATTGATCATATATTTATGAGGAGCAAAGCGAGTGTGGAGCCTAAGTCGGGAGTATGGAAGACAAATATAACTGACCACTATAGTACAGTTCTGGGGATTAATTGTAAGAAACAGGGTCAACACGGAAAAAATAGTGAATGGAAAGCGATTGACAAAATAGATTTTAACGAGTTGGGCCACAGGTTGAAAAATGAACAATGGGCTAACATGTTAGAGGCCGAAACCGTGAATGATGCGGGGATTATTTTTAAGGAAGGTCTAGAAGGGCATATAAGGCATTCAACCCGTAAAATTAAGATATCTCATAGGAAAACGAAGTTAAAACCGTGGATGACCAACGGACTGCTTGAATCTGTTAGAAAAAGGGAAAAGATGGGATTGAAATTAAGAAAGCAACCGTATAATACGAAGCTAAAAAAAGAATTTAAAATATATGATGACAAATTAACGAGCTTGATTGGGATAACAAAAGATGGGTACTACAGGGAAAGAGTTGCGGAGGGCGGGGGAGACGCTAAAGCAACGTGGAAGGTTTTGAACGAAATGACGGGAAGGAAACACAAGAAGGGCAAAATAAATGCAGTGCAGATAGGGTCCAATATTGTTTCAGTAGATGATGACGTAGAGAAGGCAACAAACGCGTTCAATGACCATTTCATAACGGTAGGGGAGAAAATAGCTAAGTCAGTCAATGATGATAGCGACCAGGAAGTGGACACTAGCCGATTAGCAGGTGGAGCGTTCACTTCGGTGAATAAAGAGGATGTAATCAGTGTGATTGACAGTATGAAAGGCGGATCCAGCCCAGGTTATGACAATCTAAGTGTACATGTACTAAAGAGGATTAAGAATTATGTTGCTAAGCCCCTGGCGCTCTTAATTAACAGAAGCTTTGCGGAGAATAAGTTCCCCGATATATATAAAAAAGCGATAGTCATACCCATTTTCAAAAAAGGGGACCCCAAGGAAATGAATAATTATAGACCGATTTCCCTGTTATCAGTAATTTCAAAGATAATAGAAAAAATAGCCAAAAAATACCTAGTTAATTACATTGAAGAAAACAATATAATAAGCGATAGGCAGTTCGGGTTTAGAGGGGGCAGGAGCACAGATGATGCAATTGCGTACATGACAGAAGCTATTTCAAAAAAACTAGATGCAGGTAAAAAAGTAATAGGTGTGTATTTAGACCTGTCAAAAGCGTACGACACCATATCGCACAGTAAACTTGTAGAAGCAATAAAAGAGACCGGCATTCACGATGGGTTCACGAAATGGGTAAAAAGCTATCTTGAAAACAGATGGCAGTACGTGAAAATAAATAACTATATAAGTGAGGGTAGGCTGTGTAAAATAGGTATCCCCCAGGGGACAGTATTGGGCAGTATTTACTTTATCATCTACATTAATAAACTGCTGAAGGAAAACATAGACGGACTGGCTCTATCGTATGCAGATGATACTAGCGTAATTGTTTCAGGAAATGATTGGCAGCAAACGGTAACCAAAGCAGAAAATTGTATAACGACCTTGGCCAATAGCATACATAGTATAGGAATGAAATTCAACGCTGAGAAAAGTAATTTTATTACATTTGCTTTAAGAAATATGAATATTCCGGAACTGGATAATTTAAAGTGTCATAGAACTGTCTGTACTCGTAGCTCGAATTGCAGCTGCCCCATCATCACCCGAGTGGAGAGCGTGAGATACCTAGGGATAGAAATAGATCAAGTGCTAAAATGGAATAAACATATAGGCATCTTGACCTCTAGACTGCGTCAATTAATACATGTATTTAGGGAAGTCCGTAATGTTTTAACGTTAGAAACGAAAAGAATGTTTTATTTGGCAATGGCGCAGTCATTACTGGTCTACGGCATCAGTGGATGGGGAGGCTGCTCAGCAACCCTTATGGAAACAATCTTCATCCAGCAGAAATTAGTTATAAAAGTGCTTCTAGGGAAGGAAAGGAGATATCCGACGGAACGCTTATTTAGGGATTTCAAAGTAAACACGATCAAACAGCTGAGAGATCGACTTACACTAATTAAGACATTTAAGGAAATAGCCAATAAAAGAATAGAAATCCTAGAGGAAAGCCGAACCAGAAGTACCGGACGCAAATATGTGAAGATGCCTTTCAGACTGACCAGTAGCGGCCAGAGCACAGTTGTGTACAGGGGATGTAAATTGTTCAATGATCTTCCGGAGGAAATTAGAAAAGTAAATTCGTTAAGCAATTTTAAAAAAGCAATAAAACTTTTGTACCGTAGTTAAGTGAGTAGGGACAAGTTGTGTAAGTTTTTAGAGTTATTTTTTCATTCGATATAAATGCCGTTAAACGCTGTGTATAGGTATAACCTTTTTGTTGGTATAAAGAATTGTGAATCGCAAAATAATAAAGATGTATCTATAGAGTAGGCCGACATAAATATAAGCATAAATGAATTATGAGGTAGAGTTTTTATATAAAATTGTGTTAATTAAGGTGCTGAAAACGACTCCACCCCCCAGCGCAAGTTTGTACTTAAAGGGGGGGAGAGCATATTGTCATTGTAATTTGTCAGTTTACCGCCTTGTAATTTAATAAATATATGCATTTAAAAAAAAAAAAAAAAAAAAAAAAAAAAAAAATCTCAGTTCCTATTTGACCGACTTGAAATTTGGTGTGGAAAGTGAAGTTGGTGTGGCTCTGAAAGTTTCAACAACTTCGAAAACCCTGTTTTTCACCGTTATTTATTTATTTTTGGAAATACGGGCATGCCCAATTCCAAAGGTACAAGGTACAGCAAATCGAGTGTCTCACGGCAACTTCCCACATCGTCATTTCGGCAACTTTTCAGCAGAGCCAAAAAACCATCTGCCAATGACTATGTTTACTGAGTAATTCAGTAAAATAAATCGTGAGATTTAGGTTACCTAACTTATACTTAGTTAGATCGATCCGCCGGGCTCTGCTTGAGACAGAGCCTTTTCAAAGATTTAACCCATTATCTCAACCCAAAAAAAAAGTTAAACAAAAAACAGAAATTTTTAGCTAATATTGTCCACTATGACGAGTCTACAGCCTGGGTTTCAGGACCAATCGACAAGACATTTTGCACAGACCTTCTTTATAACATGACCCAGTGTCATATTAAAGATAAAAACCCATTATTTCAACACAAGAAATTCGAAATTTTGGCCGCTTTGACGGGTCCACGCCCGATCAACTTGAAGTTTGGTATGGATTTTCATGGTTTGGATGTTACCGGACAAACCCGATTTTATGACAAACTAGTAGGCGCTAGGTCTAAAGGCAGCCGAGTTATATAACTTCAAAAATTTGGCTCTCTGCCCTTACCATCATCTTCTTCTTATTCAGTTAGGCTTGTGAAGTGGTTAGGACATCTCTTAGGCGGGCGGGTGAAGTCGATATCATCTAGGAACGCGGTAGCGTTCCGCCCCGCCAAGCAAAGAAGTTGAGAAAACGAACGATGCCGAGTCCATGTTTACCGGACGTCACGAAACGCGTTTTCGAGGTATCCATATCTCGGCTCCTATTTGACCGATCAACTTGAAATTTGGTGTGGGTCTTCTTTGAGTGTATATTAGAAAGCCCTGAAAGTTTCAAATCGATAGGTCTAAAGGGAGCCGAGCTACATAACTTCAAAAACCCGGTTTTTTGGCCTTAGATTGTTCTTCTCCTTCTTCTCCTTCTCCTTGTTCAGACAGGCAAGGCTGGAGCCTCTCCACGTTGACCGATACTAATACTTGTATAAAACGTTAACCACCATCAAGTATTAGTTGCATGTGGAAGTAATAAAAACGTCTCGCAATAGCGCCAAGGGGAGATTTCGAAAGGGGTACGGTGCTTGTGAAGTGGTTAAGCTTTTCATTATACTTAGCTCCTTAATGAGGAAAAGGGCGGGCGGGGAAAGTGGATATCATAACTTTTTCCGGCCTCTGAAGAATGATATTTGCGAATGATTTTAGAATGATTTAGAATGATTTTTACACGGAGTGTTTTTTGGGGGGATAGCCTTTTCCGGCTGCTGTAGAATGATATGAGGAATGATTTTTACACGGAGGGGCAGAGGTGCTACCTTAGCGCTGTTAACGTTTGTAGTGGCAATAAAGAGCAATAAAAAATACAACAATACAACCAATACGTAGGAAAAACAAAGTTTGTGATACATGGTTGGTCATGAGGGTTCCAACAACTCGAATGACGACAAAGGGACCTCCCTCGAATATTGAATTGCTTCTTCGAGGAGAATTTCAAGGACCTTCCCTCGGCGATGTTAAATGTTTCAGAAGACTAGAAAGAGATTGACAAATCGTGAGAAAAGGCACAACAGGTTCGTGTGAAAAGTCCTTTTTATCTGTTTTCCCCTCCCATTTCAAAGGTTTCAACGCCTATTTAGAGATTCCGATTGTTTCGTCAAGTTGTCATTAAATTATTCCGATTCGCTTTTCGAGAAAGAGGGAACCCGTAGGTTAGTTGCATGTGAGAAAATCTTCATTCGTGTAAATGAAAGTGGTTAGCGATGATGAGCGTTGGAAAAGTCGCTGTAGCGTCGTTCACAATATTTGCCGTCGCGTTGGGGCGGATGCCAGCTTCATTGTCGCCGCTCCTGATCAAATATTTCCAAGGGGTACCCGGCAATCATTTCTATTTTTGCGAAGCTTCCGGTAAGTGGGGATTCGCCTACTTCACATCAGTAGTAGGCTGTGGTTAGATCGTTTGGTATTTCGGACGTTCTTCATTTTTCGCTTATAAGCACTTTAATTTGCCTCTTGGTAAGGTTTTCTGCTGGGATGCGTTTTTTTATGAGTTATAAATAACTCATAAAAAAACGCATCCCAGCAGAAAACCTTACCAAGAGACAAATTAAAGTGCAATAAATTCTGCGTGGATTGACCCCTCCCTCCGCCTACAACATAAAAATTGGATTAAGTTGTAGGGTAGTTGTAGTCGACGGTGGAAAAACGATCATTTTTCCCATATTGACTAAAATGTACCATTTGATCACTTTCTGCCTTCTGTAGCATCAAAAGTAGTGGTCCTACCAAAACTTTTGGGATCTACGCTGTAGAGAATTTAAATTAAATTTCAAGTTCTCCACTGAAATTCTCTATTTTCATTCTGATTCGTCTCTTAGTGAGGTTTTCGCTAGGATGCGTTGTTTAAGAGTTGTAAGCGAAAAAACTGTAGAAAGTCCGAACATTTCGGCATTTTCCGGGCACCAAAAGTAAAGTTGAACCCCTGGCGGGGTACAAACTCAGACTACTTGTTTTCAAGACTATCTCAAGGTTTTAGACCGATTTTCAGCTTTCCCCAGGTCACTTCGAGGTCCTTTCCTTGTTTTACTGGAGTACAGTGGGATATTCAAATAGACCACCGATGCTACCAGCTGATTTCGGCAAAACCTACAGAGAAATTTACGTCAATTATCCGCAAGGTTTCTGAAACTAACATTGTGGTAATCATGGCTCATTATTTCTACAGTTTTGTGTTTCATACCACATCAAAGAATACATAGAATTGATCAATAATTTAATATAATGCAATGCACTTGAAATATTCTAGAAATAAAACAGATGTATGCAGTAGTCTGGTCCTTGAAGACGGCCACAGAGTGCACAATGCAAACTTCAAAGAAAAGTTTCTGTCATATCATGTTTTGTCTTCTTGTCTCCCATAATTTGCTGCTTGTGTCGTCCGTTCGTGTACAAAGAAAAATCCACAGTCATGCAGCATGGCTATAAGAGCAAATTTTCGAAAAAATAGCTCGTTATATGTAAAATGTTTCCCAGCGATTTTTCCATGCTGAACAAGGTTTCTTCATCTTCAAAGTGACCCAGTTTGAGAACGGAATGAGACATCGCAATTCTGATTTCACCGTCGTGTTCCGTGTACAAAATCCTTTAAAATTAGGTGACACTGTTCCATTTTGGGAATTTATGGGTTATTCCCCCTCCCCCGACCCCCTATGATTATAGATTTTTCAACGCTGAACGCGATGGTGAAGTCAAAATTGCGATAGGCTCATTCCATCATCAGATTGAAGAAAATGAACCGTGAATAACATCTTAAATGACAACCACGTTTCTTCTTCTTTAAAGTGCTACAGTTTGAGAACGGAATAAGATATCGCAATTCCAACCTCACCATCGTGTTCAGCGTAAAAAAAAAACCTTCAAAATGTGGTGTCACTTGTTAGACTGTTTCATTTTGGGAATTTATGGGTAATTTTCCCCTCTTAAAACTCCCCAAAATCCCCCCCTTAGAGTGGCCCAATTCTGTCCATCTACGAACTTAGCCTTTCGATTGCCAAGACAGGTTTTTTGTGTAAATTTGAACTTTTGGTCTAAATGGTCAAGATAATCTAAAATGGATTTTGGTATAAAAACTTCGGAAATTCGAGTTTTAAAAGGTTTAGAGCAAGATTAACAGCTTCCTTTTCTTGGAAAATTCGCTAAAAACGAGTTTGACACTTTGAAATCGACGGTTTAGTGATCTGGACTGAAAATTGATCCATACAGAATTCGCTTTATGGACCCTTCCTATCTTGAAAACGCAAACCGACCAATTTTGAGGGGGAGTGCCAATTTTGAGCAAATTTTGTTTTGTGGTCGATACCGAAGGGTTATTATTAAATTCCAGAGGCTTATTAAAACCCAATCACCTAGCCAGCCAGCCCTCTGACGTCATAGGCTCTTACGGCATAGGCTGTGACGTACTAGTGACCCTCCTGCCAGCCGTCTGACGTCATACGCTCGTGCGTCATAGGCTCTGACGTACTAGTTGGCCTCCTGCCAGCCCCCTGACGTCATAGGATCTTACGGCATAGGCTGTGACGTACTAGTTGCCCTCCTGCCAGCCGTCTGACGTCATACGCTCGTGCGTCATAGGGTCTGACGTAGTGGCCCGCCTGTCGATTGTGTTCTGACGTGATCTGAGGGAAAGGGTGAATCAAGGAAACAAATTTTTCCCGTTTCAGTTTATGTGCCAAAGCAAAGACATGAAAATGTCAAAAGAATGTCAACTCCATCCTGTTGTTGATGCAGTCGAGAATTAAATGCTTGCATACGAGTCTGCAACACATTGGGACATTTTATGTCTTTAAAGAAGTGATTCAAGAACCTTCGAACAATGCTACATCACCTACCCCAGTAGCGTAGTTGTTATACTTAATTATAGAGTTCATCATAAATAATTTATATAATTATTATAATTATTATGATGCTTGCATTCGTATAGACAATAATATTGTCTATAATACAGTAATACAGGTGATCATTCTCAATAATTTATATTATAAATTATTGAGAATGATCACCTGTGTGTAAACAATTATTTAAACAATCACGCTCATACCGCAGCTTGTCGGCCACGCACTCCGCAGTGGTTAACGTAATATGGTTAGGTAAATCGAGAGCTATCCAACGAGTGGTGAACGATTTTTGTACGATGATAACTGGCGAAGATAAAGTTCCGTAGCAACGAATCGGTTGTAAGTGAAAATCATCAGAAATTTTCGTGACGATTTCGTGTAACGCTTTTGTGTAACGTTTTTCGAGTTATGTGCCAGAGTAAAGACATAAAAATGTCAAAATAATAAACCGAAATGGGGGAACAAAAAGACAAAAAATAGAGGTAACAGGAATATTATGCAGTGATTTATGAAACGCGCCCTGCAAATCATCATATTCTCCAACGCACCTACTGCAAGTGGCAGCACCGACTCGACAATCAGAGTAATTCAAGCCCCAAATTCATGGCTTTAGCTTATTATCCCTCGGCAACCAAGATTCATCGCTTACCATCATTATTCATCGTAGTATTTCCGCTCCTTGATTTTCCGCTCGGGATTCAACGTCCCGTAGAACCGAATAATTTCCGCTTCATAATACGAGATTTTCACGCTTTCCCTGCGAGACTCAATGGGACTGTAACGAGGGCGTTGTTAGTAAGGAACATAAGCGTAAGTGAACCACGTTTAGTTTAACCAGAAATATACGGACGTGGCCCTGAAAAGTGGACACCATTATGGGCACAAGTGTCACACAGAACTGCTAGGTGTAGCAATTTTTGTGTGTATTTATCAGTGAACTGCCGGATTTGATTTTCATCGGAAACTCCTCTGCTGGTAGAAGAACGGCCCAAAGGGGAGTTCAAGCCACTGATTGGTACATTAGTTTTGTCGAGAATACGATCCTTAACGTCTTAATTTATAGTATTTCCACCGTCTTGTTATTACCCCGAATTACTTTGGAGGGCAGTGAATGGGGGATGGAGGAAGGTGACAGTCTTAAAGGGATGGGGTTGAGAAGAACGACCAATTTTGGATTACAATATTCAATAATGAATCATTGAAATCGAAAACTTTAGAATGATTTTCCATGTTTTCCATACCGATGTTTTCCATTACCAAACGTTAAGATTAGGATGCTCTTCCTTGGTGCACTAAAGCAAAATATTCTCGGAAGTTTTTAAAATGTCAGCCATGTATTTTGCCTACCTGAGTTGTGAAGGAAATACACTCGTAACTGTGTTATAAGATGAACTTCCTGCGGGGATTCAGGGATTTTTTTCTTCTTGGAGAAGTTTGACGATGTAATAACCCTTTTAACGGGTTCTTTCTTCCCTTCGCATCTTACGGTTGTTACGAGATTTATTTCCCGTTTAAAGTTACCCAAGTCCGTATTTTCCAAGGAATTCCACATTTTCTTCCATCTTCCGAATCCGTTGGTTGAACAGTTTTTGTATGGTACAGTGAGCTACAATATTTCTGAATATCGCACTACACGTAGCTTCCATTCAATAATATTATTGATGAATGAAATGAATTGAAATGAAATGAAAGTTTTTTCCTCTTTAGGAGACAATACAAAAATAAATAAATAGTATACATAATATATCTATATTATGATATAGATATGTTGGAGTCCACAGGATTATCGTATACGATCGTCTAGCGGAGCACCCTGAGCATAGATGAGGAAGAAGGAGGAATAGGAGAAGTCCTTTACTTCAGGAGTCCATTCTCGTGTGTCTGCAGTTGGTCGATAGGAGCCGACCAGTGTGGACCGTTGACCAGGGAGTTTCGCCGTCCCGTGGTTATTAGCGTTTAGTTATTATTTGAGTGCGTCTCACAGTTATCATAATTATCAATACAGTTCTTTCCGTAATCAGTGCGTTTTAATTATGCATCAAGACCAGTACTAGAAAACGGAAGTTATCGTTTTCTTTCTCCCACAGATATAATATATATTATATCCTAATTCTCTGAGCTTCATATTACGATTCTTTCTTACTTTGGGTGTAGGATATACCGATCTGTGAACAACATCTCGTAATATTGGCTGCCTTTGCACCCATCGTGTTGCCATTCAACTTACACCAATCAGTGGGTTGAGCCAGAAGAAAATTTGGGTGCTGATATGAAACCGGTTTCTTTGGGCACCAAGAGAACGTCCTGTCACAAGGATTGAAAAACATACGTTCCTTTAGTAGCAACGAAAGATGTGTTTTAAGGCTCCTAAATCCGATTCTACCCGCGTATTCCCCCAAAGGGTCTTGTGAAAGATATTTACAACAAATCCGCTAGCTAAACAGCAATGGACCCCAACCCCAACGAAATAGGTCTACGTACAACTACCTTAGACATCATGAATTTCGACTAATCCATTGCACGGTTCTGTACAAAATAATGGAGTTACATGTATAAAATACATATAAAATATATTCCTTCATGTTTTCAAATTTCATATTTCTCATCAACAACTTGATTCTTCGACCAAGTGCCTCCCAATTTTTTCATGGAATTCTATTTCATAATATGAAATAGAATTCCATGAAAAAATTGGGAGGCACTTGGTCGAAGAATCAAGTTGTTGATGAGAAATATGAAATTTGAAAACATGAAGGAATATAAATAAAATAAAATATAAAATATAAAAATATAAATATAAAAATATAAATAAAATTATATTATAATTTTAATTCAGATGCTGTCTCTGGATGGAGGGAAGTGGTTTCGAATAAGATCAACGTCAACGTGAGGGTTTTCAAAAGTAGACCTTCATCGGTAGATTTCACAGTCGATAATCACCAACCTCAAAGGATGGGAATTTTCATTGACCTGTCTTGCCCAGAAAGTTACGAGTTTTTGAACAAGGTACCTGAACAAATTATACCCTTATGTTATCGAATGTTATTAAACTATTTTGATTTTCTAGTTATAATATAATCAGAGCCCTTCAAATGCCATATTGCCATGGTGTCATACAGCAATATTTCTCTTCAATTTTTGTTGAAAATTTTCCGAAGGAGTTTGGCGAAAAAAAGTCAAAACATGGAATTTCCTCAAAAATCGGCAGCGTATGGCATTTATATTTTATAATATATTTTCAATGCTTTCTTGTAACCCAGTCGCAGTTGTGCAGCACTCTTTCCAACGATAAACATCCCTCTCTCCCTATGTATGAAGTGGCACCCGAACTGAAAAAACATATTCTCGGAAAATGATTATTATAGCGAAAGTGTAAGCGATTATCGATATCAATGCTGAACCATGTTCTCCCACCACATATTAATGTTAGGTAGCCTTCTTTTAGAAATTTTCTAAAACATCCGTCCAATGGAAAATGTCACCACTTCCGGTAATGCTCATCAGCCTACGGAGCTGCGAAGCCCAATTCAAGTCAAACAGGGCTAATAGAGTTAAGTTTATGTGGGCATTTGATGGTGAAAGGTGAATGTTTAATGCGAAGGGCTAATACAGTTAAGGGCTAATACAGTTAAGTTTATGTGGGCATTTGATGGTGAAAGATGAATGTTTAACGCGAAGGGCTAATACAGTTAAGTTTATGTGGGCATTTGATGGTGAAAGATGAATGTTTAATGCGAAGGGCTAATACAGTTAAGTTTATGTGGGCATTTGATGGTGAAAGGTGAATGTTTAATGCGAAGGGCTAATACAGTTAAGGGCTAATACAGTTAAGTTTATGTGGGCATTTGATGGTGAAAGATGAATGTTTAACGCGAAGGGCTAATACAGTTAAGTTTATGTGGGCATTTGATGGTGAAAGATGAATGTTTAATGCGAAGGGCTAATACAGTTAAGTTTATGTGGGCATTTGATGGTGAAAGGTGAATGTTTAATGCGAAGGGCTAATACAGTTAAGGGCTAATACAGTTAAGTTTATGTGGGCATTTGATGGTGAAAGATGAATGTTTAACGCGAAGGGCTAATACAGTTAAGTTTATGTGGGCATTTGATGGTGAAAGATGAATGTTTAATGCGAAGGGCTATAAATTGTACTTCTTTCATCAACCTACAACTAAACTATAATATAGTTTAGTTGTAGGTTGATGATATATTATATAGATAACAAAATGCCAATCTCAGTTCACATAAATGCTAGAGAGAACAGTTTTCGAATTTTCTGGTCCAAGGGAAATTAACCAGGAAAACACCTTCTTTTTGTATACTGCAAGACTGAAATCTGATGGTGATCTCATCTCAACGGGCAATGAACGGATTAGATAGGTATGGGATACTGTAGTATATGTGTCTTGATGTTTTCCATAGACGTGTTTTCGGGGTGGGAACTAAGTATTGCTTGGGATGTGAATCGAAACTGGTAGGGAGGGTTCCTCGAGAGGTTGAAGAATTCATGACATTTTAATGTATAATTGTTCTACGGAAAATACTCGAACATAGTTATAAAGATCAATAGTGGGAAATCTTCTAGGTTTATTGGCAATTATTTTCAAAATAGATTTCTGTAGTATTTTGAGGGGGTAACATCTCACAATTAACACTTTTTTTTCTGAGCAGAGTGGAGACCTCTTCAACGCCACTTACAGGTGGATGTTCCTGACGGACGACCTCAATAAGACTTTAAAAGCCCTCGTACCGACGAGACTGGAAGCTGACAGCGATGGGACGGCCGTCGTGATGAAGAAAGACGACGTTGTAACGCCCTACGAGGACGTCCGTGTGGTCAAGATCACTCGCCTCCACTTCAAAGCCACTTTCCAAGTGGAGGATGTTCCTTGGGATGATAACCCCGACGTCGTGAAGAACATTAAGACTGACTTTCACGGATATCGCTTCAGTACGAGCCTCATGGTATCTAATTTGATTGTCCTCCGAGTGCTTTTATTACAGTGTGATTTAATTGCATGGCACCAACTGGAAATGAGTGAAATGTTTCTTTGTGCGTGGTTAGATATCATAGAACTACATTGTGAATGCCACCATATCGTCAAAAGCACCAATCTTCGATAATGAACCGTTGAAATCGCCCAACAATAAAAGAATTAAGAAAATCAACAAAAATTGAGGGTTTACGTTTCAAATCCGTCCGTTCGTCGTCCGCCGTCTGCGGCACATTGACAGTTAGCGTTGAGAAAAAATTACGAAATTTGGTTTACAAGTTCAAACAACACCCACGATGACCCTAAATTAGCAATAAATCCCCTGGGAATTCCGTATGTCGGCACTGGCACGGTGTACCTAACTCAGGGTCCCAATAGTGCACTAAAACGAAAATTACCAAAAAAAGCAGATTGGCACTTTTGGCGTGGTGGTGACGGTATAAAAATATTGTGGTAAATCCCATAGTGAAAGTGACAGGTGTTTGTGTGTAGTTACCGGTGTGTGTGATCGAAAATGTTGTTGTTGAGTTTTGGTTCTGGCTGTGTTTGGGTTATAAAATAAATCCGAGAAAATTAAGTTGTTGCTTTGGTTCATAACAGTATAACGTAGGTGAAATAGACGTCGTACAAAACTTGCCACCATCACCCTGAAGGATTGAAAACCCTTACAATATAACATACAATATATTGTAAATACATTATAATCATAAGGACATGCTAGTAATTGTTTTCCCGCAGTATCATTTACACAAATTCGATACTGGATTATTTTGTTAAGACGATGCTCCCTGAAATGAAACGAAATGGAAAAATGCATGAATGCTTGATACTTTTCACAGGTTCGAAAATTTAGGGGCTACGTATTGTAATGACACTGAACACTGAACATACAAGATAGGTAAATAGAGAAATAACGCACTAGGTCTATGTCAGGGTTGGCAAAAACACGCTTTTTTCAAAAACAAAAAAAAAACAAAAAAACAAACAAAAAAGTGTTTTTTTTCGTTTGGACAAACCACCATTAGTTTTTAATAGTTTGAATTTTAAAACAGTTAGTTTTAATTATTACATAAATTCAAATTTTGAATGTATATCCAAATTCGAATGTAGGTATATCAAATTTTGAATGTATTCGAATTCTGAATGTTTAAAACAGTTTTAAACAGTTTAAAACGATTTGGTCTAGATTGTGTTTTGTTCTTGTCTACTATGACAAATTGGCAATGTCTTCATGTTTCGGGTTATTTTCGTTATTATAAAATAAAGGAAGTTAGGTAGGTACCTACCTACAGTGGAATCCTTCAATTGGATTTTTCACCTTCTGAATCTGAAGTATACCAATTACCTATCAGTTCCAGTGTATCAGTACTTAATGTTTCTTACGTACCTACATCTATAAAAACAAAGTCCTACATGAAGTTCATCAACACGATGATGATGGTGATGACGACAGTGGACAAATAATGTTTTATTTCGATGGAACAACACTGAAAAGTTGATACGTGATACCTGATACATACAGAATATAGGGCCGGTCATTCTTCCATTTTCAGAATTGGTCAATAGCTCAATCTCAACTCCTCTAAAATTGAGAGTGGGTTCCAGTGAGAGAGTGAATGAACAATGCAACACAATGGCCGTCGGTACCTTTTCAACCTTTTCAATTTCCAGCAAATATAAGGAGCTGGGCAAATAAAACAGGTTTTTTTACTTGATGTGGATTATTATCTTCAATAGCAAACCTTTGGAATCGCCCAAGAAAAAATATTGACCCCCCATTAAAATTCGCTAGTTTACGTTTCAAGATACGTAGATTCCAGAAATCGGATTTTTTTAAATTCAATTTTCTGTATCTACGTATCTTGAAACGTAAACCAACAAATTTTGAGTGGGGGGTTAAAATTGTTGTTTCTTTGGTAGATTCCAGTGGTTCATTATCGAAGATAATAAACCAAAAATCCCAGCACATTGTTTTTAGATATCGAGTTAATTAATGGTAATAATTAATATCTACTCTTTATTAATATTTATTAACCCTTAGAGAGGCAAGGATTTTTTTCAATTTTTTTCCGTTTTCATCTTGGAGATACTGTACTGGACCTATTCTGTGATTTTTAAAATTTTATTTTCATTCCATCTTGGAAATTTAAAGATGTATTTTACCAGACACTCCGCCACTTTTCTAGGGGCCAACCTTTTTACACTACAAGAGAGGAAAATGTAGGTAAAAAGTTGATAGAAAAGTTATCAATAAACGAGGAATAGAAACACTTTATTGTGAAATAACTAACGATAATTATTAATCATTGATAATAATTAATAATAATTATTAATAATCCGTGGTAATTCATTATAATAGTTAATCAATCATTTAGTGATCGAGACAGAAGGATGATCTGCACAAAGAAGATAATAAACCGTTTTGCTTGTAGTAAACACTGTTTAAAACATTTGTATTAAACATTGCCAACCCTGGTTCAAGATGAACCGTTTAAGTACCAAAATTAGACTTCAAACTGTATTGGTTACGGGAATTTCGGGACAACAAAAGCGTTGCCAAGTTCATTTAATCTGTTGATGATCCCAACAACATAAATGATTGATTCTCTAGTCAAATTTACTGATTCAATTCTTCTTTTTCGAGTAGGTATACAAATATTACAAGTACGAAAAGACTTGTATTCGACAAAAAGACTTTTACTATTCGTGTTGCTAATGAAATAATATTTATAATCGTTAATACAACAGATGATTGACATCAAATTCAACGAGTCGAACTTACTTGAGCCGTTGCTGGACCGGTCGTTCGCCGCCGGATCGGACATGGTTCGCCGTTACGGTCTCTCCCTTTTCCTTCACATGGCTGAATATTACAATTACACGTGAGTATTACATTACTACTTACTGTGTTTATATATCCATTAAATATATCTGGCGGATCATTCTAATACGCAACACTATAAAATGTCGTAGGTAACCCAAAACCATAAAGCTTTCGTGTGTATCTTTGGTTGGGAGTCGACTTGAGTTAGCGTCATGCATATGAAACCATTTTTACAATGATCGTATGCAGTCGCTAGAAATAATTCAGCATAAGTAGTATGACAAACTTTAGTGACAAACTGCCCCGTTGAGTCCCTTCGCGTTCCGTTGTGTCCTGTTGGATCCATTTGAGTCCCATTGAGGTCTGTTTATTCCCGCTGAGCCCAGTGAGTCCCGTTGTAACCCATTGTTGAGCTCAACCGCCTGTTGAGTTCCGTTGAGTTCTGTTGAATCCTGTGGAGTTCTGTTTAGTCCTGTTGAGGCCAGTTCGAGTCCCGTTGAGTACTGCCTGCTGAGTTCAGTTCAGTCCTGTTGAGCCCCGTTGATTCCCTTGAGCCCATTGAGTCTCGTTGGATCCCGTTGTAACCCGTTGTAACCCGTTGAGTCTCGATGGATCCCCTTGTAATCTATTGAGTCCCGTTGAGTCTCGTTGGATCCTTTTTAGTCCCGTTAAGTCCCTTTGAGATTCGTTTAACCCCGTTGATTCCCGCTGAGCCCGTTGACTCCCATGAGCCCATTGAGTCCCGATGAGTCTCGTTGGATACCCTTGTAACCCATCGAGTCCTGTTGAATCATGTTGAGTCCCGTGAGTCCTGTTGAGTCCCTTTGAGGTATGTTGATTCCCGCTGAGCCCATTGAGTTCCGTTGAGTCCCGTGTGTCCCGTTGAGTCCAGTAGGATTCTTTTGAGTCCCGTTAAGTCCCTTCTAGCTTCGTTGAGCCCCGTTGATTCCCGCTGAGCCCATGGAGTCCCGTTGGGTCCCTTTGAGTTCCGTTGTGTCCTGTTGGATCCTTTTTAGTCCCGTTGATTCCCTTCAAGCTTCGTTGAGTCCCGTTCAGGTTCGTTGAGTCCCGTTGATTCCCGCTGAGCCATTCAGTTCCGTTGTGTCCTGTTGGATTCTTTTGAGTCCCGTTGAGGTTCGTTGAGCCCCGTTGGTTACCGCTGATCCCATTGAGTCCCGTTGGGTCCCGTTAAGTCCCGTTGAGTCCCCGTAGTCGTGTTGAGTTGTATTTAGTCCCGTTTAGTCCCGTTGAGTACCGCCTGCTGAGTTCCGTTCAGTGCTATTGCGTCCTGTGGAGTTCTGTTTAGTCCTGTTGAGGCCAGTTCAAGTCCCGTTGAGTACCGCCTGCTGAGTTCAGTTCAGTCCTGTTGAGTCCCGTTGATTCCCTGGAGCCCATTGAGTCTCGTTGGATCCCGTTGTAACCCATTGAGCCCCGTTGGATCCTTTTTAGTACCGTTGAGTCCCTTTGAGATTCGTTGAGCCCCGTTCATTCCCGCTGAGCCCGTTGATTCCCATGAGCCCATTGAGTCCCGATGAGGTTTGATTCTCTTGGGAAAAGGTTTAATTCAATTGGGAAACGGTTTAATTAAACTGGAAAATGCTATATAAAACTTCCGATTTTTCCGACTGGGTCCATTCTACCTGTTTTGGTGACGTCACGACACAACGAAATATTTTTTGGAGTAAATTTACCGCCCAAGGAACAAAGTTACCTCTTTATACGGTACTCACCGATTTGATGTTGTAGAATATCCCTGAAATGACGTACGATGACTTATGACCGTCTGGTTTTCTCAACTAATCTGGAATTTATATGATTTTGATTTTGACAGGATGAGCTACGTCCTGACGGACGCTTGGGGTGACCCGTTCGGGAACGGAAGTTGGTCAGGGATGGTCGGTCAAGTTCAAAGGGGGGAAGCCGAGTTTGGGCTGGCGCCTGCCAAGTACATCACGCCCCGCTACGTCGTCATCGATTATGTCACGTCACTTCATATCGTGAGGTGAGGGTCGAACCAACTGGAACTCACAGATGAGCTCTAATTACAGGGAAGGCACAATAGATCTAATTAGGTCGAGGTGTTTTACTTATAGCAAGCCTCCCAACATCTTATCTTATCTAATACCATTCGGGGCTATGTACGACCAGCGGTCCGTTCACAATGAGGGCTCAAAGTTGGAGCAATATAGATAATATTATTCACATGTAGAATCTTGGTAGTATCAAGATGTTGCATGCTACAAGATGCTACATTTCCTTCACATAGATAATATTTGTCTGATTTCTTTTCTCCTTCTGTAGGGTGTGCTTCACTTTTCTGCAACCCAAACTATTTGGCACATACAAGGCACTGGTCCTCCCCTTGGATGCAAAGGTCTGGCTGTTCCTCGGGCTCTGCTCGTTGGGAAGCGTCATCGCTTTCCGGATTCTCGTCCCATTTGACAAAAGCTCTTACCAAAATGACAGCTGGGCCGGCAGCACTTTTCTCGTCATTGCTGCCGTAGCCAACCAAGGTGAATACTCGTAGTTCTTGGAGATATAAAGGCTTCAGGCATTTTACGTTTGGATTCATTGCGCACTGGTTAATTTCTCAGGGGTTCCGGACAACTCAACCTTTTTAGCGACTCGGATCGTTTACTTGGTGGTGCTGATAGTGAGTTTCTTCGTGGGAGCCTACTACAATACGGCCATCCTCAACGGCCTGCTACTCCAGGCTCCAAACGCTATTCAAAACATCGAACAGCTCTTACAAAGCGACATTCGTTTGGCTATGCTTGATATCCCGTACCTCCACGATGAAATGGTATGTACACAGATTAGAACGTCATGTAAGCTACGACAGGTAGTATTTCAGGACTACCAATAATCATAAGAACTATTTAGTTTGATTTGTGATACGCTAATTCGCGGATTCAATCCAGTAGCTACAAAAATATCATTTGGTTGAACTTATACTTCATTTTATTTGCTTCCTTTTCAAGACTCACAACGACTCGATGACAATCCGCCTGCGGGCGAAATTGGAAAAACACAAACCTCCGCACTATTTCAGCGTGTCCGAAGGGGTGGCCAACATCCGGAAAGGGCAGTTTGCCTTGTACACTGAAGATGAAGCCATCTACCATGAAATTGCCTATACCCTAACCGACGCAGAAGTCTGTTCGGTTTCCGAGGTCGAGAAGTACAAACCTTTCCATGTAGGAGCCGTTGCGAGGCTAAACGGTCCTTACAAAGAAATCTTCAACAGAGCGTAAGTAAGAGTTGCGTACGTTGCATAACTTTAACTCCGCGAAGACAACCAATTTGACCTTTATTGAAGACCCAGAACCGATTTTGGTGGTATAAGTTGTACGAAATCTGGATTAGGTCTCAATCTAGTGATCTAAGCCGAATAGTAGCAATATTTTCATTGCATTCAATGCAATTTGGTTTTGTAGGTTCACTCTTATGAGAGAGAGGGGTATCATGGACCGACAGAAGAAGCACTGGCTCCTGAGCAAACCTGAGTGTCACTGGCGGCAGGATGCGCTATCTCTAGGCTTGGAGCCACTATTCCTGGCATACGCCTGCCTGATCTTAGGGTCACTCCTGTCGTTCTTCTTCTACTTATTGGAGAAACTCCATCATAGAGGGACTTTCATAAGGATTAAAAACTGGTTAATCGACCAGCAACCGCTCATGAAATTCAACTCATGAGATGTTTATGATCTGATGTATATTTTTGTGACGAAATACAGTCGTAGTAATTGGAACTACATAGAAAAACCATTCAATTACGATCATTTTTCATACACGAAGACTGTAACAAACACTCTTCTTCTTAACGTAATAAACACTAACCTAACAAACGCCTACTTCACGTCATTCGTCCTACTCTACCAACACAACCGATCAACTGGGATAGTTTCTTACTACCGCCAAAGCCAAATATTGTAGTGCTTACATCATGTAATAACTCTTGATATCACCCCTACGACCCGAAAAAAAAGTAAGGAGGAGCTGGACACCCAATTAATTGGACCATTCATAACCCAACGCAGGAAATGAATGTTCGTAATTCAATATAATTCACGAAGAGTGAGCAGAAGAAAGATTTTATGAAGAAACATTTGTTCACCATATTTTCTTCTCTACAGAATATTGCAATATTATTTCGTGTTTTTTTATTGAGTACAAAAGCAGGTTGGATATCATCGTGCTTTCAAAGTTGGTATTCGAGCTGTTGGCACGCCTGCTGTCATCTGTAAACAACAAACACTTGTGCTCCGCAGTTTTGTGAGGGTTACGAAATTCGGTCATGCTCGTTGTTGTACACGTTTTTCGTTCACTCGTGCGTTTTGTCACTCGGGTCACATCGGTGAAGCGTACTTCAGGGAGCGTAGGTGTGAAACGTTTGTCCGTCCAGTTCACCGTGAGTGCTGCTATCAACTTGTTTGAGCGTTAAAATTCTGTTAGATAAGATGATTTTGGCGTCTTGGTGAGCGTAGCAGATATTTATGAGTGCTAATATCTGGGAAGGAATTAAGCGCCCTACAAACCCAGACCCGTCGCTGTTCGTCTTGTCAAAAACAAATTCAACGAAAGCCCCAACCCTGAAGGGTGTTCCATGGAAAAACTTTCCACAACGGTTTATTATCTTCTGAACAGATCTGAATAGATCACTGCTGTGTATACAATTACCGTGTGAGTCCTATAACTATGCGAAACAAGTTGAGTAATGCGCTGAAATATTTGTTCAAATAGGTGATCAGATGGTAATTTCCGTGGAGGGGGCGGTAGGGAGGGGGTGGGGGTCGGTAACTAGCTCAGTAATGGTCTATAAATTAATTGCATAAAAGATAACTGAATAATTTCTATTTTATGAAACATTATTTAGAATGTACGTTTATTGATATTTTATTTGTACTTACCAACTTCGCGTCGTACCTACCACCAACAGGACGTACCTACCACCAAATTGTCGAAATATCCTTCATTCTGTATACACGAAAAGTATCTCAGAACGCGGAACTCGATGTGACGAAACAATGTTATTGGAATCAGGATCTGATCTACAGGAAGAACGTTTCCCTTACTATACTTGCCGCCGTTTGATTCACGCTCTTGACGGTATTTTATTGGCTCAACCTTTGAGCCGTCGCTGTAAACGAACGGCTTGTCGTGGAAAACTCTATATATTATAGAAATGTCATAAGAACAATGTAAAATGAGAATAAAAAGCCCTTGCATTTTAGTTTATTGTTACGTACGAGTAGGTACTTGTGTTATACGTGGGATTTTCAAAATTCAGCATGCGGGCCTGCGAATGAATGGGAAGTTAGTCGTTGCCACAGGATAGTGCTGTACTGAGGCTTAGTATATCATTACATCAAAACAAGTCGGTTGGAAATCAAAAGACGGCATATTAGTTGAGTAACCCAACGCGATCGACCTTCCAAAAGAGAGATTTGTTGAAGATTATTCCGCAGGTTCAGGCGTATCTCGTGTCAAAGGGTTCCTTATCATGGCGGGGTTTAACCGAGTTGTTAGCTGCCTAACGATCCCGGCGACCCACTGCGGGGAAGGATTTCTTCCTCCTGCAATTTTACTTGACTAAAAGTAGATTTTTTTTCCAAGTAGGTTTTATAAACGATAAGCACGCCACCTTCATTGCTTCTACGTAACATGTACGCTTTATTGAATTTTTACATGCATTTATGTTCAAAGCCATAGTACTATGGTATATCCACCCTTATGCCCAAAAACACACAGGATCTGTTTGCTGAGAGCTATTAGTATTTATAAAACGGTACAACTCTCATCTCAAGTGGTGGCTGTCTCAAGTAGATGGTTCAATTTGAGGAAGAAGAGGAATTTCATACAAGAAATGTACAGCGGAGGTTTTCAATGGAGTGGGGGTTAAGAGAGCCTTCGCGTACCTCTTTGTACCTCGAGTACAGTTGGCCGTTCTCATTAGGGCAAAAGCGCTACTCGTCAACCTCGACCTCTCTTTAATTTCTCCCTCCTCTAAGTACAGCACGATTTCACTTCCTGCTCTTTCGTACTTATACCGTTTTAATGATTTAACTATAATTTAATATTCAGATTCCATACACGGTAACATGAGTAAACACTCGTACGGCTAATTTTGAAAAGTGTCCATTCGTCCACTAACCTGCAGTATGTCGATGTTTAAAAACTCCTAAACGCAACCTGACCTAACAGGCATGTGCAGAGTGACGATCCCTAGACGTCCTAAAACGTTCCAGACATGCAGCATGATCATAATATGGTCATATTATGAGCGAATGAGTAAAACAGGAGTAGTTTTACGCAAAGTAAAATTTGGGGTAGATTAGAGTGTAACATCTGAGAAAAGCTCCAACAGGTCGCTACCAATTAGCTGTGACGAGCTGGGCAATAAGAGTATTGCGGGTTAGTAGGTAGGATGCGCCTGGTCGGAGACCACTTAATAAATGATCAGTGAATCTCAGAATCTTGTTTGTTGATGATCAACCCGCTCTTCTGAGTACTTTAAGATATCATGAAAGAGGATATCATACATAGTTCAGATTATCATAAAAGAAGATATCATACATAAGAAGATATCATACAGATATAACGTGGAGAACATCTCAAGCAACCACGTTTCTTCATCTTGAGAACGAAATGAGATATCGCAGTTCTGACTTTACCATCGTGTTCAGCGCGAAAAAAACCAATAAAGTGAGGTGTCACTTGTCAGACTGTTTCATTTTAGGAATTTATGGGTAATTTTCCCCACCTTAAAACTCCCCAAAACCCCCCTAAAAGTGGCCCGATCCTGGCCATATATGAACATAGCCTTTCGATTGCCATGACTGATTTGTTGTGCTAATTTTAACTTTTTATCTCAATTCTTATTAGTCTGTATACAGGGAGTCCAGCGTTATATGCTCAACCCATTTTTTTGCTGTAATCAAAACCCCCCAAAAACAACTCCGTTGTAAAAACTGGCCCGCCAAAAAACCTCAGCCGCAAAAAGGAATGATATCCATTTTGCCCGCCAGCCACATATATAGGATGCTCAGTGCTTCGCACCTCGCTGTTGAGTGTGCATATAGAAACCTGATCCTCCTACCCCTAACCTCCACCGTCAAAGTTTTCCTGTTCCCTGTCTCCTTCCCACAACCCCCTCTCACCCTTAGTCACCCTCGGTTTCACCTAATATGTTTCCTCTGTTACACCAGCAGGGAGCTTTACGCTTCTTTCAATGCTGTTGGCGGGAGCTTTTTGCCAGATGAACAAGCCTGAATTGAAGCATTACTTCATTACAGTTGTACCACCGCTGATTACTCGTGACCACCAGTAATACTTATGTTAGCTTGTTCATCTGGCAAAAAGCTCCCGCCAACAGCATTGAAAGAAGCGTAAAGCTCCCTGCTGGTGTAACAGAGGAAACATATTAGGTGAAACCGAGGGTGACTAAGGGTGAGAGGGGGTTGTGGGAAGGAGACAGGGAACAGGAAAACTTTGACGGTGGAGGTTAGGGGTAGGAGGATCAGGTTTCTATATGCACACTCAACAGCGAGGTGCGAAGCACTGAGCATCCTATATATGTGGCTGGCGGGCAAAATGGATATCATTCCTTTTTGCGGCTGAGGTTTTTTGGCGGGCCAGTTTTTACAACGGAGTTGTTTTTGGGGGGATATCACATCTTTTTGCATGGCTAGTTTTCGAGTGGTACTTATACAATACGGTTCAACAACTTATACAATACAAAAGTAGGTACCTACGAGGTAACTAGTTAATGTTTTCCTAAATGAAGTTTTATCCTAGTCAAAATTTAGTAAAACTCGGCGCTTCGCGCCTCGCCAGGGGGGCAAGCCCCCCTGGACCCCCCGGATCTTTTCTCTTCTATACTTTGTATAGAACGAGGTATTTGCTATGCAAAACATGAATAATGTTTTTGCGTCCCGTTTCCCCTTTTCCTTATCCCTTTTCTTTGTCTGTATGGAAAATATTAAGAAATGTGCGGAAAATTTATTAGTTTTTTTATTTACTCAGGGCTGTATCTCAGCTTCTTCGATATTTACAGTGGTTTTGGCAGTATATAATTTATGCATAAATTAAAGGCTTTCCAACGAATGGAGAACGATTTTTGTCCGTTGAAAACTAAAGAAGTTTCATTTCCCTAGAAACGGCTCGGTTGTACGTGAAAATCATTAAAAATCTTCGTGACATAATTTCGTGACTTAAACTTCGTTACGCTTTTCAACTCTGGTAGGCCACCGCAAAAACATTATTCATGTTAAAATTAGTACGCCTACTAATTTGCCTTTTTGTTTCTTGTTTTTGTGACAAGAATAATTATTTTTTGGAAATTATTGTTTGTTATCTGAAATGTGTTTGAAAAATAAGTAGTTTTAAAATTTTTGCGAATTGGTGAAATATTAGTTTTAAAATTTTCGATTAATTAAAACAATCAACAATTTAAAAACAATTATTAAAATTTAGTACAATTATTCTTATTATTAAATTTAAAAAAATAGAAAGAATTAGAAATTTGAATAAATTTGAATTAGAAATTTTTTGAAAATTGGTTGCATTTTTTCTTGGGGATTGTGCAAATTTTCGTTGTTGAGAATCATTACAATAATTGTAATTATTGGTGTCGAGGAGAAAGAGGAAAGAGAAAGTTTGCAACTGGTAAAACGCACGTTTTTATACCAAAAATCGCGAATAACTCGAGAACCGTTGGGAAAAGTGCCAAAGTGCGCTACCCTCATTCGAAAGCCCATTAAATTTCCTATCGATCCTTAAACAGGCGCCACTCTACGACAATTTTTCTGACCACCGTTCAACTTTGATGTTTTCGGAAATTAGCCAAATCAGTAGATGTGGAATTTATTCACGTATTTTTGGCTGTGGATTAGTCAAATCGATTGAGATTTAGTTCAAAATTATTGAGCATATTCTAGACAACCTAGCGGACATTTTAAGACCAACCGCACCAATTTTCATCAATATTTGCGGCAGTTGTTGTTGAAAATAGAAAAATCACCATAACTCCTTTATTTTTCCCCTTAGGATGCATTTTTTGATCTCAAATTAAACAGTTTAAAAAGCTGAACACAACTAAAAAAGAAAATCCGAAAAAGCTTCAATTTTGAAGGAGTTATAACCATTTGAAATTCCTAAAAAACACTATTTCCCCCCTAATTGGGGGGGAAATGGGGGGAGGGAGAAAAAATGGTCAAAAGGCACTCCCTTGGAGCATAACAAACGTGTGTGCAAAATTTCAGCTCGATCCGATTTGTCTGCTGGGCTGTAGCCCCGTCAATGAACAACAACAACAACGAGAAGAAGAAGAAGAAGAAGAAGAAGAAGAAGAAGAACACGAAAAACGTGAAAAATAGTGGTTTTAAAATTGTTATACCCCCGACACCTGATGTTCCCAAGAGCTGAAATTTGTTTTACGTCCTCACGTGCCCCTGGAGAGTTGGTGTACAAAAAATCAACTCTCGAGACACTCAGGGGACCGAGCTATGGTAGGGTGAAAACACCAACTTGTTCCGTCGCGTAATCAGTGTCTCAGTCGCTTCGGTTTTAAGGCTTCGGTTTTCTTGGCGGGCGGGACGCTCCCGCGTCCCTAGATTCTCGTAGAAAAAAATGGCAACCCTCGTTAATTGTCCCATACATTCAAATTCTGTCATTAGTTATTTTTTTAGACGCCAACTTTAATTTTTTTTAAATGGGAACACCCACTTTTTAAATTTTTTTATGAAAGAAGATTTTTTTTTTTTTTTCATAGAAAACGACACAAAGTTAAGCAAAATCGGTTGGGACCTTTTAAAGATATGAATTATTGAAAATTCAGATCCTGGCCATATACGAACTTAGCCTTTCAATTGTCAAGACAGATTTTGTGTGCAAATTTGAACTTTTGATCACAATTCCATCAAGAGTTATCGTCTGGAATGACACGTAGATATGATTCTAACATTTGATTTTTGATGTCTTTTGGCAGTGAATTCAGGATGGTCTGAAACGGCTTTTGGTATAAACATTTTTCAGAAATTCGAGTTTTAAAAATTTTGGGCCGTGAACAACAGTTTCCTCTTCTTCGAATATTCGTTACTAAGGCGATCTTGTGACTTACTTACATAATAACTGTTCATGTATCGAACTTGTATGCTGTACGAATGATGATGGGAATTCTCTTACTCCTGTTTCACTGCTTGTCAAAGTAATATTTAATTATTTCGTTAGGTTAGCAAATGTCAGTGACAGAGAGCGTAACACTCAGAGTTTTCAACACATCGAAAAGAAACTTGATATCAAAATTTGTTGTTTATTCAACCCCTGCAGTGTTATAATCTATATCAATGGATCTGTCGCTAAGCCAAAACGAAGAATAATGATTACTCTGGAACACATACCCACTAATATCTTCCAGGCCCTCACCACCTGAGTGTCGGGCTAAAAATAAATCAAATAGATGAAAAAATAGATCGATGGACGTTATCGTTGCGATATTAATAGCGGTCTGTTTCAGATTACACAATATGACGACAGTAACTTGCGAAGATGCAACCCACAGGTCCTGCCACCATTTCAGTTGATTACTGGTGAGGAAATTAAAGTGACGCCGCTCTTGGATATCAATATCGCTTGGTTTGTTTGGAAATGTTCAAATCAGTTTAATAGTTTGAGAAAATCGATTGGCTGAAAGGGTGATTGTTTCAATACATTGTACAGGCGTCATGCAAGCAGGACCTGATAATGCCACAGATGAAGGGTAATTTAAAGGTTTTTGTTGTACGGTAATTGATATGTTCTACAGTCCTGTCATTCCCCAAGGGATGTAGTGTGGGTATTTATCGTATGCGTCGTATCATTGCTCTTTGGGACACCAAACTATAAATCGAGTGGACTTGAATAATTGCCAACGTCACTTGAATCTCTTCAATTCAAGGGTTTTTCACTATTCGCTAAGAAAACCTTTTGGATGTTTTGGAAGCCATAATTCACGCCTGAGCTTCTATCGCGGTTTTCAACCAACTTGGACAGGCGATACATTCCTCTTCCAACACCCACTTCTCCTTTTGAAGGTGAAAAATGGAATAATATAAAATACGACTAACAAAAAAAGTGGTATTTTTTCGGAAATACGCGTAGGCGGTATGGGAGGGTACTGAGCATGCGCAGGACGGGAGAGGGCCGGGGGCAGTGCCCACCCGCTATGAACCCGCCTCAGAGCATCACAAAGGGGTAGAGCGTTGAAGAACGAGCGATGAGTTGCAGCCACAGCACACTGGTACTGGCAGCTATTGGTGTGGTCTGCTTGGCATGGCCACATTCCGTCATGGCCATAGACTTGTCCCGGCTCTACGGTCATGTCGCCGTCAAAAGGAACAGTGAGTACGATTTTTCATAAGAAATTTACCATTATTTATCAAGTAATTAATAAGCCGGACGAGTTTGCGGTACTACAATGCAACCATGATCATCAACTGTAACACATTAGGGGGAAGGGAGGTTGCCGTCGTCACCTCCCAACTCTACAGGTATCTGCCATAGCAACAGGGTTCAGATTCCCGTCGGACCTGTATAGTTCACACATATCAGTTATACCGTCTATTAAATTTGTATCTACTCCTTTATTTGTAGCAAAAAGTATTTTAACACATAACATTTTAATCACAAATCAAATGTACTCGTTACGACTAGTTACAACAACGAGGAGCACTGCCACTCAAATCCACAGGTTTCATAGTCAGCTATTGGACTTCCTCATCGCGAAATTACTCACCTTATCTAGTTACTGGCCGATGATTGAATCAATTTGACTCGTATAAGTATCTAATAAATTCTACATCGAACTGAACAACTCTACAAAAGAGAGTTCGCTATTATGATCACCCTTCTACGATTAAACCCAAGTTGTCGTCAATAATTCATTGGGTGCAATTTGAGCAGCTTTGAGGGCTCTCCGCCTTAATATACGGGTGTGAGTTGAAGCAACAGGGGTTCGGTTTCCTCGGACGGTCATTACTCCACGCCCTCGTCATATCTCGTTTGAGCCCGTCATTACACCTACAATAATTGCAATCGATCAATGCATCGATGGGTGACGCCCACTCGATATTTTATAAAATCTATTCGTCAAACTGAGACGTCCTCAATTTTATATATTAATTTTTGGAATATACGTATGTACCTAGCGCGACCATTTTGAGCGTAGTGGAGTTCCTATGCCACCTACATCTAAGGGTTTCAGTAACAGCCAAACAGCCATTTTTGGGTTTGGCCTTATTGGCAAGTCTCTCTTGTCATCCAAATTCTCTCTTATCATCCATAAAAATTCTCTCTCTTGTCATCCATAAAAATTCTTGTCATCCATACAAATTCTCTCTTGTCATCCATAAAAATAAAATAAATAAATAACAAATACATAACTCAAGTAAACACTTCAAATAATAAAACAAAAATTTCTTTGGGCGATTCCAATGGTTCATTATCGAAGATAATAAACCAAAATGCATAAATAATTTAAATCTAAAACCTGTTTCAGAAATGTTGCATAAATAATTGAAGTTCATAAATAATTCATATTTGTATTCTGTTTCAAAAATGTTTCTTCGGATTTATTAAGTTCCTCGAACGCCTGTGTACCAACTCATCAAGGTCTGGAACATCCTAGTCTGCATTTGAGAATTGCAATTAAATTGAATATTAATGGAGGATAAAGTGGCCTGTACCAATTAACCACGTGAAAACACATACGTCTGTGAATCATTAAAATGATCATTGACCAAGTTTTCTCGTTTAATGCTTATTCAAGGGGGTATCAACAACGGTTTTCAACATATATTATCAATAACTGACTAGGAACATTACTCCCTGAGTGTATATAATGTCACATAACAAATATAATTTTGAATAAACATCATAGGTTTTCCACAGCTGCACTTTGTAAAGAATTTAATGTATTGGAAGTTAATTAGATTTTGATGTTTAATTTTCGTTTACGTGTTCATAAAACTGGAATCCAGAAAGAAAATTTATCCAGTATGTCCCACAACCGAACCTTTAATGAATCAAATCTTAAAATTGTCAAAATGTAGGACTGAATTATATCCCTATAATACCTATAATACAGATATTTAGTGATACAGCTAAGAAGTGATAGTTCAAATTTTAAAATTTGGTGATTGTTCACTTTTCGTATAATTTATGTAATTTGTAGATATAAGATTCAAGTTGGCACTTATTGGGTATTTGTTTGGAGTCTACTCTTTATCGTTGAGACAACTCCACCGCCTATCACAAGTTCATTTTGAACTTTTTGTCGCTGGGCTTTCTGCTATATTATATTGTATATTACAATCATTGTCACTCATTATTGCCAATTAATTTATTACGAATCAGTCCTGTCGGGTGATAATAACATTACAACTGGTTGATTAGGTTTCGGTCTTGATTTGAATTTTTCGGAACGCAGTTGAGCCTACAGGTCCGAGGCATCTTATTTTAGACCATACATTTTGGATCATTTGGACCAGACATATTTATACCTACCAATGAAGTGTTATCGAAGATCTCAGGTTGGGCTAGATGATTTAAATTTTCATTTACTTTCATGTAGGTATGCATATATAACATTCAGATGAAGGCGAATTACCTCAGTTATAACCAAACTACCATTGTAAAAGGTCAAACAATGTGACATATTGACGTTCAACCCATGCCGGTGATATTTTGCACCATCGTGAGGTTGAAAAGGGATCTTGGAGTGTAAAGTGGAATCTGCCATAAGGATTTGACGTCGATTCAAGATTCCGTGATTCGTGGTGGTTGTTATCAAACTTCCCTCACATCCCATACGACTGAATCAAATGTAACTCACTCCCTTCAAAGTTTTCCAGCAATAATATCGCTTGATACGCCTTTACTTGAAACGGGATAGGGAATATCATTGCGTTACCAAGTCACCTGAGATATTCACACACATATGTTAGAAACTTGACATTCCGTTGAGACTTTCCTTACAGACATGCGGGCCTTTAAAGAGATTTTTAAAAATCGTACCAGAAGTATGAAAGGCCAAAAGAGAGGTAACGGGTTATTTACAATAAACCCGTTTCAACCTGCCTGAATAGTCTGGGGTGTACTTTAGTTGTCCCCTCCACTTTCAAAATGGGATTTCTCCGTGAAAATTCGTACTTTTCGTCAGTTTCGTTAGTGATTGTGAAACGTCAGAGAACGGTTATTACTATGCTTTGGTTATTTCTCAATAGAAATATTGCCTATTTGGTTCATTTTATTTATTAAAATAGTGGGGGGAGGAGGTACAGCTAAAGTTCTTCACTAGGGAAAAAGTTTAGCTGTGCCCCCTCCCCCCCCCCCGGAGTTTATCGCGTTTCTGATTAGTACCTACCATATAGATTAGTTGGACATACAGATCAAGTAGACTGGCTTGTGGAATAAAACATCCCCTAATCCACCGATTAGTACCATATATCCTAATCCTAATTCTACCGATTAATTGCATACCTACTAAATAAAACGCCTTACGTTCTTAATGTTACATTAAAATCGATTTTTGACAACCGTGTCTGAATCAATTCTTCCGAATTTTCCTTTATGTGACAAGGAAAGTGGTGATGGCACAGCTAATGTTTTCCCTTACAACTTTATCTGTGCCCCCATTTTCAGAAAAATGTTTTTAATGATTGATAACCTAAGTTTAAATACTTCGACTTTCTACTGTGTGGCAGTGGAGAGTCAGAATCTCTAATCAAACTTTCAAACAGGTCGAATTTTCCCGGAGAAATCCCGTTTTGAAAGAGGGGGGCACAACTAAAGTACACCCGTAGTCTGATTAGTATGAAACTTGGGGAATTCGGGGTAGTCCAACTTGATATCTCCCATCATCGGAACAGACAATCGTAAAAACCGTAAATTACAAGAATAAAAGGACTGAATGGAGTGGATCTTGTAAGCTTAGCTGTCTTCCTACAGATGCCGAATTTGTAACTTGCTAGGAAGAGTATATTTAGAGTAGTATATAGAGTAGTAGTATACAGAGAGTAGTATATAGAGTAGTATTTGTATCGACCTATTTATGAACGTTTACTAAGGTTAGCGAGCGAAGCAAGCGGGCGTTGCCATAGTTTGCATGTGTTGTTGCATTTACATCAAATTTCAGACTAGGTATGTGAATTTAGAATTTTAAAATAATTTGGACAAATCTAGGGGAATTTGGAGTGATATGACGATTTTAAACAGTATTATACCTTTAAGTCGTCTATCTTTTATATAGCTTTTCACAATCTAATTCATCATTTTCTCAATCAAATTCAACAGTTTCCCAATTAAATTCAACATTATTCTCTAGATCCACTAAAAAAAGTATGGGAAAGAATAGTGTTGAGAAAAAAGAAAAACAGCGAAATAACCTAAGAATACCAGTCCAGTGCGTTGGTAGGTAAATTTCTTACATATTAAACAAGAGGTCAGAAATATTCTCGGACAGCGTGGCGAGCACATTTTAGCGGATGTCATACAACGAGGAGTTGCATCAGTAACACAAAATGACTCCGCCAACTTCGTGATGAACACAGTTATACTGCTTGAAAAAGCATCGAACGAAACCCCGCTGCATTAACATGATTGTTATTGATTAATCTTCATATTGTTCATTAAATCAAATTATTGTTCTTATTGTTTCATTAAGAAATGTTGTTCTTATTAAATAGTTTGCGCTGATGTTACTACTGTAGTAACAGATCAATTTGGTGGAAGTGGGCATCTTTGTCACAGTGTATTTCGTGTATTAAAAAAATTAAAAATTCGCTTACATATTATGTTTGGGAAAATTTTGAATTTGATTGGGAAAATGTTGACTTTGGTTGGTAAAATGTTGGATCTGATTGATAAAATGTTGAATTTGATTGGGAAAATGTTCAATTAGGTTGGGGAATACTATATAGGTACCATAATATGTCATATACGCTACTTCATACTATATTTAATATAGCAACATTGAATACTCAAAACATCGTAAATTTCCAATCACAATATTTTTTTCAAAATGGTGTCTCTTGGGCTCGAGGAATTCAGGTTTGATACCTTTAAGTCATATTCTTCACAAAAAAAAGTTTTTTCCGTACCTATTAACTGTCGATTGATAGTTCTTGTATTAATGAATGAAATGAAATTTATTTCCTGAAAACAACCATCATTGCTCAATTATAATATTGAGCGATATTATCGCTTAATCGCTACTACCTATTAATGGAAACGTACCCCCCCCCCCCTTATACATCAGGGATCTGTGCTGACAGGGTTTGTACCAAAGTTCTATCGAAAACCCCCAAAAGCCGTCATTCCCTAAACACTCTCTTGATAAAATAATCACCTGCTTGTAATATAACATGCATATCACATTCGGGGCTTCGGAAGTCGGAGCTCTAACTTCATTTTCAGGACACTGCAGACAACGGCTCTCTCAAACTGAATTCGGAATTGAGAGTCAGAGCCCCCCCCCCCCCCCCCAACCTACCTCAACCAGAGGATGGTAATTAGTTTAGTTGTTGCTCCTCTCACCCATTTTAATGCTGCCGAGTTCCCGTTCGAACCTACGCAAATATATTACTTTAATAAAATTCATAACTTTTGAAGTTTAAGTCATTGTAATATTTATTTCGGGTCAGTTACATTTCAATGTCTTATTCATACGTTTTCGGGTATGCTGCAGCATTAGCTCATGAGCTAAAGGGAACGAAAATGGAGTTAAGCCAGTAGAACCAATATTTACAGAGCAAATAATGATGGCAGATAAAGGGTTTTCCCGATGAAAATGGAAATTAGGAGTAGGTATATCCCATTCACTATAGGTTATATCGTCGCTGTGAAATCCACCCGGCATATCTGTAAAACGCATGTTTTTCACCAGAGTAAGCACTAGTTTTCGCATGTGATATTTTCCATTTACTGTCCGATTGGTTCACCTCAATGCCACATTACGCATGAATAAAATTCAGACGAATACTGCTTATTGAAGCAGTACACTTTGCATTATCAAGTATTATTATTTGCAACTATAATTACAAATAAATACGAAATTGCTTAAATTAAGAGAAATGTGCAGATATGCCAGTATGACCTTAAAATCAGCGTAGGTACTATTAAATATTACATATATACAAATTTCGCTTTTGTGTCACAATGGCTTCTTCTTTTTGAGCTTGTTTTAGGTAGAAAAAAAGATAATGTCAATGAAGAAATAATTTATTGCTCAACAATTTTTTTTTAAACCACAATTAACATAATATTGATCTTTCCTTTGCTTGTAACTTATAAGTTTCACAAAATTTTATAGAAATCTGAATATTCGACTATTGCATTATCTGATTATGTGATTCGAGTATACTTACTTGATGGAAGTATTTTCCTCCATGAAGGTTTTGAAGTGACTGGCGTATTGTGCAATAGATCTGTCTTATGATAAACAAAATGGTTATTTCCACGTAACTGCATACCGGCTCAACGCCATCTGGCGGATATTTATTCAACAATACGATGTGCTGGTTCGACATAAAAACAGACGGGAAAAAAGACATTTTTGCACACCAAAAACTCAATTTTTGCACATTTTATGACGGTTTGATTTAACAGCGGATATATGCTGTAAATACGAGTACTACTACGGAATTCTGTTCGTTGAAAGTTTAATTTAATTCTTCTACAAACTGAATTGAATTCAACTTTATACCTAGTATAGCACCTATTCAATGTGAACTAAACAAATTTACGTTTTATATAAAAATTTGTCAGGAGGCAATTCTATAATGATAAGTTAGACTTATTTCCCCCTGTATAACTGATAATTAGACTTAAAATCTGTGTAATTCAAATTGTAATTCAGCCTGTCGGGCTATGTGCATCATCACGATGTTGTACTGTTTTCCCTTGTACCATTAAGTTGGTAGACTGGGAACCTCACACTTTATTAAACGAAGGTTCCACGTCGCAAGATACAGCTGTTGTGACGAAAAGGCACAAATCACCGTTTTTTTGCTTAAAATATATCATGCGAAAATAAAAACGTTTACACTTTATACACACTCTCATACAATCTAAATTCCTTCTTTTTTAAAGCAAGCAAACAACGTAATACGAAAAAACTCCAGCAATGCAGCATGGCTGTAAGGGCGAATTTTCGAAGAACTAACTCGTTTTATGCAAAATGTGATGTTTGGATCACCTCATTCAACCATTGTCTGCTGAGTAACACCTCAGATGAATACGATGGTGAAGTCAGAATTGCGATATCTCACTCCGTTATCAGATTAGAGCAGATGAATCGTGAAGAACATCTCAAATAACAACCACGTTTCTTCATCTTCAAAGTGCTACAGTTTGAGAGCGGAATAGGATTTCACAAATCACTATTCTCACTTCACCACCGTGTTCAGCGTTAAAACCCCTTCAAAATGAGGTGTCATTAGTCAGACTGTCAAATTGTTCACCCTAAAACTCCCCAAAACCCCCTTTAGAGTCGCCCGAATCTGCCCATCTAAGAAACTTACACTTATGAAGCTGTGGTTTGGTATATAACCTCCTTAGGACTTTAACTTGACGCTGCCCAGGTCCAAGATCAATGAGTGGCCCTAAGGCTGATTTCTATGCTATTCACTCTATAAAGCTGTAATTTGGTGCGAAGCCTCCTTAGGACTTTAACTTGACCCTGCCCAGGTCCCGGATTAGGTGAGTGGCTCCTGAAGCTAATTTCTATGCTATTCACAATATAAAGCTGTAATTTGGTAGGTAAAACCTCCTTAGGACTTTCACTCTAAGCAGAATAGGCCCAGGATCAGCTGAGGGGCTCCTAAAGCTACCTAACAGACGTATCCATGACCAGATATTTTTCCGAGTAAGGGAGAAATTAAGTAACTTTAGTTATGTTTATAAAAAAACGTACTTAGAAAAAAGTTAGTAGCTATGTAGACAACGTTTATTAACTCCTTGTTTCCTTTGAAATGAATTTCCACGTCTTCGCGAGTGATTTAGCTTGTATAACAACGTATTTGAACAATAGCGTGATCATTCTCCGTTAGGAAGAGCTATTATTGGAAAACGTACGTTGCAACCAAGGAAGCAATGGTTCTTACTATTATTTAGTTGTTCGAACTCGAGTGGTTTCTGATTCACTCAAAGTTACTTGTTCTAAGCTAAAATCGTGACCCCGAACTGATATTAAACTTGACCCGTATAAAGGAAACACAGGGGTCAAGATGATTAAACCTTGACGACAATCCCAGCCGCCTCCACCCATAATCAACCCCAACGCTATACTTTGAACGGAGAATAAACAAAATAGAAAAATCGGTTTTCCAGGAAGAACCGCGGGGATCCCGCTATAATTTTGTATCATGCGATTTTCTCGTTCGGGTCGTGGGAGGCTATCGATCTGTCTGCCGCTCAATATATTATGCCTCGCACACACTTATGTGTACGCGTATGAGTGTGTAGCACCGTCGAGAGGTCAGCGTATGTGTGCACGCAATATTGTTTTTCGTATAAAAATGATTCAATGATTAGAAAAAAACGTGGTGCGAGACCTTTTCGTCGTCCGCAATATTCCCACCTTCCCGCGTCTCATGTTTACGTTTTTCGTTAGAAACACCCTCTCAAACACTCGAACAACAACGAAACACTCGTAAGCCTAGCAGAACAAATATGCTGCCTCACTTACAAAAGCAAACTGACAGGCTGTTGGCTGGTTGGCTATTGTACCAACAATAATATGACATATTATTGTGTGGGAAGGGCACTCTGTAGAGTTTGATTACCAAGGGAAAAGCAGTTTTGGTCTGTATTTGAACGGTTCTCAATTTATTTTCAAATAAATGTATAGACAATTATTATTCATTAAGTTTCTTTTGAATAAATCCAAGGAATGACTGCACCCATTTTTGACAATTTGGCGTTTTTGGAGTCTCAAAACCTTAAAAGAGGCCTAAGAGCCTCGGTAGGGGGGCTGTTCCCCCCTCCATCCCGTTGACCCCCTTCACTTTTTGTTTTGAGCCTTACGGCTAAATTTCTATAAGCATGAAACAAGTTCTAGCCACTCAACTGATCCGGGACCTGAGCAGCGTCAAGTTAAAGTCCTAAGGAGGCTCCTTCATAGTGTGAATAGCACAGGAATTCCCCTTCCAGGAGCCACTCAGCTGATCCCGGCCCTATGGTGCCCAAAGTGTAAGGCCTAAGCAGGCTGCTTGCGAATTGTCCTAAATTATGCAGGGTGTCCCCTGAGGATGGCATATCACCGATAATCCAATATACATACATTGATCTCTCTTGAAGGGGGATCCCGTGTGACCCAGACAGTGATTTCGCCACCCACTGAGAATGTAATTAAAGGTTTGTCCTCAGGTGGTCCCAAACGAGATCAAAGGATTCCGGTTCACTTTTCCTTTGCTTATGCGCCAACGTATCAATGTGATGCAATCCGTTGTGTAATCGAAATAGAATCGAATGATCATTTCCTGCTCAAATGACCGTTCAACTAAATCCACCAAGCATCTTCAAAACTGCATTTGTGACAAGGCAAAATTTGAAACCTTCTCGTTCAAAACCCTAGAAGGTGTTTCAAGATGTATTTAAAGAAAGTCTCCAGTAATAATTTTCGTAAGATAACCAACTGATGCTGGCATACATAACTCCTTTGGATAGATTCCACCCCAACTCAAAGCTGCAAAGATCATCAAATCGGGAACGGTATGTAAACAAGGCACAGTACAGTTTATGGTTTACAGTCAATTGATTTAATTACATGTTTTTGCCCTTGTTGAAAAAGATATTCATTTATTTATTACTGTTCGGCTCCGCCTCAGTTAGTTCACTAGTTCCCCGATGGAGCACACTGTTGCGCCACAGTAAACCAATTCATCCAAATTATCTCATGCCCATGCCAGTGCATGCCAGTGCTCAGTGACCAGTTCTAGATCTAAGTTTGTAATCTTTAGTTCACGCCCAATCTCACCTGGCGGTCTGTTCCATCTAGTTCCCTGTTTCATACACGTGAAGTATCCATCCAGCGTGTTGGCAAAAATGATCCGTTGATAAGCTCATTTTGTAATCTCGCTAACCTCATGTTCTCAACTCGCTCGTGTTTCATAATTCTGTATCCGAAAACATCTACGTTCCATTTTGTTCGAATAAAGTTATATAGTTCATAATTAGTTCTTTATTCAATGTACACAGGCAAGAACAAAACAATTCGCCCAAAGTGTGGCCGAATCGCAAATAAATACATAAACGTACTCGTTTGTTTTTAACAAAAAATATTGTACAAAATAAGTAATTTTAGACGAATTAGGAACAATGGAATTAGGAATTGGGAACAATGGATGGTCTAGGTCTTAAGTGGAATACAAGCCATTGTATGTCAGTTATATATGAGAGAAAACTGGTGCCCAGCCGATCATTGCTTACACGTTGTCTCTTGCCTGCCAATATGTGACTAGGGCCTTGAAGATGTCCCAGGACAGATATCCTGGTATAATAAATATCGTGATTTCAGGCAGTTAGAGATCTGGCACAGAGACGGGGTTGCGCTTTTCATGGGAATCTGTAATTGCTGAGTCAGTATCCAGAGCAGCAGGAGTCGTTGGTGAAGGCTGTCACGGAGAGTTGGACGAATGACATGCGGGCTGCTGCAATGAGTTCCAGGAACCCTCTGTATCCATCGTTCAATTTGGACGGAGGTCACTCCTTATGGATAATGCGATGGGTCCTCAAGCTGAAATGAGCGCTGCTTCTGCTGAACGACGGTACTTTTCGCTGAGCAATCGGAACGCAAACTAGGATGCCCTCCATTTCTTTGGAAACTGCCCCGTGCTGGGGGAAAGGATGGTCTGCTTGCTGAACCATAGTGAGTTGGACGGTTCGGCCTTCATGTGTGGAGGTACCGAGATTGGTGGCTGAGTTCAACTGGTGAAATGAATGACTGAATAAAATTGCTCATTTTTCCTTCGGGTTTCGGGACATACAGCCTCGTGGTACATGTTTAAACACTCTTAAGTATTTTACATTAGTTAATCCCTTTTACAGAGGTCACAGTGTAGTTTGAGCTTGGATTAAGTAATCGTATAGAAGGCAGTAGATTTCTGAGCTGTCCTCTGCCAGGATGGAGTCGAGGTTAAAGGGGTTGTTTGTCATCGTTGGCGGTCTCTGTAGGAGTTGTTCTCTGGTTGATGGGAGCAACTCTTACATTTCGCATCCCCAGGATGAGGTGCTGTGGTGTTTCGTCGGTTTGGCGTCATCCTTCCCGATCCTGTGTAAGTGCTTTCGTGTTGCGGAATAGCCAGTCCTCAGTCTGTCTATCATCGTGTAGCATTTTCTAGGCTTTTCTTCGGGTTCAATTCCAAAGTTTTTTTCTTCGGCTCTTCCTTCGGGCTCAATTCCAAAGTTTTCTGTTTCTACCTGGAAATCTAAATTCAAAAAAATTGCAAAATTGTGAAAACCCCATGGCGTATCATGATTTTGGTTTATTATCTTCGATAATGAACCATTGGAATCGCCCAAAGAAAAAAATTTTTTTTTTGTGTGTTTCATATACACAAATAATTGTGTAAATCCAATTCAAGTTAGTAACAAGATAAATCGTATATAATATTATATAGTAACATCGTATATATTATATTAAATTGTATATATTATTATCCTGTTACTAACTTGAATTTGATTTACACAATTGTAAATAATTGAGGAAATTATTTCCAATAAACCTGATTTCTTCTTCTATATAGAAGAGAGTATATGAGAGATTATAGAGGTCGGCATGCTAGATTTTCAAATCATTTGGGTACCTAAGTACCTCAAATTAGGTAATACTAGGTAATTTATTCATGTAATTGGGTAATTTAAATTAGTTAATTTTACGTTGTAGAAATAATATTAATTTCCAACAAGTAGATTACGAGTTGGAACTGAGGAATGAAAGCCGTCGAAAATCGCGTCCGAAGCGTCCGTTTCCCTTCTCTTACAGGCTTACAACTTCCCCCGGGTTGAGGGTTAATTGGACCGTACCTATTGCATACAAACTTTTCTCGTGCTCAATCTCAATCAAAGTTATCCAATCGAACTCCGATTCCAGTCAAAATAGATAAAAACCAAGTTACTCGAGGTTGCAAACAAAGTTATTTATCGCAGAATCAGAAAATACTCGTAACAATATGGTATGAACCCCCACACAACGCTTCAAAGCAGTAAATAAGATGAATATAAACGCAATAATCCGAAGGAGAAAAGTTTATTTCAAAACTCTCCTCTAGAAACATCAAACCGCGGTTTAAAAGGCGATTTTTTAGGGGAAAAATACGGGCATAAACCGTCTTTTCTTTTAAAAGCCAACTGGGTACGCGAGCTGTCTTCCTTCGTCTGGACTAAGCGATGAAGCGAAGGAAGATTGAATACATTTCTGATTAGATGAAATGAGAATTTTTCTTCTCGTCGTTCGCATTTTCATTCCGTAGATAAACTGAAATATTCATGCCCTGTTTCCCTTTTCAGTTTCATTAGATGTTCCCCGACATTGTTTCAGTTCGCTGCTGACTTGTTACGCTCGTCATCACGCTAGTAAAATAATTGACTCCAAACTAATCTTACTACATTATTTCGTTCAAGCTCTGAAGTTAGTACATTAGGTTGTTATAAAAAGTTGTATACACAACTTCTTCACTCATAGTCACATTAAAGTTTCCGGCTGAAGTATTAAAGTATGTTTTTCATCCATCATTTTTGATTCGTTTAACTTAACCCATTTTCAGCCAAGGTCAGAAAAAAGTTTAAAAAAATGGTTTTCTCTTAAAACCCTTTTATTTGCACTTTTCTAAATTTATTATTGAGCATCAAAACTATTATTTATGAGTAATTCATATAAATATAGCATGGGTCGTATATGACGCTCTGGTTTAGTAGGTGAGCAAACATTCAGGATGCAAGTGTTTATTTCAATAGAGACTTTATTGTGTTAGACACTATTTAGTGTGTTTACATAGTTATATCATAACAAAAACCACAATGTCATGGTACATTAGGCAGTAGTCCTTAAGCATTAAGTGAAATTTTTATGTGCAAACATTACAGCACCGAATTTGAGTTTGGTGATGAAATTGATATGAATATTAAGATTAATAGGTACGAAGAGGAATGATTTGTCTAGTTAACGAACTTCCGAGCCGCTCAGGTAGGAGGATTTGCGAGGAGGTTGTGCGAGGGTTTTTGAGATCACTGTGCCATTTCCGCTTGAGTTTCTGCGTTGGTTTCTTGGTATTCGAATTTCTTCAGCGATCGCAGCAGCGTCTAGTTGGTTGCGATGGTTATGCATGCGGTTGGCAAGAAGTCGCTGACAATTGGTATGTTCAAATCAGAATGTTGGGTTGAGTTCCGGTCAAACCAGGGGGCATTCGTCAGCAAGCGTAAAATTCGGCTTTGGAGCGCTTGCAGCCTTTTAATTTGAGTATTGGATGCAGAAAACCATATTTCACAGGAATACTGCCAGATTGGCCGAAGTAAGGTGAAGTATAGGAGGCGCTTGATGTGGAGGGGAATGACTTCGCTGGTAACAGGTATTCCAACTTTGTTATTTTCCCACAAATATTGCCAACGATTGTACTTGTGTAGGATCTCCAACAAAGTTTACAGTCCAGAGTGACCCCAATATACCGGGCCACGCTAAGGGGGGAATGGGGGTTTGGGGAGTTGGGGGGGGGGGGGGTGAGTTACCCATAAATTCCAAAAATGTAACAGTCTGACGAGTGACAACTCATATTAAAGTTTTTTTACGCTGAATTCGATGGTCAAAATCGAAATCAAAATTGCAGTATCTCATTCCGTTCGAAATTGCAGTATCTCATCTGGTGCACTTCGAAGATGAAGAACCTGCTCAACTGCTCTAATCTGATAACGGAATGAGATATCGCAAATCTGACTACACCATCGTGTACAGCGTCTAAAAATCTAGAAACTGAGGTGTTACAAGGCAAAAAATTGGGACAATATTTATTATAAAACCAGTAAAATGGAGAAATTTTACATAAAACCAGTTGTTTCTTCAAAAACTCGCTCTTATTGCCATGCTGCATAACTGTTTACTGTTTCTTTTACATTCAGAGTAAACGTTAGAACCATTACTTTGGTTGCAATTAAAGTTTTTCAATTTTCTATTCATTTTCAAAAATCTGATTCCGAACAGAAGAACAAAGGTGAATTTTGACATTTTTTGTGAGAAAAGTACTACATGAGTTTTACGATTAGAAAAAAATCGTACAGTCGCGAAGAGATCACATAAGGGTGTTTTTAATGTTGTTCGAGGAAAATATTGCTCTCAAGTACAGGGTGGGCCACGGGAACTGGACTATTTTGAAATGAGCAGTACGCATTCAATTTTTGTGTTACAAGCATTTTATTTACACCAAAAAGTAGCTTCAATTATGCAATTTTAAGTCTGGTAAATCACATCGTTCATATGCCGACCATCTTGTTCAAAACAAGATGCAAGACGGCTAAGAAAGTTCTGATGCACTCTCTGCAACAAGTCTTCGTCAATCGATTGAATTTCGCGGCGAATTGACGTCTCGAGCTCTTCAAGTGTTCTCGGCTTGTTTGCATAGACATTACTCTTCAGATGGCCCCAAAGGAAAAAGTCACACGAAGTTAGATCTGGCGACCTAGGGGGCCATGGGATATCGCCGAACCGAGAAATGACATGCCCTGGGAACATTTCTCGAACAACCTGCATTGTGTTTCGAGCGGTATGTGCTGTGGCTCCATCTTGTTGAAAGTAAACACGTTGTGGAGGATACCGTCTTCTTAATCTTTGCAGTTGGGGTTGCAAGAAGGTATTCAACATAAGGATGTAGCGATCTGAATTGACTGTTACAGTGTTCCCACCTTCCTCAAAAAATACGGACCAATAACGCCAACTTTTGAAACAGCACACCAAACTGTTACTTTTGGTGAGTGCAAAGGCCGTTCATGAAGAGCCTGAGGGTTAACTGCGGCCCAGTAACGACAATTTTGTCGATTGACGAAGCCATTTAAGTGGAAACGAGCTTCATCGCTTGACGAAGACTTGTTGCAGAGAGTGCTCTGCAGAACTTTCTTAGCCGTCTTGCATCTTGTTTTGAACAAGATTGTCGGCATATGAACGATGTGATTTACCACACTTGAAATTGCATAATTGAAGCTACTTTTTGGTGTAAATAAAATGCTTGTAACACAAAAATTGAATGCGTACTGCTCATTTCAAAAACGTCCGGTTCCCGTGGCCCACCCTGTATAAGAAAAAAACTTGATGCGGCGTATAAGAACACTGGCGAAAGCGGGTTAATCACTTTTGTGGTGGATAATAATGAGTAAATTAATTATAACCCGTTTGAGCTTCATATAACGGCCTGAACGTTTATCATCGTTTTCTTCTTGCAATAAGAAGAGTCAAATGTAGAAGAAGGAAAGACCTTGTACGTGATATGTCGCTCGTCAAAGTGTGTTAACGTCGTTTATCTACGTGAAGAACCCGGTAAAATCCCTGTCACCAGCGGTAGTGGGTTCTTTTTTTCTGCTGAAACTTTTCTTTCCCTCACAACCTCACCAATAAGATCCTTTTTCAACCAATAACCGCTTCCCTACACCTCACACCATGAGGTTTTCCCCGAAGACGAAAATTCACCCGACCCTGCACGTAGTTACGTGGCCTTTTATGAGCAAGTCTGGTCACGGAGCTTTCTGACCTTCTTCCTTGCCCTGTCCAGCCTTTTTCCGTACACAAAGGTCTCACATTTTCCCCCCTTCGACTTCTTCATTCCTTAACCTTTTTCCCTTGCAACATTTTCCTCCGACGTTTCCGTGTTCACTCCTTAACTCAGTCATTTCAGCTCGCGCTGGTCTCATCAAAAATTGAAAGCTACCGATTTAGCATAGACAGGAGTCTGGCGAATGTAAATAGAAGAACCCTCTTGCAATAAACCTGGTGTCCGGCTCTATTCGTATTCAAGCCTTCGGGTCTTTTTCTTTCTGGTGGGAAAAACGTGAATGTGAAGGCGGAACTCAAGGCGGACGTTGTGCGAGTCCGAAAGAGAAGAATCAAATTCAGATTTCTATGGGATCTATGGGGGTTTCGAATTTAGAGAGAAAAGGTTCTCGAGAATTTAAGGTGGAGATTTGATATCCCTAGAAGGGAAACGACGGTAAACTTAATATTTCCAGAGAACCTATTGGTGCTTGTGAAAACAGAAAATTAAAAGCTGGTAGGAACGATTTGAGGATTTATGGGAGGGCTTAAAGTGAAGTACTAAAATTATGTTTCCAGGATAACGATTTGTGTTACGCAATGGTTAAACTGAAGCCTGAATAAAAGTAAATCGATTCAAGGGCCAATGAAAGACAGAATAAAGCTTTGAAGTCCCAAGAAACTTGACATCTTCAGTGGAACTATGATGGTAAATTTGATTTTTCTAGGTTGACTTCAAATGACACTTAAATATATTGGTAGACTTCATTATTTTCACTGTTTATGAATTAGAAGGCAAGTACACATGTAGAACACGCTAGTGGTTCAGAAAGTTGAGTTATAAATAATTTATAACTCAACTTTCTGAACCACTAGCGTATTCTACATGACATGTATAATGTACATTGTACAAATGTACATTGTATATTTGCCATCTAATTCATAAACAGTGAAAATAATAAAGTCTACCAATATATTTAAGTATCATTTGAAGTCAACCTAGAAAAATCAAATTTACCGTCATAGTTCCACTGAAGATGTCAAGTTTCTTGGGACCTCAAAGCTTTATTCTGTCTTTCATTGGCCCTTATTAATTAATTATTAATGAATACATCATGATATTCTAAAGAAAACTTACACCTATGTTAGGTCTATAGACAGTGTTTCAGGTTTCATAATAAGTAGAAAAAACTCGTTAAATATAAAAATGAATAAACTTGTATTGGGCAGAACAAAAGCGAACATCAGAAGTGGTAAAAAATGTTTTGGGTGGTGGTTGGGTGGTTTTCCCATTGAGAGTGTACGTAGTGGTGGACATCCAAACATCCCTCCCCTCAGGTTGAAAACGGTTCAAACATAAAAATGAACTCAGAAAAAAAACATTTCTATACAGCAGAATAGACACGAATAGACACGAAGTAATTGGAAATTCGGACAGCAGCAAAAAAGTTCCATTTTTTTTACAGAAACACAGCTCACTGGCAACAACCACATTTCGAGGGTCTCACGGCAACACCCCACATCGTCACTTTTGACCAAAATGTTATATGCATACCATTTGAAGCATCTTCTCCTGGCGGATCGATCTAAGTTAGGTACCAAAGTTAGATCGATCCGCCAGGAGAAGATGCTTCAAATGCTATGCATAACTCCTTTTGGCCAAAAGAGGCACTAAATCTCACGGTTTATGTTACTGAATTAGCCAGAAAAAATAGTCATTGACAGATGGTTTTTTGGCTCTGCTAAAAAGTCGCCAAAATGACATTGTGGGGAGTTGCCGTGAGACCCTCGATTTGATAGCAACACCCCACATCGTCATTTTTGACGAAAATGCGTTATGCATATCGATGGATGCGCTCTCTTGTTACACATTGACTAACTTTCTTTCGTAAGTTCATAAAGGCGGGTATTTATGTTGTAAAAGTACCACAATTAAAAAAAGTACTGATCATGGGAGGAGAAGATCATTGGAAGGCGGTTTTCCAGCCCTCCTGACAAGTTGAGAAAATGACGATACGGGGTGTTGCTGTGAGACCGTCGATATTTCCTTTTACAAAACGACCAGACCGCGTTTTATAGCCTGAACTACAAACATGGTCAGCAGTACCTCCCCTCTGGGCGCTACCATGAACAGACTGGTACTGAGCTGCCCCTCCATTTAATAACGGCTTATCCTGAATCATTTCTCCATTAAATAAATTGCTATATAAACGATTAAAGATTTTTTTAACATATTAAGAGTTTTATAACATATTAAAGTAACATAAAATATTAAAAGATTGTTATATAAACGACTCAGGAATAAATTTTATTCCGGAGTCGTTTATATAACAATATTTCAAAAATTTTATAAATTATGAGTTTTTTTTAACCTCCTAATCTCTTCTTCTTAATCTGGACAATATATGACCTGAAATCCAATTTCTTCACAATCTCTCCTTTTTCCCAAATTTCAGAGAAAACACGCTGGACATTAGGCTGAAACTCCTCTTCTTTCTTACAAGATTTATTATGTTATAATACAATTGTTGGTTGTGTTTTTCAAAAACTTTGGAATCGTCAACTACCTTTGGCTTCAAATAATCTAAAATGACAGGGATTTTTGTTCTAAGATTTTTACTCATAAGTACCTAATTGTGAAGGAAAGTATTATTCTAAAGTATTGTTCTAAGTAATAATTGCTTATGAGTAGAACAAAAATCCTTAGAAACAATTATGACAAAATAAAACAATTATTGTGAAGGAGAGTATTCAAGCCCAAAACTTTACCATCTAATTGGAAAACTGCGACTAAAGATGTTTTAACCGCTAAAGAGGCGATGAATCATCAATTAGAGACTGATCAATAAATGAAATGTATAATACCCTATCGTTGTTTAGGGCAACTTTGGAAGCACTCTTACCACTGAGCTTGAAGCTTAAGTCAACAGGCTCTTGAAGGCTCTTCAAAAGGGCTACTAAAGGTCGAGCCTTAGCCCTTTGAATAATTAAACACGAATAGACTCCTGTAGTGTACGGCTGAACGTCAGTACCCCATTTTCAGGATAGGGTTTCCTGGGAAAATGCCATTATTGACAATTGAATGAACGAACAATCTAAACTACTAACTAACGCTCCCAGTGGCACGAAACAAATTGCAAATAAACAACGTCTGCGTTTCCAATATGCCAATTTCTAGTTCGGTGTTTCATTTGCCTGACGAATTGTGAAATGAACACCTGCTCATAATATGATGATATTATGGTGTTGATATTTTTGCTTTCTCCATCGACAAAATAATAAGTACGTCAATAACGGTTTCGTTATCATTACAGTGTAGCGCTAAATGAATTGCTAATGAATGAATTAGATTTTAACTAATACAAAATTAGACACTGCTCTCATGGAACGGCGATAACGCTTGCAATGAGTCAGACTAAACCATTAACCAAAGGGTTCGAGGCCACATCCAAGCGGCAGTGGGGCCACGTAGGTTTAGGAAACGTAAACAACATCGAAAGCATACGCTCGATGTTATTTGAACTCAAAGAAAACATCTACTTTATTGGGCCATTTGGCCACGGGTAAAGGTACACACCAACCCACTAAATGACGATGGAAATAGCTAGTCTTTGGATCAAATCGGATCACAGGTAAATTAACGTTACCTGTAATTACTAGGTATGATACGAAGTGAAGACGGCCTGGATTAATTGGATCATTCATTTATCAGATGCAAATCGACGTTTCAAGGTGGCCAATCGAGATGAACGCTTCAAGAAACATTCCGCGATTCATTCAACTCGTTCAATACAGAAAACGCTTTTAAAAACTTCTTCAAAGTTGTTGCAAGGGGCAGGAATATTTTGGATTTGGAATGTCTCAATTTCATTTCGAGCTGTGTTGCTTCGACGATTTGCACATTAGCGGGAAATCGGGAGGAGATCGAAGTTAGTGGCATCTAGCGACGAACCCCTACACTACCTGGACGGCCGCGTCTCTCTGGAAGTTCAAAAAGCTGTCGAATCGCTAACCCATGCGCCGATGACAGTAACTTCGCGAAAAATGAACCGATTTTATTGTTTTAGGGCTTGAATTAAAACGTATGATCTAAGGATGAAATCCGCCTTGCCAGATTTTCGATAACTCACCATCCAACAAAGCTATATCAGATTAAGAGAGCAATCCCCCTTAGCCGTGACTTTGTTAATTAATTGCTGCTTTCAGGGACATTTTTCTCCAAATATGCCAAAGCTGATCGCTAGAGATTGGTCTAACTTGAAGATTAAAAAAAAAAAATTTCGAAATCGGTTCAAGATTCGAGGATTTATGATCCTCGGAAAAATACATTGATTCCTTATGGGAGCAGGAAACATGGCCGACCCGGCAGCCCCCTCTTAAGTTGGACGAAGCAAAGTGAAGGGAAATTGCCACGGCCTTGTGGGAGCTTCAAACTTGGGGTCGACTGCGGGTAGCGGACTTAATTAAGGAGACGGACTTGATTAAGCCAAGCATAAGGGGCTTTGATGGGGCTTGGCTAATAATTTAGCCCGGGGCTTGGAGCGTTTCATTCGACTTCCGAGCCAAAACGGTCGGGTATTGGCGTATTTTTTGAATGGGGATTTATTCATTTGTGGGTTAAGTTTCCCAAGTTTTAATTTCTGACCCTAAATAATTCACGTTGAGATTGGAACACGAGCATACTAAGGTTTCAGTGATTACCAATTTACATTGTGAACATTCTTCGGGGAATTCGGATCGTTCTACAGTTTAAGGATCAAGTTTTCCTCAGAATATCCGTCTAATTTTCTTCACGTTCTACATCCCAGGATCCATCCAAATAACTACAACTTCACCACCGTTTTGTTCGTATTCAACTGATTCGATTCACTTTTTCTAGATGTGCCACAGTGCGATACGTACCACTCCGGACACTGAAGGGAAAATTGTGCATCTGTACTAGTTTCTAAAGACAAACACACCTTGGGCTCGAACATCGCCAATTCTGCCTTGGTAACGTTTTTACCTTTGAAATTTCACCTTGGCAACCTGTCTTTTCTTGATCATGCTCATCAGCCTCCTTTGAGCGGAAGAAGTCTGCCAGATTACGAACACGTTATAGGACTATAGTAGCTTATAAGCTTATAAGCTACAAAGAGATGGTGGGAGAGGTTCTAATCTACATCAAACGGAAATTGGGAGGGTAGCGATGAGCTCATACTCCCCGAGCACTGCCGAATACTACAAAAATGAACTTTAGAAAGAAAAGACTTTCCTTAGAGATCTCAACTTTTATATTCAACATTACCTTCCATTTCTCCCTCTTCTCCACCACCTCACCCCTCCAACCTCGTTACATTAAACAAGTTGGGTCTCGTTTCCTCTCCCTCATTCTCGTTACCTGTCAACCACATTATTATGTTTTCCGCCAGTTTCCTTTTTTCCTTTCTTCGACCCTCCCATCTACTGATTAACAAAGTAATGAAAATTGATAATGCAAAACTTGTTACGCAGTTTCCAAAGGAGAGAATTTTTAAACCTTCATTTCAACAGTTCAACAGACGTATAAATAATTAAGAAGAATAAATGTGAATTATCATGGTGTGGACAGGGGCACCCCCACATTCAGAATATTGATTTATGAATAATGACTAACCCGTTCAATCAATTAGAACGTATGAGGAATTATTTCTGGAGAGTCAGATCTGAAATTATAGATAACGACCAACTTTTATTCACTATGGACATGACTTGGGTCGAATTTAGCGTGATTTCAATGCGCACAAAACGTCTACCATTATTTTTTTTCCTAATTGGAAACTCGATTTACACAGGCAACAAGTGAACAGATTATGTACGTGATAGAAAACGTCAATAACGTCAATGCCACCGCTCATCATTCCCGTGTCAAAATTACCGTAGAATCAGATGGAGGAAAATAGGATGTGAATCTACTGTACTGTAGGAGATGATGAAGAACTCATTACCAAAATTAGCCGAACTGACAAATTAATATACAAGTACAAAGGAAAACTCTAGTACCGAGAATTCGCCTACATAATCATCGGTAGTCCTAAAACATGTTCTCTACAAAACACAGTCAAAGTCAAAGAAAATGAAAATGTACGGTCCCCAACTTGAGAGGAAAGTTGATAATTGGAGGAGGTAACTTTGTTTCTCTCCGGAACAGGTTACTTTATAGTACACGAAAGTTTGTGGTTTTCAGGAAGAACGCTAGGCTTGCGCGAAGTTGTTTCTTTGTGTTGGGCCAATAATATTCAAAAGTTCATTATCTGAGTGAAGCGTCACAATGTCATAATATGCTTATATGCGTCACATAATATGCTTATATTATAAGCAATCAAACAATCCGCGTTAACGCCGAAGGTAAATGTAACAATTGAACGTTGAGTTGAAGTTTGATTAAATCAATATTTTATAAAGTATATTTTGCAATATCAGTATATGTGACCGTTCACAGAAAAACGTACCTTAGCTTTCGGAAGCAAATTTTTCAGCAGAAAAAAAAAAGTCAGGGTCGAAAAATCGACATTTTGGGTTATTATCGATTCGTATAGGAAATCTAACGTAGTTTCAGAATCTGTAAGCCGTTTTACGAATCGATTACGTCAAATCATCGATACGTCGCAAAAACCAACGTGCGAAATAATGTACCTTAGTTTCCCAGGGTGGTCACCTCATCACCTCTTGAAGAAGAAGAAGTTTTTTATCGTTTTGTTGTGTTTGTTTGATAAGTCTTGTTCTGTCCAAACGGGGGTGCCACGGAAGAAGCTGTGACTGAATTTTTGAGGGACCTTCGGGAACCTGGAAAACTGGGCGACCTAGTGACAACGCTGCACCAAGCCGGCAAACGTTTCTAAAAGCTACTAATCGAGATCCAATCTTAAAAAATCCATCTTTTAGATGGAAACCTACTCAAATACATTCCTAACAATAGCGCAAGTGCTAATAAAAAAGAAAAAAATCAGAACCAGGTTGAAAAGATGAGAAAACTACATCAAAACAGTTTCTAAAACTTTGATTCCATTTTTCTCAAAAACACCTTTTTTGCAATTCAGAGGTTCGAAAAATGATACATTTTCATCGGATTAAGTTATAGAAAATCAGAAAACGGCATCGTCTTCAGAAGCTTCTCGTCTCTCAGGAATGACAATCAACTCGTTTTCCAAATTCGGAAGCTAAGGTTTTTCCTGTGGACGGTCACATATTTTACTGTAAATTTTAATGAAACAATTGAACGTTGAGTTGAAGTTTGATTAAATCAATATTTTGTAAAGTAACTAGATTTTGTAAATCAGTATATTTTGCAATATCAGTATATTTTACTTATAAATTTCACAAAATATACTGATATTGGAAAATATACTGATTTACAAAATATACTTAGATTTTACTGTAAATTTGAATATACTGTAAATTAAAAAAAATATACAGCAATCCCTCGACATTTGAATGCGTTCCCTGAATGCGTTCGCTTGAGTGTATTCAGCAATGCATAAGGGGGGAATACGAAATGTGTTTGTTTTTTTCAGTCCTCTGGAAATTGAGATTTCAAATGTTCAAAAATTTGCATTGCTTTGGCCTTGATGAGTTATTAATACCTCTGATTGAGATCTTCTATCCAAAAAAAGGGCTTTTTCCATTGGCGCGATCACTAAGTCTTCATGTACTTCATCACTTCGTACTTGCGGAGTTCTGCCACTGACAGATGATCCTAACAGAGAGCGAACTTGTTCGAAATTCTTCCAACTTACTTTTAATGGAACGCACACTCGATTCATTAATGCCAAAAGCTCGATCAACTGACGACGCACTTTTGCTAAGCGATCCGACATCATTAATTGATAGAACACTTTTCTTTCATTTCAACGGTGGCTCGCTCACAGCCCTTGAGCCAGCTCCGAAAAGATGTCAAGTTTAGAGAACGATTTTCGGGATAGAGATGTACACAAATCTGAGTCTGCCAGCTCAAAGCCGCTGGAGTCAGAAATGGCGGCAATTTTAAACCTGCCAAAATCGTCCGAAATCAGTTCAGGACGGCTGAAATTTGCAGAGGGGTTTCTACTTTGTCTACAAGTAACGGGGAAAATAATCTGCCGGATCAACTGTTTAGTCAATAGGTCTGTGAATAGAACAACAGACACTCGCCAAAACCAACCATTCGATTGTTGAGTTCGCAGTTCTCAAGGGAAGTTAGTTTCCTATTAAAAAATGCGAATGTCGAGCGATTGTTGTATCGTCATGGTAGTTTTGAAAGGGAAAAGAACACAGACGGGAGTGATAATAACGATGAGAACAGGGTGTTGCCAATCTCATAATATTCATGGAATGATGGGAACTTGAAAAATCTATAAACTCTGCAAAAAATTGATACAAAATTTGTTACGTATCCTGTACTCTTCTGGTATTCAAAACTTTTTTGACCCCCCCCCCCCCCCCTCGTTTTACTTATTCGTACGAATACCTTCTGCTTCGAAAATTTGTTTTCCTTCCTCTCGTATTTCTCTCCGCAACGCTTGTGCGTGTCACGAGAAAAAAAGTGATCCCTCGCGTGAGAGTGAGGATTTCAACCAGCTCAACCGGAACCTGAAGGTGTTCAGCGTCGGAAAATTCAATTACGTATTCAAACATTCAACCACCAACGAGTTTTGTCAGAATTCGACCAACACTAGAACAACTGTGTGAAGTTGGGTTTTTATTTTGTACGATATAGAGTGAATATTTTTCTGCTGTATGAGAAGTTCTTCTGTATTTTCACGATGGAAGCTGAAAGTGGTTTTATCACCTACTTTTTGTATTAAAAAAACCTTTCTGTTACTCTGAGTAGAAAAAAAAACAATAAATCTGAATAATATTATTTGTAATTAATACTAATCGTATAACCAATTAGCCTGAATCGTGTTTAAATCTGAATTCCAATTAAGGTGAATCTCAATGCTCTTTGAATAAACTAGTAACGTGAGGTGAATTTTATTTCGACACATCAGGTCTATTCAGAGCGGCATTTACATAATACTAACGACTGTCGCATACCTGTTGAGTTGCATTAGAAAAACGTTGCTACATCTTGTAATACAGTGGTAGCATGAATAAATAAATAATTAAAAATAAAAACCTGTTGAGTTCAGGGGAATGTTTTTCCAACTTCGAAAATACCGAATGACCGAACGTCCAACGTCTAGGGCTAGGGGTTTAGACCTAAAGACATAACCCTCACAGATAGACCATCTGCACACGGAACTCATAATATGAACTCTATATTATAGAGCAAACCATAGTGATATTAATCACAGTGACGTATATAGCACTTTGCAGCCTTCCCTTAAAACCGAGGTAGGTACATTGACCAGGATAGTCTCCACGATGGTATCACTGAAAAGTTCAACTAAATATACGAGAAATACGTGGAAGCGCTCCTAACTCTCCTGGAACAGTAAACAGTACAAGAGTTGATGCAAGAGGAGGTGAGTTCTAGACGAAGATTCAAAAAACTAGATTTCGCAAAAAGTGGACTTTTTAGAATCACTTTTTCCACGCAACCGATGAGTTTATGATTTACTGTGTTATACAGTATAATATTGTATAATATACAATATTATACTGTATTATATTATATTATTTAAATTCTGCTATTTATACGTAGTATAAATAATATGTAGTTTAATATAATTATACAGTATAATAGTGATCGTACTAGTTGGCCTCCTGCCAGCCGTCTGACGTCATACGCTCGTGCGTCATAGGCTCTGACGTACTGTTTGGCCTCCTGCCAGCTGTCTGACGTCATAATCTCGTGCGTCATAGGCTCTGACGTACTAGTTGGCCTCCTGCCAGCCGTCTGACGTCATACGCTCGTGCGTCATAGGCTCTGACGTACTATTTGGCCTTTTGCCAGCCGTCTGACGTCATACGCTCGTGCGTCATAGGCTCTGACGTAGTGGCCCGCCGGTCGCTTATGTTCTGACGTGATCTGATTGAAAGGGTGAATCAAGGGAACAAATTTTTCCCGTTTCAGTTTATGTGCCAAAGCAAAGACATGAAAATGTCAAAAACTATGTAAATAGGTACCTAGGCCCAACTGTAATGTCAATTTTCTGACAATGAGTTTTCGACGTAAAAAGTTTAAGAGTTTAATCTGAAGGTATATTTATTAATAACTAGGTTTAATTCAATTTACGAAAAAATTAATTCATTTTGAGAAAAGTCTAATTCTTTTTGCGGGAAGCTAAATTCAATTCGCGAACGGTTTAATTCAAAGTGCGAATGCTATACTTATCTTGAAATCAAATCTACAAATTTTGAGGGGGAGTTACTTGAATAAAAATAATAAACCAAATTATTAAAACTTTGAGGAGGAATTCCCATCAATAGAAATCCAAACTAAAGAGTTGGAGAAACTAAGATTTGTTCGTTGAAAAAATCTTTTGTCAGAACTCAATTTCAGGAATATGAATGTGTAATGACGTTGTTATTCGAACCCATTCCAGTTATACCGCCACAAATTACTTTGTCGATACCTCGTAACATGCAAAGCACTCCGGACAAGGCGGCCATTCACGCCAAGATCAGATGAAGGAAATTACTTTGAAAAAAACGAAAGATACTCTCAATTTATTCGTGTGAACAAAGTGGTTTGTTTTTATACCCGCTTTAACTTATAATTTGATGCGTTTTCCGCATGATATATGATTTAAATCCAACATTCGTGCCGAAGTACTATTCTAAGACTGTCTTAGTGCTGTTTATCTTGGTAAGTACCTAGTTGTGCAATCATCAATATTTCTACACCCACTGTAAATTTGTTTTCTCGGATTAAACACTTTATCCCTCTAAATTGTTGCAAATCGAGAACCTAAGGATAAGACTCTCCGGTTATATGGAATATTGAAATCTAAATACTGTCCAGATGTTCGACTTCTTCTCCAATTCTTCTATCATATCGACGGCAGTGCAGAGTTCCATCCCCTGGGCCTGGAAATGGGCCTTTACAAAAGCCAGTTTTGGACTTACGACGGTGTTATTGAAGTGTTCATCGTCTTTTTGATGGCTCTAATTTGAAGATTCGTCAAACTCCGCCACAACCTGCGTGCTGCATGCAACAAAAACACCATTATTGGTTAAGAAATGTTTCAGAAAGGTTTCACACTCGAAAGCCGAAATATGCAACATATGCTAATTCCGGGCTCTAAGGACCATACGTCCCAGTACCCCTTTTGGATTATACACAGTATTTATACCTGCGAATTTATGCTACACATGCTTATACGATACCTGTGGCAAATCTATACCTATACTATAGTATACCTGTGGCAAACTATACCTATACATATACTACACGGTATACACAGTGCCTATACTCAGACTGCTAAATGAGATGGCTTATACACAGTGGAGACTACTGTGGTTAGCAACCACATTGCCACGTGAGATGGCAAGTAGTCTTACTGTGGTTTGCTAACACAGTGGCACCTAAGATGACTTATACCTATACCGCCATGGTAAATGGCGTGGACGACCCATATGACCATGTGTACGGCCATGATACGCTCATGGCCATACACATGGTATAGGTATAGGAATGCATTGTGGTATATATACCACAATGCATTCCTACGATATACGCATTATACTGCACATACACGTCACTAGAGGCAAAGGGAGCGGGTGTAGCTGAGGAGGAGCCCGAGAGGGAGAGACTGGGATCCATCCAACATCCAACAATACACTGTTACGTGTAATATACCTAAAACTTGAATGACAAACCAAATAATATGATAATTGGTCATAGTATTATTATCTCTTATGTACATAACATGTACATATATCTCACATGTACATAACATTCTTCCAGCCCCTCTAATATGCGTGGGTTTACTCAAGTTTGATCCACTCCCCCCCCCCCTCTGTGAACCCTTCGAGAATAATAAGAAAAGGTTAACCCACTCAAAAACACAAGGAGGAACTTTGAAGGAATGGTATCGGACAGGGGTCCGACCACTCTCTTCTAAACCGAATCGCGCCCGTAAAAACATGTTAAATGTTAAAATTTAAATATTCAATTTTGGGAAACTAGTGCCTACGAGAAATTATTACTAATCCGTCGTGTTTAGGTCTCATAACGGGATAAAACCCTGACGCGGTTCGAGGTTTTCGCCGCTCTTCGCCACTCTCTCAAACTTGTCAAAGTCTCTCACATATTTCCAAACTTTTCCACGTACATTCCCCCTCCCTCGTCTCGCGAGAGCTGTAATCCACGTGGTCGAAAAGCATTAGCCCTTTGTCCTGACCACCTTTTACAACTTGCCGTTCCCGCTAAACTACCTTCGGGAGTTTTGCCTTGTTCCCGCGAGCTGTTTCGGAACGTGTACATACGTATGGGACGGCCAAGTAACTAACTTTACGGTTCTCTCATATCAACCATCGTAAACCCGCCCGTTGCAGTACATGTGGCCCTCATCCAACATCCGCCTTCCTCCATTCGCGTTCCCGGCATCACAATTATAATCATAACTTCCGGTTTACAACCGCAGTATAACCTCCATTTGATTATAGATTAAATAATTGATATAATAAACTGAGTCACGAATTCAATTCATCAACGATGATACAACGCTTCAAGGCCCATCGAGCCAAGCCATGAAAATATCGTCGATAAACCGAAGCCACATATATGGAATTTAAGAGAATCAAGCTGAATAATCTCATCTCGTTCATGATGCAGCTTTTGTACATATGGCCATACTTTTTTACTGCTGATAATGGAACCCACAAAACAAGATTTCATAATTATTGATACCTATGTTAGTTGAGATGAAACTCTCTGAAGGTGAACGATAAGTGAGTTAAGTACCTACAGAGAAAACGTAGCGGAGCTGGAACGCCTGCATTTACATTTATTTATGGTAAGTATAATTATAAAACCCTAATACTCGAAAGCATAAAAACTAAATGCAAGACCGTAAAAACTAAAAGGAAATTACAAGTTTTGAAACCAACCAGCATGACTTTCCCAGCTCTCCTGAAAGCTGGTTTAAAACACATCTCCTGCGTTATTAAGAGCGCACTTACGACCATGGACAACGGGGGAGGGCGTAAAGTACAACAGCTGGGCAAGGTCTACCGCCATCTCACCGAATCGTCCTAATAAAGAACAACAAGAGTGAGACTTTTTCCAAATGCGTGACGTTTTTTCAAAGAGAGCACAATCAAAAAAAGTTCCAGTCATGCAGCATTGCTATAAGAGCAAATTTTTGACGAAATAACTGGTTTTATGTTAAATGAGATGTTTGGAACATCTCATTCAAATATGGGCAATCTTATTGGGTAGTCAAGCTGAAGCTCTTCGGTTAATTCGGTATGCATCAGGTGAGGTGCGCTTTGACTAAACAACGGTTGTCACTTACAATGCTGCCGTCCTAAGAAAGAAAATCCTAAAACTCAATTTAGGAGCTTTTCGAGGTTAAGACATATTTCTATAGATTTTGACGAGATCTATCGATTAAACTAGGTTAGAATGTCCGATCAGAATTGCTGGAAAATCAACGTTGTAACGGCAGTTCTAACTTCAACGGTGTAGAAAATACTCAGCAATTCACAAAACCTCGTTTTTCTCAAAACTATCCAAATGGAGATAGGACTTTCTTCCTTATGACGGCAGAATAGCCCTCTTAATAGGTACTTGTCATCTTGGAAAGAAAAGGTTCTTCCAGTTCTCTCATTGCCGTTCGCACTCATTATTATAAAATCATGAAAAATATGCCAACCTCATCCAACTTACTGGCCGACAGAGGTAGTGGGTGGATTCATGCGAGGAAATGGGGAAGAAGGAACAACGCAACTGCGGCTTTTTGCATGTTCAGGACTTTGATCAGGATGCAAGAAGGGTTAGGAGGGTATTTGTTGCTACTGTTGATATTTTAGCAATAAGAGCAAGAATGGCGGGTGTTGCTACTGGATGAAAGAATCGAGAACAGAACAAAATTAAAATTAAAATATTTCGACAATTCGATAACAATTTCCATTGCTGACAATCAGACATGGCCTTTCAAGACGGGGAACTTCGCGTATGGTCTGTGGCACCCGAAATTCATAGTCATGATGGGTCGTGGCCACATACTGAACTACCTAATTGAATGTGGGCGATAGAGGGTGTGATAATAGTGTGAGATCGGAGACGATGAGATGAGGGAGAATTAAGGGCCAATTTGATGAGCCCAGCCCTTGTCTGTTCCACTAGGGACCATTAGGTGTCAATCACGTCAACGTCCTCTAATCAGCGATCTCTTGACGGCAGGACGAGACGGGCACAACGTATTGAGAAAACACTCGTTGGAATTATCAAATCGGAGCCTATTATTAAGGTTACTAAGGAAGGCGTCACGAAATAACTGCCGTTACTGAAGAACACCATTAAGGCGAAAACGTACTGGATGTAACTGACGCCAATGGACCCTTGCTTTAGGGGCTGGAGGGTAAAGTTTTCATGACGTCATTAAATCGACCTTTGTAACGACTATGAAGATATTCATTTGCAAACGACCTACGCTATGAATACTGACGGTTCATTAAATATTAGGTAATAGCTCCATGAATACTTCGATACAAAGCAACATTATTCCTTTAACAATTGACAAAACCAAACTTCCTTGTTCATTGGTGAGTTAGCCCGAATTTTCAAAACATAGAAGAAACTTTTTCTCTTGTTTCCGTAAGCCATAATGGAGAGTAGTGTGTAGTTAAAAGATTACTGGTTTTACTCACACTCCTATTGAGGGGACAGATAAAATGGGTTTGTATTAGTAGCTGCTACTTTATTTTTCCATATTCTGACTTTCAGTGAATAGAAAATGCTATTCCTGAGTTTGTTGGAGGCCTGAAGAACGGCCCGAACCACCAACGTGGATTAACAGGGGATATACTCGTAACTAAAGGAGTTTTCGCTGATTTAAAACGGCTGACCGGAAAGTGAGGGCACAACTGCAATCGCCATGCAGCAAAGGAAGTCCTACAGGAATTACTGTAAATCGGATCACCTGATGCTGTGCTGCTGGCCACGTTCAGCGTAGGATGGAGAATGCGAGGGGATCTCGGGGCGCCAACTAGGGCTTAATCTCGCCTGAAGTCCTCTAACTTGTGGGATGGAAGGGACCCTGAAAGATTGAGCTTTCATTTGGGAAAATTATGGAAATAATTGGCCAGAAAAACAGGGAAAATGGGGACCAACGGGGACTGGCCCAACGTGGATTCTCCCACCTGAGGGCACTTCATCAGCTGGTTCAATTACGTACAAGCTACACCGATCACAAAATTTGTTTGCACAAACCCATTTGATCTGAAGTCCGCTAACGTGTGGGATGGAAGGGACCCTAAAAGATTGAGCTTTCATTTGGGAAAATGACGGAAATAATTGGCGATACTGGCCAGAAAAACAGGGAAATTGGGGACCAACGGGAACTGGCCCAACGTGGATTCTCCCACCTGAGGGCACTTCATCAGCTGGTTCAATTACGGACAAGGGATCACAAAATTTGTTTTCACAAACCCATTTGATCTGAAGAACATCATCATATTCATTGTTCAGGGAAAATTTCGTCTTTTCATCATTTTTTCCTCCCGGAGAAAATTTTTCTCTTTTGTTTTCTCTAATAGACCATGAATACCGAGCCCCCATCACCACATGACAACATACAGCTGCGCTTCCTTCACTTGCCGGGTAATAACGCCCGAAAAATTAAGATAAATGGGGATATATTATAGTGGAAAAATAAAGAAACTTCATGATCTATTAAGGAAACCAAAGAGAAAAAACTGAGAAAATACTGGAGGGAAGAAATGAGGAAACGACGAAATTTTCCCCGAACAATGAATATGATGACGTTTTTCAATGTATTGCACTGGTTATAGTAAGGTAATTAAGTAACTAGCGAAGTCGTATTGCAGTTTGTCTCGTTCATTTTGGTGGCATAATAATATTTTCTGCTCGCCCACATAACCTGAACATTGGTATTTAAAGTGAGCCTTGAAGAGGTAATGCAAATATAATGAAACTTTGGTGTAGGAGTAAATGACGTACTGCTGACCACATTTCAAGAGTGAAGTAATCCGCAAACTAACAATCATAACTATGAGTCGCTACTGAGATGAATTTTCTCATTTGATTACACTCAAGTTATTCTATATCAGCTTTTACCGCTGTGAGTTTCGTAGTGAATTCACGTTGAGTACTGCAGTGAAACAGAAGTTTGACCGTCCCGTAAACTGCATTTTCACTGCAGTTAGTGGACATTTCAATTATCCTCCTTTTACCGGTGTAGCTGCACCCTTTCGAAAACGGCTCTGAGTGTTCCCGACCGTTAGCCCACACTTTCGCATTACAGTTGATCAATATTATGGGAAATAGGCGTTGGTGCGGGTCTCAGATCATAATTTATTATCATAGTTTAAAATTCTATTCTATTATTTTCTGCAAAAATCATGAAAGTGGTATAAAATGCCAAATCTAAGGCTCTGGAAACGAAAATATGAATCTTAGGTAATATTCATTAAGGACATTTTTGTTCATCCACTTTTTACACTAAATCGTTGATATAGGATATAAAATTTATACCTATCCTTGTAAATTTTATATAAAATGTATACATTTATAACATTTAATGTTGTTAGGACATGTTTGAGTTGTTTCACCAAGTTTGGAGCTTCGAAATCCGCTGTCAAATGTTTTGGTAGCCAAATTAAGGAAATTAAAAAGGAAATTTTCGGATTTGTTTCGGTTTTTGCCTCATAACTTGTAAAAGGGTGGTTTCCTACGAAAAGTCCTTCTTACCTTTATTAATGTAAACAGTGTAAGCTACAATTAAAGCCCAACCCCAGCTCAGTAGGTCTCGATAGAATTGAGTTAAAAAGTTTCCATTTGCACAAAATCTGTCCTGGCAATCGAAAGGCTAAGTTCGTAGATGGAAGTAGTATAGAAAAGCCGATCCTGGCGCACCTACTTAAATCTCTGATAAAACTTTTTACCACAAAAACATCAGAACACATTTTTTATCACAAAAACATCAGAACCAGTGACTTTTTCCATTAAGCGACTTAAATCCCTGTTAAAACTTTTTTTTATCACAAAACATCATAACCTTTTCACGGTAGTCGGCGACTTTTTTAAAAATATTTTTTCATCAGAAACTCTAGTAAACTCTAAAAATTAGGAAAAAATTTAAAATTAGGGGTCGATATTTTCGAAATTTAGCTCCCTCTGATGTTTTCACTAGAAAAAAAGAAAGGGGCTAGTTAAAAGGATGGGGAACAGGATAAATAGTATCCATAAGAATAAGTGGGTGGATAATATAAAAAATGAGGGGGTAGTTAAAAGAATAACTTTTATAATAAAATGACAACGCTTGAAATATATAAGAACGCCGTTAAATCAAACTACTCATCTTTCAAGGATATTGAGAAAGGGACTTATACCATCTTGGAAAATTTTATAAAAGACACTGAATATGGAGAAACAGTGGTAGTAAAAATTGCTTATGACGACGACGAGATATGCTTGTTTTTGCCTAAAAGAATATCAGGGCGACTTGTTAATCACGTCAGAAACAACCCAGAAAACCATCCTGAAAAACTAATTTATAAAGGAACTGACAAAAAGTCAAACGCTTTTCTAATTGACTTTGCGTAAATATTATAATTGTTTTTCATAGCGTTTTAAGGGAAAATTTTCCCTTAAAACAATAATTTATACTAAGTTGTTTTCCAAGACAAAAAAATGAGGGGTTAGTTAAAAGAAAGAAAATAATAATAAAATATAAGATGAAAAACAAAATAGTATTACCAACTGAAATTTACATGGAAATCCGAGATAGAATAACCCATCCGGTTGATCATATCAACTTTTGTCAAGCAATGAACATTTCAGTAAATATAGATTTTCTTTCTGGTACTACTTCGTGGTACTCAAAAGTAACTGAAGAGACATTAAGAGATTATGAAAACATTATCCGTTGGGATATAATTTCTTATAACAGAAAACTCTCTGAAAATTTTATTGAAGAGTTTCAAGATAAAGTACATTGGAGCCTGATCTCCAGGTATCAAAATCTTACTGAAAATTTCATTCGAGAGTTTAAAGATAAAGTTAATTGGGAATTTATTTCACTTAGCCAAACACTATCTGAAGACTTCATCAGAGAATTACAAAACGAAGTTGATTGGGGACGTATTTCAATTACCCAAACACTATCTGAAGACTTCATCAGAGAATTTCAAAACGAAGTTGATTGGGATTCAATTTCTTATAAGAGAGAACTCTCTGAAAATTTCATTCGAGAGTTTCAAGATAAAGTTAATTGGGAACATATTTCACTTAGCCAAACACTATCTGAAGACTTCATCAGAGAATTTCAAAACGAAGTTGATTGGGTACGTATTTCATCTAACCAAAAACTATCTGAGAATTTCATTCGTGAATTCAAGGATAAAGTTAATTGGGGATATATTTCATCTCACCAAAAACTATCTGAAGAATTCATTCGAGAGTTCCAGAATGAAATAGACTGGAATTATATTTACAATTACCAAAATTTAAGTGATGCATTCATTTGCGCAATCTGTCGGACTGTTGGACTAATTCTGTCATGAACCAGTTGCGTAACTCATCATCGATAGGGCTCAAGGATAACAGAGACGATCTGCGGATTTTATCAGTTATCTTTTAGGAGCGGTCCGCTCTGCACACAACGTTTCAACCTAAATATTTGTGGTTAGCTATTGTTGAAGATTCAGGCTTTTATTTGGAACTTCAGAGTTACAAAACGTACCATAGTGAGTGTAACAGTTCTATGAGTGGAATCCATGTTACTGGAATAGTAGAGATCGTACAAAAACTCTAATCAAAGTGTTTTGCGGCTCACATGTGAGCCGCAAAATTTCGTATGAAATAAAAGCCGGTAACAATGGAGATGTAGAAAAGAGGATATCAGGAACTTATATCTGTAAAGAACTAATACTCGATATGGCTTCCTGGATAAGTCCCTCATTCTATTTAAAGTGTAATGACATTGTTCTCATACATTTCGAACGAGAGTAATCAGAAGGTCGTGTTCTCCCACCCCCAAGCGCTCTTTCAGGAACGGCTTATCTGAATACGAAATCGGGACGATGTGACGTGAACGGTTGTTTATCTGTCAGCAAAAAGCGGTCTCCCCCACCCAAAGCGCTCTTGTAGGAGCGGTCCTAGTTCTTACTCAGTGTCATGAAGGTTGTGTGAAGGTTGAAGCTCACGCGTGAGCTCCAACCTTGAGTTCACCTTCAAAGAACATTGCAATATTATTTCTGTTTTTATTGAGATATTCCCAATAAAAATAATTATAAGATTTTGTTTTATTTCCCCTTTTCTTATCAAGGTACGTTTTTATAGGAAAAACTAGAGTTATTATAATTATAATATCGATACACAATGAAAGGTTCAAACAGAACATATTTAAAATTTCGTGAGTTGTAATTCCTCAGGATAAAAAGTTCCTAGGATTTCCTCTCCACTTAAATCTTTTATTTTATAAGTAACTGGACTCGTTTCTAAAATCTCACTTATTTCAAAAATCTCTTTCGTCCAATTTGTTTTGTATTTGTTTGCAAAAGTTTTCTTTGATATCGTAATTCTCACACGATTTCCAATTTTAAATTTCTTTTTTACATTTTTTCCACTCTTTTTAAATAAATATCTCAGAATTTTATTTTCGTTTTTCGCATCGACTTGAGCAGGTGTCATTCCAATGGAACGATGAACGTCTTGTTTGTTATACTCATTAACTAATTCCTGTAAAATATCGATCCATTTTTTATTTCCATTCACCTCGAATCGAATTTTCATTTTCTGATTCAAAGTTCTGTTGAATCTTTCGATGATTGCAGATTTTTCTAAATTTTCCGTGTGATACATTTTAATTTTATACTCGTCTAAAAGTTCTTTGAAAAGTCTATTTTCAAATTCTAAACCTTTGTCCGTGTGAAGGAGTTTAGGAGTAGAATGATTATGAGATTTTACATTTTCCAAAACTCCTTTGAAAGCTTTTGAAACTACCATTCCGTTTTTCTTTTTCAATGGAACTGACCAAACGTACTTTGAAAAAGTATCAATGATATTCAACATGTAACCGAACCCCTTGTTTTCATTCTCGTATTGTTTCATTATAATCAAGTCCGCGGCCCAAAGATCATCTTTTCCATGAGTAACAATTTTCCTTTTCTGAAATTTCTTTCTAACGGGTTTATGTAATTCCTTCGCAAATTCCAACTTTTCGTTTTCAGATAAATTTATAACTTCAGTTTCAGGAACTACGTTAGTTTCCTCATTCGGATTTTTTATGAATTTACTTTTATTAGTTTTACATTTCACACATTTAGCAGCAATTCTCCACCTTCCGTTCACGGTTTGTACAATTTCCGCGTTTATATTTTTTGTTTGTTTTTTGCATTTATGACAATAAATTTCATCCTCCATGTTTTATTTAAGGAGACTTTTTTTTTAATGGAGTAAACTCCATTAAAAATATACATTCTTACTTTAGTTTACATTTCTCTTAAAGGTGGAGCACGAATCGGCCCCACCTTTAACGTCCAAGTCGAATACAAGTCGAAAACATTTAAACAAGAGCTTTTAAAACTCTTAAAGTGGGGGGTAACGATTTGTTACCCCCCCCTATTTAACGTTAAAGTCGAATACGGGGTTTTAAGCAAGTTCTTGTGTTATCGTATTTTTGACTGGATTGTAAACGAAGCTCGAACCACTGACTAAAACAACGTAGCACGTTGTTCCTTCTGAACCACCTGAAGGTGCTGCTACCGCTTTATTGAATTCTACGTGTAAAATGATGTTGCTTTTACCACCGGAAATACTTTTAGGTTGATCCGTTAAATCTATACTGAAAATCGGATAATCTCTGTTGAAAAATTCGGGTTCATGATACGGTAAATTGTCTTGAGAGTTTGTTATTAACTTTTTGTAATCTAAATACGCGGAATAAGCAAACCAAAAGTCATTTTCGTCGAAATCCAAATTGTAATTTTCCTTGGGATATCTTTTTCCACCGACTTCCAACCAGTAATTCCTAACATCTTTATGAGCAAATTTAGCATTATCTTTCGTCTGATCATTGAGTACATCGGTTTGAAAAACTATGAAACACCAGAGAGGATTATAAACGTTTCTATAAACGTTAGTTACATCGAACATCAACGTTTTTCCGGAAACGTTTTTATGTTCTATGCATTGCCAACTTTTAAACTGGAGTTGATACGGAATACTTCTCAATTCTGCGATTAATTTTACTTTAGATTCGTATGTGTATTCAATTACTGGAACTCTCAAAACGAAAGAAGTTATTTCTATTTTTCCATCATGTGGAAGCGGAGTTGCTGTATCTTTTTTATATCGAAATATCACGTTATTATCACTATTTCGAGTAAAAGTAATTTCAAATCCCCCCTTGTAAATAGGAACTGTTAAATCTTTGAAAAATCCTAATCCTAAATCTCCCAAATAGCCAACAGCACTAAAATTCCCTCCTCCGATAGCTTTTGAATTGAACCCCGAAATGATTACGTTTCCATTATAATTTTTTGGACCTGAATGGCATACATAACCCTGAACCGTGCTAGCAATCCCCGGGTTTTCAATTTCATCGACTACGACATTATGTTTTTTCACTTCTATGTTGGAAAATAAGTTTGCAACGAAATTATCAACAAGTCTTACATCCATGTTTTCACGTTTATATGGTTTTGTAGAATCGATTGAAACACATTTACCAGAAATGTAATATTCTACATCTTTGCAAATAAATTCGTCATAGAGTTCTATTTTGAAAGTAGTCTTTTTGTTTTCGGCATTTAAATTCAAAGTCGATGAAGGATTGAAATATTGGAATTGTTTTTGTACAATACCATCTTCATATTTATCAAAAACCTTTTTACATTGATGCATTCTTTTATTATAGTAAACATAATTTTTTTTTATATTTAGGTACTATGAAAAAATTTTTTTTTTTATTTAGGTACTATGAAAAATTTTTTTATGAGATTTTCTCATAAAAAATACAACTCACTATAATAACTAAATTTAAACATTTTTTCTAATCGCGCTTATAATTTCCGCTTTCCCCAATTCTTTTCCCTTTTCTAAAAGTTTCGCTTTTTCCGTATCATTATTTTTATAACCGTTCAAAATGTTGGTTTTCATCTCGTTGTAATTTTTAATTTCTTGTTCAATATTGGAAAATTCCTCATCTGAAATTTTCCCATCTTTCAAAGCATTCGTGAATTTTTCCTCTATAGAATTTAATTTTGTTTTCGACAAAAGTTCGATATCCGAATGTTTTTTAATTTTGTTTCCTACATAACCGGCTGAAGTTCTCAGGATTGCGGAAAATGTTGTTAATCCTGCTGAAATTGGAACTCCAAAAGGAATTGCTACAGGGAGAGTGATGCAAACACCAATCATCCCCAGTTCGGTTAATGTAAAGAAACACTCTATTCCGAAAAATGTTTTCGATAATTTGCAGTATTTTTTCTTCAAATTTCCCCGTGTTTTCATTTCGTTTTCTAAAAATTCGTATTGTTTCATAATGCGATTTATTCTATAATCGTTGGAATTAAATTCCGGAGCCGGAATCTGAGGATAAATGTTTTTGTAAAACGTAGTATATTGTATATCGTTTTCAACTGCAGGAGCAGACGGATTTTCATCAATGTTGTTCATCTTATTTATTATATAAAAAAAAAATTAATTACTTTTCAGCAACAAGTAAGCTTTAATATCGTTGAATTGAATCGGTTTGTTATTTCCCATGGTTGTTGATAATTTTATCATTTTTATTTCTTTCAGTCCTTTTCTTAGTGGAATGAAAACTATATTATTTGGTTTTTCCGCGTAAATAGTATTAGGTGGTAGTGAGTTTTCTAGGAAAGAAACATGTAGTAACTCATGTTCAACGTGCAAATGTGGGTGTTCCTCGTGATTAGTAAAGCTGCATTCCGTAATGTTACAATGCCATTCGATTATTTTGTCCGAAAATACGAGTTGAGTAGGATTGATATCCGACACGTAGTTGGTGTTCTTTTTGAATAAAATATCGGAACCTGAACAAGCTTTCAATTGGAATAAGTCACAAAAGTTACCTTCATTTATAATCCACATATCCATGGGAAAGTTAGCAGTAATTCTGTACGTACCGTCGGTTAGGCGCTCGAGATAGAATTTTAAGCTACTCGGAATAATTTTTCGTATTTCTCGTTGTATTTCATTCACCTGGTTCTCGGGATACTTTTTCAAAGTGTCTGAAAAATCTTTCGATAATAAAATGTTATGGAAACTAGTCAAATGACTAATCAACATGGCTTTGAACGAACCTATTGTGAATTCACCATCAAGTTCACACTGATGATTTTGCAGCTTATCGGGTAAAGGAAATACGAATGACAACTTGAAGTTTTTTATCTCAAACGTTTTCCTAGTTGTAAACAACAATGCCGACACACCCAACTGATACTCTTTATTAGGATCGAGTTGAATTGGTCTTTCAAACCTTAGTGTATCTCCAGAAATTTTTATAAACATTATTTATTATATAATAAATAAATAAAAAAAATGAATCCAAAATATAACAAAAGCTATATCATAAAACCTACACCGTTTGACCCGATTAGCAAGAGAGATGGTTTACTGCCACTTCCAATTAGGTGTTTAATAATTGGTACGAGTGGATGTGGAAAAACTACATTGTTGTACAACCTCATTACAGAACCATGGGGTATTCCCTTTGAAAACTTTTATGTTTTTTCTAAATCATTAGAACAAAAAGTTTATAAAGGCTTGAGAAAAGCTTACGAAAAACTAACTGATAAAATTGGAAAGGAAATTGCTCATTTCTATAGTAGCTGTGATGAATTAATCGGTCTAGATGAATGCCAACCGAACAGTTTGATAGTTTTCGATGATTGTGTGAATGAACAACAACAGCAAATTATAAAGGATTACTATGTAAGAGGTAGGCATAAAAACATTTCGTGCATTTATTTGACTCAATCCTATACTAAAGTTGATAAACAGTTGATTAGAAATAACGTGAATTTTCTTTGTATTTTTAAACAGAGCAATGCTTACATTAAAATAATTTATGATGAGTATGTAGGATCGGATTTTACTTTTGAACGGTTCAAAGAAATTTGTGGTGAATGTTGGAAGGATACATTTGGTTTTCTAACGATAGACGCAACACTAAAAAAAGAGAGTGGACGATACGGAAAGAATTTCCAGCTAGAAATAACTAAATAAGCATTAACCAAATGTGTATATAATGATCTTGATCTATTATATTTTTTATGTACGTTCGGTGAATCGTCAAAATTAACGCTCAACGCTCAACGCCTAACGCCTACCGTTCAACGCCTACCGTTCAACGCCTACCGTTCAACGCCTACCGTTCAACGCCTACCGTTCAACGTACGTTCGGTGTATCGTTAAAAAAATATATTCTATAATAAATGATTGATGAAACATTAAAAAAATTAGATGCAAAATATAAAAATGCTTCAAAAGGCAAACCAAAAGATAAAAACCAAAAACTTCAAGAAACTGTTGAGAGTAAATCTGAAAAGATAGTTCGAAATACTTTTAGGAAACCTAAAGAAATGACTGTCAATGAAGCTAATAAAATTCGAGAAAAAGAACAAGAGTTGAGACGTGCTTTCCGAGAAGCAAGAGTAGATAAATTTAACGATAGAGAAACTCAGGAAAAGACGTTCGCACCCATCACTGAAAAATTAGTTGAATTGAAAAATGCAGTGAAACAAACTGATGAAGATATAAAGAAGTTGGAAATCGTACCATACACGCAACAGCCAATGACAAGTAGTTCTCCTAGAAAGAAAGTTGTAACTTTTGGACCAACTAACACATTCGAAATAAATCCTACTGAAACCTACGATATTGCTGGCGAAACTATGACTGAACCAGCTAGTAACGTTCTCTCTTCAATAGTAGACATGGTAGATCTAAATGAGTATCCATCCAGTAGTGTAGGGCCAAAAGGAATTGGTTCAATTGCGAGACTTTACATCAGACAGGGTGATAAACAATTTGGCATCTGGGGAAAAGAGGACAAAATTTACATCGGAGACAAACAAATTCGAGTAAATGAAGACGATCTCATAATTCAAAATGTAAAATATAGAGGAACTCACGGATTATGGTGTTTGTTAACTGATCCTCTAGGACCTGATCCTGATAAATACACTCAAGAGGATTTGAAAACTTACAAGAAAATTCTCATTCAAACGAATTCTCTATACCAAAAGAACGATCCAACTACGGGATTACCAAAGTCAAGTAAGGGGAAAAAGTACAGAGAGTTGATTGCTCCTATTTGGAAGGAATTGAAGGCAGGTAAATCAGGATCTGGATTGATCGAGTATACGGAAAATCCTGTGGAATATAAATACATCGATAATTTACAACAGTTGCAACAGCGTTTGTACTATTTGTACGCACAAGAACGAGCCGGTAATAACAATTTTCACAATGAAAAATTAGGAATTGTAAAGTTTATAAACGATCAGTTGGAAAAAAACTTAGATAATTCCAAAGGAATAGAATATCTGTTGAAAGTTGTCAACAGTTTACCGAAAGGAATCATCAAGAACGGATCTGGAGTTTTAAATACATTGTTGAACAAACTTGATGGTTTTGCACCCGAAATGCATTTACCTGGATACAACTACTGCGGTCCATTTACAAAACTAGATAAACGATTGAAAAGAGGAGATCCGGGAATTAATAAATTGGACGAAGGCTGTAAGCAACACGATATATCTTACAGAGATCATACAGACACCAAAGAAAGACATGTGGCAGATAAAGCACTAGAGGAAGTAGCAAAAGAAAGAATGCACTCGAGTGATGCGAGTTGGAAAGAAAAAACCGATGCAACTGCAGTGAGAGTTGCAATGAGGAGTAAACGATTCTTTGGTATGGGAGTTCGTTATTAAAAAAAAAAATTTTTGTTACTATAATAAATAACTATGATCATGAAAAAGGTAGATTTAACCGAAAATCAAATAGCCAAAATACAAGCCGCTTACAAAAAGCGTAGAAGTGTTACAATTCTTTTTACAGCGAAACAAATTTCGGGAAACGGAAAACATAAAATCAGTCTGTGGGAAACTCAATCGAAAGCATTTGAAAAAGCTAAAGAAAAAAAGAAAGGAATTACGTTAACTTTGGATTACGAACAACTACATTTGAATCACAAGGGTGGATTCCTACCACTGATATTTGCAGGAATGGGAGCACTTGGAGCGTTAATAGGAGGAGGTGCAGCAGTAGCATCTTCAGTAATAGATTCGAAACATAAAGCCGCTGAAGAAGCGGAAATAAAACGTCATAATCTCGAGATGGAAAAACTAGCTAAAAATGCAAAAAGCCTAAGTATTGGGGCCGGTTTAAAAAAAAGAAAAAAACGGAAAACTACCAACCCTTGAGTAATTTAGATTTAACTCGTTTCGTGAAAATTTTTAAAATAAAACATTTCCGAGGTGTTTTCATGAAGGATGAACTCCCCGATCGACCTAAACCTGTTGAATGTGGAATTATTAATTTGGAAAATTCTTATCAAAATGGTAGTCACTGGACTTGTTACTTTAAAAAATCTGAAAAAGAAAAGTATTATTTCGATTCCTATGGAAACGCATCACCCCCTAAGGAGTTGGTAAAATACTTGAAAAATAAAAAAATTCGTTACAATTCCGAACAAATTCAAAAGTATAACGATCCTCCAATTTGCGGTCATCTGTCTTTGATAGTGTTAAAAGAACTTTCAAACGGAAAAGACTATGAAACTGTTTTAAAAACATGCAAAGGGATATTGAATTCTGAAAAAACTTGGTCTTAGTATAATATTGTTATTTTAATGGAAAATTTCCATTAAAACGTTTTTATGAGGGGTAAGTTAAAAGGAACTCTCCAATAATAGACAAAAGAAAAAGGTGGCGCCGAATCGACGCCATCTTTAAGAATTCAAAAAAATGAGAGGTTAGTTAAAGAATATATTCTATAATAAAATGTACGATAGAAGACATTGTAAAAAGTGCGACGTTAGCATTACTTATAAAAACTGGGCTAGACATTTAAAGTCAAAGAGCCATGGAAAAAACGACCCGGACCGGACAATGGATATCAGAAAACCTAAAAATGCGAAACCAGTATTTGTAAATCCGAGGAAATTGCACAAAGTGTTTAATTTTTGGGAAAACGTATTTGAAAAAAGCAAAGAACCTAGAAAAGCGAAATCAGTATTTGTAATACCGAGAAAATTGCACAAAGTATTTAAGTTCAGTGAAAAAGTATTTGAAAAAAACAAAGAACCGAAAACGGAAGTTGAAAAAAAGAAATCTGCATTTAAATCTAGATTGGTGACTTACGATATTAAAAATACGAAAGGATTTAAAGATGCTTCCAAATTTCTGAACAGTATTGAAAGGACCGTAACAGGTTTACTCAAATGGAAACTTAGAGAAATGAAACTAAAAGTTAATGTAGTTTTAATCGCAGAATTTAAAAAAGGAACTAACAAAAATAACATGGAGTATCAGGAACTCAATTTCAAAACTAAAAACGTAATAATATTACAGTCGGCAGAAGTACCAAATTGTTACGATGAAATGAAACAGAAAATTCTAAATGAAATGGAATCGTTCGAAATTAAAGGATCTCAATGGCAACTTCACAAAATCAAACATTTGGAGCTGAACGTTAACAAGTACATTCCTTTGAGAGGATCGTCTTACATTAAACTCCCTGATTTTCTACAAAGTAGAAAAGCAATTATAAATGTACAAAATAAAGATAATAAATGTTTCCTATGGGCTGTTCTTTCGGCTTTACATCCTGCAGACCGCGATTCTGATAGAATAGGAAAGTACATAACATGGGAACATGAGTTTGACGAAGCGTTGAAAGATATCAGTTTTCCTATGAAACTTACAGATGTGAAAAAGTTTGAGAAAAGAACTGGGATTTCCATTAATGTTTACTGTCTGAATGAAGGAAATACTATAGTACCCTTGGAAATAACGAAAGATGAAAAGGAAAGACACATTGACTTGTTGTACTTGAAAAACAAGGAAACTGAACATTATTGTTGGATCAAGAATCTTTGGAAACTGGTTGGCTATAGTCAAATGTCAAAAAATAGTCACAAACGATTTTTATGTAAAATGTGTTTGAATAGCTTTGGAACTCAGGTTAAATTAAACGAACATAAAGAATATTGCGGACTTCATAAAGCTGTTAAAGTAGATCTACCAAAACCTTATGATAACATTTTACAATTTGAAAATTATAGACACTCTTTAAAAGTACCTTTTACAATTTATGCAGATTTTGAATGTACGTTACAAAAGATTGATACCTGCAAACCAAATCCCGATGAATGTTATACAAATGTCATTCAAAAACATGAACCGTACAGTTTTGTTTACTACATGAAAAATTCCGAAGATGATAGTAGGAAAGACTATGTAGACGATTATAAACTTGTACAATATTCTGGGCAGGATGTGGTAAAAGTATTTTATGAAAAAATAAAAAAGGATGCCAGAATGGTGGCGAAACAATACTATGACATTAATATTCCCATGACAAATTTAACCGAAGAACAACAAAGAGAATACGATAGTGCTGAGAGTTGCCATATTTGTGAAAAAAAATTTAATGAACTTCCACCTATAATTGAAAATAGACATGATGTACTGAGAAAAACAATTAAACACTTTATCGATAACAAAAATGATGTTAAAGCAGATGAATATATTGAACAATTAGAAGTTTCGAAGGAAAATATACCTGATAATTGTATAAAAGTAAGGGATCACTCGCATTTGACTGGAATGTACAGAGGAGCGGCTCATTCGATTTGTAATTTAGAATATAAAAATCCAAAGTTTATTCCAGTATTTTTCCATAATCTTTCTGGCTACGATGCACATCTATTTATTAAAGAATTTGAAAAAGATAATTACGATATTAAACTTTTACCACAAAGTGAAGAGAAGTACATTTCCTTTTCTAAAATGGTAGCTTATGAAAGTGATGAACTCGATAAAAATGGCAACAAAAAGAAAAAGACTATAGAATTGAGATTCATAGATTCTTTTAAGTTTCTTTCTGCTTCTTTAGATTCTTTAGCTAAAAGTTTAACTAAAAATCAATTTAGGGAAATAAGAAAGTATTTCCCAAAAGAACATCTCGAACTAATTACTAGAAAATTAGCTTATCCATATGAGTATATGGATTCTGTTGAAAAATATCGAGAAACTATCCTTCCACCTATAGAGAAATTCTACAGTGAACTCACTGGAGAAAATGTTAAAGAAAATGATTATAAAAATGCTCTAGAAATTTGGTCTACATTCAACATTAAAAATTTGGGGGAATTTACAGAACTTTACAATAAAATTGATGTTCTTTTGTTAGCGGATATCATGGAAAACTTTAGAAAAATATCTTTAGAAAAATATAAATTAGATCCCGCTTGGTACTATACAACACCAGGTTTCGCTTGGGATTGCATGTTGAGAATGACCAAACAAAAGATTGAATTGTTAACGGATTATGATAAGATTTTACTCATAGAAAATGGAATAAGAGGTGGAATTTCTCAATGTTCAAAACGATACGCGAAAGCCAATAATAAATATATGGGAGATCAATTCAACAAAGAAAAAGAATCTGTTTTCATTGAATACTTGGATGCAAATAATCTTTACGGTTGGGCGATGAGTAAATTTTTACCTTATGGAAATTTTGAATGGAAAACGGATCTAGATAAGTTCGATATAAAATCCATTCCTGATGATTCGCCCAAGGGCTATATTTTAGAAGTTGATTTAAAATATCCTCAAGAACTCCACGATTTACACTCTGATTTTCCTTTAGCCCCTGAAAATAACTATGAAAATGAAAAACTACCAAAACTTTTAAACACGTTGTATGATAAGAAAAAATACGTTATCCATTACATTACGTTAAAACAGTATTTACAACTAGGAATGAAATTAGAAAAAATTCATAAGGTTTTAGAATTTGACCAAAGTGCTTGGTTAAAAAGCTATATTGATTACAATACAAATCTTAGAGCAAAAGCCGAAACACCATTCGAAAAAGACTTTTTTAAACTTATGAACAATAGTGTATTTGGGAGGACAATGATGAATGTGCGTAAACATGTGGATATTAGGCTTTGTTCTGATGGATTGAAATTGGAAAAACTAATTTCAAAACCAAACTTTAAAGGTAGAACTATTTTTTCCGAAAACTTAGCGGCTGTACACATGGAAAAAGTAAATATCACATTTAAACAACCAATTTTCATTGGTATGAGTATTCTAGACATTTCCAAAACTTGTATGTATGATTTTTATTACAACACGGTTAAAAAACAATATAAAAGTGATGTAAATTTATTATACGGAGATACAGATAGTTTAATGATGGAAATAAAAACGGATGATTTTTATAATGATATGAAAAATATGTTGGATCATTTCGATACTTCCGACTACCCAAAAAATAATGTTTACAACGTTCCACAAGTTAATAAAAAAGTGTTGGGGAAATTTAAAGATGAGGTAGAAGGTAAGATTATAGATGAGTTTATTGGACTTCGTCCAAAGTGCTACGCTTTTAAAATATTCGAAACTAATGATGTGAAGAAAAAATCTAAAGGAGTAAAGAAAAATGTCGTTGATAAAGGTTTAAGTTTTGAGGATTATAAAAGATGTTTATTCTTTAAAGAATCAAACTATCAGAAACAGATATTATTCCAATCGAAAAAACATGATGTGTCCACAGTACAACAGAATAAGAAAGCTCTTTCCGCTCATGATGATAAAAGATTTATATTGGAAAATGGCATAGATACTTTGGCTTGGGGGCACTATGAAATAAACATAAGTAGAGACAAGTTTAAAACACACCTTGAAGAAATAATAAAAGAAAATGGAAAATGAAATAGAGGGGTTAGTTAAAAGAATATATTCTATAATAAATAAAGAGATATGGTTTTAAGCGACGAAGCATTAAGTTTATGTGAAGAACATGGTAGTTTCTGGAAGTTGGTAAAGACACCTAAATTTCGATTTTATGATAGAAACTGTGACGCACTAGACGAGATTCAACGTGCATTGAGGGAGTATAGATTTTCTAAAGGGTTGTTAAAAGAACTTTTATTGGGTGTCAATGGTAAACCACCAATCCATACAAAGGAGCATGTAAAGGTATGGCTTAAAGAAGCAAAGATTAAGGTTCCTAAAAATGCTACTGAATATCAACTTAGAAAATTGATTTATAATGAGGATAAAGCCAAACTGAAGCAGGATTTTGAGTTTCAGCTTCGACACTGTTGCTAAAAGCTCAGGACGTTTGGTATGTGAAGGAGATTTTATTTTCAATGTATTTTAATGAGGATTCCTCATTAAAACGAACAATTAGATCAAGGTAATTTTATATTGACAATATTACCATCGTCCACAATTATATTTTTAGTAGGGATCATGTTTAAAAAAATCTTTACGTTCAACTCTTGTAGAAATTTCTTATCTCGTTTATTACGAATGACATAATTCTCCAACATTGTTTCGTCGATTTTCCTTTTACTTTTCTTTTTACATTTCACGTCTTTATTGGGAGATACTGGTATTGTTTTCTTAACAGTGTTTACGAACTTTTCAGCTCCCTCGGTTTTAAGCAACGATTTAAAACTTAGTATTTTATTGTTGGGAATTTCTCCGTATAACAGTTGTTCTATAAACCTGTACACTTTCATATCTGTATCTCTATTTATACACTCGAAACATACAATGAATTCGATATGCTTAAGTGAAAATTGTAAATATGGATGAGACATTTTTATTTTATTGGAGAGATCCTTTTAACTAACCCCTCATTTTTTTGTCTTGGAAAACAACTTAGTATAAATTATTGTTTTAAGGGAAAATTTTCCCTTAAAACGCTATGAAAAACAATTATAATATTCACGCAAAATCAATAAGAAAAGCATTTGTCTTTTTGTCAGTTCCTTTATAAATGAGTTTCTCAGGATGGTTTTCTGGGTTGTTTCTGACGTGATTAACAAGTCGCCCTGATATTCTTTTAGGCAAAAACAAGCATATCTCGTCGTCGTCATAAGCAATTTTTACTACCACTGTTTCTCCATATTCAGTGTCTTTTATAAAATTTTCCAAGATGGTATAAGTCCCTTTCTCAATATCCTTGAAAGATGAGTAGTTTGATTTAACGGCGTTCTTATATATTTCAAGCGTTGTCATTTTATTATAAAAGTTATTCTTTTAACTACCCCCTCATTTTTTATATTATCCACCCACTTATTCTTATGGATACTATTTATCCTGTTCCCCATCCTTTTAACTAGCCCCTTTCTTTTTTTCTAGTGAAAACATCAGAGGGAGCTAAATTTCGAAAATATCGACCCCTAATTTTAAATTTTTTCCTAATTTTTAGAGTTTACTAGAGTTTCTGATGAAAAAATATTTTTAAAAAAGTCGCCGACTACCGTGAAAAGGTTATGATGTTTTGTGATAAAAAAAGTTTTAACAGGGATTTAAGTCGCTTAATGGAAAAAGTCACTGGTTCTGATGTTTTTGTGGTAAAAAATATGTTCTGATGTTTTTGTGGTAAAAAGTTTTATCAGAGGTTTAAGTAGGTGCGCCAGGATCGGCTTTTCTATACTACTGATGGACAGATAAGTAGTAGGTAAGGGGGCATTGGGGGAGTTTTAGGGGGAAAAATTTACCCATAAATTCTCAAAATGAGGCAGTCTGACAAGTGACATCTCATTTTAAAGGTGTTTTTACGCTGAACACGATGGTGAAGTCAGAATCACGATACATTATTCCGTTCTCACACTGGAGCACATTGAAGATGAAGAAACGTTGTTGTTACTTGAGATGTTCTTCACGGTTCACCTGCTCTTGTCTGAAAACGGAATGAGATAACGCAATTCTGACTTGTACTCAGCGTTGAAAAATCCATAAATTAAGGTGTTACTCGGCAAAAATGGAGACAACAAAATTTGTATAAAAACCAGTAAATTGGAGACATTTCACATAAAACCAGTTATTTCTTCGAAAATTTGCTCTTATAGTCATGCTGCATGACAGGGGGTTTTTTTTTTTTGACATTTTATGTCTTAACTTTGCTAGATAAACTCGAAAATGTAACGCGAGGAGCGTCACGAAAATATTTCTGATGATTTTCGCTTACAACCGATCCGTTGCTACGGAACTTTATCTTCGCCAGTGATCATCGTACAAAATCGTTCAGCACTCGTTGGATAGCTCTCGATTTACCTAACCATATTACGTTAACCACTGCGGAGTGTGTGGCCGACAAGCTGCGGTATGAGCGTGATTGTTTAAATAAATTGTTTACACACAGGTGATCATTCTCAATAATTTATATTGTCAACACGAATGCAAGCTTCATATATAAGTTTCTGATGGTTCACAAAATATAGAATATAATAATGTACAATATATACAAATTTATGTAGGTACATAGGCATACTATCAAAATAAACCTAAGAATTATCTCCTACGTTTCTCCTCCGTTTCCGTTTCCACGCGTCTTTCTCAATAGCTCTCTCGTCCGGTCAACTCCAAAACAATGTCTCTCGTTTCTTATCAACTTTTTCCAATTTTTAACACATGTTGCAACCTTACTTTCTGGACGTAGCTCGTATTATTCGTATATGTAGGAACGTTGGTATATAAATGGTTGCCATGTAAGTTTTCTTCCAACAAGCGTGCGTATCTAAATTTCAAACGCCTATTCAGTGAATGTTTCGTTCTTCATGAAGAAATAAGAGGTGATGGGGAAGGATGTGGAGGAAGTAAGGGATGGTAAGTAATGAATTTCTCCTGAATACAGAGTTTATGAAAACCCTCTTTTGTCCAGTTTGAAAACAGGTTTAGATTGGGGATAAAGGTTTCATCGTCAATTAAATTCAGAACCCTACGCATTGTCGCCTTTTTATCTCACCCACAAAAGGTTAACTCACCCACTTTGGGTTCCTGGGTCTTTCGGGTTAACACTCGCGAAGAACAAAAGGTTAAGTTTAATGGGACCGAGGCGGCAGGATATTGTAGAGGCGGAAAGGATGCTGTAGAGTTGGATATTTAGACGATGCTGTAAGGGCTGGCCACGGGATCCCGCACCTGCTCCGGTCTTTGTTTGCTTTGGGAAGACCAAATTTAAACAGCCCTTGGGATTAAAGCTCAACAGGAGCCTACGCGAGTCGCTCCAACGAAAACTTCCAGCAATTGCTTACTTGCCGGTAGAGCTCGAGTTATATCACGGAAATACAATGTTGAGGGTGCAGAGGGTACCTACCAACAGGTCGTTTAGAAGACACTACAACAATTAGCCACACTATTACTCCCGTTCCAGATCTCAGCAAAAATATTGACATTCCCAAAAAGACCCAATATAATATATTATGTATTGTCGTTTGTGAGGTGTATCAAGAACGGTAGACGATTACGAACTGAACTGTTTATTAGACTTCTTATCGGATTCATGAACGGACATGATACATAACATTTCCTCCTTTTTTAAACTATAATTCATTTTGAAAAAATAGAATAATTATACAATGTAAATTACTAAATAAAATACTTAAATTTAATTACTTTTATGAAATACAAGGTTTCTTCAAGTTAAATAAATCCTACTATCTCATCAGAAAATAATAATTCCGCATCAGGTAATCATACAAACATAAGCTGTATAATCAGGCGAAATAATTAAAGTTAATGAAATTAATGCTTAGCTTTATTCAACAATCGTTCCGATCAAAAGAGTATTTTTTTTCTCCACCTGATTTATTTCCCGATCGTTGTAGAGTGGTAGTCATTTGGTCAACATGACGCTTCCAGACTTCTCCACTTTCTATTTCTACTAGCCAAGTAACTGGTGACAACTTTTTTGTACAGACTCCGATAACCCATTTTCCTTGATCTTTCCTGTAATCCCTCACCTGAACTCTATCCCTTTCAAAAAAAGATTTATGTTTATTAGACTTCTTATCGGATTCATGAACGGACATGATACATAACAATTTGTACATATGGACTGTTTCTGATTGTCCTGGAGTTCTATGTATATGGAATTATTCAACTTTTTATTACAAACTTTTCCATTTAAGATAGGTACATACTCGTACGTTGGAACAACAAATAATATAAGAACAATAGCTTCCATTTCTTCGAAAATTCGCCCAAAGGGATTGAGAGGGCTTGAAAAAGGGTCCTAGGATGAGGCCACTACTGTCCTTATCATTTTATGCAATCGAGTTGAGAGAATTCGATCAGGGTATCATCCCGTTGGCGATATGACATCGTGTTTCGTATTGACTCAAGGAGGTGTGTGAGGACTATAAATGCGAATTCTTACTCGATTTCTAACCCTTGGGAACCTGCCTGGAATAACACTCGCGTTCACCACTTCCGTCAACTTTCGATCATCTTTGACATTCCACCGTCAATAAAACCGTATTGGTGAATAATAGTTCGAAAATGGAATTGTTAAAATCCTATGTGAAACTAATAAAACTATTAAAACTAATTAACTTATAAAAATACAATATCGAAAGCCGATATTCACCATAATCTTTCGATATCACGATATAATCGTATTTTCGATATCGATATAATATCGGAAATATCGAAACAAAAATGTCGATATTCATTGATATCCAGTTTGGCTCAAGTGGTGTTTCCGAAAAACGATGCGTCAGAAATGGCGAGTGTTTGCAGGCAAAACAGCTCAAGTGGTTTTGCCTCCAAACTGAGTGCTTGATTTTACATTATCGAAGGGGAAGAACAATCGAAGCGAATCGATGTTTTCGACATTTAATCGACATCAGCGTGATCGGTAGGACCTAACGTTAACCTCGAGCGGCAATACGGATTCGTAACTCTAAACTGGAGTCGAGCAATGAAGGGGCCAGCTGAAAAATCTAGAGCCATTTTGGACGTCGAAATTTGTGCAGATAAGTGGTTTTCCCTTGAAACGGCAGAATAATTTCCTTTTCTTGGAAAATTCACTCAAAACCGTACCACGATCAGTAGTACCTGTAGTACTAGAAGTTTGTATCCGTTGTAATTCTCCTTGCAGATTCGCTGAAGATGTGCACATTCGATCGTCCCAAAACTGTCGGTAAACTCCAGCCATCCTTAGAAGTAAAAGGGAATAAGCAATCGATTTTGTTTTGTCTCGAGTTTATTCTTATTGCTGAGGGTGGTGAGACGTAAAAGGCGAGACGGTTTTAGGCGTCTGGAACTGAACGGAGGTTTTGAAGGGCGAGCAACAAGCGGCGCCTTGTTATCACTTATTGATTGGAACAAATTGGGCCGATACCTCGTTTCCTTAACCCTCTTCACCCTCGCCCGCCATTGCAGATTCCTTTATTGGTTCCTAACGTCTTCAGACATTCATCAAACACCCCCCCCCCCCACCAACCTCTACAAGACCTTCATCACTCGTCGCTGTAACAAAAGAACCTCAAGTAGTATCAAAAGCAGCCTCTTTTCATTCTTGAGGTTCCTTTTCTCTATCTCCGCCCGAAGCGAAAATTTATTCATTAATGCCCGGCCGAGTTCCTCATTCAAACTTCTTGAATCTCTCCGGGGTCGCTCGAAACAATCAAGATATGAATAAATTGCTTCTTTATTCATGTGTACTTTATACAACAAAGTTTTCTACTCAAATTTGGTTTTCAGTAAAATTTGAGAACTTGGTGGTGGGTCATTCCATGTCAAATCAACACACTTTTTTCCGACACCATCTCACATTTTGATGACATTAAATGTAGGTACAGCTGATCATTGAATAGTTGGACAGAGAGAACTCGTCATATACGTCATGTACTTTTAGTGAACGCAATCAGGGAGACCAGCCGTGACAAAACACTCCATGGTTATAGAAGTGTCAATGTGTTATTAAGGGTCAAAACGAAATGGGAAGGGGGGTCCAGGGCCGGGAACGGACAAACTCCGTGCCGCCGTCAAATTGGGAATGGACAAACTCTGTGCCGCCGTCTAATTGGGAATGGACAAACTCCGTGCCGCCGTCAAATTGGGAATGGACAAACTCCGTGCCGCCGTCTGATTGGGAATGGACAAACTCCGTGCCGCAGCCAAACTGAGTATGTACAAACTCCGCGCCGTAGCCAAACTGAGTATGTACAAACTCCGCGCCGCAGCCTAACGGTGTATGCACAAACTCCGTGCCGCAGCCAAACTGAGTATGTACAAACTCCGTCCCTCTACCTGTACGCAGTCCGTTTAGCGCTACCCAGGGTGCACCACGAGGAGGCGAACTGATTCACACCCCAAAAGCCACGCGGAAAATCGCGAGTTGTCAAAATAGTAAACCAAAAATCCTGTCATGCAGCACGGCTATAAGAGCGAATTTTTGAAGAAATAACTGGTTTTATGTCAAATGTCTCCATTGAAGAACATCTCGAGTGTCAACCACGTTTCTTCATCTTCAAATTGCTCCAGTTTAAGAACGGAATAAGATTCCTAAGAACGCAATTCTGACTTCATCTTCGTGTGCAGCATTTTAAAAAAACCCGTTAAAGTGAGGTGTCACTTGTCAGAATGTTTCATTTTGGGGATTTATGGGTAGTCTCCCCCCCTAAAGCTCCCCAAAACTCCCCTTTAACCCCCAGAAACCCCCCACCACCACCCTTAGAGTGGTCCGATTATTTCTTAGAATTTTTTAAGACCATCTGCAGCTTTCTACGACAAAGTGTTCGTTCACAATGAGGGCTCATTGTGTCAAAAAGGTGTCACAAAGAGGGCTTAAGGTGTCACAATGAGGGCTCGTGTCAAAAGTCGTCAACATGAGGGTGAATCATGCGGCAGCCTGTCGGGTCAGTGTTCATACTGGCCCAGCTGATTCGAACAGCACATGGTTTCAGATATCGAGTTAATTAATCATAATCAATGAATAAAAATTATTAATAACTAACAATAATTTATAATAATTTTCACTACTTGATAAAATAATTAATAATTAATGATGATTCATAATAATAATTAATCTAACATTTAGTGATCTTGGCAGAAGGGTGATCTGCACGAAGATGATAATAAACCATTCTGTCAAGAATTTGCAGTTTTTTCAACATGGGGGCGAATCATGCGGCAGCTGGTCAATACGGCTGATTCAAATAGCACATTGGTGTTGAGATATCGAATTAATAAATAATAATAATTAGGTACTTAATAATCATTTTTAACTGAATAAAACGGCAATAATTAATCATTTTTAATAATCAATAATGTTTAAGAATTAATATATAATAATTAATTAATAAACTATTGCAGACGTAGGTAGGTGGAAATAAAAATCCCCAGAATTATATTTGTATACCAATATAAGTTGTATACAAATTATTTTTGATTAATTCATCATCTTTATAAACATTTCATCTGTCATTTAGTGATGTAGACAGAAGAGTAATCTGCACAAATCGAGGGTCTCACGGCAACTTCCCACATCGTCATTTGGGCGACTTTTCAGCAGAGCCAAAAAACCACCTGCCATTGACTGTTTACTGAGTAATTCAGTTAAATATATCGTGAGATTTAGTGTTACCTAACTTATACTTAGTTAGATCGATCCGCCGGGGGAAGACGCTTCGAATGGTACGTGTAACTCATTCTGGTTAAAAGTGACGATGTGGGGTGTTACCGTGAGACCCTCGAAATAAGATACGAAACCGTTGTGTCAAGAATTTGCCGTGTTTTTCTCTCTTTTATGGCTGGAAATAAATTATACTTTCCTCTCGTATCGGTACACGTTATGACTGGACAGCACTTGATACGTCGACCCCTCATTTATCGAATGTGATGAAAAACCGGTTGTCGATCAAAATCAGCCTTAAACGCGGGACTTGAGCGGATTCTGTGTGGAACATGATTTTGCGTGACAGCCACGCGACAAGTGCGTAGATCCGCGTTCGTGTCTGGGGAGCATCAGGTTTACCCTTTTTTTATCGATCGGGCTGACCGAGTATCGCTCCAGACACGCCTTCGCTTGAGGGTAGGAAATGAAAGAGATACTCGAAAATAAAATTAATATAAACCCTCGGGGGGTGGTCTTAACGATTTCGTTGCCAAGAACCGGTATCGTAATAATATTGTCATAATAATCGCATTATGATTTACATTTCTCCGCAAATGTCAACAGAATCTGCAGTTCGAAGGACGAGTTTTCTAATTGAGTATAAATAAAATTATCTAAAAACACAGCAAAACTCTTCTTTCCCCTTGGATGCTTATATTCCCATTTTCAAAAATGAGTGGGAATATTTGTTAATTTTCAAAAGCTCCCGATTACAATTACGTCTATTATTGTCCCTGTATACCTGATAATATTGTGTACCTTCGATTATTTGAAAGATTAGCCAAATAGTCCACAAGCGTTTGAAATGTTTGGCACGATGGACTAAACCACAAGCTCCGAAGATGTTGCCAGCAAAATATGCTGAATTATTACAATCCTATTTATCATTTCGATTCTTCAGGGTAAAGCATGAGGATGCCTACTCAGATGGTGGTGTTCCCCAACGAAGTGTACTTGGCCCACTCCTGTACGCCTTGTTCACCAGCGATTTGCCAGAACGAAAGGAGAATACAATAGCAAAGTTTGCAGATGACATGGCTGTCCTTGCAAGAAACTCCAAGACTGGACATCAAAATGGAGGATCAAGATGAATGAAGCGAAATCATTTCATGTCGACTTTACCAATCGTAAGCTCGACTATTTCCCACTTCATCTCAACGGTTAGACGGTTAATACCGCACGCCAATGAAGCTAAGTACCTGGGCTTGCCCCTGGATGCCAAATTGCGCTGGAAGGCGCATTTCAAGAAGAAAAAAGAAGAACTGGTGGTTAAGTTCAGGAAAATGTACTGGTTAACTGGGACACTCAAAAATGTCGACTCACAATAAATTAACCCTGTACAAGTCCTCAAGCCAGTTTGGACTTACAGAGTGGAGTTGTGGGGCTGCACAGCTCAAAGTAACCGCGATATTATCCAACGTTTCCAAAACAATGTGCTGAGATGTTGTGTGGATGCCTACCGGTACACCAGAAATGTCCGGCTACATAAAGAACTTCTCTTACCAACTGTCAATGAAGTCATCAAGGCTCAAGCCATAGCCCATGACAAGCGGCTACAAGTACACTTCAATGAAGAAGCTGTCCAGCTGCTCGAAGTTGACGATCTACTCAGACGTCTCAAGAGAAAGAAGCATCATGACCTGTGGAAGTGAGTGAAGGTGTTCTCGCAATTAAGTCCGTTTAGTTAATAAACTGAGATGTTACTCGGCAAAAATTGGAGAAAAAATGTGTTATAAAACCAGTAAAATGGAGACATTTTACACGAAACCAGTTATTTCTTCAAAAATTTGCTTTTATAGCCATGCTGCGTGGCTGTGGAGTTGTACTTTGTACCAGTCCCAGTCAAAGTAGTTCAAGATAAGCTCCGCACAACCGCTTCGGATTCCCCCTGAAGCAAATACGATCCCACGGGAGAATTTCAATCTGGGTCACGTCGCCATCCGCATAAAAACACACTCACTCAAAATCACTGTTCCCGTCGTAAATATTTTCCAACCCTCATCTCGCGGAAGAAGAACGCGTGGGTTACTAGACAGCATGGCAATTTTTCCTTGTATGAAACACGGTGGGCCATCCACGTCTGCTATAAGTAAACGGGACATGTCAAGGTAACTGTTCACTTTGATTCCTTTTCCTTTTGTTTTTATTTTTTCATGTTTTTTATTTATTTATATTTTTTCCATATCAAATGTTTTATGTGACAGTGTTCACAGAAACTCGAAACTAAAATAGAAACGGTAGGGATTTACCAAATGGGACACAAAGTACCTAATCTCGGTCTAATTGGAAAGTTACGAGTACAACCAATTCTAACAGAAATACAAAATCCTGTTAATGTTATTCAGCTATTGTTGTTTTACCTACATCATGTTCTTTATATATAAATTGAATTTTGAAGAAAAATCAATGATTCACCGATTACTTCATGCAATGTTTCGCACCTCAATGACACTAGCAATTGAGCGAAGTGAACAATCGATTAAGAAATAACAAACCATAATGTATTTGCCCGGTTGTTAGTAAATCGTCCCACAAGGTCTAACTCAATTTTCCCAACTCTTCAAGAGAGACAAAAAACGGATTTTCCAACCTATTGTAGTGATTTCCATGGTTATCGCGGTTTTTCTACGTTGAAGAAGCCTTCTCCTGCATTGCAATAAAGGCCAAACCAATGAGCTAGAAAGATGGACCGAGAGAATTCGCATAAGTATCCCTTCCTAACTCATTTTGCCAAAACCCTGAGTTAGAGCTTGCGGGACAAAATATTCATCTTTCAGTCTGTCCTCTTATTCCACATAAATCGGAACAGATTATTTCACACGGTACATTCGGTGTCTGGCCACTGAGTCTCTAACACCGGCCACCCGAATTTTAGCTTTAAAAAGTCTAAAATGTTTCTAAAAATGTTTGACAAACAGGGTTTTAAACTGAGTACTGAGTAGATAGAGGGTTTTAAACTGATTTTAACACTTTTCATCATTTAAAAAAAAAAGTCATTTTTCAAAGAAATATTTTTTAAATTCGTAATTTTTTAATATTTTTTAATATGTCTTAAACTCTATAGTGTCCCTTATTCAATTTTTGAAAAAATGAACTAGAAGAATATCGGAGCCACTGTGTCCCGTGTGAATGCTCCCAAACTGTGGTCCGCGGAGAACTTCTAGAACATTCTTACAAAATAATCGTAGAGTGAATAAATACAATTCAAAATTCAAAAATTCATTTTACTGCCAATGAAGAAAAAAATTATAATAATAGCAGTGAATACTGAAAACAAAAGATGACGGGTAAAATATTTCTAAATAGTGCGAAATACAATGTCATAATATGAATATTATTCCTCTCACCACTAATAATAAGGCATGGCCTGGCTAATTTACTAAACTTTTATGTACCACAAACTAATAAATTTAGTGTCATGTGTCTAAATCTAAGTAGGAATAAAATTAAAAACGAATGGTAAGGTATTATTAACCACGTATTTTATTTGACACTAGACACTGTTTTTTTTCTTTTCATTATTAATATGAAGCGACACCGTTTTTTTCCTCTTAATTATTAGTATTAATATGACGCGACCTGTACCTAGCATTAAAATTTAATCGTATAAATACATTTATTTATTTGAGGCAAGCCCAATTTATAATTAGCAGCTTATACAATTCGTTCGATAATCAAAAAAAATTAAGATACAATGTTCTTCCAGTTGCAGAAAAAAAATAGAATAATACATAAAATGTGATACATTTAAAAGGAAATATACTTATTCAAGTAAAAGAGACTGGGGAGGAAGTTATTGCTGTACAATGCAGGACACGCTACGTATGAAGCGCGCTCAGATGTGAATAGACGGTGTCTGAACGTGCCTGACACGATACGTGCTGGACACGTTCACTGTCCGAAGATTTGAATGGACCTTCAGACGGAGCCACTGTGTCCAGCGCCAGATGGAGCCAGCGTCAAGCAAGCGCCAGCGCCAGCAAGCGCCAGCACCAGCAAGCACCAGCGTCAGCGACAGACGGATTCGAGAAGCGCTGGATACAGTGGCTCCGTCTGAAAGCTACCATTCAGTTCTTTGTTGACGCAGTGCCTTCGGATTCAGTAGCCGTACAGCGAATATCCCGTGTGAAAAAGGCCTTAGGCCCAGGCTTAAGGCGTTAGATTAGACTAACAACTTTTGTTTGCGAAAACCTTCTCTTTGCTTTTTTTGTCATGTTTAACCTAAGGTGATATTTTATATTACATGCATAAATAGCGTAATAAATTGATGCAAGAATATTTTTTTCAAGTCACTTCAACTTGAACTACAGAAACTCTCATAAGCTTTTTCAGTGGGTGATGAGCTAGCATCTCATGATCAATTTATCGCAGTTACTTGATCGTATCACAGTAGAGCGTCAATAATCCGGATTTTCGAAAATAGGCTTAAATTTATAGGCTTTGTTTATGCTTAAAATTAAAGAAACAGAACTGAAACCTTGATAATTAACTTAAATATGTACCTATGTAAAGTTGTACAGTAGGTAAATGCAGCTAAAGCTGTTGTGTATTACTTAGTAATGAAAATGAAACTGGAACTAAAACAATACAAAATACAATACAGCACAAAACGTGAAGTACAGTTCTGGTACATTAAAGTGAAAACTTTTTACAGTAGGGACGAAGTTAAAGAATATTACACACTCTATAATTGTCAGAGCTCTTAAAAAAAGTATTTAATTAATTTTTGTACTGCAGTAGTTGCATTTGCAATTTATGTTTTGTTTTTTCGGACGTGAATCCGGATTATCCACGGTCCGGATTTTTGACGGCCGGATTGTTCTGCCGTCATTTTGAAAAACTACTCATCAAAATTTTTGAAATTTGGGTTTTGACGTAGTCCTTTTAATTTTGATGTCAGGATTTACATGGTGATGTGAAAAGACGAAAATTCGCCTCGGAAAATTGGGAAAGTCATTCGTGATTTTCAAAAAATAGTCACAAAATTTGACAACCTTCCCACAATGCAGGACGGAAATAAGAGAAATCAGTGGTGAACAGAAAGGAGATTTGATTTCCAAATTGGGAAAACTCATGACACCTACCGCCTTCCTTTCTCCCCACAGCCGAAAATCGTCAAGATCTGGCGGAGGACGATAAAGAGTCAGCTGAAAATGAAGAATGACCGGTTTTGAAGAATTTTCTTTCAGCTCAACTTTTTTATTAAAAAAAATTATTTAACATTTTTACAGAACTGTAAATGAATTTATTCAGTTTTAAAATATGTTCAATAATTTCATAATTTGTACAAACAATCCAGTCATTGACACTTGGTTTTTGTCAATGAATGATACTCATTGATACAGACGTGAATGTAATACTCGTAGATTATGTATAGCAACATGCAATTACCAACACTCATTACAAAACGAAATATTATACTTGGATTCAAAAACGAAATTCTAAGCTGTGAAGAGAATTTCCATCCAGTCTTAAGTGGTTCTTCGTCCAATCTCATCTCTCAATTGTTATCACGACTGCGAACCAAAATCAACCCATCTCCGAGTTGTTTTTTCTCAAATCACTAACTTATAACCAGTAAGGATTAGTGTAAAACGACTCAACTTACAACAATCGATGTAAAAAGTAAAGTAAGCAACCATTTCAGGTTGAATTTTCGTCCGACTGCCGTTTTTTGGCGTCGCGGACGTCATCGAATGTCCACCTAGGTGGATCAGAATTGTTCCGATGATTTCGCTTAAAGCTACTCATTGCCTCGCCCCCTTGAGTTGAGAGGGGATCGCCGTACAGAAGCGTGAAAGATTACTTGGACGGGAGCCCACCTCCTGGCGGTCACCCATCCAAGTAACAACCACGCCCGACGATGCCCAACTTCCGTGTTCTGACGGGAACGGGTTTATTGCAACGCCTACCCCGTACGGCTTTTACAACAATCGATGTAAGTAATTGATTTATTCGATATTTCAAAGTAACAGCATATTTAGAGACACATGATTGGTCGGGTGAATAAATTTGAAGTCAATATGACCAACTGGAATGAAGATATGAGAAATGGGATATGAGAAATACGAAACTTTGAAGCGCGCTCTTGTAAAAATTTCTGAATAACAACTCATATCCGAAAAACTAAATTTAATTTAACGAATTTAATTTAATTTAACAAAATTTAATTTAATTTAGTTTTTTGGATATGAGTTGTTATTCAGAATCACGACAGTATTGACGTTCTACTGTCCATAAATCAGAATCCAATCATATTTTCTCACGCCCTGATACTTGAATGCCTTCAAGATAAATAAAACGCTATTGACATCATCAATAAAATAATCGAATTCTATATAGATTTCGATTATTTTATTGATGATGTCAAAAAACCCTCAATGAAAAAGTGAGTTCAATGTTCATGTTTTGTTCCTGCCTTATTCAAAAGGATTGAACTTGTGAATAATTCAGAATCATTCTTCGTATTCTCCTAAGCTCCAAATTTATCTGCTTGAGGTTTCATCATTAGCTTTGAACAGAATTTCTTTATTACTGTGTGACTTAAAGGGCAGCTGAAGGTTCACTCTCCCAATGGCCCAGTTGGTATTAGCTACCTCCATAGTATTCCTGGAGGGATGTTAAAATCTAATTAGAATGCTAGAACACTGAGGTAACTGAGAGAGAGGCAATCTGAGGTGACATTTCACGTTCAGTACCAATTAATTGGCTCAACCTCAAACCCCACTTGGTGGCCAATAAAATAAAATGACACCGAAAACCGTCTGTTTCTCTACTTCTTGTATACCTTCGTGTTTATTTTCGATCATCCAATTACTTAAGACTTCGCCCACTCGCCCGTAATGGAGAGAACCATGTTGAGCCAATGGGTATTTACATAGAAATTGCTTTCCTCCTTCTCGCCCTCGCCTATCGCCCTTCTCTAGCAAATCACTTCAACATCAACATTTCGTTCTGTAACTAAACTCCTTTTGAGTTAATTAGCGGCTTTCCAAGTACGCTGTACCAAATGCCGAACAACCGTGAACTGTATGATGTCCTTCAAACTCCCACCCCCGAAGGATTATATGTAATTCCTGATGAATATGTATTATTTTACTTCCTCTTCGGATCGTGTGGGTAGTTCCAACTTGAGGGGGATGGAACCATGAATTTCGAGATTGTCAGCGAAGGGCAAACAGACTCTGCCAGCGCTTATGTTGCTTTATATTAATACAAGACTGCGCGTATACGCATTGTAGTGCTACTGAAAATTTGATCGTGATAGAACCAAGGGACGTGTAGCGTCAGGGGAAGCGCCGCTAAATGAAGAATGTACGTAGAACTTGAATGATGATAACAAAATATTTAATCAACAGTATAATACATTTAATTGAAAATTTGAATCGCCCGCTCGTTATGCCACAGTTACCTATGGCTACCTACCTTTGATGGTTGCTTTGAATCACGAATCTAAAACGAATCTTGGATCCAATGACTATGACTGGCATGGCCGAAGCCAAGTTATCTAATTGCAGTGATTACCTACAAAGTTGAAGGCCGCAGGGGAACCGCAAGCGTCTAGCGTGGGCCCATGACGTCACCCTACAGCGTTAATCTGGTTATTCTGGCGTGTATGTCTCCACACCCATTCATTGCCCATCCAGTTGTCATGCCCAGGGCAGCTTTTGTATGATACAAAGCGGGAGGGCGGAGAATTCCAACTTGTCATCCATTTTTATGGTTTGGACACTTGATAGCGGTTATTGCTGTTGTTTAATTATTCATAGTTTTTGTTTGTTCGTTTAGTTTTTATCATCCTAACTAAGATGGATAGCTGCTGCATCAACTGATCAATAGTTCAGCGGTCGTTTAATTCGCGAAATTTCAGCGAAAAGTTTGCAGATGCCAGAACTTATGGGAGTTATCAAGGAACGTAACCGTGAAAACACTCGATGTTTATCAGGGTGTAGTTCAAAAAAGTTTTATATTTTCCCCCATGCATTTTGTTTTCCTCTAAAAAAAACCTCATGGTGTAGTATTACAAACTTTTCTAGTATTACAAACTTGTCGAAAGCTTTTGAAACACACCAGTGTAGCAATTCTCACATAGCTTCCTCTGTTGCTTTATTAAAATTAGGAAAGAGCCCTCGAATTACATTATGGCTCGGCTTGTTGGCTGCATTCTTTTCTTGGCTAAACAGAAACTGCCGTTTATGGAGTATGATGAGTCATCCTCTTCTTATGATAAACGAAATTACCTTGAGTTATTAATTTCCTGAAAGATTACGACCAGCCATTGGAAGATCATTCAAAAACGGCAACTATAATAGCACTAAGATCATTTTGGATGGCATGTCCCTTTAAAAATCGTTGCCGTTTTTGAATGATCTTCCAATGGCTGGTCGTAATCTTTCAGGAAATTGATAACTCAAGGTAATAATAGCTAGAGTCTCTCTTGATGACATTAAATCTGATCTATGTTGCTAATTCACTTTTCACAGGAAGTGCGTGTGTGTGTGTATATCGGGGGTGGTGGGGGATTGAGTGCGGTACCCCCATGTCCAGAGCCACTTTTTCCTGCAGGATTAATCATGATTAAACCGTATACGTGATAATGTTATGTACGGTGAACGGCGTGGAACAGTATTTACCGAGCTCTCTGAACTCCGAAAAGATAATAAGTCTGAAAGCTACAAAGGCAGAAAATTATCCAGCGTCGTGAAAAGTGAGTTGGCCCCGGTGAGATGGATGGTTGGCTGGGGGTGGTAATAGTGTGTTAACGTTGAAAGAGAGCGAACTGCAAAAAATCTTACACCAGCACTTTCTTGAAGGCCGTGAATATGAAATCGATCCCTTCAGGTGTTAGTAAGAATCTTCAGAGCAACAGTATGAAAGGTGGGGGGGGGGGAGGTTAGGCTGATGAATATCGCATTAAAGCTCAACCCCTGTGGTTCGTAAGAAAGGATGTGGTTATAGGGGTGGAAAGAGGGGATATAAAATTAACTTTGCAGAGGAGGCACGGTTTGGCGGGTTTCGGGTTGCGGCGTTTCAAGACCATATCCGACTCATGAATGCAGAAAACCCTAAAACTCGGAGCTGACTGTATGTTTGCATTCAGCATTACAAATTAAAATGTGCGCGGTGGGTTCCGGATGTCACAATGAAATTGGCGAGGTATGTCATACGCTAAATATTTGACTCGTTTAAACGGTTAAAGCACTAGTAGGAAGCTCTCTGCAGTTGGGTACCCCCTGAATTACCTTAGTGAAGAGGTTGTCTTATACCAAATCCTCGCCATTCGCGGGGGCAGGACCACAGAAATCGAGAATGTGTAGAGTAGACCATTTTCCATAATTAAGAATAATATTATACAGGGTGTCCCACGAGTTGCCCCCCCCCCCTCCTAAAATCGTCCAAATGGGAATAAACAAAAAAGTTTTTTTTGAATATTCATATTTTTTGTATGGATCTCAAATATCATATTTGCGCACCCCGCTAACACTAACTTTCTTATTTTAAATCGGAACCCCAATTTTTTATTGCACATTCGGATTCTACACAAAGTTTCATGAAAATTTGATCCCTCAACCAATTTTTTTGATTGCGCGCAACCGATTCAGCGCGCGCAACCCCAAAATTGTCAAGTAGTGGATGATGGTGAACTCTAAATTGTGGCAATTTTTGCGGAATAATGACCAAAATTTGTTTATTTCGCGTGAAAAATCATCTTTTTTAGCGCGTGTGTTTGCACATGAAATTTCATAGGTTTGTAGGGTTTTTTTTTTTTTTTTTAAATATAATTCTCCATTTCCTTTTCCTCCTCCTTTCTCAACCGGACTGGGAACCGGCTATGGTGGAGTTAAAAAGAAATAAAAACGAACACTTCCTTTAAAAAATTAACAATTCTACCACCTGGTTGGGGGGAAAGAAAAGGAAAAATAGGACTTCAAAGTAGTTGCTCAAAATGCCCTCTCCTGAGCGCGACGAATCCAATGCTCCTTGATCGCCTGCGCAATGGAACTACCTTCAAGCGATCGAGCTGCTGCAACGATTCTTCCTTGAAGTTCCTCCACAGTACGAATAGGCGTGAGATCTGCGTAGACCTTGTCTTTCAGATACCCCCAAAGAAAGTAGTCAAGTGGCGTGAGGTCTGGTGAACGAGGAGGCCAAGGTACGGGTCCTTGACGACCTATCCACCTCCCCGAGGTTTCTTGTCTGAAAAATGGTTTAAACAACACCTATTTGTTTAATTAAATTTGGACGGTGAGCCTTCATCTATCATTTTGTGAATTAGATTATGGGTGATCTACGGGTGATATGCTCAAAAAAAATTTTGTGTCAAGAATTTGCAGAGTTTTTGCTTTCATCATCTCTTAGAGTTGTTTGGAGGTCTTGGTATGGAAGGGAGGCCAAAATTGGCTCCGAAATTGAACCTTTCTATTCATATCGGGGTCTTCATAAATGGACAAGTTGATTTAAGCTTTTAGGAAGTTGAATTTCCTACTTTAATGACAACGAACGACAGGAGTTTTAATTCGATATTCGGGTTTGACGGTTCGATGGGTTACAACGAATCAATTGTGAAGGGTTTTTGTTAAATTCCAAAGGTGCATTATTGGCAATAATGAGCCAAATTATTGTGAGGGTTTGCTTCTCATTTTAACCGAAGGCGGTGGTTCTACGGTAGAGACTCGGTTAACGATAAGGACGTGGTGGTCGGAGGACGTGGAGTAGCATTCATGTGCCCCTAAGGCTATAAGATGTAAGATATAGTGCTCGAAAACAAAATACCGGTATTATTGTCGTTGAAAAATATCGACGAATAATATGCCAGTGTCAGCACATAATGGATTCAGCATAAACGGAGTATTGATACTCATCACTACTCTACAATAATAATTATTGTAGAGTAGTGATGAGTATCAATTATTGGTGGTGCTCTTCTGGAGGTCGATAAGAACAGGGTGAGGGCACTTAAAGCCGAATCGCGTGGTATACTCACACTCCCACTTGAACCACAGCAATTACATTTGACTCTGCACTCACATTCATTTAACTCGCTTATCCTTCCTCTTCACTCGCTCTTCACGTCCCTCACATCTTCCCATTATTTCATCCCTACACATAATCCCCTTTCACTTCTCGCCTTTCACCTCGTCTACTACCAACCTCACCCTCTCACCATTACCACATCCCACTAATCGAATCTGGATACCCGAGAGTAATCTAACCTGACTCCCTTAAAGCCTTGCTTTCCTGGTGTCTTTCCGAATACCCCAGCACTCCTTTTGGTTCGGTTCATTTAATGTGAAATTCAATCCGTTGTTCATACACCTTCTTAAGCATTTGTAGCGATCCAAAATTGAAATTCCGTTCTGATGACGAAACAGGTAAATTCAATTTCGCTCCATGATGCACTGAACGTTCCATACTACAGGAAGCGCATGGTAGCTTAAAAGTTTCTGCTTTTAAAATACCTTTAATCGAACCACAAAGTTCAATATTTTGGCATCACACTCTACTAATGAATCGACAGAAATAATATAGGAAATGGAAAGACCCACTCACTAAGCAGAACGTTGCAAGGAATTAATGCATATTGGAGAATGCCAGTATACTTTTTAGGCCTGAGGTAAAAATCATTTCACGAGAAGGAATGGCAAAACCTTGTCTACGACGACCGCAATGCCAATTTTATGGGAAACGCCGAAGGACAGACCGTTTTATCATTTGGCCAATGTTATAATAAAATTTCGTATGATATCATCATTTAAATAAGCTGTAGTTACAAGTATAAGTGTTTTCAATGTTTAAACAATTAAACCAGGGAAGCTCATTACGAGTACCACGCAGGCCATCAAAAAGCATCTCCTTTCTATGTATAGTATTGGTTTATTATCTTCGATAATGACCAAGGAAACACATTTTTAACCCCCCCCCCCCCCCCAATACACTTTATGTTGGTTTATTTATATTGGTTTACGTTTCAAGATAAAAGATTCAGAAAATCGAAATTTTATTTATAGGTTCGGACCACACCCACGATGATCCTTGAAACTTTTCATACCCTAGGTCAAAGGGACGGGGTTCAAAATGAATTTTGAAATTTTGAAAAATGCATTGAAATCTCGAAAAATTCAAATAGAATCGTGTAGTTTTTAGTTCACATTTAAATAGAGTTAAACTTGTAGAACCATCCAGAGGTCTGTGCGACCAGCCGTTCATTCACGATGAGGGCTCAACGTTGGAGCAGATCGAAAATCGTCAACATGAGGGTGAATCATGTGGTCAATGTTCATACTGGCCCAGCTGATTCGAACGCCACACGGTTCTCAGACATCGAGTTAATGAATTATTATTATTAATGACTGATAATGGGTGATCTGCACAGAGAAGATAATAAACCGTTGTGTCACGAATTTGCAGAATTTTTTTTTTTTTTTTTTTCAACTCCAACGCACAATTCAATAAAGAAGAGTTCGAACTAATCAAGTCGTACAACTTTTGAAAAGTTGATGTCTTTGAGAAACGGACTTACTGCCTGATTGTAACGCGAATTGTTTATGTCACGACCTTTAGATGTAATGAAATAAGCAGGTGGATCGCAAAGAGGAGCGAAACTGTGATATTTCGCAATAAAGTTTGCACGAACACTGTCTGGGAGTAATGAATATTGAGAGACAAACCCCTTTCACCATCCAAGTTCGGAAATTGTAGCTCAAGTTAGTCAAGGCGATGAGGGGGCGGAGAGAAGCCCGCAAGTTGCTTCATGAATTGTCGATAAAACGTGTCAACAAAATAAACTTGAAGGAAGGTCGGAGGGCTCTTTGTTATGAACATTATTCTCCAACAAGTAGATCTTATCGATCAAGTAGTGCGCACGCGCGGTCGTCTTCGACGCTCGAGCCTGATAACTTTTAATGCCGCTATTCCCTGAGGATTGGCAAAACCTCTATAAAGAACGAAACTCCCAGTTTTTTATCCAACTGCAGCTATCACTTAGTTATCGGAAGCTCTTCTCGCAGGTTTTCTGATTCTCTTCGGTACCAGTCCGTTACAATAATATTCGAAACATCATTTACCTATTTCAATGTTTTATATCGACGGTCTCACAGCCCATATCGTCATTTTCGCAACTTTCAGGAGGGCTGGAAAACCGCCTTCCAATGATTTTCTCCTCCCATAATCAATATTTTTCTGAAATTGTGGTGCTTTTCACATTAAAAATACCCACCTTTATGAACTTACTAGAGGAATTTCAGAAAAAAATCATCATTCTCAAAAAAAGGTGATGATGTGGGGTGTTGCTGTGAGACCGTCGATATACTCGTACTATCAGGTCCCGGGAAAGGGCCATGTACGAGCTCGTATATAAAACCAAGACCCAAGAAGTGAAATGTAAATTTTCTACGTCTGATCTTGTTTTTGTCCTTGCCAATGTTAAATTAATTAAATTTGTTATACTTACTTCAATTTCGGTGAAATCTTATTTACACGAAATTTGCGAGAAATTATTATCAATCAATGAATTACGCTACCGAATGAATTGGTTCGCTGATAATTTAATTCCATAGCCGCGGCAGGTGTATTATTACTTACGCTCCAAAGCTCTCTCTCTTTCAACATAACGACCACATTTCAACCTACGAACCGTAAAAACAAAATGAAGGGGTTGAAAAGCGAAATCAACCTTGATTGAAAGCCTATGGAAAAAACAATGAGGAGGTGAAAGGGAGGTTTGAAATATAAATACCTTCGCACACTGGCCTGTTTCTACGGAGTTTTTTTTTTTTTTTTTCTAAATGCCCTCTTCCATCAAACTGTACGTCGATGATGATTGTTATCGATGGCCTTGTTCTGCTAGCGGATTATAGATCATTTGTATTTCTAGGCATCCAATTGGCGGGTGCCAAACAGGGTTTGAAAGGCTTTTATCGAAATTTTGAAATTAGAAAAAAAAACCATAAGATTTATTTAAAAGTCATATCTTCCTTTAAAAAAATACAAATTTCATACAAAGCTCTACGATAGAAATGAAAGTTGTATCTAGAGGGCGGATTCTTATGCACTAAAAAATCCCGTTTTATGTCATAAAATGTGCGTTAAACATGCGAAATATGCAATAACAAAATCATTTTTGGCTAATTTTTACCCATTGGTGGTTCAATAAAAAATTCAAACCAGAACCACTGAAAAAATAATTATATTATTGATTTCACTCAATAGATCCATTTAAAAATTGGCATGTACTCTCCCTAATTCATTCATTTCTCCTTTGTTACACTAAACATTGCTTCATTTAAAAAACGTTTCATGTAATGATAGAAAACACTAGACGCTCCTTCATTCTCTTAAGAAAACAATTCTGGAGGAAAATTGAGCATTTCGGTTTGATTTTGAAATTTATGCTCTTTAAGCCATCCCGCATATTTTTCCTCAAAACGAGTGGCTGGCCATGTACTCGTAACTTGGCAAAATTTGCAATTGAATGCATTTACCTTGTGGAAAAGCTAATATCAAATATTTTTTGCGCTAACATTCAAAATATTCAATTTTGTGCAAAATAAAATGGGTGTTTTTGGAAACAGAAAAACGTGAAACGGGCAGATCACTGGGTATTTCTTCGAATTCGGCGAAGGAGAAAATATGCATTTGTTTAAATATCCGCCCTCTAGTTATATCTCTCGACTCGCAATTAGAATTCTGAACAATGTACATATAGTGAATATTATTTCTCGATTCATAGGATAAAAGTTATTTTGTGATTTTAGTACGGATAATTGTAGTCTGTATGTAGAAGACCTTCTGCTGCTACTACCTCAACACTCACTTCTATGGCTCAAGACTATTCATCAACTTTGAATTTAATATAATTAATACTTATCGATTTTATTGAAGTTCACTAGGGAGATGCCCACTTCAAAAATTGAATCATTTCAACTTAAATAAATTGTAATAATGCAAAGCGCAACGATCGTCAGTTATGTTAGTGTTTAACATAATCGAAGGGGGCAGTAAAGTACCTAGTTGATCAACATTTGATATAAGCGGGCTAGATATTGAAATTGAAATTTCTACGTATTTTTTCGTAAACAAACAATTTTATACCCTAATTTTTCGTGGAAGTCCCCCCCCCCCCCCCTAGTTTCATTCCGCTGTGAAATATTACAGCAGGGATCCCATTATTTGTGTACAAGGCAGACCATTAGGGAGCGACGGTGCTCTTAAGTGACTTGAAATTCCTTTTTGCATATGAAAAAAGCTCAGACACTTTTAACAAGAGTTTATTAGGGTCGGTAATCGTTCCACGGCGACGTCCCGGAGTCAGATTTGGATTGCTGCTCGTATCTAATATGCATAAGGTCGTTGGAGAGAGCTAAAAAGCTCGTACACACAAAGAGTATTGGGCGAGATCAACGTTGTATTAAGCCTTATACAGATTCTCAAATTAAACCGTTTGTTTTGGATTAACCCTAGGGAAAGTTACCCAAAAGAAACAAGGAGCATAATATTAAGAAATTTCCCAATTGAATTAAGAAATTGATAATTATGTTTTCGGAGAATCACGAAGAATAATACACATTATTTATAGGTACATACTTAAGGGCATTTGCTGTATCTGTATCTGTTTCTACATAATAATGGACTGCCATCAAATAAGTGAGATGGTACAATCAGGTAGACACCATCTATGAGCTTGATCCAAAAATGTGAATTGCCAACTATTTTCTATGTAGAAATCCCTCATTAGTAATGTATATTGGGTTACAATTGAAGACTACAGGAGAAAAACGGGGTAACTCAATTTTTCCCAAATGTTCAGGAGAGTCAATTTTCTCTCGAAAATTGCTTGTGTACTTCACTTGAGCCAATTTTAAACACACAAACTTCATTTTCCACTGTAAAATGAGATGAATAATCGAAGTTTGAAATAAGGTAGCAATATGGCATTGAATATCCAAAGGTCCAGCTGAGCAGAGGAAAAACGAGGTATCTATGTGCTATGCGGGTCTGAACCAAGGTATCTTACACCCTGATGCTGAAATAAAACGTGTTTTAAAAATCAAACCGACGATTTATTATTACAATCACGGCATTTTGAGCTGATGTACTACAGAAATGCTTCAAGGATTGGACATCGTCGGATTTTGGTTTTGACGGTTGGCAGCTCTTGACCCTGATTCTTCACGTTGTTGCTCATTCTTTGTTTGTTTTCGGATTATTCCGTGATTAAGCTCTAGTAGCTTCCGACATAGGTATATGGTTCGGTGGTATATTAGCCGGAGATGGTTTTTGTTTATTTTCACTTCACTTATTGACCAGGTCTTCAACGATAAAGGAGCTTTGTTTCTATAGACCGTAATACTATTTTTAATACTATTTAAAAATTCGTACCAGTTTCTAAGAAGGTACTTGTCTACTTTTTCAATGATGAAGGGCTTTGGGTTACGCAGGGCAATTTTGAAAAGCCTGATCCAATCGTTTTGAGTTTCAGCTTGAGCCTTTCGGTTGAGCCCTACACCGGATACCTCGTTTTCTTCCTCGACGCTAATCTTTCAACAGCCATTTGTGGACTTTTAAACTCGTTTTTCCCATTTTTTGACTTGACCATCGTATCCGCTATCCAAAAATCTATCAAAAACCATCGCTAACTCATTCTCGGAAAAAAATCGAGTTACCTTGTTTTTCTGTAGTCTTCAATCACTAGCACTCTGTTCGCTATAAGTGGGTTGAACAGCGGCTGAAATTTCAGAGATTTATCGCCATTTAAACTCGAGTGCGCCCAAAAAAATCATCATTCAAGTCACATGGCAAGGACAATTGTACTTAAGTACAAGGAAATGAGAGTGGGCTAAAATGAAAGAAGATTATCTTATACTTAGAACGATGAAATGAGGAATGAAGGAGAAACATCAACACTTGACGACAGAGATAACAATACGTCGTTTGGAGCACTAAGAACACTCTTATTTCATGAGTGACAGTTGACTCTATGTCAGTGCCTTGACGTCATTGCATATTGTCAGGGAAATCGGTGAGAGCAGAGGCATTAAAATAGTCAGATATGGACTGGGTTCATAAATGCCGAGATTTGCATAAGGAATGCAAACGAAACCGGGGGAGAACCCTGACATTTCATCTGTCTGGCGAGAGGAAGGAAAAAAGATTACCACTGGGTTTCCATATCACCCCAGGGATCGGCTTGACAAATGCCGGTGGAAGACCCCCTCGTCGCCAACGCATCCATACGCCCTCTATTTCCCTTTTGGAGCGAGACAGCGCTTGGGAAAAGTCGGTTTGTTTTCCGGAACAAATGGTCTATACAACAGAGAGAACAAAAGCACAATGAGATGTCGGTGTTGGAACGTGGGAGTTAGGAGTGTGAACTTCTCCCTCAACAGTTTCAATTAGGAACATCCTTAAACTTTTCTCCGATCATAATTGATTTATTTGTAGACATAATGCAAATTCTGAATATGACTCGGTTGCAACAAGTAGTATCTAGTGCGTAGATTACATTCAACAAGTAAAGTTACTTACCTATTACAAAATCGGTGTGGAGTCAGCTAAACCCACACAGAGTATAGCAAATCCGCGGATTACGCGCGTTATACGAGCGAATTTTCGAAAAAATAACTTTTTAAAAATGTACTGCTTAGAGGGGAGTATTAAGGTCAATACATGCTTCTAAGTTTTGAAATGGAGCCAATCAGTATTTCGGTTGTAGTATAACGTTTTTGAACAATATCCTTACTTAAGGTTATTAAAATTGCTGAGTGATCTAACATAAGGCTGCCAGAGTCCTCTACAAGAGTGTATTTGCTTGGAATGCCTTTTGTCACGAAAAAGTCTAGTAGATCAGGCGTTTTTGCAGTGTCTGCAGGTCAGTAAGTCGGTATGTTCGCTCGTAGGTCTTCCCGAAGAGTGAAACTCACAGCTGGAACTTTTACCAGCATCAAAGAGTTCTCGTCTTTTAGCAGTAGCCAGGCGTGACCCCAAGTACGTGTGTTTAGCATTAAAATCACCTCCAAGGATGAAATAGTTTCCAAGAGTTTGAAATAGCAATTGGTAATCTTCTTTCTTGAGGCTATATCTCGGAGGGCAATATATTGCCGAAATATTGAATTCCCGATTGTTTATAGAGACACATATAGTGGTAACCTGCTTAGTATCCCTATTTATTTTCGCCTGTTCGTAATGTCTTATAGAGGCGTTGACAAATACCGCTGTGCAAGCTGGATGCGAAAGGTCCAGCGTACGGACGGTCAAAGGTGGAGTGACGTGGTCCTGTCGCTAAAAGACATGGGTTGAGCTGTCAAGAGCTTTGTGGCGAAAGCATGACCGAGTACTGGCACGGAACGGAGCTGGACATAGATCCTTCATAGATTCAGCAAACTGTCTGATCAACTCCTCCTGGAGTGTTTTTTGAACCATCAAATCGTCCACCTCCATCGGAAGAGTGCGACTGGATCAGGATGATGTTCCATTGGCTCCTCCTCCTCATCAGCCCGCCAAGTCTAGTAGTGACACCTCTGCTCCATCAGAACTTGAGCGACCTGGTCAGCCGCCTGTGGAATCAGAGAGACGTTCTCGCTCTGGTAGGCTCATTCGTCCCCGTGTCAGATTGTGCAACGGTGTCACTAGGGGGAAGTGATGTAACAGTCCCTATGTTACCATGGAAACAACGTTGTTTCCATGGTAACATCGGGACTGTTACAAGATGAACTAATTGTTAACGTTAAGAACGTTTACAATGAGGTGTCACTTGTCAGACTGTTTCATTTTGGGAATTTATTGGTAATTTTTAGGAATATCATTTCTAAGCATTACGATAGGGTTTCAAATTCATATAAGGAATTGTACATGACGTATACACATGGATCATTAGATGCCTACAATCTTTAGAAACAACGCTCAAATAATTGCAATTACGTATTACCTATCTAGGTACTTTCTAGAAAATTGTATATCTTGTGTTAGTGAAATATTTTAATTTATTCTAAATAATAATACTGAATCATTAATTACGACGAGTATTGAAAAAACTTACATTTACCTTCAATACAGCTTGAGGCTTGGGAGTAAATGTCCACATTTTTGAAAATCCATCAATACGGATTACGTTTTCAGGGGAATCGTTGTCAAACGAGATTCGTCCGCCGACTCGGGACACTCGATGAATATGCATGGCCCTGTCTCGAAATGGAGCTCGGAAGAGAGAAAAGGTTTTAAAAACCCCAGATGTATTCCAAAACCTAGCAGGAGCTTTGTTTACTGTTTGATACTGAGATTTATTCGTGCTATACATGCAACATCTGCATACCAAGTGACGACGCTCGGGCAAAGTTTTTTTGTGATGTGAGTATTGGAGGTGACTTCAACAAAAAATCTCTCTACTTTTGACACGTACATTTTACAATGATCTCTTTGAAGGATCCTCGTATCTCCACTGATTAAGAGGGTGACCAGATTAGTCGGAGACAAAACAAACTCACATAAAACCTTGACGAGGGGGATCACATGAATTACAGAGACCAACAACCTCTTACGAAGGATGAAATTAAACTTTAGTGTGCGTTTTTCATTCAAAATGTCTCGATAGACATGCCATTAAGGTAAGATTCTTCAATTTTAATATGCAAAATTAGAAACCAGAAAGAAAACCAAACCAAAATGACTGAAACTTTAGAACTGAAGAATAATATTCTTCAGTCCTAAAGTTTCAGCCATATTTCAGTCATAATCAGTTAAATATTATTCAAGTAACATTCCTTGGCATAAAGCTGCATCATAGTTATGCATATAGCTGACACTGTTTCATCCCTTGTTTACGTGAAAAAATCCACAGTCATGCAGCATGGCTATAAGAGCAAATTTTAGAAGAAATAACTAGTTTCAAGTAAAATGTCTCTATTTTACTGGTTTTATAAGAAATTTTGTGACTTTTTTTTGCCGAGAAACACCTCAGTTTATAGATTTTTCAACATCTCAAGTAACAACCACGTTTTTGATATTCAAAGTGCTCCAGTTTGAGAACGGAATACGATATCGCAATTCTGATTTAACCATCGTGTTCAGTGTTAAACAAACTTTAATATGAGGTGCCAACTGTTTCATTTTTGGAATTTATGGGTAATTTTTCTCCCCTTAAAACTCCCCGAAACCTCTCTCTGCCTTTCTTCGAACTTAGCCTTTCGATTGCCGGGCAGATTTTTTGTGCGAATTTTGAACTTTTACATGTGATTTTTGGTGTCTTTTGGTAGTGAATTCAAGATGGACTGAAACGGATTTTCGGAAATGTGAGTTCTAAAAATTTTGGACCGACAACAATGGCGTCCTTTTCTTCGAAAATTCGCTAAAATTGAACTTTCAAGAATTACATTAGGTAATAATTCCAATGCTCAACCTTATTCCGATAGAAATAATCGACGTTGCACATTATAACGAACTTGGCGGTTCTCTGGTTTGCTGGTTTCCACGTTTTGAATGGCTGCTGTTGTAATTGTAATGCACGTTCGGAGCCTACAAATCGGAGTTAGTTCTAATTACGACATCGAAATCGCATTTATAGCCGTCGGACGGGTAACCGATCAATACTGCAAGCCGTGACGAGAATGACGGAACGCCCTGAATTAGCCTATGTAAATCAGCCTTTATCTAAATCCCGAATCTGGGTATGGAAATCTAATTACAAGCAGAACTCGGTTTGAGAGGAACGTATTTGAGTTCGTATGTCCAGTGTTGACCGCTGATTTGAACTGGAGTTCCTCGCGTATACAATTTAGAGGAACTCGATGAAATTGGTGATGATGACGATAAATAGTGTATGAGTGGCGTGAAAACGATCCTGTCACTCAGTAACAACACAGCGTAGGTTCTCGTACATTACAGAGCCCCGAACTCGGAAATAGCGAACGAACGAGGACAGGGGGATTGAGAAATAAAACTGGAAGAGGAAGAATAATGTGGGTTTCCACGTTTTGAATGGCGATGTAAACCAGAGTTGAAACGTGGGTGGTGTAAAACATGTAACATAAAGCGGCCTCGATGTCATCATTTCACGAGCACATACTTTTAACAACAGTCATCATTCCCTCCAGCCATCTCGAAAGTGTCGAGTAGGGATCTACGTTTTTGAAAGGGAGATGAACCGTTCATACACGAGAACAAAATTACAAGGAACTCAATCAAAGTACGTTGCGGAGAAGTTCATCAAACTTGGCATCCAAAATATAAGTCTCATGTATTCTACACTCAGAAAAAAAAGGCCTTTTCCCGGTTAAATCACGATTTTCCTTTTTCTCGGTCAAATCCTGCCTACTTAAATGTTTTTTAAGTAACGGTTGAATCAATAAAAATATTATTATATAAAAAAAAAAATGTTAAGGTTGAATTTCAATTAATCGAGACTGAAAATGTCAGTGTTTTCCACAAAAATGAACACAACCGAGAAATAAAATCAATTAAAGTCAAGGTTGAAATTTAAACGTGAATTAAATTGTGCTGCCCCCAGCTTTTAAGGTCCCTATTGCCAACATCGACTTAAAAGTCACGGTTACAACCAAATGATCCTTTTCTGTATCGTTTATATCATCATTATACGGCCGGTTAAATCAACCTAGAATAAAAAGCATTCAACCGTGAATTAAATCATTGATTTAACCGATACGGATCTGATGCAACCTTGAATTAAATGAAAAAATAAGCTACATTTTTAATGATTCAACTGTGAATGAAATAATGATTCAACATAGAATTTTTCGTTTCAACCGTGAAATAAATCAGTATCCTAGGGAAAATTGAAGTTGATTTACATGATCTGCAGTTTTCAAATCTCTGTGCTCAGAAATGAGTTTTTTCTGATTGACCAGATTAGCACCATGAAAATCCAATACTTAATTTCTACAAAGAGGGGCGAGTTCCAGCCAATAATGCTGTTCAGTAAATGTAGGTGGTCTTATTATTATTGTGTCAGGGTTTCTTCTTGATAATCGTACTTCCATATAAACGATTAATTCTCAGCAAACGTTTCGTTAGGATGAATGACAGCAATCTCCCCCGTAAAACATGTTTAGTTTTGTTTAAATATCAAAGATTCGTTTACATTCTTCAATATTCTAGTTTCTGAAACCACGCGGTGTATCAACGCCTTTATAGTGGTCAAATTTTGGAAGCGGTTCCATAAAAATAGGCAAAGGTTGCTAGAGGCGTCTCGGTGACTAAATAACTAAAAATCCACAGTCATGCAGCATGGGTATAAGAGCGAATTTTCGAAGAAATGGCTGGCTTTTCGTAAAATGTATCCATTTTACTGGTTTTAACACCTCGGGTATAGATTTTTAACGCTGAAAACGATGGTGAAGTCAGAATTGCGATACCTCATAACAACCACGTTTCTTCATCTTCAAATTCCTCCAGTTTACGAACGGAAAAATGTATCGCAATTCTGACTTCACCATCGTCTTCAGCGTTAAACCATCTTTAAAATGAGTTGTCACTTGTCAGACTTTTTCATTGTCGGAATTTTTGGGTAACTTTTCCCCCCTTAGTGTGGGCCATTTCTGCCCATCTACGAACGTAGCCTTTCGATTGCCAAGACAGATCTTTTTGGCACTGAATTCAGGATGCACTGAAACGGATTTTGGTAAAGGTAGCTAACAAAATTTCGGAAATTCGAGTTTTAAAAGTTTTGAACCGAGAACAATAGCTTCCATTTCTTCGAAAATTTGGTAATGGGACTTTTCACTGTTCTGAGCATACGGACTAGTTATAGCGAGAAATGCTTGTTGAGGGAGGGGACACCGGACTGCACCATCTTGCTGTCTTAGTTGCCCCCATTGCTTTTATAAATCGAGTACAAAACTTTAAATGACATCTCCTGCCTCCAGAGGGCGACCGCTTGCTGAGAGGGTTGAGAGAAACAGTTTCTGAGATATTAAAACTGAGATATTAAAACTGTTAATCTCCCAGTTGGGCTCGAGGCAAAGCCCCAATCGTGTCCCACAACCCCCTCCCTTGCATTCCACGTCCAACCAACTTATTATGAGGCGAATGAATGGGACCTCCCTCTGGTGGCCAGAAAAAAAAGCCTAACCTGATTTCCCAAGGTATTTTTATTCCCGAGTAGTTTTCATTCCCTGGGAAATCGCCCAAGGAAGTCCAAGAAAAACAAATCTAAAGGAAAATAAATATGAAGACGTTTGTTTTACTAAATATTTGCCTAGATCATCCTTTCCTACGGTGACCGCTCTGTTCTTTATGGTTTTCGTCATATTCAATTTACTGTGTTTCGAGAGTAATAGAATTTGACGTTCCTCTTAAAGAAAAGTAATTCGTAGAAGCTATGAGTAAAACTTCCATAAGAAGGCTCGCTGACAATATTCAAAGTGTTAGTGGGGGGTAATGGTTTTGAAAGAAACTAGTTTGTAGTCTCTAACCTATTTTTTTATTAATACGCTTTTGAAAATTACATATTTTATAGGTAACCCATTATGCGAATACGTGAAAAAGTATAAATTTATGTCAAAGATCCTGAACATTTTAGCATTAGGTACCTACTAAAGTTTTTTGAGGGCCTAAGTATTTGAGCTACTAGGTACGGCTTGGAATTAGCGTTGGTGTTGTATGGTAGTACTAGGTAGTCCTATAGTTGTTTCAATGGGAAATATGTTAGTGTAATTGAATATGAATGAATCCGTTATCTCTCTCCAAACACCAAACTACCCCTGAACAGCGCTCGGGATCTGCCGTAGGCATCTGATGTCGAGACAGAAATCCACTTCACTTTGACCCTTTTCATCACCTTTTTCCCAACCTCATTCAATAGGAAATTGAGAGCTACATCTCCACTTCTCGACACCTGGTCCAATTCCATAGGTACCGTCTCCAGTAGGGAAACCTGGTTTCTACGGAGAAAAACTCCCTTTGTCACAAAGGACAGGGTAAACAAGAATGAGAAGGTCCTATATTCTCTGACCTGTCCTACCAGCATCACGTTGAGGATGGTCGTTTTTATCTGGTGGCGGAAAGCTATTTTCATCGAGGCCATAGAAGACATACGGCTCTCGTGATGAACCTTCTGAAAAAAGCACTGAGATAAAGTATGGAGCTTACGTCTCCTGGACATTGCCAATACCTTCCAGGGGAGGGAATCCCGTTCTCAGGAATCCGGACTCTACAGACTGGAAATATTGGGAATCGTTCGATCTTATGAGAGTTCATTTGTAGTATTTCTCCTGCGATCGAGATCTACTATGGGCATTTCGGATCATGATTTTTGGTGATCTTAGACTAGAAAAAACATTATCATTATCAATAAGGGGCCCGGCTCTTCACGACGGAAATAATCATCATGGAGGATTTTGGGGAAGAAAATGTGAAAACTGCTAGATTTTTAAGTAAGGTGAGTACTAATAGAGCGAAGGATAGTAAGTGCAATGAGAATTAAGAAATGACAGTAGTTCAGGTGTCCAGGTGGAGTTATCAACCGCTGGCGATTATTAAACTTTGATACAATACATCATAATATGATATATGATAATATGATATACATATTATATTATGTTACTGACACAAGAATGCAAAAACGAATAAAATTGCATAAAATAGTTTTGACGTGGATACGTCTTATGGCTTCGGGTCATTCCAAAATTGGCGTGATACAAGAAAATGTGACGTTTTTTGGCGCAATTCCCGTGGTGGTAGAGATATGAAATTTGGCCATGTAGCCTCTTTGTAGAAATTTGGCCTCTTTAAGGTGAATAGGCCCAGGACCGCTGAAGACATATCCATGATCAGATGTTTTTCCCAGTAAGGGAGACATTTGATTATAAAATGAAGGTGTAAGTAGAAGCCACAAAAGTATCAAGTAAATAGAACACAAATTTGTCATTTATGACAAAGACATAGTTGAAGACAAATCGTCAAATGGTTATGATGCTTATCCTTACGCATACTACTCCCATGCTTATGCTCTTTCATAAACCCATTAATCAGTAACATGATCGATTATTACTCCCATGCTTATGCTCTTTCATAAACCCATTAATCAGTAACATGATCGATTATTACAAAATAATTGCATCCCAACTTTGATATAATCGAATAAAATGTCATTTGAACACCAGTGTTACGGTTTGTTAGTGGGAGAGGGCTAGAGATACTGTAATGGAACACACCTCGCTAGCCTACACTTTCAACCCCAGAACTGACCCAAACCTCCGATGAGTCTTGATTAATCAGCTACTAGAGCACCTTAATTTAACCAAATTGAACAGGAATGTAACAAAGAGCTCACAATATCTTAGAAACTGGCAAATGAAACTGCTAAAATACTGTACGTAACTAAATAAACAAGAAACTAACGATTGTCTCAATAATCTAGATGTTACGTAGATACATTTATGTAGTTCTAGTTCAAACCGCATTTATGTTGCCTCGGCAGGATTAAATTAAATCCCGTCGACTCTTTTTATTCCGTGAAAAAAGAAAATGGAAGAGGAAGCGAAACTGCCAGGCTTAAAACACCCTTCGAGCTCGAGGTGCAGTAGATGAGAAACGGGAAGTTCTGATCCAAACCTTCATCTGCATAATCCTTTCGTGAAGGAATAAAAGTTTACCCGTATCCACCGGAGGGTAAAAATTGTAGTCTTTTTCCAACCGACTAACCTTCCACTCTCACCTGCTGCTACGACTAAAATCCTCACGTTTCGTCTTAGGGATTTAGGAATTACAGGTTTCCATATTTCCCAATGTACCTACTAGGGATATGTATTACGAGGAAAGAATGAATAGCTTACTTTTAAACCGCTGAAGTTACATTGAAAATACTCATTCAATCAATCGAATATAGCATGGTTCAGTGTTGATCCTAAATATTCTGAATTCTGACTTATTCTGAATTCTCGCTTTGACCGCTCCTCCTGAAGTGCGTTTAATGAGCAACAGGGTCACTTTTAAGAGCATACACAACAACCTGGTTATAATGTTGGTGGGAACCGATGGCTCCGAGACATAACTCGAATTCAACAACACAAATTCATAGTCATTACAAATTTTGTTACACAAAACTGGGTTTCATTACTAGAAAATAGCCCAAATGGAACAGCATGGAACATGTTTTAGCCACTCTGCATATCCGTGGACTGGGCAACGCCAAGTTAAAGTCCTAAGGAGGCTACATGCCAAATTACAGCTTCATAGTGTGAATCACCAAGAAATTAGATTTAGGAGCCACTCAGCTGGTCCCGGCCCTATGCTTCTTAAAGTGTACGTCCTAAGGAGGATACATGCCACATTACAGCTTAATAGTGTGATTAGCATAGAATTAGATCAGTGTAACGGACGGACGGTTTCAGCCAGTTTGGTGAAGGCTAATGAATGTTCCATGTTAAAAGTATATTTGCCTGAGATACGACCGACAAACCTCAAACTACGATTACTAGTCCATTAAGTTTCAGTACAATTACTTACAGCACTGATATGAACTATTCTATTGTGGAAGGGGAAGAGGGCACGAAAAGCAATTAATTACAGCCTGACACATATAGCACTATTCATCAAATTGGAAATAATTAATCTAAACTTCAAGTTCTTTCTATGTTACATTAGGTACGGTTATTTCCGACGGCGCAATTTTACTCATGAGCATTTCTTTTGAAGCAACAAAGAGGAAAAAAGAGGCAATTAGCGCTTCAAGCTTAGGACGAAAATTAGGATTAAAGGCGATTAGGATTAGCGAGTTGAGGGCTCAGCTGGGTGTACTCAGGGAGACAGCTGAGAAATGGAGGATTAACATGCGCCCTCTCAAGCAATTTTTCATAATATATAACCGGATGGAGGATTCCTAAAAGAAAACCCACTTCATCGCTTACTGAGATAAAAATTAGACGAAAGAAACGGGATGATGTTAAATATTCTACGTGAGTAATGACTTCATTCGGCAGAACCGGAGGAAATCAGGATATTTGAAGAGCTGGCAAGTATTTTGGCTCATTTGAGTTTTTTCCGAGCTAAGACCGCGATGCGCTGTCGAAACGTGAAGAGCAGCGAACCTAAGCACAACAGGATTCGTGCTTCATTCACGATGGAAATATGCACAACCAAAGAAATAATAACACAAAGGGAAAAGGGAAATTCATCGGGGGCAAATAAAAATTACATTCCAAGTCATTTGGACGAATTACATGCGTATACGTACAGGGAGGTATATAGCTTATTAAGCTATATCACAAAGACAACTTTATGAATTGTACAGTGTAACAGGATGATTGGGTTCGAGTGGGACTGTAGCACATGAAATGTTTGGTCAACTCAGTAAATAGTCGGACGGCCTGAGCGATGTTTGCGGTGGTAAACGTACATTGATTATTCGGTTATTATGCTCATATCATACAACCTTCAAGTAAAGTCAAATGTTTACTCAAGTATCTTTGCAGCAGACCCTGTGAAACATTTAAAGGATGGAATGCTAAATTTGGTACAAGAACAAATTACAAAATTAAAGAAGAATTTTGTTGAAATCCCTCGATTTCAGAAACTTTGTTTTCTCTGCTCATGCAAAAAACATAAATCTTACCAAAAATACTTTCACAAATATTTAACATAATTCTCTTGTGGAAATCTAACACATAACATATCCAATTCTGCTCAAATACCGAGCTTAGCAACTGATCTGTGGTCTTTTGTTTACGAAATATTAATAAAAACAGAAACTATTATTGGAGAATAAAACCGGATGCTGTACAGAGAAATGAAACCACACTGTACAAGAAATATATTGTCAGAGCAAATATATATATTTGTTAGAAAATTTTTAGAGCAATGCGAGTGTGTTGGCATGTAATTAATTTCTTGGATGTATTTTTCTGTTACAGGTAAGTTATTCGAAGTATCAAGGTGTCCTATCACCAAAATCCTCCCATTGCTTCCAGGTAAGATGTATTGGTGCATCTAAAAACGTGATCCTGATTTGAAGTGTACCAAGTACAAACTACAAGAGTATTACTGTGTTATGAAACATGTTCCAGATTGTTACAACCATCCGTTCCCCAGTGTATCAAAATTGGAAAATATCGAACAAATAAAATGAGTGAGTGAGCCTTAGGAGGGAAATAATGACGTACTATTGGTAGCATGACGTTTGTACATCTTTTCTCATCTGTCGAGGTCTGTTAATGATAATGATAAATCTCAGAGAGAGAGAGACGGTCAGAGCTATTCATCATTCAGATTGACGGTTCTTCCCACAAGTCATTTTTCAAGGTGGCTCCTCCGAGACAACGTTCCTCTTCCTGGCTTAGTCCTTTGTGCTGAAATGGGAATGTTCATCAAGGATGTCAGCCGTTTCTTCACCCACTACCTCGATTTACCCCCAAGAAAAGGGATTACGCCGCAATACAGATTTTAGAGTGAGGGATGATTGGAGGCTGGGATTTGTGGGTCGAGAAATCCTCTGTTATAGCGGCGTTGAAGAGCAAAGGCTATTCACGAATTCTAGTAAAATAACTCCAGTAAATTTCACTAGTATACTCTATACTCCATACCAGCCACAATTCAAACATCGTCAGGCCAAACCACCCAGGAATTACGACCCTTAAGCGAAACATCACCTCAAAACCATCGTAAACCAAAATACTACATCTTAACAAAAGCCACAATGTGCAGAATGCACAGGAAGTAACAAAAAATTGCAGTATTTTTTTGTTATTTTCTGTATGTAAATAATACAGAAAATAATAGGAGTAAGTATATATTACACTATATATTATACCTACTCCTATTGAGTAATAGACTCGATATTCGACTCTAAAAATACGAAACAAATCGAAAAACGTCTATTTCGCTTCAAACATACCTATTCATTTGGGATGAACATTTGTCGCTTCCAATGGTTCACTATTAATAATAATAATCCAAAACAGACCATTGAATGCAATATTAATCAATTCGTACGCTTATAACATCCATGAATACAACACACCAATTTAAATTCTACTCCTGTCCTGATTCAACTTGAGCTTCAACCTTTCCCTGACCTTTAACCTGGTACAAATTGAGCAGGACAAATTAATCAGCTTCAAACGAACCTCTGGGGTAAACCATTAATATATTAATAGTAAGTATGGGGATTGGCCTTTGCTGATGATATATCATCAGCAAAGGCCAATCCCCATACTTACTAGAAACTGATATGAAACCCAATTCTAGTGTCAATCTTCCACCAACCTAAGACTTCACGAATACCACATGATACAAAAAATTACTGAACAAGTTACAAGGTGCTAATTTTTCAAATTTTCCGACTCCATCCTATTAATTAGATGTTGAACTAACATTAAAAAATGATCATTCAATTTTGTCGGAGATTCTGGCCGGTTGGGCCTTTCTGAAAGTGGGCGAATTTCGTAGGGTCCAAAAAGCAGATCATCAGTGACTGATGGTTTCCATTTTAGATGAACATTAGAAGTCCTGAAATTGTTACGCATTGTTACGCATCTATTTGAACGTTAGTAAACGTTGTGAAAAGAAAATGAATTAAATAGGTTGATTGTCCCAATACGGGTTGATACATTTGGTTGTAAATTTATGTAGAACCATTATTGGCATCATTTCGTTCTGTAGAAGTGCCCATCCTTCGATATGAGTAAATCACCAAAGTTGCGGGGAAAGGACCCAAGTTCGGGCGTCAAACCGAGAACGACTATGAGAAAGGGGTGCTATTATAACCTGTTGCTCCTACTCCGAGTTTAGTTGGAAGTTGTTCACAGGCCTGAACGCCCTTACGATGATCATACAGGAATTGACTGAACTACCTGTTATGGAGATCATCTCCCATCCACCTCCCTTCATACACTTTAGGAGGTTAATACACATAATCGATATTTCTTAATCCATTAGTTGAACAAAGGACATGAATAGTACTATTGAGTCAGGGACAAAGCCCATGTTCCGTCTAAATTTACAAACCATTTCCCTCCATTTTCTCATAACGGTATCTAATACTGATACGATCAAGTCACTGGCAATTTTCCATAATATGTTTCGACAATTTATCGTGATTCAAGACATAGAGCCCTTCATCAGGGGCCTCTCATCGCCAGAAGTATTGAAAATCGGCAGATTTTCCGGTATTACCTTCATAACCTGAATTCCGGTTACTCAGTGCACAACTAGATGGACTTCTGAGTTTAACACAACAACCACTCTTGAGTGAATCGAAGGTTTGAAATATTAATTTTTTTTTGCACCTAAAATTCTACATTTTTTTAGTATATTTTCAGGAATCGTCCATAAGGCACTGTGATGAGCCATTAAGCACGAATTTCATTTCTATCCTCAAAAATGAGATTTTAAAATTTCGTCGACCACGAAAATCTCTTGCTTTCCGCTTCTCTTTTCTTCTTCAGCCATTTTGCTTCTGCTTCGTCATTTTCGTCCGAGAAATTGTTTTCGGTAACGAAAGAGACAGTGTAGAGACAGTATGATGGCCAGGTTTATGACCCGTATTACTTAATTTCCTCTCTTCAAAATCAATGCAGCAGTACCTACTAGGTAGATACTCGTAATTATTTACAGCACGTTGGACCGTAAACTTGGGGAGCTTTGGAATTGATTGCGACATTTCTTTCCACTTTATCTTTCCCTATTCCAACTTCTACCATAGAAAATTGGTATAGAAAAAGATTCAGAAAGACCACAATAATGAGATACCAAATCGCCATGTCTATGACCTGTTTATTCCACCTCCGAAGAAGAGCGCCAACTGAAGAAGATGGCGAAAGCACAGCGGTTCCTTCTAGGGCCAAAAACTCTGAATTGACCTAAAATTCCCTCTTTAAAGAGAAATTTAGTATCATTCATGACAATGAAACTACGAGTTAGGGACAAACTTTGCGAGCTCAATTCATGAAGATAGTATCAAAAGTAGTCCAACAACTAATCCCAAATAATATCAAACAACGGTAATTCTAAAAAATACATATGCAAATTTTTCCGGCTTTGCCATCTTGATGGGTTAAGGAAGGTAAAGGTTTAAATATCGTTCATAAACTATTGCGATGAGTAGGACCGGTACTGATACCGCAAAAAGAATTGTTACGCAAATTCGGACTGCTACTTCTTTTTAACGAAGGACAGTGATTGTCCCGTAAACTGAGAATCACCCTTAGATCGGTTAAGAATCGAGGCCGTATGTCACTTACATACATAAATGTACTGTTATACACTGATATACACCTATGGTAGGATGGTCTGAAACGGATTTCGGTGTTTCTTTCTTTCACCTCTCAGCTTTGTATTGTCAAAAATGTACCTACTGCTGAGGGAAGATGTGAAGAGATGCGTGGAAATTCCTCTGAATTATTGGCAGTAGACTTTGAAATGGAGGAAACCTATCTAAACACATGGCGTTATCTGTTTAAAAACTAGAAGCCACGAAACTTACGACACCTATTTTGAACACTCTCTGTCGACTGAAGGTTTTATATGTTCTAGAAACATCCGTAGTGCAACCGGGATCCTCAGGCCAAATTTCGAAAGTCTACTTCAATTTTGAAAGAGCATAACAGAGACAGATACTACAGCGGTAAAAAAGTCCATTCGACAGCATCGTTAGATTAACTGAACCACTCAGAACACTAGGCTGATATTCGTTTAGGGATATTGACGATATTTTCCACTTCCTGTGAAACGGCTGGAAACCCTTTTCCGGTGGTTCTCTCTCGCTGACCCCGAAATAAAAAGTAATTGCTCGAGCTCTGAAAAAGTCGATAGCAGGCGATAGACGGTTGCAGACAATAGCAGCTGAGACCTTTCCACTGAAGCTATTACGTGTTTATGTCACTACCTACCACTACCGGTACTTCCTTTGGAAACCTCAACTAGCCTACGACACATGTTCAACAACCTACAGCGGATTTTCCAGCAGGGGAATTATATAATTATCTTCCGCTTGGCAACCTCGATAAAAACCACAGATACAGTTCCCAGAGAGGTAGTGGACACCCCTTTCTCTGGGGGTATTGCAGTGTGGTTTCTCAGAAGATTTTTTTTTTGAAGTAAGGCCACAAGAGGGAAGAAACTGAAAATTGACATTTGATTCAAAATTAGTCTTCCTAATCAAAGTACTTCAAAAACTAGTAAAATCGTCAACCCCACCATCAATAACAAGACTTGTTATACTTAGTATTTAATCATCACTAGAAAAGTTAAGAAAATTATGTGAACCATAGAAACCTTCAGTATTCTTGTAAAGACGTACTGCAGATAAAAATAGCACGGCACCCCTGGTGGTACACATCATTCACGCATTTCAGAACATCGCTAAGGAAAAGAACGATAGAAGTAGATGTTCAGGACAATACATTTTTCGATTTCTCAATACATACATAAGAATCTCAGTTTATATCCATCATATTATAACCCAATTATACGAGTGGAAAGAATTTGCATTTCCTGAATAACTCTCATTTCATTCATAAAACAAATATCAAAACATCTTACAATATTTGACTTAGGAAAACATTTTTAAGGCTACTTGATATTGTTTTAAAATAAAATACCTACCACTCTTATTAGAGATTTGGCGGAATTTTAAAATAATTCGTTCAAACTCGACCTCCAGGGCATTTATTACCCACGCGGATTTATTTGTATTTATTTAGCACACGGATCCAGTTGATTGTTTTATCTCTGAGAAATATTTTCGCGACCTTCCATGAATAATATATACGAAGGACGGAGATGTTCTTCCAGAATTGGGTTTCGAAGTTCATTTCAAGATATCTCAAATAGGAAGGTAAGGTTGAGGGGGATGGGAAGGGGATGGCTTACGTGAACTAGTCGTGGACGGGTGAAGAAATTCAATTTCCATCGATCAGACTTCCAAAGCTCTAGCAAATCCCTGGCTCCTTTTGTCCTGTCGCTATATGCAGATTTGAACTTTTTCTCTGTCTTCTTGAGAAAACACAGTTTATTTCTCCTTCGATTCGCTCCAAAAAGTATGACTCAGCATCGGCTGATGGGTAAATACATATTTTCAACTGACAACCAAAGATTGAAAAATACTCACAAGGAAACGTGGAAAAAACGAATCTCACGTTAGAATTGTGGTTTTGATTCGGAAAATGGTGAGTGGCGAGTTCAACGGTCCAAATGGTGCAAACGACGAGACAATCGGCCATCCATGCCCCCTTATACGATTTTTCGGTCATAATTTTATCGATAATTTTCGTTGACAAGGTTCGGAGAAAAAAAGACGAGAAAAGTGCGTATGGTGTAAGAGGAGTAGACAAAGGTTGAATAATAAAAATAAAAGGGAGTTGACAAAAACTGAGATAATCCCAGAAACGTGAAAGCGTTTACGTAAGAGCAGGGCGGAATAATGAAGTTAAAGGAGAGTTATTTACGGGACTCCAAGGGGAACTAGAGAAGTCAGTGACAAAGTGCCTTGTACCTGAATACAGCACTAAAGCACATATCTAGGGAACCGGAAGAGTGGAAAATTCTAAACGTTCAGTGGATACGGTAAGAAAATATAATATAGAACCAGTCGATGACCACCTGAGCCATCCAATCTTCTGAGTGGTTTTCACATCATTTCGCTATCGGCAGATCGTGCGCTATTCTCGCTTGTCGAAAGAAGTGCAACTTCACAAGAAAACCACAGTCATGCAGCATGGATATAAGAGCGAATTTTCTACGAAATAACTCGTTTTATGTAAAATTTCTACAATTTAATGGTTTTATAACAAATTTTTCTTCTTTGCTTGCCGAGTAACACCTCAGTTTAACGATTTTTCAACCCTCAACACGATGGTGAAGTCAGAATTGCCGTACCTTATTCCGCTATCAGATTGGGAGCAGAAGTACATGTACTTCAAGTAACAAAACCTTATCTGAAAGATGTATCTCAAGTAACAACACCGTTTCTTCATCTTCAAAGTACTCCATTTGACAACGAAATGAGATATTGCAATTCTGAGTTCACCATCGTGATCAGCGTAAATGAAAAAACGAAACCTTTAAAATTAGGCGTCACTTGTCAGACTGTTTCATTTTAGAATTTAAGGGTTATTTTCCCCATTAAAACTCCCCGAAACCTCCCCTTAGAGTGGCCCGATATGATTTTTCGTGCCGTTTGGCAGTGAATTCGTGACGGTCAGGAATGGATTATGGTACCTATAACAACTTTTCAGAAATTCGAGTTTTAAAAATTTAGGACCGAGAACAATATCTTCCTTTTCCTCAAACATTCGCTAAAAACCTGCTCATTTTGGGCCCTAAAGAGTACCTACCGGAGCATTAAGCATATTTTTGGGGAGGGCATCAAGAAATGTAATTCCCCACCAGGTGCTGCCATTGCGATTAGCAGCCACTCGATGGAATGGGAGACAACGATTTTTTTCTGATACGAGTAGGGTGAACAGTGAACAGGAGTGTTGAAAGAATCCGCATTTCTCCTACGAGAAATATAGCACAGCCTAGGTTTTCCAGGATGTGAGCAGCAGGGATTATTAAAATTTCCAATTCCTTATAGGCAGATCTGCCATCCTCTCGGTAACGCATACCAGCGACGACTAGCACAGCCTTTCTTTGGCAAGAAAAAATGGTGGAGGAGGCAGCAGAACATTGTGGATTACTGAAACGTATGAATTGCTTCGGTGTTTCCAAACGCTTGGATCTCAAATTACTAAAATAATAACATTTAAAAACCCCCGATTCATCCTCTGAGAGAAATCACTTAGACACACAAGAAGAGCATACGAATTGTGAGGACTACAATCCGAAGGCAGGAAGGAAAGGCTTTTTTGTGCATAAATAATGCACAGATATTAATTTTGAGCGTAAGATCTATCTCTTTCACCAAAATAGCATTGAGGGGATTAATAGAGGGATTACATCCTACACCTATCATAGGTGTAGGATGTAATCCGTCTATTAGGTATTCCCCTCGATGTACCTACAGTGTATCTAAATGGTATCAGAAATTCAATTATATGGGCGGTGACTTCAGAAGCTATAGATGAGAGTTTTCTTCCTAAATGTATTAATTCGCCATGGTTGCAAAAATCCCATGTGTTCAGGCATCCGATAATCATTGTATTCAAACAGTCAGAAGAAACTCGTTCGTGAGCTCTTCATACGTCAAGTATAGATGATTGTGCTAAGAGTTGAATAAACTCGTACATATTTCAACTTTATCCGGCTTTGAACGGTAAGATGAGCAATCAACCCAACCGTTAATGATTACTTGTTTTATTCTCTAGAATCGATATATCGATATACATATATGGGTATCCATTACATTGTGACGAAGGGAGCTCACGTGAACAATCTCTCACGCGAGTAGGAGCCTATCGAACTTCGACTCAATGTAGAATCTTCCATTTCTCAACGATCATAGTTGGGCATTTTTCATTCAGGTTAATTCAACGAAATGCGTAGAAACAATGTCACAATCAAGAACATTGGCAAAGAAGTTACCAAAATTATCCATGAATGGAATCATAAGATGTCATTTATGGATAATTTTGGTATCTTGTTTGTGACTTATGTAACGGTGCTAAAACGATAATAGTCATACTATTCTTGATATACCTATTCCTCAATTTTTATTAATTTGAACAGTCAGACTTATATGACGTACGGAGATTCAGACGTGACCCTTCCCCGTACACCTCAATCCTCAAATTTCACAGGATGTATCCCTCATATAATCATGTTCCTTTCGAAATTGGATCATACACACGTGAATAGTTATTACGGTAATATTTAATGTACATGAAGTTATGAAGGTGTAATGCAGTGTGACACGACTACAACGAATCACTCATTTGTGCTCCCTCAGGGGTTTTTCGACAACTCTTAAATTGTAACTCACTATTCTTGGTGCTATCTTACTCGTAGTTCAACAAAAATGACGGAAATGAACTATTAACGATTTTTTAAAATCTTTGTTGACGTGTTTTTTTTTCTCGTTGAAGATATTCACCAACAATTGAAAACGACACAACTGGTAAAAATGCTGTGGATTATCTCAATATTCGGCTTGATCACCATTCTGTATGAGCCTACTGTGGGTATGTTCCCGCGGCCCGGAGGTCCGCACATACCAGAAGGCAGAAAAAAAAGGATGTTGGGAGGTGACGAAATCTCATCCTACGATCTGCCTTACACTTGTTCCCTCCACTACACCGAAAATTACTTCCCGATCGGTAGCTGCTCCATAATAACGTCCAAAGTTGTTTTGACGTCGTTGGAAACGATGGACGCTGAAAAAACGGAAACGATCGAAATGACACAACTCAATCGAAAAATTGAACCCGGATTCAATCCTGCATCTGGAGCCCATTTCACTAAAGGGAAACTCAGTGTGCGGAACAAGAACGATTTAATAGTGGGCGCAGGTAAAATAATTAAGGTTTATATAATATGTATAATAAGCCCATATTTGTAATTTACTCGAAGCGTATAATACTCGTACATATTATATTCTTCAGATTGGTCTCTTTCCCAATACAGAACCTTTGAAGTCGACAAAGAAGGTACAAAGTTTTTCTTAGAAAGCCCTTCTTAGAATCCACAAATCGAGAGAAAAAAAATCCCGTCCGTATGCCGTTCAAAGTTATATCGGAAAAATTCTACTATCTGTTTTCATCCAGATTTTCAAGTTGAGAATGCTTTGCAACTCGAACCCAATTGTGACTTCGTTCCCAAAATCTGTGATTCCCAACCGTTCACGATGCATTATGAACAGAATCTCAACCACTAAATTTATTTTATTGTTGCACCTCTGTAATTTAGGTAAAGACTATCTCAAACCGCACGAAGACGTCAACCTTATGAAGAATTTTCAAGAGTCCAGGATCGAACATTACTATATAATCGACACAGCTCAACCCTTGAACGCGACCGATCCGGCAGCGTGGCCGTTCAAGCAGGATATTGAGACAAACACGAATCAGGATTTTCAATATTTCACATTTCGATTCAATTTTGTGTTCCTGACCTTGCAGTCAGTTTTCAAGTAGGTTTATGGAGTAGTCTGTATTTATTATTTTTGGGGTGTATGGAAGTTAACGGGCATACAAGTTGTTGGTACTTCCTAGCAAGTCGGCAAGACATGTTATGACTACCGTACACTTAATACCCAAATGCACCACATTCTTAGTCTGAAGAAGATGCAGAACCAAGGATTTCGAATCATCGAGGTTACACGCTTAATTTGTTTTCCTGTGTTGACTACTTGACACTGGGTTGAAATTGCGTCAGTAACCACCAATTAATTTATACATCAATCAATTTATTGATAGTCCAATATTTCAAAACCTGGGGACAGGAAAGTTTGAGAAAGTGGGGAGCGTGAAAACTCAACCCATCTAAATTGTTGTTCTTCGAAATCTTGGCTGCATTGTATAAGGTTGGTTTTCTGTTTATAAAAGCTGATATGACGATATTATGTCGAGGGTCTCACGGCAACTTCCCACATCGTCATTCTTAGCCCAAATAAGTTATGCATACCATTCGAAGCGTCCTCTCCCAGCGGATCGATCTAACTAAGTATAAGTTAGGTACCTACCTAAGTTAGGTAACACTAAATCTCACGATTTATTTTACTGAATTAGGTACTCAGTAAACATAGTCATTGGCAGATGGATTTTTGGCTCTGCTTAAAAGTTGCCGAAATGACGATGTGGGAAGTTGCCGTGAGACCCTCGATGTGTATTATTATAATAGGTAGTATTTATCGTGCATTTTTTTTACTCTGCCAAGGTGGTCTACTCATGTTCTGCCTATACCCATGTACAATTCATATTCCGCGAATTATTTGAAATTGAAAAAGGAAATTGATAAACACCAAACCTTTATGGACGAACAAGACATAAACGAATACGCTAGCGTCCTCGCACCTGGGCAATTCTGCGTTGTGGGCGGTTGGGCATTGAGGGGTGACAAGCCTTTGACGTTCAAGGAAGTGATGATGGTCACGAGAACATTCTGTCAAACCACATATTGCAGCTACCAACCATTGTGCTGTCTCGAATACCCCCCGCCCGAAGACATGTGCTACATAGCTACCTCTTATGGGGATGTTTGCGACTTCGACCAAGGTAGGCTCGGTGTGAGGTTACATAATCCTCTGTACATAGATCTGAGTTCCCTTAAACTCAAACGCTCATCTATTTTCAATACACCGTTGGAAATGTGAGATTCCAAGCAAGTTTTTCCCACCTAAACAAAAATGACTAAAAGAGAGACAACCGACAAAAAACATCAAATTTTCGAAAAATCTCAAAATGTGCACAATTCGTTTTGTGCTCGTTTTGCACTTCGGTCAAATTTTGATGTGTATCAGGGTAATGGGAAATTTAACGCTCTTTCCAACGGTATAATTACAATTGAATTTATTTAACGAATTAAGGAAGTTAGAGCCATTTTAATGAATCAAGGTCGAAACCACGAAAAGAATCTTAAAAGTGGAAAAAGAGGCAATTAAAAGGGATTAAAAAGAAAAGTCTGGAAGACACTTTTAGATGCAAATTAGTTGTAGAATTGACTCAAGTTGAGACACCTTGTATATCAAACCTAATTCACATAAGGAAGTGAATGGGGGGGGGGTTAGTTTAAATCACTCATAAATGATTTTCAGATTTTGATTAAATCAATTAAATAAATTTTATTACAATGACTTATTATTTTTTGACAGATCACCCTTCGTAAATCCGTATACAATATTGTTACTAAAATATGGTTATAATCATATTCTACGTAGGTGAATATAAGTAAATATAAGTATAAAATAGGTGACTGAGTGGTCGTCTCCGAATGTGGAGTGTGCGTGTGGTGAAGGGGGTGGGGGGCGTTAACTATCCCAGTCTATAAATGATTTGTATGTATGGAAAGAAGATTATCTTCTTTCCAAATATTCACAATATATTGTGAATATTTGGTGGTAGGTACTTCTTGTTAAAAATGATTGCGGACATAGGTAGGTACAAAATTTGTTTAAATACCATTCTGGGGCTATATTTAATATAACCCCAGAATGGTATTTAAACAAATTGATTCTACATAATCTATCAATTATATAAATATTTCGTCTATCATTTATAATATAAATTATCATTTATATCATTTATAATATAATTTATTTATATTATAAATAAATTATAGACCATAACTGGGCTAGTTAAAGACTCCCCTGCCCTCCCCATCCACTTCGGTATGACCATTTGGTCACCTATGTTAATCAATATTTTAGCTCATTACTCCATTTATTTCGAATGTTTAAGGAGCTCACTCGGATATTGACTGTGATCTAGGTGCAATGAGATTCTATTGGGGTAGTTATTACAATTTACGTCGTTATGTCATCATTCGTTGAACTTATTATTTCAGGTTCTGCACTTTACTGTGGATACTATGAAGAAAGCGTGGTTGGTTTTGTGAAAAAATCGGTCAACTGTGGATATTCAAGCATTCCCGTTGTATACACCCCTGCCTGGATGATATTGAAAGCATTTTTTGAAATTTTCCCCAGAAAATCGTGGGATTCACGGCCGTCGTGGTCCAATTACAAAGTATACGCATCCTCAACAGTCCCCACCCTATAATATTCATTTAATTTTTATAATTTTTTCAACGTTATTTTAAAGATTTATTCACAATAAAATTAAGACAGCTTGTTCTGCGTATCAATCTATCAATAACGAGTTTCATTCAAAAATCATCGAATTCAGAGTGCTAGGAACAATCATGGCACATTGGAAACTTCAAACTCGAATTGTTTTACCGACTCAAATGATACCATGATCAATTCGATGTACAATGTTTGACGTTACAAAAATTATAAAAGACTCGGAATTCTGAAACCGAGCCAACGCCTACTTAATTCAATGAATCTTAATACCTACAGTAGGTTTTATTCGTTAACGCGTTTAAAACGTTGGCGCAGAAAGTTTTCAACAAAACTACCACCAGCGTCCTGGTTTGACTCTCGGAGATTCGGCAAACCTGGGTCTGAAATACTGTGCGATTGAGCAGAATGTTGTCAGTGATGAAGTTTTTAATTAGGTACTAGAATTCAAATGAGCAAGCCCTAACCACAGCTTTACCTCAAATGCAGACACAAATCACTGATTTTTTCACAAAAACATTAACTATGTCCTACCCATAATTTTATGACGAGGCGTCCAATAAACGGCGAATTTAGAAGCAAATTTTTTCTGGTTCTGACCTTTTTGCGGTCTGATATTGCGGTCAAATTTGGTTTGGCCCAAATCGACCGAAGTAAGCGGTAGATTTTTTGTACTAGCTCCCATCTAGTTACAGAAAATCTCGCCTGTTCTTAAAAGTTTCCAAACATCCGACCAAACATCCAATGAACTGGTAGTTTTGGTTTATTATCTTCGATAATGAACCATTGGAATCGCCCAAAGAAAAAAAAATTTTAACCCCCCCTCAAAATTTGTTGGTTTACGTTTCAAGACACGTAGATTCAGAAAATCGAATAAAAAAAAAATCCGTCCGTCCGCCGTACGCCGTCCCCCGTACGCCGTACGCCGTCCGCGCCACTTTGCCCAGTTGGCGTTGAGTTAAAATTACGAAATTCGGTTTCTGGGTTTGGACCAGCCCCACAATGGTCCTCGAAACTTTTCATAACCCTAGGTCAAGGGGAAGGGGTTCAAAACGAAATTTAAAATTTCGACAATGTCATATCTCAAAATATTTAACTGAAACGTGTAATTTTCAGTTCACGTTTGAATGACCTGAAAAATTACGAATCTTTTAAGACCAATTGGATTTTTGTGCGACCAGCCGTTCGTTCACAGTGAGCGCGCAAAGGTTTAGGAAAAACACTAATCTTTCGCGTCGAAAACGGCCGTTATGTGACCCAACCCTCAGACGCCCAGAATAAAACTACCTTTTGTCATCTTCCCGGTAAACTACAGTCTAGAAATTTTAACCGTGAGTCGGGGATAGACCACATTGCAATATTTACTCGGTTTCTCATCTGTAAAATTGTTTAAATAATACCTTTTTGTAATAATACAAATTAAATTTTGATGATGAGCTATTGACTTGTAATTTTAAAAATAGGTCAGAACTGGATCACAGAACTGGATTCACTCGGTTTCTTTTCTGTAAAATTGTTTAAATAATACCTATTTGTTTAAACAAATTAAATTTTGATGATGAGCTAGATACTTGAAATTTTAAATATAGGTCAGAAATGGATGACATTTCAATATTCACTCGGTTTGTATGACATGGTATGAGTATGGTATGGTATATTATTGTATGTATGATTTGGTATAATACAGTATGGTATGATAGGAAAGAAATTCGTATGGTATGGTATGAGTACGGTGAGAATATGGTATGGTGCCGATTTGCAATACAGTCTGGTACAGACAGAAGGGTGATCTGCACAAGGAAGATAATAAACCGTTGTGTCAAGAATTTGCAGAGTTTTTTGGCTGGGGCGCTCCTTGGTGACGTCATAAAACAAAACCGGTACAGCATAATCTGACTAGTAGGCCCCAAAAGTTTCAAAATATCCGTTTTGAACGTAGTTATGGTAGGAATAATGCGAATGCCACACGAGTTTATGCGAATGGCTCTCGAACTGACAAGTCTTACAATTTTTCTTAAAGGAAAACATGAATCGTCGCATCAATGAAAGAGGCAAAATAGGAGGAAGTGTTCAAGAGAACTTTTCCCTGTACGTGTGGATCGCGATGGGAGATCAAGATAACTAGAAATTGAATAGAATTTGGAGTCGCAGTTTACAGGGCAAACTGTGATCAAAACAGGAAATTGCGCAAGATGAGACAAGTTTCGTCACATAATATGTCATAACATAATGTGTCACATGTCTATATACTTAACTAAATTTAAAGACGATTTTCGTGTTCCTGGGTATTTTCGAAACATTTCAGTACAGTTATTCGTTTCGCGTGAAATGGAGTCGAACCATGCCGATTTTGAATTTGGTGTCTGTCCGTCTGTTTGTCTGTCCTTCAATCACGCAAAAACGGCTCAATGGATCGAACCCATTTCCCGTATTGAGATGTTTCCGTTACCGGGGAAAGACGTAGGGGGGTTCACTTCCGGATCCGATGCATAGGCGTGGGGGTTTATAGGGAAGCCGAAATATAAAAATCCTAAATTCTTCCTTCCCGTGAGACAGATGACTATTATTTTTGGTATTTAAGATTATAAGGGTTTAAACCTTTACAATTGTGAAGGGACATGTAAGAGGTATAATCCGACAGAACGTAAAGGTGGCAGATGGACTAGACCCGACAGCTAGTTATCTCATAACACCAAGAAACCCACAGAACACAAAGAAAATAATGGATAACATTCATGTTTTCCATGTTCACAGGTGAAGCCTGCCACCCATACGAGCCGTTCAAATGTCCCGGGGACGGCGCTTGTATCTCGATCCAGTATCTATGCGATGGCGCCCCTGACTGTCTCGACGGCTACGACGAAGACTCGAGGCTCTGCACAGCTGGTAAACATATGCTCACACTGGGCAATTCATAGACCTCACTCAAACCAAATCTGCTTCTTTTGTCCCAAACGTTCCATTAATACGCAAGATGTTGGGTTGGCAGCCACATCAGAAAGTACTGAATATAACCGTAAAGACAGAAACTACAACCTGACAACCGCCTTAATAGGCATGGACGTAGGAAATAATTTTACAATTCGCAAGTATAATCTGCTGGTGGAGCCCAACCCAACACATACTTCAAACATGGTTATTGTCGTATATAAAAATTCAAAATGTCAAGGGCGTAGATACGATGTCTGTTGTTTCACGTTTGTCCGCAGCTGAAGAACGGCCGAATTACTACCCAACAAGAGGAAATTATTTTTTATTTCGACTGTTATTCATGATAATTTTCTGTACATCATAATAGGTTGGCCTTCTCTTCACAGCTCCTACGTCAGTCCTACGTTTCCCGTGTTCTACGCTTTTTGGCATCCTCAAAGACCCAAATGAATTTTCAAAAGTTGACTATTTTACAATCGAGATGAGTTTATAGATGGTATAATATAAATATTGTGGAGGAACGAACCGAACCCCAGAATATCGTTATCATCATCTGAACCCGTCAAGTTTTTCCCTCAAGAAAATCGTTGAATGCAACTCGCTAAATATGTCCGGAAACTAATAGATTGCGTAGTATTTCAAACCCTTTAACTGACCCATGAATAATCTAAAAAGCTACCTTACGAAATCCTGCTGAACATAATGTGTCAACCTAAAAAGTACACCCAACATTTTACCGGCCTGGAAAAACAATAACCTACGTCTCAATGTAAACTTGTTGATGTCTATCTCATTGGAAATTCAACCGTGATCAACCCTGACGATATTTCATCCTCATTTCCACTGTTTTCGGTGCTCTAGTTTGTAGGTCATTTTCTGTATACGATAAATTTGGTTCACAAACTACACTTTTCACAGTTGTTAAAATATTTTGGAAAATTTGGGATTAAAACAGAATCACTAATATTGCTAAAGTCACTAGGTATACATAATGCCAAAGTGTACAATCGTACTCTACTTATGAAGGAAGAAGGGTTGTGAAGGAAGAAATTGGGTCTAAGAGGTAAGATGAAGGTGTCTGCAATGAGAAGCGATATTTCTTTATTTTCGTTTACCAGCCAAAAGGCCGCCAGTGGAAGAGACCTCGTCATTCCTCCAGTCGCTTCTCGCCAGCCACGGACCCAACTATCTGGAGAAACTTTTCGGAAGCAAAGCGAGAGACGCTCTGGCACCCTTGGGAGGCGTTGATAAGGTTGCGATCACTCTGTCCGGTAAGTTTGAAATATTGCAATACCTTCGATAATTTTGTTTCCAAGATTATAATAATGTGTTTAGGCTGGGGATCGTTTCGAAAATGGCTTTGCAATATCAATACTGCAAAACCAAATTGTGGACACATTTGAGCCCCTTGGGTGCCAAGTGGTGTAAGTCCAATTTGGCGAAATTGCGTTTTCAACAGTACTCGATCCAGGGATCATTCTACTACCTATGTACACGAAGACGAGGCTTCATTGGTGGGTATTACGACCTAGGGAAGTGGGTGACTCCAGTGCTAATTCCAAACGCCACATGTGCCAAGTGGTGGAAGTCAGAATTAATTAAAATTAATTTAATACTGCATGTCTTTCTTGCGACAGTGACAGTCCTGCCTTGGGGTACAGGTTCCTACCTTTATTCGCCATTGTATTATTTTACGTGTTTAAATTGATAAAACAAAGAATATTCATGAGATAGTTTAAGTGAACCTTAGAAGAATTTACATTCATTAGGTAGGAACTAAGCCAAGTTTATTTTTTCAACTCAACAATTTTCTAGTCCAATTTTTAAAATTTCAATTTTTATGGTTACACCGCATAGCTGATGAGCAAAGCTACGAGAGCCATCAACAGACAGATTTTTACAACTACCTACCGTAAAATTTTCAATGGACGTACAAACTTCAAATTGATATTCTGAAAATTTGAAGAACTGGTCTTACTCCACTTGGCACCCAAGGGGCCCATTTATTGGTTTTACATCAATCACCAGGTCGTAAGGTTTTCAGAAGAGAACAGTTTCAGTTTACAAAGAATGGACCGAGCATGATTTATTTTCAAGGAGGAATATGTACAATTGAATTCCAATATCCAGTTATTCATAATCGTAGAGACCTACGTAACTGTAACATCTTGTTAATAAACGTACATAAATAATTGTAAGGCCATCTCATGCCCGTTCAACCATCTTCCAAGATTCAACCGCTACATTCATCACTACTTCTTAAAAGCTAATATGGTCATTAAAACCACGAACATAGCACCAAATAATCAATTGAAAGATGGGACTTACAGGTTCGTACTTACCTATGTATCGGGTAGAGGGGAAAATACAACCTAGAAACACTATACATACCTACCTACAACTATTATGGTTGATAAGTGGTTATGTATAATACATAACCACTTATCAACCAACGAAGTTCCGGATTCGTATAGCTTTTGCATGAAACAGGAACAAAACCTCTTCAGGAACGAAACTTCGTATTACTTACGTACCTACATGATCGTAGAACCGCTAATAACGGAATATCCTACCTACCTTTGGAGTGATGGAAATCCCTACGTAGGTACCTACCTATTCATTGAAATATTGGTGTAGGCAATTCCCGAGCTTCTCAAAATTTACATCAGTACCTAGTCTCAAAACGTTGTCCAGAACGGGTTTTTCGTCGGCCGTTATTGCAGTTATAGTCGTATTCACGTATTAGGGGAGGGACAATGAATAGAATAGATCCTAATTTTTTTTAAACTAGCCAATCACGTACTTTGTACTCCTTTGAGCGACTAACGGCTCGAAGTACCTCCAACAAATTAGCACATCACTATAACTCACGTTTGTTATCGAATTGCCCATCATTCACTACCCGATTTAGCGGGAACCCCGAAAAAGGGCATTATGATCATTCAAAATTAATGAACACTAAAATAATTTGATTCTGTGGAAATTGCGATGGAAAATCTCAAAGAAAAACAGAGATCTCAGGGAAGCTGACAGGTTGGTTGACACTACTGCTTACTTGATCGGCGATGTTTGTTTCCCCACAATTAGGTATACATTATTTTTAGGTTGTTATGTCAACAGTCAGGTTATTTTTTGTTCTTCGACTTTTCCTATTTGTGTACAAGTTCACTGAACATTTTGATATTTGTAGGCATAAGTGACTTCATTCAACGTTCTCATGGAGGAAGGTTTCTTACCGCAAACTGTTCCCCTTATCCCTTAGTTATCCCTACGCAATGTAACAAATCTCGACCTACTTATCAGAAAAAGGAAGTAGAACAGTTCTAAGCTAATACTCGTACGCTTATCCAAAACTAGCTATTGAATTCAAATGCAATAATAATTTATTCGTTACTATAGAATCAGTCAGAGTTTTCAACAGATGGCAGCTCCTAACTAGGTGAAAATCTGGGCTATATGGTTCAATCAATTTTGATATGATGTGGTCATGATGCATGGCTCATGCACCCAGTTCAAAATTAACATGTTTAAAAAGTTCCTTATCATTCGGTATTTTCGAGGTATGATTTGGAAATATACATATTTCATACATGTGTTGTGAGGTTAACCATCTAACTATTCATAACTCTTGTTAACACCAAACCAACTGGTCTTCTAGTAAATCCAACCAAATTCTGATTCCTAACTTCTGCAGAATCGCAGACCATCGAGGATTTCGGGGCGGCCCTCCACCTCATGCGGTCTGATCTCGAGCATCTCCGCAGCGTCTTCATGGCCGTTGAGAACGGGGACCTGGGAATGTTGAAGTCTCTCGGCATTAAAGTACGTACTCTCCATTAATGAAAACAATTTAATTATTTATTTATTAGACGGACAAGCCCAACTGAATATAATTATCATGATCTTTAATGGCTCAAGTCCCCCAACGAACCAATTCTCTTGATAAGATAGTAAGTGCCTGATTACAGATTGTGCTTAGGCACGGCTAATACGGTTATTTACCGTAACAGCGAGGTTGTGGTATTAGGTTATTTGGTAATAGGTAACCGGCGATTAGGGAACCTTTCCAGCGCTCAACTGGAAACCCAGTCCGCGTTAGTAATAGGTTATTACCCAAATAACCTAATACCTTTCACGCATTCGTTTTCCATAACCTATTAGGTACATGGAATAGTCCCAGCCAACCTATTATCACGGAATCCCGAATGGCTGGCGACAAAGAGGCCTCAAAGGCCTTTTCCCCAACTTCTCAAAACAGTTATTCCAGTAATAGGGTTTCTGGTAATAGGTTACCTGGTATTAGGTTACTGGACAGTATTAGGTTATTTGAAGCGGTTACGTTAAAGATTCCCCACCCCTAATAATCCTAGGGCGACTTCTCCGCTTCTCAAACTCTTGTTGGACGATTGCAGGAGTTGGATTTTCAATTCATACTGGCTTTATTTTGCTACTATTATTTTTGTAGTTTTGAGTGCAGTCGTTCCACAGTATTCTGCTGATTTGTCATATCAATATCGCTTATAGTTGCGATTTTCTGGTTGATAAAGGCTGCATGCTCTGATTTAGATTCATTTAGCTTCAATCAACCCGTATGCTCCGCTTGGCAGCATCAATAGTAGTATATTCAAGGTAGACCTTGTTTATGAAAAGGTCCAAGAAAGTATTGGTCAGGGTAATCCTCAAATGTTGTCCTTCGTAATTCTTGAGGTTCATGAAGTGTGACTGTGAAACAAACCACGGTGCATTTTTAGTATCGTTCGCCCTTCTGTCTAGATCTATGTTCTGTATACAGACCTCACGAGTTCCACAACTATAGGAACAAATTGGACTAAAATATTGTGTGCAAGCTATGTAGTCGAATTTAATTTTTATTCTACAAACCAATGATCATTATTTTCTAAACGCCACTAATAGAACTTGTCGATTGCAGGACTCGGAGCTCGGTGACGTGAAATTCTTCCTCGAGAAACTCGTTAATACTGGGTTCCTCGACTAAAATGCAACCATCCCGAAACCAACCCCTTCAGTTGTATTGGCTACGTCTCAACAGTACCTACATCCATAACTCCTTGACGAAAAGTCCCCAGAAATCATCCCTAGTTCGCCACCCTACTGTCATAGAGATCAAGATATGTGAAGAAATCGTGGAGATCCCAACCCCCAGTATTGTAATAGGGAAATTCGTCAATTTCTACTGAATAAAACATGAGAACATGGATGAGTCACAAACATCCGTTTTACATAAAAACCGAAGATTGCACATCATCTGAGAATTTCTGATGTAGAGTCACTTGCCAAGAACAATTACAGATACCTACCCACATCAGTTGGTATTGAATTATTAAATAATTTTCATGTAGGCAAACCTATTCAGTGGAAATAGACGCCACATTTCTAAATCGTCAGCATCGCCTTACCTACCCCCAATTATGGCTTTTATAAATCAAATTGAACTTAATTTTCTATTGGTACTTAAAGATTTGTTTTCATTATAGTACCCACCCACATTTGGAACAATGATTGTAAGTATATTGAATTTCCCAAAGTGCTGCGTTAAGACAAAATTAATTTGGTTCTTTTGCATTTCGTTATGTTTGAACAACAGATTTCATTACTGCTAGTGGAAATGAAATCCTATTTCATTTCATCAAACCAGTGATGTGAATAGAAAGCAGATAACCTTGCCACTTGATGTTTCATCATAGACCTACCTAACTACCCAGTTTTCCATCTTAAGAACCTTAAAATTCATTGAGATCTTGTCTTATTCGATGGTAAATATTTCTGCAAATCTTGACAACGATTCTATGTCTATTTCTAACTGTTCTTTTTCATTTCACATCACTTTTGATGCTTAAAGACAACTTCTTGTACATAGATTTCTCTCTGGAAAATCGTATCCCTAGATCGAGTTCAAACATGTGGAAAATGTTAGTGTTACAAAGAGCAACGACGAACATAAAATCTTGATTATTGTCCTAAACTGTTCTAGTCGACCATAAGATTCCATCCAATGTTTCAAAACAACTTTCACCACCTCGTTCTCTATAATAGATAATAATTCTTCATCAATGTATTCAAAACACTTTTTTGTCTACCTTGCTTTCATCAAACCAGAAGCCCAGTTCCTGTTCTGTCGATTACATTCCTGAGAAATCCCATGTTTTTTAAGTCAAACGCAGGCGTAAAATTTTAATACCTACCATTTTGATAAATTAAGGCATTTTTATAAATCGCAAGTTGTTTACTGCTTTTAAATTTCATCCGTGCTAATCGATTCTGCGTTGAGTTTCTGTGGGTACCGAAAATTGTATGGTAATAGATTAAAAACTCTAATTTTTAGGGTCAAACATGCTATGACATGTTTTTCTATATACTAAATTTTTCGTCTGCGTTTATAAAATATTTCCATGTTGATGTCGTTTTTAGTTTACTAAAGTAGCCATTTTATCAGCTCATTAAGAGAAACTATGAAATACATATCAACTAGACAGAAACATATCAAGTATTCGTGATCTTTTTCCGTAGATTAAGTTGAATTGTAATTTTAAAATGTGTCATATTTTCTTATGGTGATGAATCATTGTGTCATCTCTGAGCTAAAAAGTTCTTTATTACCTGTGCGTAACAATTAGAAATATAGTTAAAAAACTTAATCGTTTCACCTCTTGTTTTAAAACGTTCCACAGTCTTCTTCAATCAAAACGTAATACCAACTTTCCTCTAAAAACCTGCGGAATAATTGGTGATAGGGTAATCGTTAGGTATTTTTAATAATCGTAGTAATCGTAGTTATTAAGGTGTAGAAATTGAACAAAAAATGAATGAAAATTTAATTTTTTTTAAACAAATTAGTTGTGGTAGTCTTTAGGTGTTTGGATAGAATCTTCATAATTTTATGTAGGTGTTCTTCTTTTTTAAATGAATTACTGGACTCCGATCGACAGATTTCAATTAGGCAGCCAGAAGTTTATCCGCTTTGCTCGTATGTAAATTTTGCTGTAGAATTGGCTTGAAACGATCTTAGTGGCTCATATTTTTGCTTTCAACCACATTTTTAAATGTATCGAACAACAATAATTATTTTTCTCTTTCTCACAGTTGAAAATCTCCTAAAATATCACCAAAAAACTACTTATTATATTTCGGCGTGTTTCAAGAAGGCGAGTCTCTCATTGTAAATTGTAAATGGCACCTATTTTGTGAGAGTAAATATATGTATATTTTGCTTGATGTGATAGCGTTTCTGAGTGTGTGTTTAGCATTTTAATATTGACCGCAACAGGATGAAAACTGTTCACAAGCATTCGGGGTTAATAACGTGGGCTCCCCCTGAAGCACATTAAAAACCAAAAATAAGGATTTTGGAGAGAACGAAGAAATCACGCTTTTTAATTCGAGATAATGAAGAGAGAGAAAAAAATTAAATTAATTATTGGAATAACATACCAAATTATTCTGGCTGTGGCGTAAAATGTAGTGGTCTAGAGGTATAGGATAATCGTAGGAATTATCAAGTTCGTCGGGGGAAAATCAATTTCTATGAGAATATAATCATCGTGGCATCTTGAAGAAAACTCAAAAGACCTTCAATGTTCTAGATTATTTTATGAGTTGTTATAATATCATGTTAAAGTTGATTGTAGAATGTACCTAGTCCCAAAAATTATTTTGTTGAATATTCGACATTGCTGAAATGCATTTTTTAGCTCAGGGATGCTATGACCTGTGCCCCATTATTTTTAAGAGTGTTGTTTAGGGAGAGATGTTGGAGTGTGAGGAAATATAATAAACATATCAAAACGTGCTATACTATACATATCATATCCGAGTTGTCAGGGGGCGAAGAAAATGTTGAAACTTAAAATAGATAACGGCCTTGACACAAGATTTCTATACTTATTCAAGCCCCCTACTCTCGCGTCCTCCTCTCACTGGTGATTCAGAGGTATTTTGTATCGAAATATTTAATTTAATCTATTTAATTTGTACAATTACTATTATGACTTGAAACGTTTATTGTATTTGTGCTTTTTACCTGTTCAAATATAGATAATTGTTTGACATGACGCCATTTACACTTTGCCTGGTTCATATTGAAAGTTTGTTGAGGAACTAAATATCGAAGTTGTAATAAGTGAGTTGCCCAAATCATGCCTTGCTGTTATTTGACTCATGCATTCATTGATTCCATTGTTCCAACCAACCAATTGATGCAGGGTTTAGGCATTTTAAACTGTACCTAAATCAAACATATACATTGAACCTACATCTACATCCCATAATGTTGATTCACTCACCTAGCAGTATCATGTTCACGTTTTTCTAAATTCCCAAACTTCGCGATTTTCCATTAGTTTCTTTTTTTAATTGGAGATTCAAAAGTGTGTAGTATTTACCTAATTCATCCGCAATCTAATAATTTATTTATTTTTAGTTCTTCTAGCTGTGATTTCGTTTCGTCGTTGAACAAATAAAATGTGTTTTTGATTTCGTTATGTGAATGCATCAATCGATTTATTTCGATCAACGTTTTTCTTGTTTTGTGTTTTATAGACTAAGCAAAAAACATAGCAAAATAAAGAGATAATTTTTCAACATAATACCCATATTTCCTGGATCCCAGTAGGCGATTGTGGATACCTCATATGACCTGATTAAAAACATGTTCCAGAACAATTATCTCCGAAGGTGGTCACCTTGCTTTCGTATTTTTTGCCCCAACACGTTTTCTAGGAGTTTTGTGAACTGAGAGTAAAATTAATTGATACCTACAGCTTCGTCGGATTGCTCACGTTGTTCATAAATAGGCATCCACTGCATAATAAAGAAGAAAGGAAGAGAACGCTACCGGTTGGTCGTAAGGACAAATCTACTCCGACTGTAATGAATTTTGTGTTTGGAACATAATTTTCATTTATTTATGTCCTTAATGAAAATACCATTGATTGGCCCCCTAGCCGTCAACTTTCATAAGTACATACCTACTTCACTCGTTAGGACCCTTATTTCCATTTGAACCGCTAATTGTAGAAAGGGGTCATGTCCCAAAAACTTAATTTTACAGGAGACAGAAAACACTGTTTTCACCAAGATACAATGAATCTAACAACCAATATTGTAGGCCATTCGTACAACTCTGTCCAAAAGGGGTGTAATTTTTCTTCTAGAATGTAATGCTTCATCTTTTTCAGTTCCTCCATCTTCTTGGTGTTTATAGGATTTTTGCAGAAGTGCTCGAGTACGAAATCACCAATGAAGTCACAACCGTGCCAGGACGTTAGTAGAAATACTCACAATAATGGTACTTACTTAGAGATCAAAAATTTCTTCCTGTCTTTGGGGGTAACCCTCTTGATTCAAATGATGTGGTACTTTTGATGTAATAGGTGGGAAATCGTTGCTGATAATCCTAGGTATGTCTTTGAACTGTTCACGATCATTACCCTGAATTTTCCAGCAATATTCGAAGAGTTTGCCACTACAAGTTGCGCACTCTACATTAGTGGAGCTATAATAAACTAGCTATATTGGTTAATAAGCTATGATTGGTAGATAATACCGGGGTTTCCTAGCTCAATCTACCTCAATAATAATATGGTAGGTATTATCCGGTAGATTGAGCTAGGAAACCCCGAAGATTTCCCGGTGTTTTTTAAAAGGTATTAAAGGTACCTGAACGATAGTCTCGGGATTATTCACAAAACAATTTGCATCGGTAAATCGGTAGTTTTATTGGAAAATACAACTGAAAAATATAGGAAGTTTGGGAGCACGAAGTTATACTGGTAAAGCGATTAGACTGACTGCCTTCGGGGGGGGCAGACAAGATGGCGGTCACATCACGACCTTAATATTCATTAGTATCCATAAGGTAATTCATCTGTTGCCCTTTCTCTCAGCATGCTACCCCAACTGGCATTTATAATTCGGTAAATAATAATCGGAAATTATTGTGTGTCGGGGAAATCGTGTAATTGTCTTTATTCGGTAAATATTGGCAAGTGAAGGTACGTGTTATGGAGTCGGTGTGTAGGAATTTCGGTATGGAGGAAGTTGTGTGGAGTGAGCTGAAGAAACTGGAAAGACGCTAGTAGCGGGAATAATGGGAACTAGGGCTGAGGTCTCCAGAGGTGAGCTCTGGGGCCGAACATCCTCCCCCCCCCAAGGGAGGACCCCGGGGGCGAAAGGTGGCAGTGGGCATGTAGGAAGGTATAGGAAGACATAGCAATCGATAGGGGAAAAGGACATTTACTGTAATGAATCGGGAGCGAGGCAAAACAACCTTATTGGTGTGGTGTGTGTCTGTATAATGGAAACTGAGGTGTCGCGGGAAAAAGTTTACATGCCGTTCTGGGAAGGGTAGCATGGCTCGAGAGATAACAGGTGGGCTTACGTGACGATGCGAGGCAGGCGCTGAATTCCGAGTCGGTTTGGATGGCGTCCGTTGTTGAGTAGGCTGGGAGTACTGTGTAGGTTTCATCGGTTTGCGTGGTAGGAAGGAGGGGGAAGCTGGTTGCTCACGTGAGGCTGATTGGGGCGAGGAACGAGCGAATCGAGATGGGTTAGAGGTAGGGACAGGGGAGGAAGCGGGAGAGCGGTATGATACAGCTTTGTCAACGACGTCAAATAATTCATCCCAGACTTGAGAAAATGGGGTCCCATTTGAGATGTGCGGCGTAATCCATCGTTGCAGGGAAGGTCCCAATTTTTGTAGTAGGGCCCTGAGTTTGTTGACGTCGGGAAGATCGAGTGTTTCATCCAGAGAATCCTCAAACGTCGCCCTTGCGTCTTCGAATCGGAAAGACACGTATCTCCGAACGGCCCTCGAAAATACGACGTGTTGAAAATGTTCGTACAAAGCAAGGGAATGAAACTTATTGATCACATCATCCAGTCGGGCAATCGATTTTTCAAGTTGTTGAAAAGATGGTCGACACATGGCCGCCGCAGATATAGAATCTATCGTGATGAGGGTTGATACCACAGACTTGAGCATCGAGTAAGCTGATTTCGGAATTTTGTCAGATCCCAAATGCTCCATCACCCATCGGGCGTTATTGGCAAACGTTTCTGTACTCACATCGAGGCGAAGCTTCTGGCAAATCAATTGGGCATCGGTAGACAAAGAACCCGCGTCGGGCATTTTGGGTTGGGAAACTGGTTCCATGACGGCAATCGCGGAAATTCACGCACAATTACCGTATAAAGGGTTTCGGCACCATGAACGATAGTCTCGGGATTATTCACAAAACAATTTGCATCGGTAAATCGGTAGTTTTATTGGAAAATACAACTGAAAAATATAGGAAGTTTGGGAGCACGAAGTTATACTGGTAAAGCGATTAGACTGACTGCCTTCGGGGGGGGGCAGACAAGATGGCGGTCACATCACGACCTTAATATTCATTAGTATCCATAAGGTAATTCATCTGTTGCCCTTTCTCTCAGCATGCTACCCCAACTGGCATTTATAATTCGGTAAATAATTTTTTTTTTTTTTTTTTTTTTTTCTCTTTAATATATTTTATTGCGCCAAGTATATACAAGTAAACTTATAAGCAATATTCGTATGTTGAATTTAAATTAAATGTTCAAAACTAAAGTACATCACTTAGTCTTATATTGTTCTGTCGTTTTCACATTAGTTGAGCAAGCTCATGCGGTTTGGTACGTTTCAATCTTCGGAGTAGATCATCTGTGTCTAGGAGTCGGACAACATCGTCGTTGACGTGATCTTGTAGCCTCATTAAGTGGTTGATGGCTTGGTTGCGTATGACCTCATTGACCGATTCCACTTGAAGCTCGTAGTGTAATCGGTCGTTACGAAAGTATCTGTATGCATCTGTGCATGAACGCAGAACATTATTCTGGAATCGCTGAATAATGTTGCGATTGCTAGGTGCGGTACATCCCCACAATTGTGCACCATAAGTCCATACGGGTCTCAGGACTTGTTTGTACAGAATGAGCTTGTTATGAATAGACATTTTTGACCGCCTACCCATAAGCCAGTACATTTTTCTGAATTTTACTGTGAGCTCGGTTTTTTTCTTTTTTACATGCTCTTTCCATCTCAGTTTGGCATCAAGTGTCATTCCAAGATATTTTGCTTCGTTAGCATATGGGATTGCCTGTCCATTGAGGTAAGCAGGCACATAGTTGCATTTCTTATTAGTGAAGTCAACATGCACTGATTTTGCCTCATTTAGTCTGATTCTCCATTTAGTTGTCCAGGAGTGAATGCGAGAGATGGATCGGTTTAGTTTATTTACTGATTCGTTATTGGTTTCCCCGATTGCCAGGACTGCAGTATCATCCGCAAAAGTGGCAGTTGTGTTTTCTTCAATTTCTGGCAAGTCGCTGGTATATAGCAGGTAAAGTAGGGGTCCCAATACGCTGCCTTGTGGCACACCTGCCTGGATCTTTTTGGGTTCTGAAAAGGCGTCATCGTGTTTAACTCGAAAGTATCGATCAGCAAGATATGACTCAAGAAGTGCTGCATAGCTTGTAGGTAGCATTTTACGAAGCTTATAAACTAGCCCTTCATGCCAAACTTTGTCGAACGCCTGGGTGACATCCAGAAAAACGGCGGAGCAGACTTTTCTTTCTTCCAGCGCTCTCTCGATTATGCTTGTGATTCTGTGAACTTGATCAATAGTTGAGTGATGTTTTCTGAAACCATACTGATGTTTCGGAATCAGTTTGCGTTCTTCTATGATCTTCAAGAGTCTCTTATTTATTAGTTTTTCGAACAATTTGGAGAAGACTGGCAGCAGTGAGATGGGCCGATAGGATGTAAGTTTTTCAGCTGGTTTCCCAGGTTTTTGTATCATGATAACTTCGCCTATTTTCCACAGCTGTGGTACATAACGTAGTTTGATGCATGCATTCATGATCTTTGTAATCTTGACAATGGTTTTGCGCGGAAGGTGTTTTAAGATTTGTCCTGTTATGCAGTCGTAGCCTGGCGCTTTTTTTGGGTTGATCTCATTTTGGATTGTTTTCTGAACTTCTTTAACAGTGATCCAAGGGATCACTACATCAGGTTCACGTGGCTGGGATTCTTCTAATGGTAGTTCATCGGGAGCACCCAGGTTTGCTGTGAAAATGCTTGCTAGGTATTCAGCGAACACATCAGCTTTTTCCTGGTTGCTTTTTACCCATAAACCAGTTATCTCGTTCTTAATTGGGGGAGCTTGAACCACTGGCCTTTTCAGGTGTTTCGTTGCTTTCCAAAGTGAGTAATCCGTGTCCCTATGGCTTGTTAGCGACCTAATGAATTCCTCGTTGGTAGTGTCATTCATTTCTCGTATCATCCATCGGAGTTCATTGGCAGTTTTGTACCACGCCGTTCTATGAGCTGGTTCTCTTGTTATCTGCCATTTTCGTCTAGCTTTGCGTTTCTTCTTAATAGCGGCAATTATTTCTTGTGGATAATTAATACCCTTGAGCTGTCTATTGATGATTGGCGTATTTTGGCTGGCTATGGTTTGAATGTTACAGACGAGTTTTGTTAGCTCGTTGTTTATATCCTCCTGGGTGTCAAATACATCATTGAGGTCCACCTTCTGATTTAATTCTGTTTTAAATTTGTCCCAATCAGTTTTTTTATTGGTTAAGACAAGGTTGTGTGGTTTTTTGATGACCAGGTCGCTCAAGGAGAGGATGATTGGCGAATGGTCAGAGCTTAAATCATGGCAATCGTTAACTACCAGATAATTTGCTGATATATTTTTGGTAATAAAGAAATCGATGAGGTCTGGTATTTTCATGGTGTCTGTTGGCCAGTAAGTTGGCTTGCCGGCTGAGTGTGACTCGCAGTTATGATTCAATATGTATTGGTAAAGTTCTCGGCCTCGTTCAGTGGTGATGCGAGAACCCCAATGCGTATTCTTGGCATTGAAGTCACCTCCAATGATAAACCGGTTACCCAGCTGTCCAAAGACCTCTGCAAAGGCTTCCTTTTTTATGATGTGTCTAGGTGGTATGTAGATGCTTGCGACTGTAGTTGAGTAGGAGGCCATTTTCACCTCGATAGCACATATCTGGAACGTTTCTGTTTCCACTTTGGCATATTCGTAATGACAGAGCGTTTCTTTTATTAGTACTGCACTTCCCCCCCGAGCACAATTACTTGGATGGAGAGCATGGTAGCATTTGTATCCTCTTAATTTGCAATAGGATTCTTTGGTGAAGTGCGTTTCCGACACTAGACAGATGTCTATGTTGTTAATTTCCAAGACGACCATGAGCTCATTTTTCCTAAGCATAAGCCCATTGGCGTTCCAGGTCATAATGTTCAGGAATTTCATGATTTTCTTTTGGACTGGCCTTGGGGATTCTTGCTTTCAAGGACTCCAAGTCTTCTGTTAATTTCTTCAAATCTCTGGTCAATTCGGTTTAGCCGGTCAAGAATAATGCTCAGTGGATCAGCCTGGCATTTTTCCGGAGGTGGATACTGCTGAGCCACTTGAGCGCCTTGCAACACTTGAGCATATGAACGAAGATTTTCTTGGCCTGCGCCTGGTACCCAAGATCTCTGATTTTTTTGATTAAGGACTAATGAGGGGGTCTTAGGTGTAAATTTCTGTTTTTTATCTAATGTATCTGGGTGAGTTCTTTTATAGTGTACCTTTTGTGCTTCTTTTGCTACTGGACACCCTCTATAACTGGCTGGGTGCTCATCTGAGTTGCAGTTAGCACATCGAGGATGCACATCTTTAGGTTTATTGCAGTCTTCTGCCTTGTGTTTTTTACTGCATTTTACACATTTTACCTCGAGTCTACAGTAGTTTTGAGTATGTCCAAATCCTTGACATTTTTTGCATTGAACAACAAATTTGGATGCCCTAATGCTTTCTATAGAGATTTTTACCCCTTGAAGAGATTTAATGTTATGAATATCATTGACATCGGTTCCATTTTTGAAGGCTACGATGCACATATCCAATGGTTCTTTCGTCAACCGATGTAGTTTCCGTGTAACCTGCACTTTTCCAAGTGTTGGGTATTCAGATTCAAATCTGCTTTGAAGTTCGGACTCAGATATTGATTTGTGGATGCCCTTGACCATCACTGAGTAGGGCCTTGTTTGCTTATCTTGATAAGTGTAGAATTCACACCCCTCATTCCTTAAGAATTCGCTCAAATGCCTAAACCCTTCAGAATTGGCTGTGTTAACCTTAATTTGGTCATCCCTCATGACGGTGACCTTAGACAGTGGAGCCTGTTCCAGGACTGCTGCCTCAATCACTTTATACGTTTCTTTGACATTTTTTAGATAAATTGGTGGGGGTTTAGGGTCTACTGGAGTTTTTACCTTAATTTGTACCTTTTTTTCAGTTTTCTTTTGATTATCGGTTGGATTTTTGGCAGTTTTCCTTTTTTTTTCCTCGTGAATTTTCAATTAAAGTGAACTCCTCTTCATCCGAATAATAATTATTACTTGTTTCAGCAGCCTGGTTTTGTCCCACCGCCTTCTCAGGCTTGCTATTGTGTAACTCTTCGATTTTAGTCAATAGTTCGCTATTCAGGCTTTGAACATTTTTAATTTCGTTGACTGCTGAAAGCATATGGTCACACATATAGCCGATGGTATTTCTGCATTTTGTTAGTTCATCTAAAAGAAAGGTGCAATATGTTTCGGGTGACTGACCTGGTACTGGCTGAGCTATAGGCGTTTTAATGGCCTTCATAGCTTTTTCAGCTATCTCCTCCAATTTTTCCGACATCGTTCAGGTGGTAGGATGTCACGTCAGCACACAGCGAAGGTCTCGGACCGAGCTGGCACCATTACGTAATCACTTTTCTCGATACAATGTTTGTTTAATTAATGCGGTCACTGAAACGCTCCGAGAAAACGAACCTTTCGCGACGGCGGTCGGACAACAACTGACCTTTTGGGGAAAACCCATTTCCTATTCTTCTATTAATAGCCCGTCCCCCCTTTCCGCCCAAATCCAGCATTGTTGAAACTCTTTTCAGTTCACTAGAGACGCTTGTTTTTTTTTTTTTTTTTCATTTTTTTTTTTCATACAAAAGTAAAAGTAAAAGTTTTTAATACTTACAATAAAAATGGGAATAAGATAGAGCAATTTGTATGCCTGTACTTGACCTATCTGTAAGAGAGTTTAGGTACTTTTACTGGGGGTAAATGACTAACAAATTTAGTGCCCGAAAAAATGCGCCACGCGATCGGCCATGTACAATACATGATGCTGGATACCTTTTTGAATCACAGCAAGTGAATTACCTTTATTTGGTTCTTACACATCTTTCCCAACATTAGCTAGACTTATCAAAACTATTATTGATGTTAGGACACGTATGAATAACTAAAAACATGAGTGGCGCAAAAATTGCGCCATGCGACCGCTCTTGTTATGAAAGTGGGCGCGACCGGCGGAGTGTTAGCTTTTGCTTCAGCGCACTATATAAAATAGTGGGCTATAGTAAAATATGACAAATGGAAAAAAAAGGGGAGAGATTATTGGAAATCCCACATGTTTATTTGTTTTCTGGTACAGATGGCCCCGAGAAAAAAAGTGTCTGTTGAGGAAAGAAAACTCCAAAAGCGATTAGCAGAGAAACGTCGATATGACAAACTGAAGAATGATCCTGAAAAAGCGCTGGAAATGAAGATTAAAAATCAGGAAAAGAAGAAAAGGCAAAAGCAAGAAGGTAAGGTGAAGCTAATTTCTGATATGACTGAGCGAGAAAAACGGGCGCAACGCAAAAAATGGAGGGCTTCTGCGAAGAATAGCCGTATGAAGAAAAAAAAGACCCAACATCTGGAGGAAGAAAGCCACTCTTATCCCATTGATTTGAATAATCACGATCCATCAGAGGTAGCTCGGCCATCAAGACCTCAGGCAGCAAGAAGCGACAGCCACCAAATGTTCTCAGGAGAGAAAAGAAGAAGAAATAACCGAAATCATCTTCAAGGCAAAATTAGAAAACTTGAGGGCGAGAATACTCTGCTTAAAAAAAAGATTGACAGCCTAAGGAAGAGGTATGAGAGAGAGAGGGAAACGAGATGTAGAGTCGCATCATCCACTAAATTCACATCCCCAAGGACTAAGGTGAAAAACATCATGGAAATCAATGATTCAAAAGAAGTTAAAAAGCGGTTACTCTTTGGAGAAAGCTTGGCCCAGCAATTACAGGATAACTGGAAATTGACAACATCAGCCTCAGAAAAGAAGTGTTTCTCAAAAGCTGTTCTGGGAAATGCCAATTGGCTGAAAAAGTATGGCTTGCTGGGGAAGTGCAACTTCATATCCACAAAGTGCTTGCGAAATGATATTAGAAGAAGGTGGAGCAACTCATGCAAGGACCGCAGGGCTAGAAAAATTACCAATCTTGTTAAAGCTGAGGTTCTAAAATTCCTGGAAGAAGAAGACCACTCGCGAGTTTGCCCCGGGAAAAAAGACTGCATTACCAGGGGTAAAATAAAAAAACAAAAGAGGCTGTTGCAAGCAAGCCTTAAGAATTTGCATAAGACCTTCCTCGAAACACGGCCTTTCAAGATCAGCTATGCCTCCTTCTGTCGGCTCAAACCATTCTGGATCATGACGCCTAATGTAACTCAGAGGGATACTTGCCAGTGTGTCATCCATGAAAACTTTCGACTTCTCTTACGTGGCCTTAGCAATGGCAAGGCTATTGCCAGCTCTGATCTCTCAGCAATCAAAAGCCAGCTTTGTTGTAACACTTTAGAAACCGAATCTTGTCTGTTCAGGACGTGCAATGCTTGCAAGGACAATGTGATTCCATACGAGACGTTTGATGGAGCTTTGAAAATCAACTACCAGCAATGGATGAGAACCAAGGTCAACTACGTTGATCCAAAGACAAAGACTCAAAAAACCATTGGCCTTGTGGTAAAACAGACTGTGACTAAGCCCTTAATCGACATTGTGCGACAAACTGAACAAGAAGTCTTGAAGTTTTTATCTCACGAAGGTAAAATATTCCACCAACACTCAGCCATCAAAAAACTTAAGGCGTCGTTGCACCCAGGCGAAATTCTTATTCATTGCGATTTCTCTGAAAATTACGCCACTAAATACCACGGAGAGATCCAATCGGTCCACTTTGGAGGAAATCGTCTAAATCTTTCCCTCCACACAGTCGTTGTATACTACCGAAAAGAACATTCCAGCCCTCTTACACTCACCAACTTCTGCTCAATTTCAACAAATTTGGATCATGGTCCTGCAGCAATTTGGGCTCACCTCAGCCCAATATTTGAATTCCTCCTCGGGTTTGCAACACCAATTACAAAAATCCACTTCCTTTCTGATGGGCCTTCCAGCCAATACCGGAATAAAACGTTGTTCTTCTTCTTTAATACAAAACTACACCAGACTTTCCCGGACCTGCAAGAAGCAACGTGGAATTACCATGAAGCCGGTCATGGCAAAGGTGCCCCAGATGGGATTGGTGCCGTTGTGAAACGCACAGCAGACCAAACTGTTGCACATGGCAAAGATGTAGTGGACATTGGTACATTTGTTCATGTTATGCGCTCTGCTGTCCGGATTCAAATTCGCGTAATTGAGAGTTCTGAAATCAAAGCTATGTCATCATTGGTTCCTCAATCTTTAAAACCTTTCAAAGGCACTATGGAGGTCCACCAAATCGTGTGGAAAAAAGGTGATCCCCACCTTTATATGAACAAGCTCAGTTGCTTCTCGTGCTCTGACAATTGCAAGGATCACATGATTGGCATTCACCAACCACTAGCTGTCCAGCGAAATGCAAAAAGCTGCCTTATGGCACCAGCTGCGAGGAATAAAACCAACTCTACGACGAGAATTCCAAAAAAAGTGACCAAGACTAAATCTTCTCGTAGTATTGGAAATGATGCTCTGGAGCAACCAGCAACTCCTGATTTACTCGAGGCAACGGGGTCACCAGGCACTGTGGAGTTCTCAAGCCATCTGACAGCAGTCCCAGAAGATGTGGAGATTCAGGAAATTCTCGGTTTTCGTCATACCAGCCCAGTTCATGATGGAACATTCGACCATGACCAACTCGAACCTTCTCTTGACGCACACCATGAGGAACCCTACACCAAAACAGCTACTGTTACCAAAGGACTGTGCTTCAAATGCGGAGGGGCAGTTAGCGCAGTGAATGTTGGGGTTACATGTGAAATATGTCAGAAAGTCATTTACCACTCTGCATGTGTTACCCCCATTGAAAACAATAATGATATTGACATATTTTGCTGTCAACGATGTGATAAAATTGCCATGACATTTTTGGACTAACCCCATGTTACCCCCTACCCCTATGTTGTTTTACCCCATGTTTAGGTGTTCTAGTTACCTATTATTATTTAACGAGACAAGGGTTAAGTGTGGGTTAATTAATAATATTTCATACTTATTTAACGAATTTTTCGTTTTGTTACCTTGACTGATTCAACCCTTGAGAATTTTTGTTCCTGATTGAATATTTTACCTACTTTCTTAACGTTCTAAGTCAATGGATTAGTCATTAAACATTTTGTGTAAATTATTCCAGGCTTTTTATATTCCAAACCTTCAGCCTAACGAGTGAATCATTTTAGGTGCATATTGAGAGGACAAAAGCTAAAAAATAGCAATGTGTAACGTCGAACTCTCGCGGAAACGATCGTTTGAGTCACGGCCCTGTCCTAGCGTCACGGCCCTGTCAAGCAGCTTTATAAATTATTTTTTTCCGGCTCAAATAAAGCAGCTACTGTTTGGATAGTTCTTTAATTTCAATTAGTATGTTCAGGGGAGTGTTACCAATTTTTTTGCGCATAATTAGAGGACAATTATTCTTCTGGAAACTCTAACTCGAAACTGCCCCTTTCTGTGAGAATGACCCAGGTACCTACTGAAAAGCATATAGCGGCGACACATGATTGTTGAAGACCAAAACATTGGTAAACATGAAATCTTGATTCAAACTCATAAGGAAAATTGGTACTTACTTTGATAACCCATTTTACCCATAACTCATATTTACCCACGTAAGTACCTATTTACCTCCAATAACGAAATCACCTAAATCTCATTCTCATTTATACAAGACATTCGATGATCCAGAACGATATAAGATATTTTGTAAATGCGCTTTGTAGTTCGATACTCGATACTATAATTTCGGTCATTATGAGTCATTTGTAGTGAACTACAAATTTTGTCATTTGGCTTCTTCGGTTGTAGGGCAAACATTAAGAACTTTTATATTTCTCTACAAAATACCTTTTCTCTCTTCTATCGCCTGTCCCGTTTACGCAAGAAAAATTCTCCGGCCTTTTAAACTCTTAAATAATAATCTTGTTGTTGCCAGCTTTTAGCACGTGCCGTTTCAAAATTTGTAAATATGTATTTAATAATGGATTTTCAATTGTCAAACGATTAAAAAATAGATCAGTAGTTAATTGTACTCTCTTATTAATTGCTCGGTCCTCTTCTCGAGCATTTCGATAAGGGCCTTTTGTCACATAGAGGATCATAACAATGGTTTATCATTATTTCACGAATTATCCTTATCAGTCATCACGGGACTCAGTTCCGCCCGCTTGATACTCTTCATCAAGCAACCAACCAAGGCACATTCAAGGTATAGTAGAGCAGGAACCTGCATAATTTTATTGAACAATTTTTAATACCATTAGGTCTTGAGGCTACAATAAGGCTTTGGGTCTATGGAAGATGGTGCCAATTACAATAGTTGTTTAATTCGGGTGCGTTGTGTTTGGGGAAATGAATCTCGTAGGTACAGATAAGTGCATTTGGGGACAGTGGCTAAAGAAATAAAATACTACGTTGTGCTTATGGTATATGTCGTAATAGTAGAATCTGCCTCTAATTTGAGTGCGTCGAGGGGTACCTACAATAAGTTACTCGTCATCCTTACTTATTTAAATTTATTGAAAATAGAATAGTTACAGTTTAAAAAACGACTACTAGATTGAAAATCGGCTGAGCCATTGAGGAGGAATAAAAGTTCAAAGTGGCGGGGGGGAGGGAGTACACTAGTACATCCTGAAATTCCAGTGGAGTGAACAACATGTTGTGGTTCCAAACAGTTATGTTGAAACAGTTTCATTATCCTACCTAATATATTCTATTGTTTCATTCACCATTGAACCACCATTCAATGTGTTATTCGTGCGCCGCACAGTGGTCTGGAATGGCCTAAAAACGGCAAAAATCCCTATTAAACGAAAACTTTTTTGGGGTGATCAATTTAAATTTGATGTCAGTTCTTGTACAAAACGTTTTCCAGTTTATATATCCGGCCAAACGATGCGAGTACTTGAAGCAATCACCAGGAATAGGATTGGCTGAATCCCGATTATACCAATCTCAATAAAATAAAAGGGTTCTGATACCTTGGTGTAAGAAAGAATTAGAATAGGGACATGCTAACTCTCGCTTAAGTAACAGCGAAAGAACAAGCAAACTGCAGGAAAAGTACCTTCAGTTTCTACAATTTATTTGAAAAAAATTTGTTGGTTTACGTTTCAAGATACGTAGATTCAGAAAATCGAATAAAAAAACTCTGCAAATTCTTGACACAACGGTTCATTATCTTCTTTGTACAGATCACCCTTCTGTCTAGATCACTAGGTCTAAATGTCTAGATCCTAAATGTTAGATTAATTATTATTATCAATTTTATCAAGTACCTAGTGAAAATTATTATAATTTATTGTTAGGTATTAATCATTTGTATTTATTATTAATAATTATTATTATTAATTATGATTAATTAATACGATATAATTCTGGGGTTTTTAATACTACGTCGGTAATAATTTTTCTATAAAAGAAGTACCTACCAACAAACATTCGAAATTAGCTTCATTTCCGTAGCACGAAACGCACCTCAGAACAACAAACTCGACATCACTTAAGCCATATGATGTTCCAAAGAGCTTGTTAGTATGAAAATGGACCTGTATTTCAACAATTTGATTCACGATCGTGTTGTGAGGCACAATCTTTGAGCCGTCATTGTGAACGAACGGCTGGTCGTACAAAGCTGCGGATGGTCTCAAAAAATTCTACGGAACAAACTCTATCTAAATATGAAATAAAAAACATACCGTTCTATATGAATTTTTCGAGATATGAGATTTTCAAAATTCGTTTTGAACCCCTTCCCCTTGACCTAGGGTTATGAAAAGTTTTGAGGACCATTGTGGGGTTGGTCGAAACCCATAAAAAAAATTTCGTAATTTTAACTCAACGCTAACTGGGCAAAGTGGCGCGGACGGCGTACGGCGGACGGACGGATTTTTTTTATTCGATTTTCTGAATCTACGTATCTTGAAACGTAAACCAACAAATTTTGAGGGGGGGGTTATAAAAAAATTTTCTTTGGGCGATTCTAATGGTTCATTATCGAAGATAATAAACCAAAATTTAAATAGGTATACATTTAAGTGATTTTAAATTATGGAATTTACCTAAATTATCTTTAGTCAGTGACAGGATTGAACATGTAGATGCGTATTAGTCCGAAGAGAACGTGAAAAGTAATAAAGAGGACTAAAATAGAATAGAAAAATGAAATATAAAGAGAACTAGTAGCTACGTTATTTAGGATAACGACCAAAGCCGCAAGTTCCCGCAACCGATCTTCCCATTTCTTGTTTCAACCGGTCCTACTGAGTGATCGCAGACCAACCGGGCTTTGGCGCACGGTGTTTCCTTGTCTTTTGAAATGTCAAAAGATGGTTTTTTTCGATATTTTATTCCAAAACCCAATCTAAAACCTACTAGAAAGATTATTAACCATAATTATTTTCACTCCTTATGACGTATATAGACTTGAAACAAATAGAAGAATTTTCATTTTTAACATAAAGCGCTCCATTTTTCTGCGTTTACTCTGCCATAAATTCTCGGAAAATGGGTATTTTCCCGCCTTTATGAGCTTGTGTAACGCTGTACATTTTCTTTTTTTTTACATATAGACCCATGGAATATGCTAGTTTACTTCTTCAAACATCAGTTGTAAATTGAAATTGTATCAGCAATCAAGTTGAAAAAGAGGGGTTTTTCTCACCCACAGACCACTGTGCGCCGTCCTTCGGATCTCCCTGTATCTTCGCGTAATTGTCTTATTTACTTCTGTTACAGTCATTAGATTCACGTGTCATTCGAGTTGTTAATCTTTTAACCGTAATGTACTCATCTTCACGAAATAATCTTCTTCCTAGGTGTTCGGCCGTAACCTCACACCGCGAAAACAAATAATAAAATAACAAAAATAAAATACGCTTCCTCATAAAATTCCCTTTCACTGCCAGTTCAACCACCTTGAGGTGGTTGAACGTCACGTCCCGTTGGCATACCTGGGTAGTCCCTACACCTGGTTAGTTATCCCTACATCTGTGTACTTATACCATTAACCCCCTGTGGCAACGACCTAAGGTCATTGTATCATAACTGACTTCGCTCTTCCATTCCATCCCTCCAAGTTACCCCCTCTCGCGGTTTATTGTGTTTTCACAAGAGTTCCAAAACGTCTGCTCCCCTCTACCTAGGTTATAAAATCCCTGAGCACTGCCAAATGCGTACAGTCCACCGTTCAACCATCGTTCAGTCTACAAACTTCATTCAGTCAACGCGGTTGACTCAACCAACGCGGTTGAGTCAACCAACGCGGTTCAGTCAACCAACATATTCACTCGCCTCACGTTCAAACGCATCACTTTCGATCTAACTGATAACTGTTTGTACCCGACCTACTCTGTTTCAAGTGACTCAAGTCTCCTCAGTGTAGTAACCCCTCGTGTGTTCAAGTGCATTCACTCTACGTAAACCTGTATTTTTCTACAATCGTTCATCTATTCATTAACCTGTACACATCGACATTTCATAACGCGCACATTCATCTGTAAATATATATCAGCCATCGAAGTTAAAATGACTGCCTTCTCATTTCATCCCTGATCTTCCCGTTGGTAGAGCAAACAGCCCTACATTTTGGTGCCGAAACCCGGGAATGAATCAGGCAAGGGTTGACAGTGAAATCGAAGTCAACTCTTGATGCAACTTATCCAACATCATCCGTCATCATCCAACTGCTCTCCCACATCGAAACAAAATGTCTATTCGTCATGGTGCTCGGACTACCAAACCATCAGCACGGAAGTCCGACCCCTCACCAAGGACTTACTGAAAAGTCCCCTGAGATCGTCGAAGTCATCACGGAACGTCTACACAAACACCTCACTGCCTGGAAAAAGCTCCTCAACGAACGCGCCGCCTCTCTGCCCCCACCGTCGCGTACTGTAAGTACAAACAGTTCTCAGTCAGATTTTAGATCGAATACTTATAGTGATTTGAAAACACTGGCAGTGCTCATCACAACCATCCCCGTTTTTGACTTTTCACAATTTTAAAGACCAACGCTTCGATGATCATATCGCTCTCAATGCTTGATAACTAAACTGGACGGAGCCCTCATTATCGAATAATCTTTCCTTTTATAAAACTCAAACTAATCAAACTCAAGACGTTAATCGAACTCTCTCATTAATCCCTGAAAATTCCGTACTTCCCACAGCGTGTTGTATTCTATCGAACTCTCTCATTAATCCCTGAAAATTCCGTACTTCCCACAGCGTGTTGTATTCTATCGAACTCCCATTAATCCCTGAAAGTTCCGTACTTCCCACAGCGTGTTGTACTTTATCGAACTCTCTCATTAATCCCTGAAAATTCCTTACTTCCCACAGCGTGTTGCAATCCATCGAACTCTCTCATTAACCCCTGAAAATTCCGTACTTCCCACAGCGTGTTGTACTTTATCGAACTCCCATTAATCCCTGAAAGTGCCGTACTTCCCACAGCGTGTTGTACTTTATCGAACTCTCTCATTAATCCCTGAAAATTCCGTACTTCCCACAGCGTGTTGTATTCTATCGAACTCCCATTAATCCCTGAAAGTGCCGTACTTCCCACAGCGTGTTGTACTTTATCGAACTCTCTCATTAATCCCTGAAAATTCCGTACTTCCCACAGCGTGTTGTATTCTATCGAACTCCCATTAATCCCTGAAAGTTCCGTACTTCCCACAGCGTGTTGTACTTTATCGAACTCTCTCATTAACCCCTGAAAATTCCGTACTTCCCACAGCGTGTTGTATTCTATCGAACTCCCATTAATCCCTGAAAGTTCCGTACTTCCCACAGCGTGTTGTACTTTATCGAACTCTCTCATTAATCCCTGAAAATTCCTTACTTCCCACAGCGTGTTGCAATCCATCGAACTCTCTCATTAACCCCTGAAAATTCCGTACTTCCCACAGCGTGTTGTACTTTATCGAACTCCCATTAATCCCTGAAAGTGCCGTACTTCCCACAGCGTGTTGTACTTTATCGAACTCTCTCATTAATCCCTGAAAATTCCGTACTTCCCACAGCGTGTTGTATTCTATCGAACTCCCATTAATCCCTGAAAGTTCCGTACTTCCCACAGCGTGTTGTACTTTATCGAACTCTCTCATTAGTCCCTGAAAATTCCGTACTTCCCACAGCGTATTGTATTCTATCGAACTCTCTCATTAATCCCTGACATTTCCGTACTTCCCACAGCGTGCTGTACTTTATCGAACTCTCATTAATCCCTGAAAATTCCGTACTTCCCACAGCGTGTTGTACTTTATCGAACTCTCTCCAATAATCGCAAAAACTGAAGGGATCCTAAATTCTAGGCCTCTCTCTCCTCATCCCCAGCCGTCCTACAAATTCTTACTCCCGGTCACTTCCTCATACAGCGTCCACTGAATCCCCCCGCCGTTGGGGAGGTCGTCCTCATCATGGACGACGACCTACCACATTTTCGATGGCCCTTAGGCCGCATTACCATACCCCTTGTTACTTCCGTTATCCTTCGCTGGCCCCCGAACCATGTTCGGCCGTAACCTCACACCGCGAAAACAAATAATAAAATAACAAAAATAAAATACGCTTCCTCATAAAATTCCCTTTCACTGCCAGTTCAACCACCTTGAGGTGGTTGAACGTCACGTCCCGTTGGCATACCTGGGTAGTCCCTACACCTGGTTAGTTATCCCTACATCTGTGTACTTATACCATTAACCCCCTGTGGCAACGACCTAAGGTCATTGTATCATAACTGACTTCGCTCTTCCATTCCATCCCTCCAAGTTACCCCCTCTCGCGGTTTATTGTGTTTTCACAAGAGTTCCAAAACGTCTGCTCCCCTCTACCTAGGTTATAAAATCCCTGAGCACTGCCAAATGCGTACAGTCCACCGTTCAACCATCGTTCAGTCTACAAACTTCATTCAGTCAACGCGGTTGACTCAACCAACGCGGTTGAGTCAACCAACGCGGTTCAGTCAACCAACATATTCACTCGCCTCACGTTCAAACGCATCACTTTCGATCTAACTGATAACTGTTTGTACCCGACCTACTCTGTTTCAAGTGACTCAAGTCTCCTCAGTGTAGTAACCCCTCGTGTGTTCAAGTGCATTCACTCTACGTAAACCTGTATTTTTCTACAATCGTTCATCTATTCATTAACCTGTACACATCGACATTTCATAACGCGCACATTCATCTGTAAATATATATCAGCCATCGAAGTTAAAATGACTGCCTTCTCATTTCATCCCTGATCTTCCCGTTGGTAGAGCAAACAGCCCTACACTAGGTAGTAGTTAACGATTTAAAAGATTTTCTTAAGTAAATAATTGGATACTGTCGAGTTCGAAAGAAGTGTTTCATCACCTACGTCATGTCACTCACCTCGCTTTTGTTTGTCATTTCATCATCTTGACGTAGGAGATAATCTTTCGGTTGATATACCTGTAATACTACCTGTAACGATGATGCATTTTAAAGACGCGAGTGGAAGAAGTTGGTAGGTATTCACAACTTTTGGGTACTTATGTAACAGTTTTTTAGGTTTTAGGCATCGCTCTTTCACACGGTGATAGTCCAGTGTCTCAAATTCATGAATGAAAGAAAGTAACAAGTATTGTAAGATTGTACGGAACAATAGGATTCATATTCTTGATTTTTCATAAACAATATTGTCAAGTTTTATTTAGGTTATGGGTTTTAAGGTGCGTTTTCATCATTGCTTAGCAGAATGATACGACTAGTTCCCATAGGGAGAACTGAGCTGTGCTTGATGTTAAAATGGCCACACTAATGGTACATTCTCTTGAACACAGCCTCTACAATCTATAGACTTCCTTGGATCAAAACTGGTAAGGGCTAGAAGTAGTGAGGCAAGCCGCGTACCTACCAACCACAGATTGAATGTATCAAAGTTTGTTTTGCTAGGCAAACTATGAAAATTGAATAAGTTAACAACAAAGCTTTTGGGTTCTGTCTAATCGAATCTGAGTTGTGGTGGAGAGTTTTTCGTCTCTGTCGGTACGTAAAGGACGAGTGGTGTTAAATGAAACTGATTTACATTAGCTAGTCGTCGTTTCTTAAAGGAAATTTTACATGTCAGGAAAATTCCTATCGTTAGTGAATCTTTATGTTTTAAACTAATACTAATATTCCCACTTCCTTCAAAGTAATAGGTACTCAGGTCATTTCTGGACTAAGATCCTTACCTTTCCGTAAAGTAACACTAAACGTTTCAAATTTTGAAAGTTTCCGAAAGGCCCTATTATTCCCCATTAAATTAATTGGAAGATAATAAATGTATGTTTATCATATATCGATCAATTAAATCAACATGTTGAACCAATAACCAACTTTTGTGTTCCTCAATCCTCACCCAAATGAACAAAGTGAACGTATCAGATGAAAATTTACCGGAGGATTATGTTATAGATTTGGCAAATTAAAGAAGATTTTCCGTGCTCTTACAGGATTTTTCATGCTGAATCCGAATTTTAAACTTGATTTTTTCTATCTGCCGTAGTTTTTTTTTCTTCAAAAAATGCATTTAAAAAAGTATAAAACCGTGTTTTTTGGGATTTCTGTGAGTACTTTGTCAACTTTACCGCTGTTTTCCGTGGAATGGAAAAAAATAACTAAAATCGAATTCGGATTCTGCACCTCATAAACCATAGAAAGAGTGATTGAAAGTGAAAAATTAACTAGGATTTTCTGAAGTACAATTTTTAACACTCAAACGTAGCTAGAAAAGAGGTATATGAGCTATATCCCAAAAACTGTACCTAATGGCGAAAAATGGGTTTTAGATTTGGATTCAGCACTCCGAAAAACTCCAACACCAACCCTTATCTTCTCTGCACGAAACAACACCTGTTTTTTTCATTGAGTTTTGGCCCCACATTTTCACCAGCCAACCCTCATTCCAATAGTAGGTCTGAATTGAAGATCGTCCTATTTTCACTCCTCATTCATGCCAGTCCACCAGAATGTTAAATATATAATTTTTTTATGTACCCCTAGTCCCTTGGCAGAAATCCTAGATCTATCTATAAGAGGGATAGTTTTCGTCAAGTGAGAGTTTGTCTCAAATTTTTTGTTTTGATGGAAATAAAAATCATTCATTCTGTTCTCAGATGGCGAATATCGAGCGTTTGGACATCAGTGGGATCAAACTGGGTGAGGGGCCCCACTGGGATGTTGAGACTCAGAGCTTGTTTTTCGTCGATATCAGAAGCTCTATGGTCCACAAGTACACGCCTGCAACTAAACAGTCAATCTCTATCAAAACAAGTAACTGTCACTTCCTCCTAATAATTTTAGCTTTATTTAGTTTACATTTGGTATTGAAAGATTGACGGGGGTACAGAAGGCAGATTCCCGATCACATCACATTACCGTACGTGTACAATAATTATCGTACCTACTCTTTACTGGGACTCTCAAGGATATTACTTACAGAACAGTAAGCTACACAGATGGGCGATCCATATGCGATGGACCAACCGGCAGCGTTTGTGCAGCGTTGTCTTCCATTTTGGATGTAGGGACGACCCTCGTCGTATCTCAATATGTATGGTTTAATAATTAAATTATGTTATGAGACGTAGGCACTAAGGGCAACACCGTTCTTACGAGTTGAATGTTCGCGTTGAACAGTCTTGAATGCTCGAGTTGAATGTTCGTCTTGAATGCTCGTGTTGAATGTTCGTCTTGAATGCTCGTGTTGAATGTTCGTCTTGAATGCTCGTCTTGAACCCACCCCCTTTCTGTAGATTCCTTTGAGTTAATTCCGTGTTTCTTCATATTGGATCTTTTTCATTTCAGGTGATGATCCAGTGACATTCATAATTCCCGTTAAGGGCATGAAAGATCATTTCGTGATAGGAGAAAAACTCAACGTCACGTTAATCCACTGGGATACAACGAACAACAAAATCGTCTCCAAAGAAGTCCTTGTCACAGTACCCGACCCTCCCACCAACAGACTCAACGACGCCAAATGCGATTCATCAGGACGTCTTTGGCTAGGTGAGCTGGTCTGTTCATCCAACGTTTACAAGTAGTATCAGATTCTGCTTGCAAGAAGTGTCGTTGAAAGCGTTTATATTTATATTTCCTACCTCATCAGGAACAATGACGAATGCAAATGGAAAGGACATAGTTGACGGTGCTGGGTGTTTCTACAGCTACACGAAAAAAGAAGGAGTGAAGTTGCAATTGAAGAACGTAACAATCTCGAACGGTATTGCAACTCATCTCAACAACGAAAAGTTTTGGTATATTGACTCCACCAAGTACGCAGTCGATGAATTCGCGTTTAATTGCAAATCCGGAGAAATAAGTGAGTTCCACCCTTGTGCGGATTTATAATATTAAGTTAACTCATCATGATACGTAAAACACGTTGTAGGTAGCGTCCGATTTCAAGGGAGCAAAATCTGGAAAATATTGATTATATTTTGCTGATTTAGGAATCTGTTCAGCAGTAGATGCTTGTTAGCGGCAACTGTTCCTTTTAACAAAGTTTGCTTGCATTCCATCAAATTGGTTGTGGCTAACCTCCTCTAAAATTCTGATCGAGCTCGGAACAATAATTATCCAACTGCTTTTCGCAGGTGAAAGGAAAGCGGTTTTTGATTTGAAGAAAAACAGTGTTTCTGGTCTCCCTGACGGGATGACTATCGATGTCGATGGCAACCTCTGGGTCGCGCTCTTTGGAGGCGCTAAGGTAAATATATCTCTTTTCTGTCGTTTATTTACGGTTCAATTTATGTTTAATTTTGAATAGGCCTTACATTCAATTGGCAACCGCTTCATTGCATTCTCAAAAGTTGTGCCGACAACACAGTTCTTCTAGAAATTCTCCCTTGACCCAAACTATCATTTTCCTTTGTTTTTTGGTGCGCCGAATCTGAAATCAGAATTTCAGCAGCATTCACAAGTTATTCACTACGTTACGTGAGAAAAATGCTTTCCTGACCCATATATTTCTTGGATTTTTTGGCAGTTGTAGTGGAATCTAGAAATAAATATTTCACATTCTAATTGTATTTTGAGTAAGTAAGGAAAACCCAAGTGGAAAATGAGGAAATCGTTTCATGGAGGCACTGGCTACACATAGTTGCGTTGGTGTGATCCGTGCGTTCGAACGTTTGTGTGATTCACCTTCTAGTTACTCCCTCTTCCGTGATTCACAGAATTAGTCGATTTTGCGTGTTGCCTTTGTGGTTTTCACTCGCTGGAAGATTGTCTTAAGTTACTTCGCGGGAATATGACATATTCCAGCGAAGTAACTTAAGACATTGTCTCGTGCGTGCAAAAATTCTGTCGACAGCTTTAGTTTTGTATCTGAAGAGCTCCATTGAAGGCTCAACAAAAGTCGCTGGTAAGCAAAACTTATCACCACTATTTTGGCTGTAAAGTGGGGGGTTAGGATAAACTTTGGGATCCTAAAGTCTGCTACAACTCATGCTCGAGATCCCTCACAGATTGATTGAGAGGTTCTCACAAATCAATGCCATTTGCTGTCCTGCTGGTATGGCGAGAACCTCAGAACCACCATGATTATTGCTATTTTTGTATGACTAACATTGAAGGGGTTTCGGGTAAATGGAAAAAAAAGGCTTGGGAATGCTTCGGAGAAGCACATAACTGTGAAGAACTCATAGCTGATCTCTTGAGAGCATACAAGGACTTGGGGTGCAATATGTCTCTCAAAATGCATTTTCTACATTCCCATCTCAATTTTTTCCCTGAAAACCTTGGGGCCGTTTCTGATGAGCATGGAACAAAGTTTCATCAAGACATCAGCACAATGGAGCGAATATACAGCGGGAAATACCCCTCAATCCTCAAGAAATGGTGGGTGCTCGAGCAATTTGGGTTTCAGATTTGGTTTCAGCACATACGAAAACTTCAGAACCACCCAAAATCTCTCAAGGGAGTGAAAAAAGTCTTTTTTTTTTTGCAGAATTGTGCAATTACTTAACTTGAGAGGACTCCTGTATTTAGACGGTAATATGAATTGAATTAGTTAAACGGGAACTGTAAACGTGTGTGTATTGAATGTAAATTGTATTGATGTTCAATAACTTTTAGCTCATCCGATGCCCTTTCGTGCGTCGATCATGTAGTGTAGGTTTGAAGATTTGCCTTCTACGAATACGAATGTACATCATGCACCAGATAGTCGAGGAACCTACGTACTTGATGGCTTCTTGATCCCACATATCGTCTGTTAAGATCCCACAAGGTCTAACTCACTTAATCCAACTTAATCCTGGTATTTTCATCTAAAAAACTTCAATGTTGAAGAGATGGCTTTTTAATTGCAGAAAACTCAAGAAAGCAACAGAAACGTTGATGGTAGGTTGGCAAAAACGTTTTTTGGCTCTCCTGAAAAGTTGAGAAAAGCGAGTTAGACCTTGTGGGATCTTAACGGACGATAGAACTCCTTTAACTAATTTATAACTCCTGTAATCTAATTTCTTAAATTTTGATCATTCTGCCCTCCCCACTTTATATTATAATAATAGAACAAGGATTAAGTATCACAAAAATTATTTTTCGAGAAAAATCAGCTTTCTCATTTTTTTCCCTTGGCGTTTTACTTGACGGTTAGTACCTCCAATAACCAACAAAATGCCCTATCGAGCTCAAATTCGGGGAAAATGGAAATTCCCTGTTTTTTCCCCTCACCCTCCATATAAAAGCTGATTTTTCTCGAAAAAAAACTTTTTGTGACAATCCTTATACTTTTCTCTTACCCTTCCATTATATACTGTAAGTACTACATAATACGTTCTTCTTCCAGGTGATCCAAGTGAAGCCGTCGACTGGGAAACTCTTACAAACCGTCGATATCCCAACATCCCATCAGATAACGTCACTTTGCTTTGGGGGTCCTAACCTGGACGAGCTCTACGTCACATCTGCCAATGACGAAGTAACGCCAGAAGACGAGGCCAAGTATTCGGAATGCGGTAGCGTTTTTAAAGTGACGGGATTAGGCGTGAGAGGCTTTCCAGCCACAAGCTTTGATCTCTTCCTTTGACCCCAAATTATTTTTTAACGCAGTCAGATGAATTCAGTTACTATTCGTGCCTACCGATAATTGATTACATGCTTAGTATTGTCAAAGTACCTAATTATTGTATAGTTTTTTTTCTTTTTATCAACGATTACTTCATTTGCTTACAATGTGCAATATAGTTGTGAACATTTCTGGTTCCATACTAGTACCCCAGGACATGGGATGAGGTTTCATACTGTAATTACCTATATGAATATAATGAATTCATGAACCTAAAAACTACCTCAACACAAAGAACTCTGTTCCTCCTCTCACCTACCAGAATGTTAATGCTATGAAAAATAAAATTTATTTAATCTAGTCGTGCAAATGGAAATCACTTTATTACCCTAACTTTGATTGGAATTCGAGTAAAATAATCAGTCAGTACGTATATGAACAATGGGTGCTTGCTTAATAATAATTATTATTGCGTCAAAGTGTAAAGCAGCGGTTGGTAACTCAGTAGAGGAAGCGACAAGGAAACTGCAGCATTCAGTTGACGATGTAAGCGCCTGGACCAAAAAATGGTGCCTCAAGCTTAATGAACGGAAATCTACCTATACCAACTCTACGAACAAGAAAATAAGAACGATACCAGTCATCATGAATTAACAAAATATTCCCTACTCGAATACTGTAAAGTATTTAGGGATGACTCTTGATGCTAAATTAAGATGGAAGGATCATCCCTAAATTTGGCATCAAGAGTCATCCCTACGCTAGAGCCAGTACAATTCTTTGAATTTGATATTGTCTAATATCCAGCTCTAGGGCTCCACCTGAAAAAAAAAAAAAAAAAAAAAACCAGTAAGATTATTCAAACTTTCCAGCACAAGGTAAGTACTCAGGAGTATTGTCAGCGCCCCTTGGTACATCCGGAAGTTCTTCGACTCACAGACAACAGCAACGTCACCCGGCGGGTTGATATTACAAAACCTGTTGATCTTGTCATATGACAAGTGTAGTGATTGAGTGTTCTCCTTAGTTACAGCCACTGGGCGACAAACCCAACTACTTAACAGTTTATAATAATGTAGGAAATTAACTTGATGGGCTGCAGCTCAGTTGTTATGTTATTGATATGCCAAACATAAATCGATTATTTAAATAAAGTGTAAAGAAATTGTCATGGAGATGCAGAAACTGTAGGTAGTTCGTAGTTACCCAAACTCTCATCCCATTAGGGGCGTTTACTGAGAGGGGGAGGGGTGCTGAATTTTATATACCTATAATACTCGTACTATAGTAGGATTCTAATAGAACTTTCAATTTGTACAATTACAGCTTTGTTTTATTGTTAATATTTAAGCAATATTCTGATGCTTTTGGGATAAATCTGGCTTTAAGAAACCGCCTTAGCTTAAGAATCTGCCTCCCCCCACACCCCTCTCATGAAAATCCGGAATACGCCCTTGAATACAACAAAATACAACAATAATAATTATTATAACTACGATTTTCATAATAATTAATCACAGGGAATTCTTAATTTTCAGAGATTAAAAAATTATTGAGCTTAATCTAAATGAAGTTTGAAGATGGGATAGAATAGACTACGAATATTGAAGAAATTGGTTTGAAAAGATACCCAAACAGTGAGGACTTTTGACGGAAATAGAGCGACGGAAACGAGAAGAAGCCTATGATCCTTTGACGAAAAATGTTTATAATCACTATGTTCATTAAAGGAGAATTTACGTCAATTTTTTTCCGAGCGTGGGTAGGAGAATATCGAATATGATGGTCAGCTGCCTGAAAAGTCTTCCCAAAAATTTGAGAAATTTAGAGAAGCTGGCCACGTTTGAAAAAGACTGCGGGAGCCAGAAGGCCTTATGACGTCACCCGGCGATGTCAGCTCCACAACTGGAGGTTTCGTCCTGTTTGTGACGTCAAACGGTGAAATGATTTCGATTAGAATACCGATTGAAGTGGTTAGGTCAAATTTACCGGGAATCAAGAAGTGGGAGTGACTGGATTTTGAATTATGGCGGGAGCTGTACGGACACAGAGAAGTTTTACTTCCAGGGGGCCCAACTGTCGCAAGAAGTGTTCCATGCTCGACGAGCATTGCTCGTACATATTTTGCACACTTCTAAGTTCTTGTTTTTAGGCGGCATAGCCAAATCCTAAGGAAATTAGCGTGCTGTTTGGTAGAAAGAATTTTTTGGTACTGGTTTCGACAAGTTTACTTATGTCATGCGAATGACAACACTGGTTTGAAACCAGTGGTTGCCAAACGAAAAAAGTAAAGATTCTGTGGTTTGCATTATATTATGCGTATGTTCATGGTTTGAGTAAGTATTTTCATTATTTTTCGCCATATTTTTAAATTACACACCAGAAAGTACACCGGTAGCACTTCAGAAGAGGTCGCGTATATAATTGGTACAGTTTCTTCCAAACTTATCAGCACAGGAAATGGGATTCTCAATCAATTTTCGTATTCTCCGTTTTCCTGACCTACCAATCTAGTATGGGGACAAAAGTACATGTACATGTCAATGTACTACCTACTAATTTAGTTTAGTACATGTCAATGTACTACTAATTTAATAATGTACTACTAATACATGTCAATGTACTACTAAATTAGTTTAGTGTCTACTTGTTGTACCTATCGAGTTTCCACCATTGAACGGAAGACCTAAAACCTACACTGCCGTCCAAAGTTATTAGATACACACATACATAATATGCACATATATAATATATACAATTGATAGATGCATAACTACTGCTATTTCTCGAACTGTAAACAGACAATTCAGTGAGGGTTTGTATCAACTGCACCAGATATTGCTGCCCCTTGTATCAACTGCGTACTGTCGGATATTGTTGATATCTCTGGAAGTGAGCTGAATATCAATTCGAGAGTTCGGCTGGACTGCAGATGATAATATATTATATTATGATTTTCGCTACCTGTTCAAGTAAACAAGTGCAGTCGATATGTTTACGGTGCAGTTGATCGCTACCCGAGTGGGAAGTATGAGTGTAAAAACGGGACAATTCCCAAAAACCAAATTTTACAGAAGACGCAAAAACCTTCCTACACACAGGAGGAATGAATTTAAAAAATTGGTAAATTCCCCACGTGATGTAGACTCCCGAGGGATATTTTACATCCAGTCGTCACCATGGTCGGCCATCAGGTATGGCCGTGGCAGTCACTTTTGAGCAATGGACGTGTCCTTTTCTTCCACTCAACCATGGAAATTGCAAAGTTGTCAGCTCTATTTCATTAATTATGATCAGATTGAAAAGAAACAGGTGTTTGACCGACCCTCGACATCCCTCAACATCATTCTTACTGACGGTCAAAAAAAATCACACACACTTAAAGAAAATAAGAACATAGTGAACCAGATTGTACTGTGGAATAATTTTTATTAACTAAAGAATATTGAACAGAATTTAGAAAAAAAATTTCACGTGTGTGAGTGATCCCCTGGCAGAAAAAAGGTTCCTTCGGATGCTTTTAGGACCTGTCCATGGTAGGCCACTCGAACAGAAGCTATGTTTTACTGAGCCGGGGATTTTTCGACCCTCGCCCTCGATTTGCCCCAAGACAACTTCTATGAGGCCTCGTACAGTTTGTCTTGGGGCAAATCGAGTTTCGAAACATTCGGTTTTCTCAATGGTGTGGGTGACTTATGAAGTTCTCACCATTCCAGGAAAATCATTGGAGGCTTCCAAGTAGTGGTAGGACGATATCAAGAATTTACTCTGGTCTTTCGCATTTTTGTTCCTATTTCGATGGAAGAGGTGATTTTTCGGTAAAACTGAGGGTACCAGTTTTGAACATTCTTCACCATATTAGAGTCAACAATCATAACGCGAATTTTATTGGAAATCTGCGAAAAACTGACGATTTTATCAATATATTCATCCGATAACAGTAGGCAGTGAATAATATAATAATAAAATGAAACCATGGGGGCAGGTTTCGTTCTGGTTGGCACAACAAAAACGACAGCGCTTTCGGTAGAGTGAAAAAATAAAACACGTCCTGGACGCTAAAAGTTACGGGACGTGTCTGTTATTATGTCATCTGCAGTCCAGCCGAACTCTCGAATTTATAATCAACTCACTTCCAGAAATATCAACAATATTCGACAGTATAGACGACGTAGGAGGCTAATTCCACCTCTCCCAACATCTTTGGAAGAGACCCACGACATTAGTTGAACATACAGATCAAGTGGACGGGGTTGCAGAATAAAAACATCCCACCAAACAACAGATCATAGACATATAGAGCAGATGGACATATAGATCAAGTGGAGGGGGCTCAACTGGTACAGTGGATCTAGAGTAGTGGTCATTTCTGTTTATTCCACTCATATACATTGTATTCATATACACTCCGTTTCATTGTTGCTTTACGTGTTAGTATTGATGTAGGTACCTAGCTTGATGTACTATAGGTAGCAGTGCAGTTGATACAACCTCTCCTGCTCATGTATAGACTCAGTGCTTATGTTGATGATGAAAAGTTGGATGTTGATGATTAAGTTGGATTCCTTGTAGAGGAAGCATAACACAGCCCACTATACCTAAGTTCAATATCCCACAAGTTCAAATAAGTTCCAATTGTCACTCATCAGTAAGGTTCGTGAAAAGGTATTTGTACCAAGAGCCACTTCCCAACAAATGGTACATTGGGAACTGAACAATCTGTTAGAGTTATTGAGATTTTACGGTTTTTAAAAATTGAAAATGTTGCAGATTCTAATCACTTCTTCACGAGTGCATTCCCGAAATGGGGAAAGATCGATCCCCAAACTACTCCTCATCCTCGAGGAGAAGTCCCGAGAGGAGTGAATATAGGAGTATGACAAGGTTAGTCCGAATTCGTTGTAGAATTTGATATGTTCGAGTATTTCGTGTTGTTCGATTTCGAACTTGAAAATGATAACTGTATTCATATTCGCCAATAAAACCTTGTGTGATGTTCCTCGTTAGATCCCCATCACCAATGACAAAGCCTAGCAGAAGCTCCCGGAAGAAGTACTCACGATCTTCAAGTTCCAGCTCCAGTTCTTCCGGAAAAGATCGTCGCAAAGAGAAGAAACGTGGCAGCTCACCTATCGTGTTGCAGTCTTCTCCCGAGAGGTATATATGATCGAGGAAAATACCGTCATTCGAGAAGGCACTGTTCAATCCCTGTGTACGAATATGGACAATGGGATGACTGGTAACTTTCTAGTACTAAAAGAATACATTGTTCTGCGAGAGCCTTTCATATGGATCCTTTTCGCAGTTCATTTACTTCAACCTATCCTTGTAGAAAGAAATGAGCTGTGAGAGAGACCTGGCAGAAATGTATTTCTACAATATCCGCATACAATGTATTGGATAAGCAGCGTTTCGTGACAGTCCAAAGAAAGTTTTTCATAATTTTGTCATACCAACTGCTAGGAGTTGATTCCTTTATAACTTTTTTGGAATGATTAGTATCTGGGAACAAGGCTAAACTCCTACTACGTACATGATGTACTCGTACATTGAGATATTCTTACCAGCCCTGTTCTAGTAATGGTTGTTTGACATTGATCTCCCCTGATCTTGGATCCGGGTTTTTTAAACCAATGTATTCCTGAAATGATTGATGTCTATTTCAGAGGTAACAGCGTGGTGAGGTCCAAATGGTTGGATTCTAGCCCTAATTTCCGGCCGATGACTCCCCCTCCTCCTGCTACAAAAGCGGAATCTCCTCCTGCTCCGTCTTCTACCCCAGCCATGGATATTCAGCCGATTCCATCGTTCCAGAGAGAGGTACGATAAATTACTCTGCCGGTAATTTATGGAAATGTTTGAATGCCTGTTAATTATTCTCATATCAACAGGACAACTACAGATCATCCAAGGCTCCACAAGATGCTTTTCGCGGTGGCTTCCTGGATACGTTTAATCAACCCTACGGAAATAACTACTTTCCAGGTGGTAGCTCAACATTTACTCCACCAGAAGGAAATACTCTACACGTAAGAACTAATGGAGTTTTACCACCAATCAGGAGCGTAGCGTCAGGGGCAGCGCAGGAAGGTTAGACTCTAACTGGAATTTAGCTTCGGCTCCTCACTAGGTTTGGCCGTTGTTTCCGTTGTTTAGAGTCCAGTCTTCCTGTGCTACCTCTGACGCTAAACTCCTGCCACCAATGGCTATTTTTGTTTATTTTCTTCGATAATGGAACCCCCCCTTCAAACTTTTAGGGTCCACATTTCAAGATAAGTACTTAGATTCAGAAAATCGAATAAAAGCAAACCCACGATGATCCTTGAAGTCAATGGGAAGGGATTCAAACCGAATTTTGAAAAATTCATATCTCGGAAAATTCAAATGAAATGGTGTATTTTTTTTTTTTTTTTTTTTTTTTTTTTTTTTTTTTTTTTTTTTTTTTTTTAATCGAGTATAATTTTTATACTTTTTTAAGGCCATCCGGGCTTTGTACGACCAGCCGTTCGTTCACAATGAGGGCTCAAAGTTGGAGCACATCATAATTAGTCAACATGTGGGTAAATCATGCGGCAACCTGTCGGGTCAATGTTCACACTAGCCCAGATGATTCGAATAGCATAATAAATAACAATAATTAGTAATTAATAATAACTAGTAATTGTTAATAATAACCAACAATAATAATAATTATTATGATTAATAAGTATTATTAATCATTTACACTGCTTGATAATAATGATCGATAATTAATGCTAATTCATAATAGTTAATCCATCATTAAATGATAGATTAATTATTATGAATTTTCATTTATTATCACTAAAGTATTGATTAATGCAGAATAATTGATCTGCACAAAGAAAGTATAATAAACTGTTGTATCAAGAATTTGCAGAGCTTTTTCATCAGGTTTGGTGTTGAAAAAGTGTAGGTTTTAATTGTTCAGGATGGTTGAACGAATCGGTTGAAATAATTCAAGTATTGAGTGCATGAAATTCTTATGGTGTGATTTCATGTCGGTTGGTTATGAATTTAAACTAATTGTATTTGTGGGAAATGAGTTTTTTGCGATAGTATCGTAAAACGTGTAATACCACCTTGGTATGAACTATCGAACCTGAGATGGATTCACATGTTCTCGTTATGTACCCTGGCCAATTCTTCTCTGTTGAACTCGGAAAAAAGTAAGTGACTAAGGTTCATCAGCTATTTTGAGCCGTAATGGTATCGAAGTATATATTCATCCATTTCAATATTATCTTTTCTTATATTGCAGGGCTTCAATGCGAACAAACCGCCTCCTCCTACAGGAATGGGTCTTGGCCCTATGATTGCTGGTTCTTCAACTAATTTATCTAGTAGAGGTCCAGCACTGATTCATATGGGCGGCGGTCCATTGGCTGATCTTATGAGCCAAATGGCTGTTCCAAATGCGCCAAGGGTAAATACTTCAAACCCAAACAATGGTGCACCTTGGGATCCACAAGGAAGTTTCCCGTTCGGGAATTTTGGAATACCACCGCCAAACCCAGGGATACAGCCTCCTGTTGGGGTCTTCAATAGTAAGTTTTCAATGCTTAATCGCCTGTACAATGAAGAATACCCACATTACCGTTGTATTTATCGTTTGAAAGTAGTTTGGGAAGACGGGGTACCTTTTTTGATTTTGCTCTATATCTAGGGAGTTAACGTTTAATGAAGATTGAAAGTTTTTTTTGGATTGTAGGGGTACTTGAGTGTATGATCCGTAAATCGATAGATTCAAAGTACATAATTAATAATAATAAAGTCCTATCGTTATAGGACTTCATTTCATCCAAAAAGCAGTTTGGATCTCCTCGGTAAGATTTCACTGAAACGCTTAGGCAATTTTAGGGCCCAAGTAAAGCCCAAGTACTCGCTTTTTCATTTGGCTAATTGGATTTTCCCAGTCAGAAACGTCGCCTAGCTCCTAACCCTGAAGGTATTCCCTATCAACACTGAAATTTTATTATTATTAGTTTTCTGGCACATTGAAAACTAATGACACTTTTCTCAGAGAAACGGATTTTTAATACCACTGGATTGTTTCAGCCCCTCAAGGTGTACCTCCATCTCTACCTGTGCCACCTCTCCCATCATCTTCACAAGTCGAAGGTTCCAGTTCCAAAGGTTAGTTACTATTTCGAACCAAACCTCCACCCTTGCCATTTTGGTTTATTATCTTCGATAATGAACCATTGGAATCGCCCAAAGAAAAAATTTTTTTAACCCCCCCTCAAAATTTGTTGGTTTACGTTTCAAGATACGTAGATTCAGAAAATCGAATAAAAAAAAATCCGTCCGTACGCCGTCCGCCGTACGCCGTCCGCCGTCCGCGCCACTTTGCCCAGTTAACGTTGAGCTAAAATTACGAAATTTGGTTTCTGGGTTTGGACCAGCCCCACAATGATCCTCGAAACTTTTCATAACCCTAGGTCAAGGGGAAGGGGTTCAAAACGAATTTTGAAATTTTGAAAATCTCATATCTCGAAAAATTCATATAGAACGGTATGTTTTTTATTTCATATTCAGATAGAGTTTGTTCCGTAGAATTTTTTAAGACCATCCGCAGCTTTGTACGACCAGCCGTTCGTTCACAATGACGGCTCAAAGATTGTGCCTCACAACAAGATCTTGACTCAAACTGTTGAAATACAGGTCCATTTTCATACTAACAAGCTCTTTGGAACATCATATGGCTTAAGTGATGTCGAGTTTGTTGTTCTGAGGTGCGTTTCGTGCTACGGAAATGAAGGTAATTTCGAATGTTTGTTGGTAGGTACTTCTTTTATAGGAAAATTATTACCGACGTAGTATTAAAACCCCCAAAATTATATCGTGTTAATTAATCATAATTATTAATAATAAATACGAATTAATAATACCTAACAATAAATTATAATAATTTTCGCTAGGTACTTGATGAAATTGTTAATAATTAGTGATAATTTATAATAATAATTACTCTAACATTTAGACCTAGTGATCTAGACAGAAGGGTGATCTGTACAAAGAAGATAATGAACCGTTGTGTCAAGAATTTGCAGAGTTTTTACGAATAGATTAATGATTGCTTGTTCTTGGAATTTCCCAGCTGTCGAACAGGAGTTGGCCCATCAGAAGAGGACACTAGCGGTCCAGCGGGAAGAATATTTTAAAAAGAAAATCGCATTCATACGCGATTTGAAATCCCTCAAGGAAAAGAAACGTGAACTCCAAGAAGATAATTCCAAAGGAAGTGATAGGCTTTTAAAAGAAAATGAGAAGCTTCAGGTTTGTTCTAATTCAGATGTTTACGTGTTTTTGTACGGTGATGTTCTATGTGATACCATGTTCAAATTGATCGAACGTTTGACTTGCATTTTCACATTGCAGGATGAGATTGAACATAAGTTGAAATCCTTGGACAGCGTCATTGAAATGCTGACTCACATCATAGGTGATAAAGATGAAATCGAACAGTTGCTGAAAGAGACTTCACACCCCAAAAAGGTAGGTACACAAGTTCATAGCCCCCAACTAGATTACACTCCACGATATGCGTAATCTATTGTCCAATAAAAACTATCCCTCGCGGACTGATGTATTAAATTTTACTGATTTGTAGAGAAAACGAAGTAGATCTAAATCATCCAGCCGCAGCAAGGTTGACAAGAAGAAATCTTCTTCACCAAGCAAGACATCTTCTTCGCCAAAAGTTAACATTGTTCACTATGATCCTGAGATCCATTGGTGCTCAGTTTGCAATGTTTTCCCTCGTTCTGCTACTGTTTATTTGGAACATCTTCACTCAGATGGACACAGAAGAGCGGTGAAAGAAGTGAGTGTTCGGGTATTTTCCATTGATTCGATTTGTACATCAGGATTTGAATTATTCAGTTCCACATGACTAATCATCCTGTACGCTGTACTCTCGATCATTACTAGGACAATACGATATATTGAAGCAATGATTTTTATGTGCAGAAAAAAGATAAGGAAAATCTTGTAGAAGAATTTGAGCCTTGGCGGACTCACGAAAAGCGGGAGCCAAGCCCGCCAACTTTTAAAAATGCTCCAAGCAGAAGAGTTCCAATTCGAGGTAAAGTTGCATTTATTGATATTACTGCTCCATTTCGACGTAGTTCGATTATTGATCCGAATTATGCACAATATCATTGACATCTTGAATATGCAATTGGTTATTCTACTTGAATGGGCTGATCAATTTAAGCCTGTTTCACATGGACGAGATACTCATCTAAATCAAATCTGGTCAATATGTTGTAACCCAGCTGACGAGTGAAAGGAGGACGTAGACTCCCTACTACGTAAATCAGGCTCTTTAATCAAACAAGGAAGTTACTAGAGTTATTCATATTCATTTTAATTGGCTACAAATTGTTTGAGTTGTTAGATAAGTAAGTAAGCCAATTACACATTCAAGACAACTTAAAAGGTTTGAAACAATGAAAAAAAAAAAAAACTAGAAACAATGTAAGTTTGCGAGATTTCTGAATCACGAAGTATGGTGTCTTAGTTCCCTCTTTCCCTTTATTTTTATTTATTTTTTGTCCAAGTAGCTTTTGCGGTGGTTTCTTTGGACTTGACCCTTTACAAGAGCCAAGTTGGATTGTATTTTACCAAATGAAACCTCGTGCGATAGCCTTTCGTAATATATCCTTATTTCGCTCTATAGCTACTGGTGTAAGCCCAAGGTTTTCCTCATCTTCAGTGTTCGAATTGGCAAATCATCGATGGAACAAGATTTTCATTTATATTTATCGATCACTTGAATCATCGGACTATGGATCCGTCAAGATTTCCTTCTCGTCAACGAAATGACAGCTCTGCTACTCGTTCAGTTGGATTGTGTGACTTCTCTGTGCTGCTGTAATACTACTTCTTCTGATGGCTTGAGACTTCCAACGACTTGAACCAACGAGCTACGTTGGAGATGAAGCATCGACTTAGTTTGAGTGAAGCACGATTGTCTATTTAAAACGTCACCCATTCCCTTGACAGCAGCGTGGAGATATTGTGTTGACTGTATCAAGATCTAATATCATGTGGTCTTCGTTGATATGTAAGTAGTTATCTACCTACTTTTCTTTTTTCTGATTTATCAAGCCAAAGTATCTTAATTTTTGAAAAATCTTAATATCTGTCGTACTTTTTCACATCTTAGTTGGTGCAAAGCCATTGTCATGTTTATAGCTGTTCTGAATAGTGAAAAGAGACATTGCAATCACTCAATAATCTTTGCCAATGGGCCCAAAAACTTGGAGTATGGAAAACTATCGATAGTTCCAATAGTATTGTGGAAAACAATAGGTACTATCGATATTTTGTAGGGGTACTTCAGAAGATTGCATAGAGACTTGCCCAAGCCTCTGGCTCTTCTGAGGGTACTTCCTTGCCAGGGGTTCGGGAGCATCTGGTAGCAAAGTGACGGGTGATGAAGTTCATTTCCATCTGAACGGTGGTGAACCAGGAGAATTGCCGTTATTGGGCAGCTGAAAATCTGAGAGAAATACACAAAAGACCTTTGCATAGCCCAAAAGTTACAATTTGGTACGCAATAAACAAAAATTTCGTTCTTACTTATTTCTTGTGGAGTCACCTGAACGCACGTGTTATACACTCATTAGCCTTGTAATCTCCACAATTGGACAATTCCAGTCAATTTGTTTTTCCTAAGTACCTACCTTGCCTAATGTTAACGAAAACTGGGTCCATTCGCCGGGAAAATGTTTACAAAATTTTAGGAAAAATGGTAGTTTGAAAACCGGTTAACAGGTGGGCGTGTGACGTCAGGGGATGAGAGTCTGAAGACCATTATGGTTGCTGGAGTAGTAGTCTCTGTAGATAATAAAAACAATCGATAGTTTCCCATCTCTAGTAGATACGGTTCGACCCTATTTAAGCTGATAAATGAACGCTCATAAGCAGGGGCTACAAAAGCAATGAAGTCTCTGGTATCTGCTTCATCGTGGCTCACCTCTTAATTTCCGTTCAGGACAGCTCCAATGATTTCGTGCTTTCATTTGTTTTTCAATTCCTTTGCAGGTACAATGGCAAGATTCTGAAGCTGCCTCCATTTTATGCATTCAAATATAGTTGATGGTTTGAAAAATTTTTAGAAATAAATCAATTTTATAAATTCAATGTCTTGTAATTTTTTACTTGCTTGTGCAAAGTCGATTCGTACTTAGGATTCTAATGTGATGAAGGTCCGGATGGATCAGGTTATCGTATCTGTGGCCCTTCGCTACTTGCAAAAACAGGGCAAAAAGTGGGACATTTCTGACATCTACTTGTTTTTTCCCCTAAAGAAAACTTGTGGGTTTGAAAAAACGTATCATAATAATTATCACATTAATTATTAATGTGCTTCTACGTTCTAGTGGAATGTGAGGGTTCTTCCCTCTCCAACCCTTGCCCTAAAATAGCAGTCCTTTGCCCTAACAGTAGATTGCAGTGCCTAACTATGAGATGTTTCGCTTCAGACCAACCTCTACCTATGTCTGATTTAGGCCTACTTCCGCTACTTGCCACGTTTAAAATCATAGTACATCTATTATACATTATGATTGTTCTGTGGCCCTACAAGAATAAGCTTCAATAATAAATTGGCGTCGCCTGTCGTACTCAAAATAAATTTGAGTCCCGTCCACATCACATGCGCATTACACACTCGGCATAGTGTGGACGCACCTCGAGAAACTTTCAAAGCCGCCTTCCCTGCAGAGTAGGGCGAACGGCTATCAGTAATTAATTTCTTCCTTGAAATGAATCCGTGTTTCGTATTGAATTGGGTAGAGCTGAGTACGTGGGAGATCTGATACATCCCACCGCCTTTCATCGTCCTTGTGAAGTGAAATCTGTGAAATGTTCATCTCTATGATCTTACTTGTACGAACTCGGGATCTTACCATGTGTACACATGTAAATTGTACTATTCCGTCAGGACTAGTAACAACTGTTGTCAAGAACACTTGTTATTTGATTGACTTTGTTTTGCCTTTGAACACTTTATATTACCATGATGTTCTACATGGTGTCTGCAACTTACATTGAAATCAAAGTTCTTTATATTTCCATTCATCTATGTTAAAAAATAATGTTTTGTAGTATTAAACAAAAAAATTCTGGTATGCCTTGCAACTTTTTCACTCTTGTGAAAATTGCATTCCCTCTCCTTTTGTGAAGGTTAAATTATTACACATGTAGCTATATAGCTACGTGCCTTGGATTCTTGTTTACATCCAGGGTACCGTTGATGTTACCGTAAAGACAGCCCTTCAGAGCTGGTAAATTCTAGGAGCGCTAGCGTACCTTGTAATGGTTTGCTAAGTTTTCCTGGATCTCGAAGTTTTGGTTCGACTACTCTGGGCATACCTAGGTCTGTGAAAGCAGACCAGGATATCCCTCTGGGTCGGGCGTAATTCCCTAACCTCCCTGGGTTACAGGGGAAACTCAGCAAACCATTACATTACAACCTACTCGTAGTATCCGTAGATGTCAGCTTGACCAACATTCAGGCGAGTGCGATTAAAAAATCCGCAGTCATGCAGCGTGGCTATAAGAGCGAATGGTCGAAAAAACAACTGGTTTCATATGTAAAATGTATCCATTTTACTGGTTTTATAATGAATGTTGTCTCGATTTTTTGCCGTGTAACACCTCAGTTTATATTTTTCAACGCTGAACACGATGGTGAAATCAGAATTGCGATTTCTCATTCCGTTATCGGATTAGAGCAGAAGAACGTCCATAGTAACAACCACGTTTCTTCATCTTCAAAGTACTCCAGTTTGAGAACGAAATACGATATCGCAATTCTGATTTCACCATCGTGTAACAATTTTCAATTCAAGAAGAAAACAAGTGATAGATTTTTGGTAAACCCAAATTTGTCTCTACATCGAATGTACGAGTAAGTCATTCATGGAATACATCCTCAGTCATTCTATCCAGCAGTATTTTCATTTATAATTATGTTGACTTGATCCAGCAGTATTTTCATTTATAATTATGTTGACTTGATTGCGCTCTATTGTCTCCACGTAATAAATATAATTGTCGCCGATTTATAAAAGTTGTGATTGTATGTGTTAATATGTTAACTGAAATTTGGAATTGAAATGTTTATTGAAATTCTCTTTTAATAGTGTTTTGCATTTTTATTTTTATTCAATTTTAATTGTTTTCGATTCGTTTCAGGTGTACCTTTTCTCGTCCCCTCGACTGCTTATTACTGTTCGGTGTGCAAGATGTGGCTAGGAGACTTGGAAATAGCGAACCGCCATCTGCGCGGAGAAAAGCATGCTACTAACTACAGTGTATGTTTGACAATTCTCCTACCTTTATCGATTATCAATAAACCTCTAATTTCTTACTCAAGATAGATCTCACGTGTCAGGTGTTCCTCAGCGCCAGAATTGAGAGTAGAAGCAATAATTACTCTGAAATGACTTTTACAGTCCCTCTCCCAGGTGTCTTCTCCTCTATTCATAGAGGATACAGATTATATTGATAAAATTCATAGTTTAATATCTATTTACCTGTACTCCTATCCATCTTAGTTCCTGCCCAGTGTGATGATGACCAAAGGTCGACATTTTGCACTAAATCTCAAAAAAAATAACTTCAGTAGTACGAGTGGACTCCAGGCATTTCAATTGTTCAATTTCTCTACTTATTTTCGTATTATACAGGGTGGGGCAAAACAAACAGTGCAGTTTAAAAAGGGCTATAAAAAAAAACGGCGCAACATAGAAAAATGCGGTTTGTTTTATTTGATTCAGTATTTCACCCCATTTGTTTATTCAAGTTTTAAAGATTACATCAGCAAGATGATGGCCTTCAGCAGCAATGCACTGATGGAGGCGATTTCTGAAACTTTCGACAGCCTTCTGGCACATATCGACTGGAATTGTGGCGATTTCCTCTCTAATTCGTGTCTTCAGCTCTTCCAAAGTGTGAGGACGATGTTTAAAAACCTTTTCCTTGAGGTAGCCCCACAGGAAAAAATCGCAGATGCTCAAATCTGGTGATCTCGCGGGCCACCCCAGGTCACCCCTCAGAGAGACGAGGCGCGCAGGGAACATCTGCCGCAGTTTCGTCATCGAAATGATCGCTGTGTGGGCCGTAGCCCCATCTTGTTGGAACCAGATATCCCCCAGATCTTGTTCTCCAGCCAACTGCTCCAATTCTGGCTCAAAAAACGTTTCCAGCATGGAAACATAACGCTGAGCATTGACAGTTGTGGTTCGCCCATCCTCCTCAAAAAAGTAAGGCCCAATCACCCCGAATTTCGAAATGGCACACCACACAGTAACTTTCGGGGAGTGGAGAGGTCTCTCGTGAAGTTGTCGTGGATTAGTGTCACTCCAATAGCGAAAATTTTGTTTGTTCACGGCTCCAGACAGATGGAAGTGAGCTTCGTCACTAGAGAAAAAAGTTGACCTTGGTGGGATACGGTTTAGCATTTCTTGGGCGCGATTAACACGGTTTTGAAAGTCTGGGGGCATTAACTCCTGAACAATCATCATCTTGTAGGGATGGAACGTTAAATCTTCATGCAAAATTCTCCTTAGCGAGCGGTTAGACATGTTCAATGCTGTTGCATGCTTACGGGCAGAGCGCCTAGGCGAATGTTCGACAGCTGCTCTCACAGTAGCCACATTTTCTGGTGTTCGAACCGTTTTTGGTCTTCCCATACCCCTAGGCCTTGTTGTGGATCCAGTTTCTTCCAATGCACGAACCCAAGCCGCGATAACATTGCGATGAGGGACGGGATCTCGACGTGGAATGTTGAAGTGCAGCCGGAAGGCCCGCTGGGTGGCGATGAAAGAACGGCCGCTTTCGAAAAACGTGCGGACAGCGAAGCCTCGATGCTCTCCGGTCCAAACCATGGTAGTGACTGAAAATGGGGTGAGTGGCCGGACACAATGAGACCCCTCCCAGGTTCCTACCACTTCCACGAAGGATTTAGTCACCCTTCAAAACTGCACTGTTTGTTTTGCCCCACCCTGTATGTTGCAGGCTTATGTTACTGATAATCCTCATTGGGAGTTGGATTGGCTCAGAGACCGGAGAAGAGCTTTCGAGAGAAATTTTGAAGCCAAATCTGAAGCCAAAAAGGACGTCAAAGAGGGGAAGTCTTCAAAAAATGAAACTAAGACTAAGGACATCTCAGAACTATCAGTTTCTGATGTTGCTAACTTGGAAGAGCGTTTAATGGCACTGATTTCAGCCCAATCTAAAGAAGCCACTTCAAAGCACAAGAGTCGCGGCAGTAGCCGGTCTGATGCAAGTTATAGCGATTCGAGCGATGAAGACCGGAAAGAGAAGAGGAAGAAAAAGAAGAACAAAAAGAGGAAGAAAGAGAGGGAATCGAGGGAGAAATCGTATGTGCCGGATGACGACAAGAAAGGAAAACTTAGAGCTCAAGCAGACGAATCGGAAGGTAGGAAAGACAAGAGGACCAACGTAAGAGAAGGACAGAAGGATGGTAATCCCATTAGAAACGATAACAGGGATAGGGTAATTAATTCTTGGAGGGGGCGTGGACGAGGTCGTGGCCGTAAGCAAGACAGGGGCAGGTTCGACAATCGACGTCTCATCAATCGGAACCCTCTGTGGAGACCCTCTGCTAAAGATCGTCTACCACTCGAACCTAAGGAGAAATTGGCTACTGGTCGCAACGTTTTTGGACTTTCTGCGAGTGAGTACTATGGGCCAGAAGCACCTCCAAAAAAGAGCACAGACTAATAACAAACGATTTTTCCTGTTCCAATATATTAAATCAATACTGTGTAGAGAGAGGATCTACACAATCTGTTTCAGAGATTAGAGTAGATCTGTTTCAGTAATGAAGAGTACAATAGTATAATATATTATTATTATTGAATAATATATAATAATATTATTATATTGAACTTGTCATCTTATTACTTATGTATTGAGTATCTGCTTGTCTTAATAATTAAAAATTGATTTTGTATTATAAATGTTTCTCATACCCACTACAGTATTGTTAGTCCCTCGCTAATTTTGGTGGGTTGCTGGTTCACTAATAAACTGCGTAAGTTGAGTTCAATCAATTCGTTTGAGCAGAATGAAATCATAGGGTAGTAGCCGGACTCGAGAGGCTGCGTATCGGATTTCAGAGCCCTAGGGTGAACAGAAAGAATTCAGCTGTATTACTCAACGACGCCGATTTTACATCCTCCCTATTACTCCCAGTGGTCTCATGAGGCTGTGTACGAAATTTCAGCGCCTTAAGGTGAACAGGAGAGAATTCAGAACATCTAATACATAATATGTATTATATTATAATATATGTATATTATGTGTAGTAATAAAAACGTCTCGACATGGGGCCAAGGGGAGATTGCGAAACGGGTACGGTGCTGGTGAAGTGGTTAGGACATCCCTTTAGTTGGATGGCAAAAGGCGGGCGTGAAAGTGGATATCATAACTTCTCCCGGCCGCTAGGAACAGGGTTCGTGCCGGTCAGGGAAGTCATGGAAAAGTCAGGGAAATATAAATGGGCACTGGAAGTCATGGAAAAGTCAGGGATATTGGATTTTGGTCAGGGAAAAATCTCAAATCGGGTGCAGAATTGCGAAAAATCCATGATACGCGTCGAAAACCCCTTTACCTTTGTAAGGTATGGTTTATGTAAACCACGTACTCAAAACTTTTATGTGTTTTATCTTGTGATTCTATCTCTTACTTTGTTTTAAGTAAACTTCGTTTTTTTATGAATAAAAAAACTTGTTCCTTATATTGTTTTTCTTCATTTGCGCATCTAAAATTTTCGATTCATGCAAAACGTTACTGTTTAAAGGATCCTGAAACGTTGTGAAAAGTCAGGGAAAAATCGAAATTTTTGGTCTGGAAATCAGGGAAAAGTCAGGGAAATTGAAAATTGAAAATCGGCACGAACCCTGTAGGAATGATAATATCATAGTTTGCGGGAGAATTGACCAACCCTAGTCTTTGTTAACTAGTGTTGGTCAATTCTCACCCGCAAACTACCGTACTCCGAGTCAAAAAAACATCCACAGCCGGAAGAAGTTTTGTGAGGCTTTTTTAGAAGTAAAAATTTTTACACGGAGTGTTTTATGGGGGGATTAATAACATGGTTGCCTCGTCAAGCGCATTCACAATTAGGTATACAATCTTTATATTTTTGCTCCAACCGATTTTCGGTTGACATTTTGTATCAATTTCACCCAAACTTTTAACATCACTCCATCTGCAGAAATCCAGCAAAAAAATTAATAGGATATTGTCAAGAATTTGCTGTAAGTAATATATTATAATTACTTCGTAGATTTTTTAAATAGGAGAGAAATTTAGTGTGAGTGCAGTGTACTATAATAATTTTATTATAGTACACTGCACTCACACTCAAATCAGCTAGTTTTATATATACTTATAGAAAATTATTTAATTCAAAAACGTTCTACCAATAATTGGTGAACATAATTCAACTGAAGAGCTACATCTCTTGCACTTTCAAACTTGCAGACGAATCATCAACACAGGACAAGATACGTCCAATAAGGAACAAAATATACCGCTAATTGATTTTTTTTAAAGCCTTAATAAAGTTAAATGAAAAAGTTTAATCAAACTTTAATCATGAAAAGTTTAATCAAAGTTAAATGTAAGATTAATAAACATAAAGTTTATTTGTCCAAGTCAAAAAATGTTCAATGTTTGATGGATTTTCGCAAATAAGTATCTTCATTTTATTTCATTTAAAAATATTTTTTCTTGTATCACTGATTTCCCTGATCACCGATACAATTGAGGCATGAACTTAATCGTTGTTTTATTGAATGAGTAATTAAAACAAAAATTATTGGTTTATCAAATTGGTAATATATTTATGTTGAAAGTATGTAGGTGGTTGCCTAGAATAATGCGAGCAAATAGAAGATGTTTGAAGAGAAATTTAAAAAATGCGGAATATATACCCGCATAATGAGTTGGAAGGGAGATCGAGAAACTTTTCCAGTGGTTTCTTATTGAATTGGGTGACTTATTATTATTTTCATCAGGAAATAGGAATCCAAGACAAATAATGCACAAAATTGTTCCCAGTGAGTCGCCTTATTTTCAGTGAATGGTGGGCATGCGTCCGAATTCAGGTAAGTAATCCTTCATTACTCCTGTTCTCAACCAGAATCATCAACACAGGACAGGGTTGAAAGTAGGTAGTTGTTTGCCTAGAATAATGAGAGCAAGTCCAAGATGCTTGCAGAGGAATTAAAAAAAGCTGAATATATACGAGTATAATATACTCGTGTATATTATGTATTTATACGAGTTCGTATAATGAGATAGAAGGGAGATACACTTTTCCAGTGGTTTCTCAGTGAATTGGGTGACGATTATTAGAATTGGGTGACGATTATTATTATTTTCATCAGAAATCCAAGACAAATAATGCAAAAAATCGTCGCCTTCTTTGCAGTGAATCGTGCGCATACATCCTGCATTAATCCCGTTCTTCTCAACCAAATTCTGTTAGTAACGAATTAAACAACTACGCGAACAAAACAAAACTGACCTTTTTTTCAGTGACCACACACGTTCCATACAAAACGCACACAACCCTCCGAGGCGTCCATGATACATCCACCTAACGCCGCTAGTAGCGCTAATAACTGTAACCAGTTCTCAACACTTGTTGATAACTATAAATTGTTGATTTTCAGCCGCCGATTTCGGCGACACCACTTGACCGAATCGGACGTTTTGTTAGTGCAATCGACGCAAAATTTGGTGCTCTTTAATGTATCTCGAAGTGGTCATGTACCAAAACTCACCCGTTTTCGAGTTACAACCGATAAACTGAAATTTTCGTGGTTTTTCGCCTCTTCCTTCTGAAGCTCGAAGGCGCAAACTCACATACCTACATTCACTCTTAAAGCCAATAAAACGAAGAGAAATAATTTCTCTTCGAAATAATTATTATTTCTTAGAGAAATAATTATTATTTCTTATTTGAGTCACGTTTTGTCCGTTTTATAAGAGGGCCACGTCCACTAATGGGCTGTAGTGTTATAATGGGAGCACCTTTTTTAGTATCCATGTATGTAGACTTCCCGATTCCATGGGCCCACACAAGCTGAAGAAGAAGTTGATATCACATGTTAGCGATATGAGAAGTTATATTTTGCTGATGTAGTGGTGGGCGTTATTGCTACTTTTCCATAACGGTACGTTACGTTAGTTATGAAAAAATAACCGTTATTTTTTTCGGTTACAAAATAACCGTTATTTCTTTTCTGCTAACCTACAAAAATAATCGTTTCGTTTTTCAGTTACTTCCTACATGATAGTTTTTTTCCGTTTCTCGCCATTTTTCGGTTGTCAGGTTATTCCGAGCACGCCACTTTTGATGAATAGCAGTTTTGCTAGTAAAATTGAACGTTAACTACTGCGATTCTTGTTTTGAAAAAAATGTTGGGGTAAAAAAATCTTTTAATTAAATTTGTATTAATACAACAATATTTCCGTAGCACGAAACGCACCTCAGAACAACAAACTCGACATCACTTAAGCCATATGATGTTCAAAAGACCTTGTTAGTATGAAAATGGACCTGTATTTCAACAGTTTGATTCACGATCGTGTTGTGAGGCACAATCTTTGAGCCGTCATTGTGAACGAACGGCTGGTCGTACAGAGCTGCGGATGGTCTTAAAAAATTCTACGGAACAAACTCTATCTAAATATCAAATAAAAAACATACCATTCCATATGAATTTTTCGAGATATGAAATTTTCAAAATTTCAAAATTCGTTTTGAACCCCTTCCCCTTGACCTAGGGTTATGAAAAGTTTCGAGGACCATTGTGGGGTTGGTCGAAACCCCTAAAAAAAATGTCGTAATTTTAACTCAACGCTAACTGGGCAAAGTGGCGCGGACGGCGTACGGCGTACGGCGGACGGACGGATTTTTTTTTATTCGATTTTCTGAATCTACGTATCTTGAAACGTAAACCAACAAATTTTGAGGGGGGGTTAACATTTTTTTTTTCTTTGGGCGATTCCAATGGTTCATTATCGAAGATAATAAACCAAAAGTGGTCCAGACATAAGTCTGCCAGGATGGGGGAAATTGGAGCTCCCATAAAAATATTAATGAAATAGAATAACCGAAAAGAAATCGAGAACCTTACCTGAGTACAGCTACAGCCAGAAAAACGAGCCTCAACAGTTATGCGTTATAATATAACGCATGCGTTATTTTACAGGTCACGTTTTTTTCGGTTATTCCATAACCGAAAAAAACGTAACCTGTAAAATAACTGAAAAACTTCGAATAACAGAATAACCACTGTTATGTAACGGTTACATTGTAACCGATGCGCTGAGGCGATAACGTTTCGATTTTCGCTTACAAATACGAACGTTTGAACAAAAGACGAACATGATGAAGGATCACTGATGTTTCTTCATCAGCTGTCGACAGTATGGGAGTGACAATTTATTGTGATTGTGAGGCCAGAATAGCCGCAATATAGGAGCGAAACAAAATTTTAGGTGGTTTTATAACCGTTATTTTATCAATTGAATAACGGTTATAACGGTTATTTTAAAATAACCGGTTATTCATAACAGTTTCAGGTTATGCGACCCACCTCTATGCTGATGTGATCTAAATGTGTATTTTGTTAAACTCCTCGTGTAGTTATTGTAATCATTAGATACGTTTTTACAATTACGGATTAGTTCTTGGTTTAGTGAAATAGTTTCAAGTTCCTGCTGTTTGGATACACTAAGGTTGGTAGCTATTTGATTGTTGTTCCCAAAAAAAATTAGTACAATGTTTACAATAATGACCTGTGTATTTGAATTCGATTACCTGTGTATTTAAACGATGTATTTGAAGGGTCATTATTTCTTGTTGTAGACTTGAAACATGAATCAGGCTGCGGTATCTCAGTTGGTCTCACGCTTGAGGATCAGGGTGAATCCAAAGCCCCGCCGCTTGCGGAATCCCCAGGGGCCGGAAGGAAGACTCAACAAGCTCAGACATACAGTTCTAGGCCTCATAAAATACGAACGGATTGAGCTAAACAGCAACACAGCTGAAGAAGCCAGAGGTTATGCTGAGAGGGTAATAACATTTATCGGTCCGGTAGTCGTAGTCAAGGATGTGTGTTAGGAGAAGAACGAGCTGAAATTTACATTTTTCAAATTATAGTGTTTTCTTTGTTTACATACCTATGAATACCTTTGTGATTCTCCTTGTTTCAGCTTATTTCTGATGCTATACGCCTTGGAGACAAAGACCCAGCCATGATGGAAATGGCAGACTATTGGTTGGAGGAGAAACAGTATGTTCACAAATTATTCAAAGTACTAGTGCCCAGGTTCGAGAACTGTACAGCATCATACACCAAGATTTATCGGGCCCCTGGGAGATCATATCCTATTTCAGATACGAGAACCGTTATAGAATTACGAGGTCAGTACATACTATGAATTGGCGTGATTTAATGAAGCGGCAAAGCCCATCAAAGATACTTGAGTAATTGTACCTAAGCATTACAGCTGATGACTGTCCAACTTCGTGACTTTTTTTAGGAAACCCGTTTCCACCGCTAACCAAAGACCTCTCCACCAACCGAAATCTCTTGCACAATGTATTGTTGGATGCTGCTAAGAAAGAATTTAGGAAGCAGCAGTACGAGAAAATAGTACGAGGGCCTTCCTCAGCTGCTGAGAGTGATTCACCAACATCAGCAAAAATATCAGCCCCTGAAGTGAAGTCATCTGGTTCAATAACAGTAGATGAATCGGCAAAATCCATTGAGCAGCCAACTAGCAGTTAGTTATAGTCAATTTGATTTGTATTTAGTTCTTATAATTAAACATTTCGTTTTCAAGTGTTAAGACTTGTTGACCACCACCCCATATTCGTCAATAGCACACCAAAATTCTGTTCTATTATTATCATTATTATTCAATGTCTGGGTGAATAGGTGGACAAAAAACTATTTACTTTCATTTCGATCTTTGATTAGTTGTTCGTAGATAAGCAAGTTTTCTAAACGGTTCAGAAGAGTAAGCTTTTGCCCGTCAACAGGTTTGATCATTTCGCCTGAGACAACCCATTGCTGCACTGTTCTCATTGGCGAAGGAGTGGCTTAGAATCAACTCCACCTTTTGACCAGATACAGATGGTTTGCCTTCATCACTACCAAACTCAGGCGACCATATCAGAAGTTTGGTGGGAGAGCCACTCTAGACCCGATCAGAACATCCAAAATACGATATAGGGAGGCATTCAACTATGTACTTACTGGCAAGGATTATTGGTTAACTGATGTCTTGTATTCCTGAAGAAGTGAATAGCCCTCGTTGATGGGAAGTAAGCGCTAACTTTGATCGAAGAGCCTAAGCTATTCACTGATATTACATTCAGTTGACAGCAGGAGGCATTTGTGCGAATTACTTTTGTGACGTAGGTACCTTCCAACCCTCCTCTTGCCAATGTGAATGTGGGAGTTGGGGCATGACTTTTTCTCAGCGAGAGATGCAGGCAGTCATGTTAGTACATAGTGCCTATTTACTAAAGAAACCTTTGTTTACTGAAATAACATGTAGATTATTTCTAACAGAAATCTCCTCAGATTATACTTTCCACTTCTAAAATCCAATATGCCTGCTTGACAATTGGTCTTCTCCAACAATAATGTATAACTCACCATGGGATCCAGTTTTCTAGATTGACGTCTAACTAGGAAGAACCCAAGTTTTCAAGGCCTGTTAATCTCAGTTTGTTTATCAAGAGGCAAGTTGCTGTTTTGCACCCTGCGAACGCGATTAGTATGGAAGATTCACCTAAGGAGATTTCAAGCCCTGCTCTCGCAAAAAAGAAGATGAAGAAGAGAAATTTTGATTTGAAACTTCCAGACTACATACGAATTGATTGGAGACGCCCAATATGTTACTGCAAAGAAGCTTGTCATTGTAGTAATTTCAATTGTCGACTGGTAATCTCTCATTTTCTTTCATTTAAATACTTACACGATTATTTCTGGTATGTTCGCTTCCGCAATACAATCCTTTGGACAATATGTGAATATTATTGTGTAATAAATTAGAGTTACTTAAACATGAAAGTTACTTAAATCAACTAGTGAACTAACACGTAATAGCTAATCCGTCCTAAAGAAGATAGGCAGGTACCTGAACTCATGGTTCATTTCAATGAACTCTCAAGTCCGAATCTGTATCAATCCACACCAGACTAATGAACGCTACAGCATTAAGTTGGTACGTACTCATCTAAATTGAAATTGTACTTTTCCAAGGTGCTCAATAGGGAATACGTTTTTTTTTCAGACTTACACTCCTCCTGTTGACACTTTTGATAAAGCAATCGACACGAAGGAAGAAGAGGTGAGTCACAGTGACTGGTTGTATTCCTTTCAAAATCGAGTTAGGTACGTGTATTTACGTAGTACGACGGACGTCCAGGAAATAGGATTACAACTTGTGTTAAAAATTGAAAAATGAATACATATATTTAAATGAAATTTACAAGATAAGTGTCAAAACATGTCATTATTTCTCTACATAATCGACCAGGTTTTGTATACCATCAGCTCCACCTCCCAAAGCCATTTTTCGACAGCATCCTGGACCTCCTCGTCATTTGAAAATCGTTGTCCACCCAAAAATCCTTTCAATTTATTGGGGGCCACCCTAATAAAACAAGCAGGGCCTGAGTGAGACGGGCGGTATGAGGTCTCGCGCCGTCATGAAGGAGTGACCATGAGTCAGCATTCCTTTCCTTTTGTCCTTGATTTTTTTTTTCAACTTCTTGAGTGTCTCAAGAATCATAAATTTATGGTAGTTCGTTTAGGGATAAAATCGACCAATAATAGGTATCTAGTATGAAGCATCCCTATTAGGAGGTTCATGAAATATAGCGATTTAGGTATACTACTGGAGCTGCCTACATCAGAAGATCAATGAAGCTGGGTTCACATGTATTGGTCGAGGCCATGGATGTACACTTTCGACGCTGACCAATCACAGAGCGATACGCAATCCGGACTTTCCGCCCCATGTGAACCCGCCATCTTTCAACATGAAATCCTTCTGGAACCAGTAGAAAGTGTCTTGGATGGGCACTCGAAAAAATGGGTTCCCCTAGGGTTACAAATCCAATTGAAAATAATTGCTTGCTCGCTACCTTAAATTTTAAATTTAGCAAAAATGAAAAAAATGCCAACAGCACGCGGTGTTCCCAGGCGGTCACCCATCCAAGTACTAACCACGCCCGGCGTAACTTAACTTCGGTGATCGGACGAGAACCGGTGTGTTCTACGCGGTATGGCCGTTGGCGGTCACCTAGATGGGGGTCGGCAACCTGCGGGCCAATAGGTAATACTCGTATTATGTGCGGCCCTCAAAAATTGGAACATTTTGAAGAAAAAATTAGATTAAAATAAAATGATTTCCTTAAAAAAATAATTAAATAAACAAGTAGGTAAATTTACCAATAAAATGAAATAGCATAATTACTTTTTTCATTTTCTGAATGTAAGGGAATTAGGAACTGCTTGTGATCCTAGAAGTGTAAGTAGGTGAAGGGAAATTCCCTTATTTATATACAGGGTATTCATTTCAAGACGGCTCAAATGCATTTCCTACCTAAACTGTTGATCTGAGCAAAAAATGCCAGAGGAAAAAGTTGTAGCCCTTCAGGCGGAAGATCGAAAGTTGAAGTTTACAGATGAGCCATATGCACATTTCTTCGAAGCGCATAAAAGACAAATCATAATATGATTTGTAACCAACCGCATTTCGATATTATTTATGATATCGAAATAAGGTTTGTAAATTTACCGAGTTATGAGGTTTTGAAATTTGCAATTTCAAATTTCCTTTACCGTGGTCTGTTTAGAACAAGTGACACATGCTTTCAACGTATTTTTTATGGCCTGTCTAATAAAAATATTGTCAGCTGTGTAAAATTAATAGTTTCCCCGATAAACACGAAAATATCGTCTTTTAGACGCTTAAAAACTTGATTTTCTACAATGGGGTAATCACATACCCCTTCACACACGATTAAACCGTCAAATTCATAACTCGTGAACGGAGGGTCGTACAAACGGGCGGTTTTCACTGATGTCCTCAGAATTTCGAGCAGTAAAATGAAAAATTATAAATAGATACCTTAAAAATTATGTGATTTCACATATAAATTTAGGTATCATTCCAGACGAAAACCCTCGATAGAATAATTCTATTGAGGTAAAGAGTTCAAATTCGCACCAAAAGTCTGTCTTGGCAATATTAAGGCTAAGTTCGTAGATGGGCTTAATCGGGCCACTCTAAGGGGAGTTTCATTCTTCATTATTTTTATTCTTCTTTCATTATTCATAAATTTTCGAAGAAAAGGAAGCTATTGGTCTCAAGCAATCGGTCCAAAATTCTTAAAATTCGAATTTCCGGAAAACGTTTATACAAGCAAAATGAGCACTTTCAATTAAATTTCATGATTTTCGAGTACGGTCCCCTAAGAATCCATGAATTTGCGAATTTTGAAAAATTGGCACACCACCGAAAAAAGGTTTCCGACCCCTGACCTAGGGGGAGCACACTGAATTTTGGTGGCAATCGCAAGTCGACTGATCAGGATATTTGCTAGTTTCTTGCGTGGGGAACCATGGCGGGAGGGGAGGATTGCGTTCTGTCCTTCCGCTTTCCGCTCCATGTGAATCCAGCTTAACCCCAAAAGATGGCCCAAAACCTCACCTTTCCAACGGTATGATCAAATAATTGTTTACATTGGACTCATGGTGTAAAATCCTCGTTCCCGAGCCAAAAACCGAGGACTGCTCCGAAGATCAAACCTTTTGCCCTAGTCCACCAATTAGTCTGGATACGCCCATGACCATTGGGTAATATCCGTCATGTCCCCCCCCCCCCCCCCGTATATCCGCCCCTGAACGGAAATGCGTGTGTACGCATGATATCAACATGCATTGTATGCTATAATATACAGGGTGTCCCATCTAAACGGCCCATCGGGAAATTACAGCCTTGCGGTGCGAGCTATCGAAAAATTGAACTGGACCTTTTTCATAGTATTTTCACTCAGCTTCACGATGCCGAAGTCCGATTTTTATTTTTCCATGTTTTAGGGTCTCAAATCATTTATTGAAACTTACGGTTTCCTCTTGACCCCCCTTTTTCATTGCTTTTTTCGATTCTAGGTTGAATTTGGAACAGAAAATGCCTCTTTGAAATTTTTGTTTTTGGGGCTTCGTTTCTGAGTTATTTCACTTTTTGCGAAATACAGAAAATCGCAAAAAGTGGAATAACTCAGAAACGAAGCCCCAAAAACAAAAATTTCAAAGAGGCATTTTCTGTTCCAAATTCAACCTAGAATCGAAAAAAACAATAAAAAAGGGGAGGGGGGTCAAGAGGTAACCGTAAGTTTCAATCAATGATTTGAAAACTTACGGTTTTTTCTTGACCCCCCTTTTTTATTGCTTTTTTCGATTCTAGGTTGAATTTGGAACAGAAAATGCCTCTTTGAAATTTTTGTTTTTGGGGCTTCGTTTCTGAGTTATTCCACTTTTTGCAAAATACAGAAAATCGCCGATTCCTTTTAGACGTTACCAACACTTTCTTACTATTTTTATCTTCGATTTTTTTCACCACACTTTTGAAATCAGCATTAAACTACCTGTCATTCAGTGTGGTGAACATCTCAAAAATTGAAGAAAAAATAGTAAGAAAGTGTTGGTAACGTCTAAAGGAACGGCGATTTTCTGTATTTCGCAAAAAGTGAAATAACTCAGAAACGAAGCCCCAAAAACAAAAATTTCAAAGAGGCATTTTCTGTTCCAAATTCAACCTAGAATCGAAAAAAGCAATGAAAAAGGGGGGTCAAGAGGAAACCGTAAGTTTCAATCAATGATTTGAGACCCTAAAACATGGAAAAATAAAAATCGGACTTCGGCATCGTGAAGCTGAGTGAAAATACTATGAAAAAGGTCCAGTTCAATTTTTCGATAGCTCGCACCGCAAGGCTGTAATTTCCCGATGGGCCCGTTTAGATGGGACACCCTGTATATAACATATTATGTAGGAGTATACTGTACATTGTAAAATAATATACCAATCTTTTAAGAAAAATTAACAAAATAAGTACATAGCAGAAGCTGAATTTCTATATAGTAAATAATATATAGAAATCAGCTGGTGCGATGTAGCAAAAACAGGCGGTGACTCTGCTACCTATTTTGTTAATTTTTCCTGAAGGATTAGTAATGCTTATCAATATCTTCACTGCTACAACGGTTTTCTTGTAGGGTATTGATTGGACTAAGCTCCTAAACATTGACTTCTTGAATGTAACGTGGAGGACAGCGAGGATCAGTGATTTTGATTCTATTTACAAACTAGTCGACGAAAACAACAAGTCGTTGTTCGAGGTTGATGAGTTGGGCAGTAAATTATTACATTTGATGTAAGTATCCTGTTTGTGTTGATTTCAGGATGGAAAAAGCATCTGCTATAGCTACTCTGAAGTCAAGCAAAACTGCATAGCATTAATCAGTAACCTTTTTTTAAAGTTCGCCAGTTCTGAAAACTGTATTTTTATTAAGGGCATTAGCTTACCACAAAGCCTGTTGCTATTACAATGTTTCATTCCAATTAGGAATTGGAATGTAGGTTTGTTTCGTCCTAATTCAAGTATCTGACCACCCAGATGGACGAACAGGGCAAGGGCAGCTCTTACAAAACTCCACAATTAATTTGTAAATATGCAGACCACTCCATTTTAGGAACCTGTGAGGTGTAAAACATCCTTGTAATGTGCTCCACGTATTTCTATATTTTAGAGAGCACTCATTCTATTTTCTGGTTGCCATCAACTTTCAAGGTGTTATTGTCGGTGCTGTTAGCGTTAATGACACACCTCCTCTTTGCTACATCGCACCAGCTGAATGGGATAGCTGGCTGCATGGAAAGTTTGAGTGAGTTAATTAAGCGGTAGACTTTTGTATTACTTCATTTTCTTTACAGATACGTCAGTTTCAAATGTTGCTGAACTCTGTTTCAGACTCTATAAATTTCGCTATCACAATACCTTGTGGATTCATTTTTTGGCCTATGCAAAAAGGTACAAACATGTGATCTTCCACCACCTTCTTGTTCCTATATTCCTAAGATGCAATCTTGTGACGAAACTGGCAATTTTCGTTCCTCCTAAGGTTAAAGTCAGTAAGTACAATCACACGTATTTGATGTTGAAATTTCGTTGTGAACTATTCATAACCATTTTTACAAGCCTCTTACTACTACGCATAGGGAAAAAGTGGATGTGTTATTTCGAGCGCGTTGGTACAACTGTGAAACCTGGCCCTGAAGAGTCTCACATGGGAATTGATAGTGATTCTGACGAATACCCAACCGACATTTACTGCGTCAGCAGAAATCAGTTTCTGGAGCGTGTGGAACTCAGGAAAGCAGTGTAATTAAATCTGAAACTAAAACATAAAATTTATGAACATTTAATGTTCATCTTTGTTCAAGTCTGCCTTGTCAAGTTCACGTTCTTGGGTGTTTTCCACAGAATAGACGATGAAGATGCAATGTATAAGACGCTAGAAAAAGACCATAAAAACCTCTCGAAGAAGTTTGGAGCCAATTATCTCAAAAAAATCATCACTGACAAGAGATGCACAACATTCGTTGGATCATCAGTAATAATAGCTCCTTCAAATGTTGGCATTTGTTGACTTTTTTATTTTTGTGGGTGCTACAATGACTTTTTTTGTTCAACTATTTTTAAATGATTACATTCAATTTAATCAATTACTTTTAATTTACATTGGTCATAATTTAAAAAATTTACAGGGTGATTCTCAATCGGAACCAGCCATCTTTGTCCTTAAAGAGGATTTTGATGCGGAATATATTCGAGACAAGTTCGAAATTTACGCTTTCAACAACTTCAAGAAAAACAAGGCTACTGACTACCTCATGCAACCTGAGAAAAGGTTTGTCAGGCTTCGTTGGCTACATTCAACATTCGTTGGCTTTCACCATTCAATTTACTCTACAGTCTGGATATTTCTGGACAGGTACATATCTGCCTTATCTCAGGATATTGTTGAAGTGAGCGATGTTATGAACGGCGAGGAAGTTCGAAGGCCCCACGAACAAGACGACAAAGACGATGCTGAAGAAAAGGAGGAAAAAGATGACGAAGAAGGAGAGCCAACAGTTATCGAAGGTCAGTTTCATAAAGGTCATTGTGGAGTCGATGGGTAATCTCTGATTCAATAATATAACTGTGTGTTGCATTGACACGTTACCTTAGGGTTAACTTGGACCAACTTCCTAATGACTGGGACACAGGATTCTGACGAAGAAGAAGGTCGAGGGATGGACAGAATAATTTGCACTGACAATCCAATCGATAAGATCACCTACAAAAATTTATGTAGTAAGTAATTTTGATAATTTTATAAGCCTTGAAGAACATTATGGTCACATGAATGTACCAGATGAGGAATTGGGGCAGAAAATATGTATTGCTAAAATATGTAAAACTGTATTGCTAACTCTTGCATGTAGAGCCCACAAAATTGTAGTCACGTCAAATTTCTCTTTGTTTGTCAAACAATTGTCTGCTGGGAGAATATCTTAAACCTGTTGGTAGTTTTGTTCAAATCCTAAGGTAAAGAACGTTGGTATTCTCCACTATTTGTCACTTTCCAGTGTCCATGAGCTCCTCAAATGTTGTAAAAGACTTCAAAGCTTCTATGGCTCGTAAAACCCAGGGCACTGTTAGCCTATCTTTTGACGTAGACGGCAATTTCGACGTACTCACATTGGAGTACGTTAATATGGGGGCAGAACCAATTACGTGAGTATTTCCTTGAGTCACATTGGGAGTTTAAGAGAACCGATGATATTGGGATTTCCTACTCATTAGGTACATCTTTTCCAGATCAGTCAAGACGCTGTTTCTCAAAATTCTTGATGCATTTACAAAGTATGAGTACATCATTTTGAGAGTTCCTAGAGAAGTTACACCACCTGATTGTATCACGCATATGAAGGTAGGTGTGTTTAGCTTAAGCTTTCAATAAAAGAAAATTTTCGGAATTTAAAACCTAACAAGGCCTATCAATGAAAACCAAATTCTACTTCTTTGAGAGCTTCACTCCTTATCTGCTTTATAACGTGATTAATGTTACTATTTCAATTGAAATCGTACTATTGAGTTCACTAGAGGCACTTTTTGGTACAAGGGGCGCTAAACAATATTTCAGAATTCCGAGAAAAACGCGATCAAAGTTTTTGCTTCCCCTTCTTTGTCGATATTCCATAGAGGCTTATAATGCTCTCTATCGGCAACAGTTGGTGTTTTTCATCATATAGATCACGGTTTTGCTGTTCTAACAGTAGTTCTTAAAAAAAGAAAGTATGATGGGCGCTTTAGTAAAACGCTCCCTTATCATCTTATTCTTCGTCAAAATGGTAAATTCTCTATATTCGTTTCTTTTTCAGCGGGTGTTTCCTATAGGACACAAGAATTGGCTTTATTTCGACGCGGACTTGTACTTGTTCCATCGATGGTTTGCATCAGGGTAGGACTTCTACTGTCAACTTTCCCTTCAGTACCTACTTGATATCGCTAGCTTTATTGTGACAGTCAACTTTTTATTGCCAGGTATCATCGAAAGTGGGTTATCCTATAAACACTCACGATGTACGTCTTGTCTTCGAGGCATTATCCTTGGCCAATCACTATAGTCACTATAGTATAGTGCACACCCTTGATGAAGTAACGGTGTTCCATGGGCTGGTATACATTTTTTTCCCTTTTTTTTAGTCTTGCAGAGTGTAAAAAAGCTGAAAAAGCAGATTTTCAAATGCTTCTGAACGTCCTGTGTATGGAAAACAGCTCGGAAGAAATCCAGCAAGAGCTTTTCTCTTCATTGTTCGATCAAGATCAAAGATCCACTGCTGTTGCATTCATGGTCAACAAGAAAATCGTAGGAGCTGCCATTATTTGGTAGGTCATCTTGGCTGTAACGATATTGAATACGCTACGAGAATGGCGAATCTGTGGATCAGCACTGGGTCATCACGGATCAGTCTGGATCCGCCCCTGCACCTGTAACCACTGATGCAATGGGGTGTATGCTATACAGATAATTGGGATAGTTGGTTTGTCCATTTTGTGTATGATGGTGTTGATAAAAGTAAACAGGTTTTGTCACATAGGTACTCACATTCATTTTTCACTCTCATCATCAACTATCTAATCTGTGTGATTAATTAAAGCCCCGAGACAGAAATGGAGTTCTACAAATTCCATTACGACTTGGAGAAACATATGGTGCCTTCACTCCACAATCAGTCTGAGATCGGATATGTCAAGCATATGGTGATCAACGGCCTTCACGAGTTCAGCACCCGAGACTTCGTTAGAGGGTTCATGCAGTTCATGGGCTGGAAATCCGTGTTTTTCGCTCGTTATCCCGCGTACATTCATGAAGAAGTGAGCCCTCAAACTCGAAATTGTTCTACAAAAGTAGACAATTATAATTCACTGTTTCAGTCGAATCATTCAAGATCATGATATTAAGTCAGGAAGGCTCGGAGTGATATCAAATGGCACACTGTTGAGTTGTTGGATCTAACAAGAGTATAGCTCTGTAGGTTGTGTGATTCTACAAGTAGTTCAACGAGAAATTTCTTTTTCAGGTCACAGACTTTTCGTTACCTTCAGGCCTAAGGCATTTTGTGCCTCTTCGTCCTCGCAGAGTGCCAGTGTATGCTCCCAGCCTTCGTGGAAAAGTGCCACCGTACCACTTGCGCAACGATCATCCCCCATTTGCACTGTATTACCTCAACTATAGGCTTTCCTCTTTTCAAAAGCGAATCAACCACACGAAGATTGTGGTTGTTGGTACAGGTGAAACAGGCCTTGGGTTTTTGGAAAACTTCTTCTTCAGGTTGGTAATTCAATTAGTATTGATTGGTTAATGATGTGATGAGTTGATCAGAGAAAATTGAGCCCACAGGTCTGCACCTCGCCTCCCTTACGTTCAACTCAATTTGTCTCGGGTGAACGTAGAAACATCTTTTTATGGGATAGGTATCCTTAGTTTTTGCTTGTTGAGTTACAGAGCTGCTTCAGAAACAGAGCTATTTACAGAAGTTGTTGTGATAACCAAGCATCATTCACCATTTGGTTACCCCCGGCGAGTAAGAATTAACCGCCGTAAAAAGTCAGCAGTACCCGCTCCGAAGGCCGAAGATCTCTACTCCAGTTGGCTCACTATCATGAGGGAGAGGCTTGAAAGGTCCAAGCGACCCCGTGAGAGAAGTGTGGCCCAGAAATTGGAAAGCATTCTACGGATGCATTCAAGTAGGTGCATTTGGGAACCTGCTTACGTTTTTCTTAATTTTTATTTATGAGGAACCACAACCAAAGGAACTAATTACACTATATTCAAGTATTTTTCAGTAGTGGTCGCCTCAAAAACTATCACATTTTTCAGGTGGAACGAACGAACAGAAAAGCCGGGAGGATGGAATATATGAAACGACGTTTAAGAGCGCTGCCGAGCGAATGCTCCCTCGTGCGGGGCGCTATTCTTCAAAATACGTTTGCAAACTCGGACTGGAGACATGGGCCAATATTGTAGAGGGCACTATGACTGTGATTCACAGGTTCAAAAGTCACTTATTACTGCATTTATGTTATAAAACAAAAACAAACCCCTCTGTTGTTGATAAGCGATTACGAACACTTGATGGAGTTGAAAATTATGGATGTTTTTAGTAAGGATTTTTCGAAGTACATAATGAACAGAGCTTGTTCAGAGCCTTCTGTATTCCTGTCTAAAACATAGTTCATTTGTGTAGGTACTATTTTTACCTTGTACATTTCGAGTCGAACTACGGACATGACAAAACTAGGTGATATGGATAGCATTGTAGAGAACACATTTTCGAATTTTCCCAGGGAAGAAAAATTTGTGGAAGTTGACGGGAAAAAAATGATCCCATACGACTACCTTTTTTTGTTTTGTGGGAAGCAGTTCAGTACACCACAAGCTGACCACAGGAATATTGTTCTCGGAAAGGAGTGCAAAGCCTTATATGATTTGTAAGTTGGAATGAGAGGCCATTTGTTACTACCATTTAGTTACGACCCATAAATCCCGTTCACTTGGTATCATGAAGGTCTACCTAGTTCACGGGCGGATACAAAGGGGGTGTACCCTCGACCTTCTTCTTCATCTGAATCCTGCGTTCCAGTCATTAGGAAGTTGGTCCAAGTTAACCCAGTTCATTAGGAAGTTGGTCCAAGTTAAGGTGATTGAAAACACAATGTGTTTCCTTAACATGTCATGTTGAGGAGTGTAACATGTCAGGTTATAACGCTGGGGCGGTTACAGGGGGTTAGGTAAGATTATGAAAATCATGACACCCCCTCACCAATCAAAGTCTGGATCTGACCCTGACCAAGTTTGCAACGATTCTGACCAGTTCTTGGCTGTTTCAACTTCTCATCCTTTATCATTTTCATAAGTGCAGGAAATGAAGGAGGGCTAGGAACATCTTCAGAGAGGATGGATCGGTTTAACTTTCCGTCAAAATCTACCACCTTGTGTTGGCCATGTGACCATAGAGATGTTTTCACAGCCTAATATTGTTGATTCCAGAAAGACCCCGTGGATCCGTAGAGTGTCTTTAAAACCCAGAAATCTATTCACGATCAATTGTCTGTCAGACGCTACGATTGCCCTTCAGTACATCAAACGGTTGAATCCAGGGCGTGGTAATGAATTTTCGTTTGTTTTGCAATCAGTAGGTAATCCAATGGAAAATAACTTGACATCTATGATGGAAGATGAGAAAAAAACTCTGCAAATTCTTCTTTTTGCAGACCACCCTTCTGCCTAGATGACTAAATTATAGATTAATTATTATTATGAAATGCCATTAATCTAATATACAAAAATCTCGTGTCAGTGTTAGTTAACGAACTCCTCCGAAACGGCTTCACCGATTATGATGAAATTTTGTATGTATATTTGGTAGGTCTGAGAATAGGTTGTAGGCTACGAACTAAATCACTCGCGACGAAATCGTGGAAACCCTGTTAAGAAAAACAAGGGTATTTGAAAAAATCGTCTATTTCCACTGAAATAGTACGACATAAGTATTTCAGTGGAAATAGACGATTTTGGTTTATTATCTTCGATAAAGAACTATTGGAATTGCCAACAAAAATCCCCACTAGTGCGTCAGAGCCTATGACGCACGAGCGTATGACGTAAGACGGCTGGCAGGAGGCTAACTAGTGCGTCAGAGCCTATGACGCACGAGCGTATGACGTAAGACGGCTGGCAGGTGGCCAACAAGTACGTCAGAGTCTATGACGCACGAGCGTATGACGTAAGACGGCTGGCAGGAGACCAACAAGTGCGTCAGAGCCTATGACGCACGAGCGTATGACGTAAGACGGCTGGCAGGAGGCCAACAAGTACGTCAGAGCCTATGACGCACGAGCGTATGACGTAATACGGCTGGCAAAAAGTTTCGAGGACCATTGTGGGGTTGGTCGAAACCCATAACAAAAATTTCGTATTTTTATCTCAACGCTAACTGGGCAAAGTGCCGCGGACGGCGTACGGACGGATTTTTTTTTATTCGATTTTCTGAATCTACGTATCTTGAAACGTAAACCAACAAATTTTGAGGGGGGGTTAAAAAAATTTTTTCTTTGGGCGATTCCAATGGTTCATTATCGAAGATAATAAACCAAAATCCGTCCGTCCGCGGTCCGCGGCACTTTGCCCAGTTAGCGTTGAGTTAAAATTACGAAATTTTTTTTATGGGTTTCGACCAACCCCACAATGGTCCTCGAAACTTTTCATAACCCTAGGTCAAGGGGAAGGGGTTCAAAACGAATTTTGAAAATCTCATATCTCGAAAAATTCATATAGAACGGTATGTTTTTTATTTCATATTTAGATAGAGTTTGTTCCGTAGAATTTTTTAAGACCATCCGCAGCTTTGTACGACCAGCCGTTCGTTCACAATGACGGCTCAAAGATTGTGCCTCACAACACGATCGTGACTCAAACTGTTGAAATACAGGTCCATTTTCATACTAACAAGCTCTTTGGAACATCATATGGCTTAAGTGATGTAGAGTTTGTTGTTCTGAGGTGCGTTTCGTGCTACGGAAATGAAGGTAATTTCGAATGTTTGTTGGTAGGTACTTCTTTTATAGAAAAATTATTACCGACGTAGTATTAAAAACTCCAGAATTATATCGTATTAATTAATCATAATTAATAATAATTATTATTAATAGTAAATACGAATTATTAATACCTAACAATAAATTATAATAATTTTCACTAGGTACTTGATAAAATTGTTAATAATTAGTGATAATAATAATTAATCTAAAATTTAGGATCTAGACATTTAGACGTAGTGATCTAGACAGAAGGGTGATCTGTACAAAGAAGATAATGAACCGTTGTGTCAAGAATTTGCAGAGTTTTTTTTTCTTGGGCGATTCCAATGGTTTATCATCGGAGATAATAAACCAATAAATGGCAGTTGCTTCGAAGATAGTCCCTTCAAGAGGATCTACCTTCTGAAATTTGTATTTGCAACACCAAGTTTAACCTCACGGTTTTTTCAGGTCAAATAGTGGTTTATGGGAGCTGCGTCAACTGCTTGTCATGCATTGAGGCACTGCTACAATTTGGAGTGATACCATCTCGAATTGCCTTTGTTGAAAGCGATCTGAACGCACCATATGCAATCGACTACTTCAATGATCCGGTGGTATCTACAGAGCTCATATTTATTAACCTATCATAATGAAGTTATATCGTTACCACTACGCCAATCCGCATTTTTGGTAATTTTCGTTTTAGTGCACTTTTGGGTATGTACTGAGGGGCACACCTTGCTTAGTTCCACATACGTAGTTCCCAGTGGATGTTTTGAAAAAAGTTCCTGGTACCTGTAGATGCACTAAAGCGAAAATGACCAAAAAAGCAGATTGGCGCTTTTGGGGTGGTAGTTACGATATGTAAATGAGAGGTACTACATACAGGGTCAATTACAGGTATACAAAGCTATTCGGCGCAAGATGTTTGAGATTGGGATATCCCATTATTTTTACTACAACTTCGTCAACTGGGATTACAATGAAACAACTCAGTTGATTAGTAAAGCACATTTTGAATCCGAGTCCAGAATGGCGTCTCTCAAGTGCTTGGCGTTGTTTTCTTTTTCACCCAAGGAGATTGCGCATGAAACTTGGCTTGGTATGTCATTCACTTTTATTATAAGTCCAAATGAAGTTGAAAGCCTCTGAGCTATTATAGTGTATAATACACGTATGATGTGATATCATCACTGCTCTTTCAACCAGAAACTTGCAGTCTTATGGGGCGAGAGGCTCAGGGGGGCGGAGAAGTACGACTAATCACCTTTAGCGTTATGTTCCACCTTCACTTTTGAATTTTCTGTTTTTTAAGTTAGCTGGTCCAATATTGTGGAAAGCGCTTTTATCACGGTTAGCGATGTTCTCTTTATTCTGTTTTTATTGTGGATACGGAACTTGCAGAACTAACAGTGGAGTACAAGGGAGATTTTGGATCAGTACTATGACGTCACAGGATCTCACGACGACATAGTTCGTTCAAAGATGGTAATCCAAAAGTCTCCTGTGGTAATTTTAACAGCCCCGTCAACTTAATTAATGCGTCCACTTAAAGTATATGACGAGTTCTCTCTGTCCATAGATGAATGTTATCTATGGGTTGGGGGATATTTTTTCATTTTTGAGATGCGAGCGAAAACAAGCATTTCCATAGTGCTTGGCAACTGCGAACGAGTGAGTATCTAACTCAGATGATTGAATACCGCGAACTGGTTTATTGAACATTTTGTGTCTGCTGGCCAACAAGTTACTTGCCCGCTACCGCTAGAGGTGGTTACTCGTACCCCCCCCCCCCCCCCATGTCAAATGGTTGAGGTGTTGAAAGTTTTACTCTAACGATGGACCTCAATGGTCACCTTCCCCTTTCATCAGCATTGACAGTTTCAACTGTTTATTCGTTTATTCATCATGCAACATCTATTTTCATTTCGTTCTGACGACCTTTTGGTGTTGAAATGTAAACTTACATTTCAACACCAAAAGGTATACACTTGTATGCCTAACACCTTCCAGAATATTTTCAACTTTCAGCTTACACTGAATCCAACCTAGTCTATGATGGAGGTTTGGTTATAAATGCCGACTTCAGAACTAATGACCCGTACATCTACGCGGCTGGGCCAGGTACGCGCTACAAGAAGAAATACTTCGCCGACCATTATTTCCACGAGCACTACAATTCTACAGAAGTTGGAGAAGAGGTAAATACCAAACCACCGGCGAGGAGAGGGCAACTATCCTGTCTCATTCGACATGTTGAATGTTTCACTCCTGCTTTCTTTGTGCAGCGGCATCTTTTTCAAAGAACGTAAATAAGTAGGTTTAAATAGGCTCCCCGACTTGCAACTTGTGACAGCCTCAAATTCACTGCTAATTCTGAATTATGAGAGGAGAAAAGGTGCCTTGCCAGCTGCCCTGAGAGTGTAAGCAGAACGATAACGTGAGTGGAACCATAGGATGAGTGGGGATATCCGATATACCGAAATATCAATACTCCAATACTAATTAAGTACTCAAAAATCGAAAAAAGTATTGATACACATAAAAAGTAGGTAGGTGCTGATGACAAAAATTCAAGAAACCAAGGACTTAATTCAACCCCTTGGCTAGTACTTATCAGGGAAGGAGCAAGGATTTCTCATCATAAGACGTCAAAATGAGGGATTCTTGTACAACAAACCACCAAACTTGTTCAAAATCGTAACAGTTGGAGTTCTTCGGTTTATGCCCAAACATACGTGCACAAAATTCCTCAAAAATAAGTGTTAACACAATCCTTGATTATGTATGATCTATGATGAATTATTTATAGATGGCGGAAAGGGCGTTCATGATCATTCCCAACCTACCCCACCAAACGCTCGAAACAAAACAAGACATAATAGATTTTAAGAAACCAGTGGTGACTGTTTCTTGCATACCTGGTAATAAGCACTTGTTGATGGTTCGTCGTCCAGGGCCCGTCGTACCGTTGGAAGTCCTCATAAACCAACTCGATTTTGTAAGTACATTACTTCGTTGTCAAGATATGGGTATGAGTGGCAAGACATCAGAAAGCCTTTTGTGTTCTCAGTCAATTTACGTAGGGATTGCATCGTTCAATTTCCAGGGGAGCATTTTAGTCACAGGCAATCCCAATATTGATTCTTCAGAGCCTGAATACTTCAAGATTATTCTGAACGATCAACATTTCGTCATCGACATCATATGCTTATCTTCGATAGTGAGTAGTCGATCATCACAACTAAATCTGTAAATAGGATCTATTAGCAATACACAGCACTCACGATGAGGCCTTACGAGTCACTACTTCATTCTAAGGCCAGGAATGAATAACCAGTGAGAACCTAATTAGTACGAAATTCCATTTCAGCCGATCGACATTGACAACATAGTTCAACTATATGGGCGTCATGAGAAAATGTTGAACAACCTATTGCTCCGTTACAGAAGTCACATCATTATAGATTTCTACGAATTTTTCAAAGAACCCTGGGCCTACTTGTTTTACCATGATCGATTTGATAATTTAATGGAGCAAATGAGAGGGCATTTCTACGTGAAAGTAATCATCGACTATCATTCATTATTTAATGCAATTACGATCTAATACGAGGGTAAAATGAAGTAAGTGAACCAAAATGTCCGTAGTTCAATTGGATTCTTATTCTCAAACTCCATTCCGTACGTGAACTTACGGTTTCTGATCTTAATACCATCAGTCCATCAATGGGGGGTTCACTTATCAAGATTCGGTTCAATTTCTTTTTCACCATTTCATGGCATGAAAAGTGAGTACCTATTGATGTTACTGGTAATTCCAAATAGTTCAATGATCTAAATAATGTTGTAGTTGCCTCTCAGTGACAAGACATTTGCCGATCTAATAGCTGAGGCTTTGAAAAAAAGTCACTGGAAACCGGTAAGTCTTTTATACGATATTTTGAATTGAAAATTTGGCTGAAAATAGTCAAAATAGAACCAACAACTAATTGAACATATTGCATGAAACTTCAGACCTTGGTAATTTATTGGCGGAATCGTCACCCGAAACGACTTGGATAGTGAATCACATTCACCTCGGTAAATCTCTCCCAAAATTTGTCGTGTGGATTTATGGCTAACTTGACAGCCACAATATGATTTCGCTATTTGAGTTATTTGTAAACAATTGTATTTTTGACATGGAACATGTTTTAGCCTTCAGATAACTGGCTGAAACCGAGCGCCATCCTCTCACCCGATGCAAAACTTGAAATTTGGCTTATAAAGCTATATGTACTGTATATAGCCTACTTAGGACTTGAGCTGCCCAGGTCTCTGATCAGCTCCTAAAGCTAATTTCTATGTTAAACATGGCTAGAATATGTTCCACGCATATAGAAATTTAGCCGTAAGGCTCAAAACGAAAGAAGAAGGGTCCACTGGCGCGGCCCGCTATACCGAGTTTTTATCTGATTTTAATATTGACAAAAGTTTTCAACGCTACATCAAATTTTGATCGTGAAATTTTCAGGACATACAATAATTATTCCTAGACAAAACTTGTGAAAAACGCAATATACTTTTTGATTAAAAAAAAAAATTGAGTGATCTACTTTTCATTCTGAAGCCCAATGATGTTTTCAAGAATTTCTGCAACCGAATCTGCTGTCATTTACTTTCTGCTCGGCAATAGGAATCCTGCAATTCGCCTCATTATATTACTTGTTCGTGTGAGTACCCATGTCGATCGTCTGCAGTCATGCTCAGATATGCACTTCTTTGGCTGCCTGTATCTTGAAGCCATCAATCCACCACCGCTGCCCATTTCTTATTTCCGAGCTCTTTAGCGGTTCTGGGTGTTTCTGTTCAACTCAAGACAGGCTGAAGAGCTAGCTTAGGCGTGGATATCTTGTTTCCTTTGATAGCCCATGAAAGTTAGTGCAAAAGAGCCTTCCAAAAATTGCTCAATAGTTGGAAATCGTTTAATATCCCTCTTGAGGGGCTTAAAAACGGGTATATGAGTTTGCGATAGTGTCTAGGTTGAATTTAGATTTGAGAGCCTAAAAACCGCGAAATTATCAATTATTTATCCGTATTATTGGGACCATTTGACTCCAGTTTCCTATCAGATTGGTTGTCAGAGCATTTTTACTTCGGTATACAGCTAATACTATCTGAGTGTGACTTGGCCGTCTATCGTAGAGGGTCCAATCCAAATGAGGTGGGAACCCTTGCATCTCGTCTATTCGTACCTGCCACGACAGCAGATCACACCAGACAAACATTCTAAAATTGTATTGTTCTGTATCCAAGATGATTTTTTCTCGTATACCTACCTACTGGTCTTGAGACATTAGTCTTCCCATGAATTGTCTATCTTTGATGCAGTTACCACTGTCAGCAATGCCACTCCTTGAAGAAATATTTTCGAGTTTCCCAGACCTGAAAAAGAAAATGGCCGAAGAAATTCTCAATTTCTTCAACAATAACAGGAACCATCTTCCAATGGCATTGAATGACGAGTTTACGCGATCCGTTCTTCAGGTAGTGGGGGAGAACATGATCTACATACAAAATGCGCACAGAGCCGGAGGGAAACCGCTAGTCAGCAAGCCCTATTCATTTGAGAAGCACAAGAAGATGCTTCAACCTAAAGAGTACTACGAGAGGATTGAGTAAACTGTACTCCAATGATGTCAACTGGGGTCAGCTACGTCAGGACGATGAGCACTTGATACTGAAAGCATGAATTAATTGCATTAAAAGCTCAGTTTAAATAGAGCTTGGGTGTTTAAGGATATACATATTTATTTAATAGAGTATAGATTTTTGCTATTTTTTAATAGTTTAAAAAATCAAGTACATACCTGTGATCAGGAGCGTAGCGTGGCTCTGGACAGGGCGTACCACTCAATTCAACCCCCCCTCACACACACACTTCCTAACTCTCTCACCCTAAAAATGAAAAAGGACTTACCTAGATCATATTTCATGGCATCTAGAACGACTCGTGCTATAAATCTTAGTACCTACCCCCAAAATGATCTTATAAATAAGATCATTTTGACGATACATATAATTTTTTGTCTTTTGGCAGCGAATTCAGGATGGTCTGAAATGGTATACAAATGTTTCGGAAATTCGAGTTTTAAAAATTCGAAGAAAAAAATTTCTGCGAAAATTCGCTATCAAGCCACAACACCATGATGTTATTTCAGAGGAAAACAAAATGCGTAGAAGCAAAATAGAAGGTTTTGATAACATTGGTAGGTATCTATCGTAGTTCTCAACATTAAAATGTCTAGTGTACTCACGTTGACGATCCCTTGAGATCTGGCACCTGTCGAATTTTTCGTTAAACTTTCACGAACTAAACGTTCATTTTAGGAAGATAAAAACTAAACGAACAACTGAAAACTACGAACGATCAAACAACAGCATGGATATTAACAAGGGGAACCGCGAGCAGCCTGCGCTGCCCTGCTCTATGGTAAAACAGTCTGGAGATACATACACGCGCGCTAGAATACACACACGCCGTCATTGGCACCCGCTATGAGCTTGCGGTTCCCCCGTAGTTTTGAACTGGAAGGTGATCACTGCAATCAGATGTTCATCTTCTTAGAACTTGGCTTCAGCCATACCAGTCATAGTCATTGGATTCATGATTCAAAGCAACCATCAAAGGTAGGTAACTGAGGCATGCTGAGCAGGCATTTCAAATTTTCAATTTAATGGTTTACTGTTGATCAAATATTTTGTTATTCTCAATAAATTTTTTCATCATTCAACTTCTACCGACATTCATCTGACGCTATGATGCCCTTCTAGCAAAGGCCCTTGGATAACATATTTACAAGACTGTGAAATTTATAGACTATAAGATAGTCGAATTAGCTCGTTATGGTTCGTTATAAATCGCCCTCCCTAAAAATATTGTTGATATCAACACTCGCGATTCCCATAACCAAATGTGATGCTAATCTGACCCAAGGAGGTCCTTGATGCCCAGGTATTCTCACTAACGCTTGAAGCAACACAGCCCAACACATTTTTCCAAACTTTTCATGAAAGACAAAAAACTGATTCATTCCAAAACTTCCAGTAATTTCACACTAAAATCACTACTTTTAGCTTACTCTAGGCTCCCCAAAATCACCCTACCACGATTTAAAATTAGTTAAGTGCTCCGAACGAAAAACGTGAGGGTTATGTGATATCAGCTTAAGAAATAGTGTGATCGGTGGTGTTGCTTCAGAAGTTTTTTCATCGTCTACTATTTTCTTGTTGAAATTATCCATTTTTAGAGTTTCCTACCGGTACAGGTACCCACCTGAAACATTAACATCACAACAAAACTAACGAAATTAACAAAATTAACGAAAAAACAAGATGTTGAGAACCGACAATCCCAAATTAAGGAACATTGAGCATAAATTAGGAATTTAAGGGCTTAGCTGAGCCAAAATCCCAGGTAAAAGTAAAACTAAACTCAAAGTCAATTCCAATGTATCAGTCTTTGAAGTACACGTATAATCCTGCTAATTTGCAGTACCTTCCCAGAATAAACGCGCTTTCGGCGAAGCTACCCTATCCGTTGTGATATTTTTAATAAGAAAGTGTCTCAACTTCATTTTGTCCACATTGTAGTGGAGTAGATTGTGTATGCCATCGTACCGAGATGCAATGTTTGACACTTGACACACAGAAAGTTGTTCTAGCACAAGTGAGGACAGCTAAGCAGCTGTTGTTTCCCAACTTCATCTTCGTTGATTGGAAAATAATGTTTCTTGATATTGATACCGTCCTTCAATGTTTCGATGTGTGGCGTAATCGGATAACGAAAACGTCTTGGTAAAACTATAACATACAGATTCAGAACATCAGTACTAAGTGGCTGAGTTGCCTAATGCTGAATACAGAGCAGAAGCGTGTACAGGGAATTAGTGTGATTTCATAATTGATAAAACAACTATGGTGAAAACAAAGTTTATTCGCTCGTTGAGGTTGAGAAATGATAGAAGAAAAATACACATCTAAAATTCCAATGAGAAATAAACTTAATGGGTATCTGAAACTCGACTAATCTGCATAAGAACATGTACGTAAGTAAACAATTATTTACAATTAATTCTGTGTGAAGGGAATTGCCAAAATTAGGAATTTAATTTTTCGCTCTTTTAGCGCTTTTGGGGCCTGGTTTACGTTTCCTTTTCGGGGCAGCCTTTTTTTGGGGTTCTTGCTCTTCATTTGGCTGGCTAGAATTCTGCACAGTTTGTTCTTCAATTGAACACTCACCTTCAATAGTTTGGGACTTGGCGTTATCATCTGACTGTGTTTCACCCATTTTTGACGATGATTCAACGACTTTGGGATTCTCCTGTTCCAATACTTTAGAATCGAGCGATTCTTCTACCTTAGTCAGGCGGTTAGGCCTTTCAGACTTTATTGACTGAAGTGTCACCTCATCGGCGGTTTCAGTATCGTTAGTGGTTTCTGCCATATGGATGGGTATTAATGGTTCAGCAACATCTTCTGCTATGGATTCAGTGAATGTAGAAGGACTGGATACACTGGACTCCTCAATCATCTGTTCGCATAGTCTTTCCAGAAGCATTTGGCCTTTTGATGGAGCCAAATGAGGATCTCCGTCGACCACTTCAGACTCTTCTCCACTGGCAATTACATTTTCTTCCACCTCTTCGATCTTTTCGACACCCAATTTCTCTCTAGATTCAACTCCGGTGGCTTTGACAATTTCATCGTCTTTGGTACTTTGAGTAACGAGCAGACTGTTTTCGGAATCTACTTTGAGAGTTGCCATTTCAACATTCACAACTTTCTCTGGTTCATTTGGTCGATCTGATGCAACCGATCCTGCGCCACTTACATGTTCCTGTTGTTTGGCTACTTTCACTTGCTTAATCCCTTTCTTACTACGAGCCTGTCTCTTAATTTTGATGTCATCCGCTATCACATCAGATTTTTCATCAAGTTTCAATTGCTCTTGAATAGTTGGCACAAGTGACTGATATCCTCTTTTTCGACCAGGTCCAGTTGCCTTTTTTCTTGCTTTCTTGATAGGAGATTTCGCTTCTAGCACTGAGGATTCACCTGCTGTTTCTATAAGATCATCGAGTTTTGGCTTGGTCTCTCCTTCTTGCTTACACGATTCTATTTTTTCAGACGGCGGTTCACTGTTCTGGTAGCTATCTTCAAGGTCTTTGGATTCGGATCTATCAGCATTTTGTAGCTCGTCCATATTATCCGTTTGTTCTAGCAATAACTTTTTGTTCCCATCCACCTCCCGAGAGGCTTCATCACAAGCGACACCAGTACGATTACTTTTGATGTCATCCACTATCACATCAGATTTCTCACCAGGTTTCGATTGCTCTTGAATAGTTGGCACAAGGGACTGATATCCTCTTTTTCGACCAGGTCCAGTTGCCTTTTTTCTTGCTTTCATGATAGGAGATTTCGCTTCTAGCACTGAGGATTCACCTGCTGTTTCTATAAGATCATCGAGTTTTGGCTTGGTCTCTCCTTCTTGCTTACACGATTCTATTTTTTCAGAGGGCGGTTCATTGGAATTTTCCTTAGTTCTTTTGGGATTCTCCAGAATGGCGATTTCTTGTTCGGTCAGTCGAACTAGAACCACTTTAACCTTTTGTGTATTGTGGTCCCCATCTTTGCTTTCAGTTGGGGTTCCAGCATTAGTGACAATTACGGCGTTGTCGTCCCTCGGTAGGTCTCTATTTTCGCTAGTATTCAGGGCTTCATTACTAGTGAAGGGTAGATTTTCGACCCCACTGATAGATGGAACTTCAACCTGACTGGCGATTTCTTGTTCAGTCACTCGGACTTCAACCAGTTCCAACTGTGTTTGTGCATTGGGGTCCTCATCTTTGCTTTCAGTTGGGGTTTCTTCATTGGTGACAATTACGTCTTTTTCATTCCTAGATAGGTCTGTATTTTTGCTAGTATTCAGGGCTTCATTACTAGTGACCGGTAGATTGTTGACCTCACTGATAGAAGGAGCTTCAACCTGACTGGCGATTTCTTGTTCAGTCAGTCGGACTTCAACCAGTTCCGACTGTGTTTGTGTATTGGGGTCCCCATCTTTGCTTTCAGTTCGGATTTCTTCATTAGTGACAATTACATCTTTGTCGATACTGGATAGGTCTGTATTTTCGCTAGTATTCAGGGCTTCATTACTAGTTGAGGGTAGATTTTTGACCTCACTGATAGAAGGAGCTTCAACCTGACTGGCGATTTCTTGTTCGGTCAGTCGACTTTGAACCAGTTCCACTTGTGTTTGTGTATTGAGGTTGGGCTCATCTGCGCTTTCAGTTGGGGTTTCTTCATTGGTGACAATTACGTTTTTGTCATTCCTAGCTAGGTCTGTATTTTTGCCAGTATTTAGGGCTTCATTACTAGTGGAGGGTGCATTTTCGACCTCACTGATAGATGGAGCTTCAACCTGAAGGTTCGAATCTGATCCTTCTTGATCTGCCCCAGTTGTGTCCTTCTCTGCATCAGTAGGACTGACAGATAATTGAACAGAGGTGGGAATGTTGGAAGCCATTCCACCATCTTTCAGTTGTTCATCGTCTTTTTCTAACAACGGTTCTATTGAAGTATAAAAATTTGCAAGTTCAGAATCCATAATTTCTTCAGTTTTCTCTGCACGGGAGCCTTTTGAGCCCCTGCAAATTGCACACTGTTTATCAATCAAAGATCTAATAGAGTCAGCAGTTATGGATATGTCAAATGCGTGATTCATCGTGCTTAATATTTGGCCCACAGTCCAATCGTGGTAGTTGGAATGGAGGGCTGTGACGAGCAAGTACTCTATATTACTGATTGGGCTCACCATAATCGTTCTAGATTTTTTTTTGAAAAGTATTTCTTCAAAGATCATGTGGGTACCGTCAGTTTTTGTAGGCCATCTGTTCAAAGCATTTATGCGTTCTGATGTAACCTTGCACGCTCTCTGCCACTTGATCAGTTGAGGCAGTATAGCTGAAAACTGCACAATCATTTCAATGAGAGCCTGACAAAATCTTTTTCCATGTACAGTCACCATCCAGTTCGCCATCTCTTCCTTGGTCTTCTCCTTTTTAGGTGGTGTATTGACTTCTTTATTTCTTTCAGAATTACACTCAGCACATTTAGCGAACGCTTTTCGACAAGCTTCATCTGAAACTGTTAAAAACCCACCAACGAAATCAATGAACTCTGAGAGAGATTTGGTATGATAGGCAGAGTGAAGAACAACCAGCAAATCTGTTGTTTGGGATGGTGAAACCACAACACGATACTTTTTCTCTTCACCTACTTTAGAAACCATTTTGCATAACAGAGAATTCTCCAGTATGTATCGACTTCCATAACGTGACTGACCTTTCGAGAGTAAGTCAATCTGAGCTTTGAAAACACTTGAGGCCATCTGGCTTTGCCGAATCTTGTAAATTACTTCTTGTCGCAACAAGGCGAGGGCTGGTCTTTTCATAGGGGGTAATTTTGATACAATATCATTACACCGCACACAATCTGAAATGGTTTTTTGAGTAAGCTGCACATTGAAACAATCAAACGCTCCTAGTAGAATTTTGTTCAAATCGTCAATTGACTGGTGCTCCTTCTCATGAAGGGCATTGACAAGTGCTATTTGGTTTGATTCATTTTGGGAAATCCAGATTCTGAGATTAGTCTTTCCCATTTCTCCTTCTGTAGTTTTACACACCAAGCCTTCCTTTAAAACATAGGGCGCAAGAACACCATTTGATTCAAGGAGCAGCTCTCGTTTCCATCGTATTGGTTCACATAACTGTTGCATGTTCAATAGCTGACTTTTCATAAATGATATCAAGTCATAATTTACTATTTTACACTCTTCTATGTAAGATTTCTTGAGCTCTTTGCTCTTGATAGTCGCAAAAATACCAACTATTTCAGGAGGGGTTATAAAGTAAAAAGACGAATCTATTAACGCCATGAATTCCCCAAAATCTAGTTCAGAGTACTGTACAGTTAGTGCAGAAACGAGTTCACCGTAAACTGCTGGGCTTTTGAGCAAGACGATTTTGAGCGTGTTTTTGCTCATGTTCATTCGTTTGCAGAGCAATCCAGATCTAAGTACAAATAAATCACTGATTCCGTAAACGGATTTATTCATATCATGAATGACTTGAGACAAATCACTAGCTCTCTGTATTTCGCCTAATCGCTCAACGAGGAAAGTCAATTTATCAATGTTAATTATGGTCAGTGCCTTAGGTTCCTCGTAGCTGTTCAGTGAAACAGATGGTTCGGCTTCAGCCAAAGTTGATGAAGTCAGAGCTGTCTCAGGATTAACTATTTGTTCAGTTTCACTATGGCTAGAAGTGGATTCCGCAGAGGTTTTCATTTCAGCAACATCTTTGCTTATGATAGCTGTTGAAGTTTTTTCTGATTCCTTCTCAAAGACATTCCCCGCCACAGTTTCTACATGTGTTGAGGCTTCCTTTACCTCAGCAATGGTACCAGGGGTGAGCGTTCCAGTGCTTAGTGCGTCTGCGAATACTGGGTTTCTTTCCTTAGTGTCATCTTTTATGGCATCTTGATCAACATCTGCTTTACCAATGACCGTTGTTCCAGTACCATCGGTAGACCCAATGGCACTTTGGCTCATTGCATCTTGAGTTAGATCACCAAGGCCATTCAAAGTAGTACTACCAATATTTGGAAGGTTTTCAATCTTTTCACCAATCGGAATCTGGATTTCATTACCTTCTAATTGTTGACCTTCGGTGCGAATTGCTGAGACAGATGTGGACTGACCTAGATTCTGATTACCATGGGGATAAAGTTGAGGTTCACTTTGGTTTTCAGGTGGCATTTCTTCACTTAGTTCATCTTTAGCTTCAGACGATGTGTGGATGTCGCTAGAAAGTTTGAAATCATCCTTGGTTTTTTTAACACCTACACCTGATATATTGAGTTCACCTTTATGTGTATTTTCTTCCACGTCAGAATGAGCTTGTGATTCCCTAGCTTCTGGTTTGGCTACATTTATCAAAGACGATTCAAGTGGTGTTTTATCACTGTGTTCGGCAATGACTTCAACACTGGTAACCGGAGCATTCTCTGTTTCTTCACAGACGAATTCATGATATTTCAGATCTTCAGCTTTACCATTGTTACCTGCATCAGTAGAAGTGAGAGCATCGCTCGTAAGAACAGGACTATCCGTAGCATCTTCTCGAGTAGCTTCATGAAGTGTGCAGATTTCATCTTGTTGTGAGTTTTCTTCTTTGCGAGAAAGAGTTTGTAATGCCTCTGTATTTGGTTCGGCGACTGTTATGAGGGATGCTTCACGTGCCGTTTTACCACTTACCTCTTTGTCACTGGTAACTGACTCAACATTTTTCAATTTTACACTATCTAATTCAAGAGTCAATTCATCTCCAGTTTTACTCACATCGCCATTATCAGTAGACGAGTTAACAATCCTTGAAAGTGTGGGACTACTGTTGGCTTTAATTGCTACAGAAGGTGAGCAGATTCCATCGGTTTGTTGATTTTCTTCTGTGACGAGAGCCTCTGATGCAGTATCAGGCTTGGCATCATTTACTGACACCTCATTGGCAATCAGCAATGCTTCAGGTGGTCTGGTATCCATTTGAAGCCGATCTTCTCCAGCGGACTCTAGTGCCTTGTCATCTGATTTGTCAGCAACCGTTCCACAACCCAACAATAGCTCCCGCATCTTGACATTAAACTCATTATAGCATTCCTGCTTATCTTTACACGAAAATTCGTCAAATACTTCATCAATATCTTCCATAGGTATGTTATGGAAAGTCTGTTCAACAAATTCGATAAGCTGATCCAAATCCCAGTTAGGATTTTCGAGTACTAATGCAGCAACCACAGAGCGCCTTGTTTGAGGATTTTCTGGGATAACTATGCACAATTTATTATCTTCGTCGAGTACCCAGTTCATTTCCACGGCCACCGGCACCACCGCGAGCAGACTTTCTTGAACCGCGTTTATTGCGCCTTTTCGGTTCAGAGGCTGGTCGTGTCCTGTTGTCACCGCTGGACTTGGGTCGACTGTCGCTACCCCGCTTTCTGTCGGACTGTCCCTTGTCTCCTCTAACCCTTGTGGACTCATTAGTCCAGGGTCTCCCGCACTCCCGGGACAAGTGTCCGCTGTCTCCGCAGTTGTAGCAGACCTTCTCCCCGGGACGATTGGGACAGAGACTCCTAGGATGTCCCAGCAGGCCGCAATTGTAGCACAGTCCAGGACCCTTTTTATTCGACCGTTCGAAGTCCGGACGCCATGAAGCCTTTCGCTTCTTTGACCTGCCCTCCGCTCGCCTGCCCCCGACAAGGGCCTTGCCAGGCTGAGCTGCCTCGGTTCTCCTCGAGTTTTCAGAGGACAAGTCGTGCCAGGCGTGCATTTTCTCGAAAATCCTCTCCGCTGTGAGAGACGGATCCTCGAGCGCATCAGCTGAAATCTTGGGACACTCCTCCGCAATGGCGTTCACCAAGTGCCTTCTAACTGCTTTTTTCTTCCCTCTAGATTTTTTCTTAGAACTTGTGTTGTCCCTTAAAGGTTCCTGTTCCTGTGCTCTATTAGGTTCCACCGGATTCATCTCAGATATCCAGGATTCAAGTGGAGGATTGAAGTGCTCCATGAAAGGGCCAACATCATTAGCCCAAGTAGGTGGAAACATTTCTCTAGGACCTGCAGGTCCCATGAAACGTTGTTGAAACATTGGGTGTCTGGAAGGTGGACCAATCATCCTGGGAGGAGGACCCATCATACCAGGAGGTGGACCTCTCATACCATGTGGTGGACCCATCATACCAGGTGGTGGACCTCTCATTCCAGGTGGTGGACCTCTCATCCCAGGTGGTGGACCCATCATACCAGGTGGTGGACCTCTCATTCCAGGTAGGGGACCTCCCATCACCGGCGGCAGGCCCCTCATCCCAAGTGGCTCACCCCCGACGATTCCAGGTGGCCCCATCCCTGGAGGGAAACCCATCAATGGGCCAACTGGGAACCCGAGAGGAACGTTTTGACTATTTTCCCACATCAATGGTTGCGACAGATGATCAGGTATAGGGGTTGGTGGCACTTGAGGCTGGTTTATCAACATCGGGGGTGCAACGACTGAAGGCCCCTGAACCTTTGGCGCGTGCTGGACAAAAGGTGTTGAATGGACCATTGTCACTGGTGGAGACGAAATTGATGTTACTTGTTCAACAGTAGGTTGGCTCACTGGTGCCATGGCCTTTGTAGGGGCTGAAGAACTTGCAGCAACTTGAGAAGTACTAGTGCCAGGGGTTTTTGCAGTTTTGGCTAATTTTTCTTTGAGATTTTTTATCCTTTCCATAATCTCATCTTCTACAGATTTGTGAGTTTCTTTGAAAATTTTAATTTCGTTTTCAATTATATCAGGTTCTTCGCCGCCTGTAGGTTGTTCTTGTAGCAGATGCTTCTTTGGAACTACATTAAATTGTGGTAGCTTAGTTTCGGTTTTTTTCAGCGTGAAGACAATAGGAGTGACTGGGCTTGATCTCCGCATCTTTGTATCTTCAAGCCTACTACTAAGACGGATACTGCTCAGAGATTTATTTTTGCTTGGCTCCTTGATTCTATCAGCAAACGACTCCATTAACTTGTCTTTTACTAAATTTTTCTTATATTCAACTGATGAATCTGAAGTACCACTAGAAACTGAGTCTGATCTCGACGTTTTGATTCTGTTGGAGTCATTCTGACGGCGTGCAGCAGTTCTACTCATAGGTCCAGGAGACGAACTTAGGTTCCTGTCCCTTCTTTGATGTAACATATCTCGACTTCTGGAACGACGTTTATCTCTGCTCCTAGAACGATATCTACCCCTGCTTCTAGAACGACGCCTGTCCCTGCTCCTGGAACGACGCCTGTCCCTGCTCCTGGAACGACGCCTGTCCCTACTCCTGGAACGACGCCTGTCCCTACTGTTAGAGCGCTGCCAGCGGTTAACCCCACTTTGCGATGGCATTAGATTCTGATCTTTTGTTTCATACCTACTACCTTTAGCATATAAGTCTTGGCTAGACTTGACTAAGCCCCGACTACTACTTCCATCACCAGTACAAGAAAGTCCTGAATTTTGGCTGTGCACGTTTTCTAATAACTCACTGTTGTCACTACGCTTTTTAGTAACAATGTCGAGAATATTGTGAGGGGGAAGTGCCCCACCCAGTGGTAAAGTACTGGCTTTAGCAACATTTTTCTTTCCAATAACATCTAGCAAATCTTCATCACCCAATAAAACCCACTCATTGGTAGGATCCCTGTTAATTTCAAGGGTACAATGAAAACGGAGAGCTGAATTGGTATTCGTAATGCATCCAGAAGTTGGTCGGTCAGGGAAAAATGACCCATCGCCAGTTAACCTCTGATTGTAGATCTGATCGAGTTTCCTTTCACATTCCTTAACCACTGACATCACACTTGATTTCTTTTTAGCCGCACCTGTGGAGAAAAAAAAACTATTTCAAAAACTATTTCATTTTAATACCTAAAATGTGCATACATTTAACTGGGAATCAGCTTTGGGCTTATTAATGCGATGACCTGTAGGACATGGTTGGTGCAGGAATGATGCAAATCAAAATAAATTAAAACAAAAAGTCAATTTTTATACCAAATGCCTACAGTTAATGTTCTTTGTACCATAAATCATTGAATAGAGACTTAGGCTTTGGCTCATCTTCAAACCTCAGCCATAACAAGCGGTTGAACAGACTTACATCAATCACATCATCACTCAACACATCCAAATCATTCAAGCGAATTCTGATAGAGGTCCGTCCCCTAATATTTTGGTCTATAGGCTAATCCGCTTATAAGTACTCCCTAAATGGAATAATAGTACATACTAGGTACTGTTATGATAACTTGGATGCATCGTTATTAATCATTCGACAAAAATCTATTTATTGTACAGGAAATTATATCTGGGTCTATCAGGGAAACAACAGCGAAAATTTAAATATCTATCAGTCAGATTGTTCACAACTGCACCGTCTAAATAAGGAATAAATATTTCATACTGATTTCAAAGGAGGGTTCTTCGGTCATAGACAATGCCAAGTTGCTTCAGCAAGTCGTAATGGCGAGGTGGATGATTGCATGTCGATCAAACGAGTGATCCAAAAGGCTGGAGTAGTATTGTACTCCAACGGGTTGTTTCTTGTCCATCACATCTCCCGAAGAGCGTACAGCAGTAGCATTTCAAATTCAGCGGCAAAACACTAAACCCGATGTAGAGACGGAACACCCACCAAAGTATGTTGCTAGTTTGTTAGACTCACAGAGTACCACCATTAACGAGGGGTAGCCGCAGCAGTAGGTTACCAATAAAATAATCAAATCATGTTACAGCACAATATTTTCCTAAAGATAGTTTTGGTATTAATAATTAATTAATTATTAATATGCTCCCCGGCGGAGTAACGGGACAAGAAATAGATAGAAACCCTGGAGAGGGTTTGTAGTAAAGAAAAGTGATTTACACGATTCAAGGTAATTTTGGATTCTATGGATCAGTTATTAATAGGTTTCCTCAAAGAAAAATAGTGTATTTTGATATTCACCATGTATTCTCAATTGTTATAATAGGTATGGTTTTTTACATATTGTTATCAACGATTGGAAACTCCACAACCAGCTTGCACAGAAGTGAGGATGGTCTTAATCCCCTAATTTCACAGCGACGTTGACTGTCCAATGTTTATGTAGTGTTTGCATATACGTCAGTACAACTTTAGGTTTTTTCCAAAGCACTGTACTTGAACTATTCATTCGGCACCACAAGTAAAATCAAGACATGACGTTCTGGCAGTTAATGCGAGTATAATATGATGGTCCAAATACTTGACGTAACTCGGCACTTATCTGAGACCACAGAAATAGCTTGAGAAAGTTACTGATCCAGCTAATTTTGCAGGTGGAGGATTTAGCGCTCAATCACCGAGTACGCTCATACAAGAGCAATATACTCGTAATTATGCACGTTCACATTCCTCTGGAATTCATCCCAGCTCAAGCGCCTCACAGTGATGTCAAATCTGGGGATCAGCTCCTGGTAAGCTATGCTGATCAGCATCAGCATCATTCAATTGCCGTTCAATCTACCGAATAATAGTAGAAATCTGAATGTTTAATGGTATGGGGTCCACCTGAAACAATCCTGTCAGGTAAAACTAGCATAAAAATACCAGTCTTGCAATATGACGGATTATTACAGCGTATGCCAGGAGTATTCCACCGTTTCCTACACAAAACAAAATTCATAATGGGGTTGACGTAGGTAAAACTTATCATTTATTACCATGATATTCATTGAAAATATGAGTAAATATATGTTTATTTTCTTCAAACATGATTACAACTGCAAAATTATCGACAGTATAAATCAACTGGTGAGATAAAACTATGGATAATTGATTCATTTGGAGTGTAACCGATTATTTTCTGTGTAGTTTCGTCTCCGTCCTTGCTGGAGTAGGTCGTCAGCTACCCTTCCCCATCCATCCTCTGCTCAGAGACGCACCCACCATAGTCATAACTTCTGTGGTTTCCATACGCATGTTTCTACATCCACCTTTGAGCCTTGTTCTAATCTGGGGTTTTAGGGTTAGCAGTCGAGAGGTCAGCGGAGCAGGCCGATAATTCAGGATACTAAAATAATGGACAGTACTTGTACTGAGCAAGATGTGTACATCATTTCTTCAATATAGCTAGGGAAGACCCAGTCACAACACAACCTGCGCAACACGTCCTCAGTCACCTGTGTAGGAACAAAATTTCTCGGAATCCAAAACTTCACATACAAAGTGTTATCAGGTAACGTACCTAGTCTATGTAATTCTCCCGAACACATTCTACATCTCCACCTAAAGGGGGATAATATTGTTCAACTTCACACACAACACATATTGTACAACAGAAAGAGCTAGTGATATAGAGAACTAAAAGTGGCACACGATTTTGAAAAATTTTCATCACAATTTTACTAGCAACATCGTACGATTTATTTGTACTTTTTCAAATTAATCAAACTTACACCCTCCCTCACACTTGTCTGAAGACATTGTTTCATTGAATTGTGATAACAAACGTAGAAATAAATCTTGTGCGATAAACATTAAATCGCAAACAATGTCTTCAGACAAGTGTAAGGGTGTAAGCATGAATTAAGTTGAAAAAGTACAAATAAATCGTACGATGTTGCTACTCAGGACTACGTGTAATCACAACTGGCAAGCCTCGGAATTAAATGATACAAGACACACGGCTCCATCACGGCGTTCCTCTTCAAGCTATCAATCTCCAAAGTAACTGTTGGGCTAGCTAGACAGAGAAGGATGAGGTGAAGGGGTTGAATAGGAGCATAATCAAGCAAGTGCCAGAAACTGAAAATACGCAATCAGTTTAGATCTTTCAAAAGTTCCAAGACAGTGTGAAAACGAGAATTTAATACAGCCATTCAGTAGAAGAAAGTCCCAGCCGGGCTACCTCTGGAAGAAGAGGTGACAGCCATCCGTTGTGGAAACGCTGATGTCAGTGGAAAGTTGGTAGTCGTTGCCCAGAATGGTCACTTATACGATTTTTATTAATGACTATACAACAAAACAACACTATATTCATTGTAATTTGATTTCTTGCGGTATGTTATGATAAACTCTGATTTCGACATTTTTGAAACATTGAAATGGATTTTAGAGGATAGTGGGTTTTGGTCAAGATGAGTGAAGACACTGAACGTTGAAGTTAGATTACTGAATGTTCTTTGTGAATATTTCATGGGCTCACTGTAAAGAAATTTCCTATGACTGATTGTTCATGACTTAGTGAGGGAATTTTCGAAGTAACCTACAAACTAGGGGGTCAGCCAACCAATACCTGGCCTCAATTAATTCAAGTACATATTATTAGCTGCAATTATCGCATATCCAGTAATCCAAAATAGTTGGTCTCTAAATTCATGTTAACTTTGAAATCAAATTAATTTCAATAATTTTGGCGGAAATTTGGAAATAGCATCATGTAGCCAAGGACAGATATCGTCTGGAAGGACATAATTATGTATAAGTAAATTTGGACCAATTGCAACAGCAATTTTTGATAGACGGCATTATTTCAGCGTACCCGACAACTTTCATAACCCCTTATAGAATGGAGAGCCATTTATTACCTTTCACTAGAGCTGATATCCCCACCCCACTAGGTACAGGAGCTACAGTTATCTTTCCCATAATGATGAATTCATCGAACCCTTCTACCACGAGCACTGACACCAGTTGTAATAGATAGATAGATATAATGTTTATTTGTAGAGGTCATTGATAGTTGTAATACAATCATGTTCTTTACTTGATTTGAGGCATGTACTCATTTTATATGTTGTTTGTGACTATGGGGATACCGTAGTGGTACCTACAGCGATTCCAATAAGAACTAATATCAGAAGGTACAACAATTACCAAGTATTTCATGGTGTAGTATTGTGTCTTTTGTTTGGAATGGGAAGAAGGTTAATCATGATTCTCCAAATTAAAGGACCCAAATCAATTGAACCCGAACAATTGGTTTGCTTATGATTGATTTATGTGAATGGTTTGGAAGTAACGGTAACATACATCCCACAACAACATAAAATCCCACTGCCACCAAATATATTTTTTTTGGTTCAATATTTTATTCGTTTTGAGGGTAGTTGGCGTTGATCTATGGAATACGCCAATTTCAATGCTACAGAGCAAATTTTGTGGTAGTTATAACGAGTTATTGAGGGGCGAACTACAAGAGGTTTCCCCACATTAAACCTACATTTCAACACCAAACCTGAAACGGAACACTGAAACTTGTAAGTGGCCAATATATGAAACTTTAGACCTGTATATAAAAAAAAGTAACTTAAAGCCTAGTTCACACTAGTAGACCATGAAGCGCGATTGTCTATAGGCGGTCTAGACTTGAGACATAGACATGGCCTACAGACACCGATGTTTGTCTCGTCTAGCGTCCAGTCTGTGATTTGAATTTTTTCAGTCTCATCTTCGCAAACCATAATGACGGATATTGCTTTGTGCGAAATGAGTGTATGTTTAATTATAATTTTAAGTGAAATGTTCGCAAGAAGGTCCGGTACTGCATTCTTAAATAAATTAAGAGTGGAAGACGCCATGGGTATTCGGAATTTCACCAATCTGACGTCTACGGATTTTGAAGAATTAATTCAGATGGTTGGAGGGAAAATAATCAAGCTTGATACAAAATTGAGAGAAACCATCACAGCTTCTCTTCGACTGGCAGGCACACGGCGTTTCCTAGGAGACTAATTCACAAGCCTCGTGTACACCTTCAGAATATCCAAGCAGGCAATACCGAAAATGGTAACAGCCATTTGCGAAGCGATTAGGTATCTCATCGTTGCATCAAGTTTCCCTTGCCGAATGGGAGGGACCAAAATCGCGCAACGTGTCTACTGGTGTGTACTAGGCCTTACGCGTCGAATAGACTCACCGAAATCCAATCATGAGTTCAAGGCCACGGAATCTTTCTAAGAAACTAGGTTAATTAAATCATTTGATCCAAGCAAGCAATCTAGTACAAATATTCAGCAGCCTGAGCTCAATGAGTGGTTTTTAAATGAATAATAAAGAATGGGTAGTGAAAAGTACACAACGTTTTTAAATAAAAGCCAGAAGAAAAACATTTATTTTCCACCATAACATTGTTCCAATGCACATTTTTTTGAACATCATGATAGTATCCAGTATATATATTTTAGAGCGATATACAAGTTAATTGCCACACAACACTAATTTTAAAATGACTTACACACTTCACAATTGTTCAAAACTATGGAAACAGCCTCTTGAACACCTCGTATTGGCGTGAAGTGTTTGTTGAAAACCGTGATAGTTTTTTCTAATGGCGCGTGAACGGCAGCCATTGTGTGGACAATTAGGACCATTTTCAACAAGGTCTGAGGGGTTACGGCAATTTTAACTTCCGTTTTCCCATCATCGGTTGTCAATCTTTTGCAAAGCATCCCAGCTTTCAGAAGATAGCTGGGGTCGGCGCCGCTTTTGTCATCTCCTTCTAACGATGTTATGAGCGTTTTGAGGTCTTCCACAGACAACTGTGCTGTTCTTACTCGGAGTTTGAAGTCTTCAGGTTTATTTTTATTTACAGGGACAAGAGGTTTATTGAGCGTTTTGTTTGGTTCAACTGGCTCCTCTTCAGGATTCTGTGGACCGGATGAAGGTCCACTATTTACAGATTTTTTGTCAGGTGCACTGCCCACTGTTGGACCTTCTAACTCGTCGGTAGGAACATAGTCTGGTGCAGTAGTCTTGTCCGTTTTCTCCGAAGAATTAACAGGTATTTCACTGCTATTTTTCACTGGGCTCGTAGATTTGGCGTTCTCATCCATTTCAACGTCTTGTGTTTCAGCAGATGCAGAGTCAATCTTGCGTGATTTACCAACGGCGGAAACTCCATTGTTTTGGTTCTGCTTTGAAGAATCGTCAACTCTTTTGGATGAAACTGCGCCGCCTTTTTGAGTTGCATCTTTCGGCTTTTTGCCACGATGTGAATCTCCTTTATCCGTTTTATCACGGACATCCTTCCTGTCATCCGTTTTATCACGAACATCCTTCCTGTCATCCTTACTAGTTTGTTTGCTCTGCTTCTTATCGCCCCTGCCTTTACTCTCAGATCGTCGCCTCCTACTACTTGATTTGGATTGCGACGCCTGGTCGCCAACACCCATTTCGTCTTTCTTCTTCTTCCGATCTGCTTCAGCCGAGCACTGTTTACAAATGGCCATAACGTTGTCAATTTTCCAAGAGGGAAAACTTCTATTATCATAAAAAAGATCATCAATCGTACGCTTTATTTTCCCGGTGGAGTAATCATGATACACCTTATGTATTTCCATCAACACGGGGGTCACGTGAACTGGAGATAAAACGATTTTGAAACACGTTTTCTTACTCTCCACAACGTCCATCACAACTCTACACAAAACGCCCTCAATCAGTGTAAACACTCCATCAAATTCACAGGTTCCAATCTCCAACCCTTTAATGAGCGCTTTATATTCAAATGAATCTCTTTGACGAGTCCTAAGAAAGTCTAGAATGTTTTCAAATGGCTTCAACATCTCCCGGAACTTAGCTCTCAAAGGTTTTGTGAATTCTGATTCTCTGTCAGTCGACTTCTTAACAGTTGTATCAGGCAATTCTCGCTCAGGGGAAACTCCAGGAGGGTGATCACCTGAAGCATCACTTGTTTTGAGGTCTTCGTTGACGTCCGGTTCTTTATTATCATCTAAAATAACAACAGTATCAATTGGTTTTAGAGTGGATCTATTCCTTCCTTTTCTGCTAGAGATATCAGAGGGCTTTCGATTCAAATTGAGTAGTTCGATTGTGTTAGCCTCTTTAGCAGTTGGACCTATGGGATGTGACGGCCTATCGTCCATGATTGGAGGGCGATGCCCATAAGGATGAACGTCTCTTGGTCCCCACATGTGAGGTTCACCAGGTTGGCCACTCATTGGATATCCTCGTGGAGTAAATGAAGGATAAGCAGCGTACTGGTTTGGCGGGATGTTGTAGGGGGGGTAAGCCTGATTATACAGTTCACCGCCTTTGGAGTACAACTGGTTACTACCATGTTGGTGATACTCAGATGTTGGCGGAACATTACTTGTGGTTTGTGGCCAAGGAGAGCTTGCAGACCACTCATCTATAGGAGGCCCATGCGGGAGGCGATAACCATACTGCTTGGTGGGTGAAATCAGTGATGATCTAGGTGATGACCTTAAGTGTTGTGGTGGAGAGCGCTGCGGTGAACGTGAATATCTCCTTCGTGCAGTGTGACGAGGAGATCTTGACCTATTTCTAGAAGGACTTGGACTTAGTGATATACTTTTGGTCCTACGTCTACTCCTACAACGTCTCTCCCTATGTCTAATACGACTGCTGCCACTGTGACTTCTGCTTCGACGTCTGCTCCGACTCCTGCTTCTACTATGCTTGTGTCTCTTCTTTTTCTTCTTCTTGCGTTCGTCCTTCTCCTTGTGTTTTTCAGTCAGTAATTCCCACTCCTTCAGTTTTTCTTGGTGCCGTCGTTCTCTTTCAATATCGGCCCACAACTCAAAGGCTGTAGTGGCATAGGGATCAGGAGGAGGTTCAGGTGTAAACTTTGTTATCGCCGGAGGAGGGCGTGTTAGATCAACTATTGCAACGTCCACAGTCGGACCTATCACAGGAATTTGACCAGTCGGTGGGACAGTCAGTCGCATCGATTCATTATTAAACGGTGTATTTGCTGATGGTGAGGTATTAGGTTTATTGGCATACACTTCAGCTGCTTCACGAGCCGGGGACTTGTCCCTCTTAGAGTTAGCTGTGGGTCCAGATACAGCTACTTTGTACGTTTTCTTTTGTTGGCCAGCTTCCACGTCTATTTCAGGATTGATCCAAAGGGAACCGATGTTCTTGATATTGCCCTCAATTCGAGGATGGTGTAATACCAGGAAACTACTCGAATTGGCCTTAGTTCCTTTGCGTGGAACAGCGGGGAAAAATGTTCCCATGCCACTGATTCTGTGTCTGTACAGTTGAGCGATTTTCCCTTCACATTTATCGAGAATCGTTTTCTTCATAATTGGATCTTCTGTTCCCTTATTACTACCTGTTGCAATGAAGAAAAACTTAGTGGAAACAAGAACGTGACAATAGTTTTCCAAACAATCATTCTTGTCAAGTTAATTCTGCGAAAAATAATGAAAGATAATGAAGGGACGATGTAAGTACGCTTATATTATGTGGGATACTCAAAACTACGGAATGGAGAACATAACTCATTATTCAAGTATTAATGCAAAGCGGGTAGCCCCGCCTACACAATTATATAAGTACTCAAATAAATACAATTTCATACAAACAATATGAATTGTCTTGCAGCCGATCAATTTCCAATGAACAGTTGGTTCAGGATAAAACAAAGCAACTGATCACTTTAGAGCGTCACTTAAGGATTTTAAAGACCACTTTTAGATTAAATTATCATGGTGAGGTCCCACCTAAACGATGTGGGAGGGGTCTGCTAGTACTACATGCGCCGGAAGGGAAGCGTACCAATAACCGCAAATATTGACCAGTTCTATCTATTATGGTAAGGATCGAAATAGAAAGGTATGAGCATTTTTGAAAACAGTCTGTTTTAAAATCTCATTATTTGCTTCACAAGAGTAGATAATATAGTCTTACCAGAAGATGGGTCCATTGCTGCTTCCAAGAGGCTGCTAAGGCTGACGTTGTCATTGTTCAAAAGCTGGAAAACATGAAAATACATATTGTTTCAACAACTGTCAGTTCTGGATTGAACATAAAGTTCAATCAATCTTCTGGTGATGCGATTTTCAAAAAGACACTCAAAACAATAAGGCTTCATGCTCAACCGTACATTGACAGGGAAATACTATGTTATTCTGAGATGAAACTATTAATACCATCAACACTTTCTCAAAATTGCCTAATTAATTCATGACCACACTGACCAGAGGCCTATCCCAATTTGCTGGCAATTCATATAATATATGAAGTATATTATATATATATTATATATATATAGTATATTATACGAGGGTCATCCCAAAAGTAAGTTTCCCTATTTTCTTCAAAAAAAACTACAAGTCTCAAGTTTTTTGTTTGGATGTAGTGGTAGTCCTGTAAAATTTTCAGGCCGCTGTGTCGGTTTGTTGATAACCTATTAAGTTAGAAACATGGATGCCCCCCTTGCGATTTCGTCCGATTGTGAAGTGCGTTCTGTGATCAAATTCCTGATCAAGGAGGGGGTTACCGCGATTGAAATTCATCGTAGACTTTGTCAAGCATATGGTGACATTGTGATGAGTGTCCAAATGGTCCGAAAGTGGCGAAAAAGTTTTGAGGAAGCCCGTCGAGTTCGACTCGAGAGGAGGCGATTGTGGCCGTTCGCGCAGCACTTGATGAAGATAGACGCCGTACAATTGATGAAATTGTGAATTGTGTTCATCCCAAGTATGAATTAACTCGCTCTGTAATTGGTCGATTCCTAAAAGAAGATTTAGAGATGTCAGAAGTGTGTGCAAGGTGGGTTCCAAGGCTCTTGTCTGACGAACACAAGCAAAACCGTTTGGAGGCAGCAAACCGCTTTTCTGAGATGCTTGAGGATGAAGGAGACGACATTTACGATCGAATAGTGACTGGGGGTGAAACTTGGGACTTCCACAATACCCCAGAAACAAAAAGACAGAGTATGGTCTGGAAAAGTCCCCAGAAAAGAGCACCAAAAAAAGCCAAAATTGCGACATCCGCTGGAAAGATTATGGCCACGGTTTTTTGGGACTCCAAGGGTGTTCTGTTGGTTGCCTACCTACCTAAACGTGAGACCATTAATGCTGCCAGATGAAGTATTGTGAAGTCTTGGAACAACTGAGAAAAAACATGAAAGCCAAAAGACTTAGACTTTTGAAGAAAAAAGTGCTGCTTCTTCATGACAACGCAAAGCCACATTCCGCAAATTTGACCCAGGAGTTGCTCAGAAAATTTGATTGGGACGTTTTCCCCCACCCACCGTACTCTCTAGACCTCGCTCCGAGTGATTACCATCTTTTCCCAGCATTGACAACTTTTTTGGGAGGCCAGCGATTTTCCAGTGACTCAGAAGTCGAGGGCGCCGTCAACGAGTGGCTGCGCGGATTGGACAGAAACTGGTATGCTGTTGGCTTCCAAAAACTCGCCACACGGTATGCAAAGTGCCAGGAATCACTCGGCGACTATGTGGAAAAATATTTCAGGTTTGCAGCTTTCCAACCATGTAAATATTTTAGTCAATAAAGCATTTTTTTCGATTTTTTCAAAAATAGGGAAACTTACTTTTGGGATGACCTGAAAAGAATGAACTAACCATTTTGATGGATACGTTGTCTTTTGAACTATCCATAGAAGGGGGTGGAGGTGCGTCACCGGCTCTCGCCAGCTGGTGTACTTTGGTTGGGCGGCCAGGTTGGATTCGAGGCTGGGTTATTCATACCGTAGTACATCCCTGGATACTGCACGTTGGGCGCTTGCCCACCAGGCTGCATGTTCTATAACAATCATGAGTTTTACTCTATCTATATTCTATCTGTAATATACTCGTAAATAGACAACTGGAGTTAATTTTTTTCATTTGCACATTGTGTAAGTAGGCTTTAAAACTACAGTACAAATCACGAACACTGGTTACAATTCAGAACTACTGGCAGATTGCCACCATCTGGAACATGGAGAATGCCAATATACGAAAACCTCATATACTAGGTACCCAAAATATTGGATAATGCCTATTTGATTTAGAATGAAGTGTATAACATCGACCTTGTACCTACTTCAGATGGGGAGAATTGGACAGTTTATTCAAGTTCTTTGCCAGTAGGTGTAGCCCACTTCAACAAAATGTCTGGCCTCATTGAATAGTTTGAAATCAATAGGTAGGTATATACCAGTAAGTAGACCTAATGAAATGCAAATTGAAGATATATACCTGAGGCCTGCCGCCTGGAAACATAGTTTCTCCTCGTAGGTTCAGGCAGCAGGTAGGTGGATACCTAATACAAAACATATGATTAATTTTAATTGCACACTAAATTTTACACCAACTATTCGTGACAGAGAGCAACAAGCACCGAAGACACAACTTTCACAATTGCTGGGTCTATGCGTCACTATTTCATCCTATAATTTGTATACACATAAGACTCTCCTTCATTATGTTTCAGAATGTGATGTGTAGCGAATGTAACTTGATTATAGTGTACTTAGACCGTTTGACGAGTCTGGTTAGTGAAGTACCTGTATGACATGTGACTCAACTAATGGAACTTCCTTCCAGTTAGAGCAAATTCTTTCGCTAAAGACTAGTTACTCGTAGTTACACAAAAGCTTTTTCAAGAGAAATGGGAGATTAAGCGTGGATCTAGTGCACACTACTAAAATCAATCTAATGTATTTATCCAATGTGTGCTACATCCACAACTATTTCCAGAACCTGAAAGAAATTTTTCGAGATCAACACATTAACCTCAGTGACAGTTAACTGCTATGCGCATCCCTGCAGTTGACACTCCCTTGTCTCTTCTCACCACACAGTAGTCTACGACCGAAGAGGTAACTCCGATTGTAACTCATGTAGGTATTAAAAGAGAGTTGATGACTTCCCTAACTTCCCACTAGTTTCCACCGTGGTGCAAGGGTATAATAATTATACCCTTAATTATTAAGATTGAGGTTTGTTAACACCTTACCAACACTATCCTCTAAGCCACAGATCACATACGTTTAGTGGACGCATAAATTAAGTTGACGGGTGTGTAGCGACGTGTAATATTTATATAATCACTAAGTTTGGTTACTACGTTCCACGTTCAACGATAAACGATAAAAATCACTTCTTGTCTGGTACTCGTTGAGTAAACATATAGATACATAGAAAAATATTACATGTAGATATAGATTCAAAGATCTTTCATTTGGCGACGAGGATGGGATGATAAGGCGTCGACTTTATGTGTGTGATATTGTACTAATTGTAAGGATTTGAATCTAATTAGGCTGGAAGATGTAGCTGTGAGACAAAAGCTGTTGAAGGAAGAGTTAGCGAAAGATCCTATAGCAGCAAAGGTGATATCACTACTTGGGTCAGGGTGGCCCGAGTCAAAATTAGAATTATCACAAGAATTACACATATTTTATGAGAAAAAAGAAGAATTATCAGAGGGAGATAACAAAGTTATCTTCCTTTGATAATTCCTCTCTGCCATGTTGCTTTGGAGAGAACGCCTTGTGATTCCAGTTAGATTCTCAATACTCTACATGTTAGATTCTCAATTCTCTACATCCAGGGATCAGTGGAATGAGGGCTGTGGCAAGAACCCATTTCTATTGGCCAAACATGGACAAGGGCATAGAGGGACACACATTCAACAGTGTACGATGTGCCAAGCAACCCCACCAGTGGAGGTGAAAGCTCTTGTATTCCTGGACGGTACCGCCAGAACCCTGAACAAGAATCCATGTAGACTTTTTCAAGGTAAAATGTGGTCTCTAGTGGTGGATGCCTCCTCCAAGTGGCTTGAAATGTTTCCAATGGATAGGACCACTACCGAGAAAACCATCAGATATTTGAGGTACATTTTCACGCATTTCGAGCTGTCAAGATGACTGGTGTCAAACAACGGACCTCAGTTCATCAGTAGAGAATTTAAAGAATTGTATGAGGGAAACACATATAAAGTGGGCTGGCGGAGCGGGAGCGTTGAAGCCATATAGATTTGATTATTACCGCAGAAAACAACAGGAAGACCGCCTGCTGAGATGATGTTTTGTCGAAATAATAAAACAAGGCTGGACTCGTTAAAGCCATGCGCAGCAAGTTACATTGACATTGTCAATAGTAAAGCAAAAAGTAGTTCATGACAGAAAGGCGAAAACAAGAGTTTAAAGAAGACCAAGACGTCTGGGTACTAAACACCACAGGAAGAGGTTATGTTAAGGGGAGAGGACTAAAGAGGTTGGGGCTCTTCTCGTATCTGGTTGAGTACAGCAGAGGAAACATGCCGAGCAATTACGACACCAAAGGGGCCCAGACGACAGAGTAGACCAGAGGCTACAAGATGAGGGGGAGAGAATGTAGCGACCTGTAATATTTATATAATCACCTACTCCGTTCCACGATAAACAATAAAAATCACTTTTTGTCGATATATATATATGTTTACTCAACGAGTAAGTACCTGACAAAAAGTGATTTGGGCATAAGACGATAACATCAATCCACTACAACGCGATGGAAACTCGTGGCCTCCGTATAATACCTTAGTACCATTGATTCTTTTCACCCAATTTATCAAATTCAAACAAGCCTTTCAAGGAGGTACGAATGATCTTAGTCATAGACATTTTATTGAGGTTGACGAGGTAATGCAAGATGCACCGGATTTTGACAGACTGATTCTCTTGCTCCATTAATTCGCACCAAGCTAATAATGCAATGGTCTATGGCCAACAAGTGTTTTCCTGGCTAAGATCATCATCATTATTCTCTGTTACAGCATTTTAAGGCCAATGGAGAAGATTAGCTCGATAAAATTGCGACGCCATTGTGGCTTCCAAAGACCTAGACTCAACAATGCTGCGACACAGCCTACAATTGTCAATCTAACTCAACAAAAACGCAATAGATTTGTCTTAGAACTTAAAATAGAACATTACCAACCACCAGAAGTTCAAATAAGAACAAGTTGAATCTCTGATAGTGCTGAAATTGTCACTCGAGGGATGCCGAACACCAACATTCTTCAAACATGTCCATCACAAGATTAAAACCGGTGGCTACATCCTACAAGTGACTATATTCAGAACATAAACTCATACACGAAACGAACAGTTCGAATTGATTGCATTAAACGAGTTCAATTCAACCAATTATTCTCAAAAAATCTTCTTCAAGTCGTCCGTAGATTCGTCAATATCCACTGGAAATTCAAAGATGGCGAATGGTGGGTGTGTAGTGCAGATCGAAGAATGTAATCGACGCACAGAACTCAAAAGCTCATATCCTATCTACAACCATGGAATAATCTCTTTTCATGATCCATGCTCACGAGTGTACCTCTAGCTATCGTAGCGCTTTTGTTGGCCTTCTGGCGAAACTGAGATAGGGAGTTTTTGTGTAATATACGTTGTATAATAATTAATAATAATTTATCCTCAAGTTGCACATGCATTCAACATCAGTGATAAGGAGTACAAGAATTAACCCCTCCAAGTCTGAAGTAATCTGGACAAAGAAGTTAAATTTTTGACTTTTTCTCCTAACTTTTAGGTACCTAGCTACAGATGATTTATGCCGAATTTCAGACTCCCAGCTTTATATTGGTTATCGAGTAATAAAATGGGTTGTAGGCGACCCAAACGGACTGGACGTAGTCTTGAATCGGTATTTTACAGCCACTAGTGGTAATGAATAAGGAACAACTTTGCGAACAGTTTTTATTGAAAACATAACATTTCAATAGCAAATTTTAATGATTGTTTTATCATATTTTCAAGATGATATAAAATTACCAGCACAATACTTGAGCAAGAATACCTATATGGTAAGTAATATAACGAATAAGAACATTCTTACAGACTGAAAATGTCAAGGGACTATCAATTACCAACTCAGTAAAAAGATACTTTCTGCTCAATATAAAATCAGGTAACTTTGCAGTAGGTATAATACACCTACTGCAAGGTATACCCTCAGTAAGATGTTGCAAAGTTACCTAACCAATTTATATTGAGCTGAAAGTGCCTATTTACTGAAAAGGAATTGTAATGTTTATTCGGATTGTTAGAATGTTCTTATTCTTTGTATTGCCTACCAAATAACAAAGAATACAGTAGGTATAAGAAAGTGATAGGTACTTCAGTCTTCCCATAGATCTGCCGAAATTTCATGGAGGATATCGAGGTCCTGGTTATTGGAGTCTGAATACACTTTCACTGCAATAAAAGAGGCAAAAATACACAAAGAGGCAAAATCGGCAAATACACAAAGAAAACCAAGTAGGCATGTTCATGCAAAGACACACGAGAAAAGCGGGTACCTAGCGATCAACTGCACCGTTCGGGGCTCATTGGTTGTTGGTAAACATATCGACTGCACTCGTTTACTTGCACAGGTAGCGAAGGTATCGCACTCCTGCTGAACTCTCGAATTGATAATCAACTCACTTCCAGTAATATCTTAAACTTTGATTTTTTTTTAACTTAGATTAGATTAGATTTTTTTAAATTGTTTAGATTAGATTAATTAGATTTTTGAAACTTAGATTAGATTAGTTGAGATTAGACTTTTTAAACTTAGATTAGATGAGAATCGATTTTTTAAACTTAGATTAGGTTCGTTTTTTTAAGGTATCGCACTCCTGCTGAACTCTCGAATTGATAATCAACTCACTTCCAGTAATATCTTAAACTTGGATTTTTTTTTAAACTTAGATTAGATTAGATTTTTTTAAAGAGTTTAGATTAGATTAATTAGATTTTTGAAACTTAGATTAGATTAGTTGAGATTAGACTTTTTAAACTTAGATTAGATGATAATCTATTTTTTAAACTTAGATTAGGTTCGTTTTTTTCAAAATTAGATTAGATTAGATTTTTTAAACTAAGATTAGATGAGTTTATATGAGTTTAGATTTGGTCGACCCAGTATAGTTCAATAAAAGAGGAAATGAAAGGAGGTTTCCCATCCGTCTCTCCCCATCAGTCCAATCTTGGCTTGTGAATGCAAACTCAAAAATTATCTCACGCCGAACTGATCAATACTGGGAAAAAAGGAGACAGCGGACCGGATGACTGCAGGCCAATTGACAGTGTGGGGCACCTGACATCACCATCAGGCAGGTTCTTGCCTGTCGCGGATCTTGCGTCGGATCCTTACCTGCCCAACGCCCACACAGCTTCAGTCCGCGCAAACTGCAGTCCATCATCTTCAGATCAACTGATGAATGTGTGGGAGACCCCGATCGACAGCCTTCGAGTGTCTGCAGTTGAACGGACAGTGTATGGGTCGCTTTAGAAATTTACTCCTGTCAAATCTTTCAATTAATTTCATACCGGCTGAGCTTCAATTTTTTCGAGCGATGTCCCTGGATTTAAAATCGTTATGGGAGACTTATTTAGAGGGTTTGTTTGGTTCTATTTCGAAATTGGAAAAACTATCAATAACAAGAAAAATTTGGTTCAAGCAATAGAAGTATTACTTCTATTCTCGCAGTAATACCGAGAAACGTTTGATTTTATCCGCAATTTAGTTTTTGCTTCTCCTGAAAAGTGATTTTTTTTTTAGCGAATTTTCAAAGAACTTTTCCAAGACTTCATCATCGAGTTCAGCGTTGAAAAATCTATAACCTGCGGCGTTACTTGGCAAAAAATGGAGACAAAACTTGTTATAAAATCAGTAAAATGGAGTGTAGCCTATATGGGGAAGAATTCTATGGAAATCATCGATATTGGTCCTCCAAACATCCTCCTTCCCCCGATCAAATAAATCTCCAAACCGATTATTACGTTTTTCAAAGGCTGACAAAATCCTCAGGAGAAATAATCAGGTACCTACCGCAGGGAAACTGACGTCATGTAAACGAATCCAGAGGAGGGTACGATAAAGGTTTTTTAACGATAAGTGATTTTAGGCTGAATTTTATAGTAGAGATTCTATTAGATCTTACACTTTGTACAATTAAAGCTTCGTTTTATTGTTAATAAGTACTTAAGCAATATTCTAATGTTTTTGGACTAAAACTGGCTTTAAAACCCGCCTTTGCTTAAGAATCTGCCTCCACCCCCCTGGAAATCCTGAATCCGCCCTTGGATTAGTGCGGATCAATCTTAAATGGGCTAAAACTTCCAATAGAAAAGTTGTAAAATGTATTTATATGAAATTTGAAATCCCATGTCATTTATGAGCAACACGGTGGTTTTGATCCTAGTATTTCAGTTTCTACGAATCTTACTTTGAAATACTAGGAACAAAACCACCGTGTTGCTCATAAATAATATGGGATTTCAACACCAAGGAAACGTCTTTTAGGTCGCATCGAAGCACCTCATTTCTGTTGTCTAGTTGAATGATTAAAATGATGCCGGCGCATCGAGTTTTCACAATAGGCAGTTTCTAAAAATAGACGAGGGAGGAACCCACATCCAGCCACCACCTCTCTTCGCCAAGCTCTCATTTACATGATCAAGAAGCGCGTTCCAGCAGAGGGCAAGGCCAGACCACTCAAAAGATCCCATATCTCCTAGACTAGAAGTGCAGAAGAAATACGTTGGTTGACACCTTATTACTATTACAACTAGTTATTGAACAGCTCAAATATTATATGCCTAGGTAATTAATTTCCTACTGCCTATCTTGGGAGTATTCTTGTCAGTTCCAACACTTTACGAAATAATTGGAGATATTAGACAATATATTGTTCGAATATGTGACCAGATTGTCACCTTCGGTCACTCAGTGATGGTCTTTCCAGTATTCCAACTAAGCTCCGAGGAGGCACAAATATTCGAAATCCGGTAGACACAAAAAGTAACTAATAACAAGAACCTCGGTACAACAGAGCCTTGTGTTGCTTGTAAGAGCTGCTCTCCAGTATGAGAATTCGTCTTTTTTTCTAAATAAGAAATTCGTTTTGCGTATCTGTAGATTGCACTAAAACGAAAATGATCAAAACATTAGATTGGCGCTTTTGTCGTGGCGCTAACAATATGATATTGAATAAGAGTGAGTTTTTGGTTTGTTATCTTCGATTTGGTTTACAATTGGAATCGACTAATGAAACCAAAAATGTATCCCCTCCACAAAATTAGCGAATTTCCTTTTTAAGATAGTAGAATCAGAAAATCGAATTGGAAATTCTAATGGTTCATTATCCAAGATGATAAACAAAAAATAATCTGCCTCTTTGCCCAGTTAGAATTGTCCTAAAATTGGAACATTCGGGATAGTGACAGCCGGAGGGATTGACTTTTTTGTTAAATGGTTCATATACCAACGACTTCTGAAGAGAGTGTTGGTATCCCATTAGAAGATACTCGTAGGTGTACTAGCTATAGGTATAAGTCCCTTTTATTGCTTGGGCATTGTTGTGACGGAATGATGAGATGAGAGGAGAGGGACTCTCAGCAACAAGACAACAGACGTCCTTGGCTGGTCGCCAGATACGAATTGACTCGCTCGCCCATTCACAAAAAGGAGAACAGCCGAAGACGGTGGTCTGGCACCTATAAGAGGTTCCAACAATACACTTTTTACTTTACTAAGTCAACTCGAAGGGTTAAATGCGAGCAATGCACTCAGACTGAAATCAGTTTTCGACAGACTTATCGAATTCCTTCTAAGGCATAACTAGATACACCTGCTGTAAAACAACACGGCGTAACATGCTTCTTCTGATATTTTCCCGGTTTTCTACTGTATCTTCAATACCTCGCTTTGCTCCCATGATCTAACGGATGTGCTGATTGGTACATAATAGAACAGCTGTGGACCTTGGATATAAGCAAATCTTATAACATCCACGGTCGGGTCAGTGTTCATACTGGCCCAGCTGATTCGAACAGCACATGGTTTCAGATATCGAGTTAATTAATCATAATCAATGAATAAAAATTATTAATAACTAACAATAATTGATAATAATTTTCACTACTTGATAAAATAATTAATAATTAATGATGATTCATAATAATAATTAATCTAACATTTAGTGATCTTGAAAGAAGGGTGATCTGCACGAAGATGATAATAAACCATTCTGTCAAGAATTCGCAGATTTTTCAACATGGGGGGTGAATCATGCGGCACCTTGTCCAGGTCAATACGGCTGATTCAAATAGCACATTGGTGTTGAGATATCGAATTAATAAATAATAATAATTAGGTACCCACTTAATAATAATTTTCAACTGAATAAAACGTCAATAATTGATCATTTTTAATAATCAATAATGTTTAAGAATTAACATCTAATAATTAATTAATAAACTATCGCCGACGTAGGTAGGTGGAAATAAAAATCCCCAGAATTATATTGGTATACCAATATAATTTCTATACAAATTATTTTTGATTGATTCATCATCTTTATAAACATTTCGTCTGTCTAGACAGAAGTAGACAGAAGAGTGATCTGCACAAATCGAGGGTCTCACGGCAACTTCCCACATCGTCATTTGGGCGACTTTTCAGCAGAGCCAAAAAACCACCTGCCATTGACTATGTTTACTGAGTAATTCAGTTAAATATATCGTGAGATTTAGTGTTACCTAACTTATACTTAGTTAGATGGATCCGCCGGGGGAAGACGCTTCGAATGGTATGCGTAACTCATTTTGGTTAAAAGTGACGATGTGGGGTGTTACCTACCGTGAGACCCTCGAAATAAGATAAGAAACCGTTGTGTCAAGAATTTGCCGTGTTTTTCTCTCTTTTATGGCTGAAAATAAAATATACTTTCCTCTCGTATCGGTACACGTTATGACTGGACAGCACTTGATACGTCGACCCCTCATTTATCGAATGTGATGAAAATCCGGTTGTCGATCAAAATCAGCCTTAAACGCGGGACTTGAGCGGATTCTGTGTGGAACATGATTTTGCGTGACAGCCACGCGACAAGTGCGTAGATCCGCGTTCGTGTCTGGGGAGCATCAGGTTTACCCTTTTTTTATCGATCGGGCTGACCGAGTATCGCTCCAGACACGCCTTCGCTTGAGGGTAGGAAATGAAAGAGATACTCGAAAATAAAATTAATATAAAGCCTCGGGGGGTGGTTTTAACGATTTCGTTCCCTCAAAGTTGCCAAGAACCGGTATCGTAATAATATTGTCATAATAATCGTATTATGATTTACATTTCTCCGCTAATGCCAACAGAATCTGCAGTTCGAAGGACGAGGTTTCTAATTGAGTATAAATAAAATTATCTAAAAACACAGCAAAACTCTTCTTTCCCCTTGGATGCTTATTCCCATTTTCAAAAATGAGTGGAAATATTTGTTAATTTTCAAAAGCTCCCGATTACAATGACGTCTAATATTGTCCCTGTATACCTGATTATATTGTGTACCTTCGGTTATTTGAAATAGTAGCCAAATAGTCCACAAGCGTTTGAAATGTTTGGCACGATGGACTAAACCACAAGCTCCGAAGATGTTGCCAGCAAAATATGCTGAATTATTACAATCCTATTTATCAGTTCGATTCTTCAGGGTAAAGCATGAGGATGCCTACTCAGATGGTGGTGTTCCCCAACGAAGTGTACTTGGCCCACTCCTGTACGTCTTGTTCACCAGCGATTTGCCAGAACGAGAGGAGAATACAATAGCAAAGTTTGCAGATGACATGGCTGTCCTTGCAAGAAACTCCAAGACTGGACATCAAAATGGAGGATCAAGATGAATGAAGCGAAATCATTTCATGTCGACTTTACCAATCGTAAGCTCGACTATTTCCCACTTCATCTCAACGGTTAGACGGTTAATACCGCACGCCAATGAAGCTAAGTACCTGGGCATGCCCCTGGATGCCAAATTGCGCTGGAAGGCGCATTTCAAGAAGAAAAAAGAAGAACTGGTGGTTAAGTTCAGGAAAATGTACTGGTTAACTGGGAAACTCAAAAATGTCGACTCACAATAAATTAACCCTGTACGAGTCATCAAGCCAGTTTGGACTTACAGAGTGGAGTTGTGGGGCAGCACAGCTCAAAGTAACCGCGATATTATCCAACGTTTCCAAAACAATGTGCTGAGATGTTTTGTGGATGCCTACCGGTACACCAGAAATGTCCGGCTACATAAAGAACTTCTCATACCAACTGTCAATGAAGTCATCAAGGCTCAAGCCATAGCCCATGACAAGCGGCTACAAGTACACGTCAATGAAGAAGCTGTCCAGCTGCTTGAATTTGACGATCTACTCAGACGTCTCAAGAGAAAGAAGCATCATGACCTGTGGAAGTGAGTGAAGGTGTTCTCGCAATTAAGTCCGTTCAGTTTATAAACTGAGATGTTACTCGGCAAAAATTGGAGAAAAAATGTGTTATAAAACCAGTAAAATGGAGAAATTTTACACGAAACCAGTTATTTCTTCGAAAATTTGCTTTTATAGCCATGCTGCATGGCTGTGGAGTTGTACTTTGTACCAGTCCCAGTCAAAGTAGTTCAAGATAAGCTCCGCACAACCACTTCGGATTCCCCCTGAAGCAAATACGATCCCACGGGAGAATTTCAATCTGGGTCACGTCGCCATCCGCATAAAAACACACTCACTCAAAATCACTGTTCCCGTCGTAAATATTTTCCAACCCTCATCTCGCGGAAGAAGAACGCGTGGGTTACTAGACAGCATGGCCATTTTTCCTTGTATGAAACACGGTGGGCCATCCACGTCTGCTATAAGTAAACGGGACATGTCAAGGTAACTGTTCACTTTGATTCCTTTTCCTTTTGTTTTTATTTATTTATTTATTTATTTTTTTCCATATCAAATGTTTTATGTGACAGTGTTCACAGAAACTCGAAACTAAAATAGGAACGGTAGGGATTTACCAAATGGGACACAAAGTACCTAATCTCGGTCTAATTGGAAAGTTACAACCAATTTTTACAGAAATACAAAATCCTGTTAATGTTGTTCAGCTATTGTTGTTTTACCTACTTACATCATTTTCTTTATATATAAATTGAATGTTGAAGAAAAATTAATGATTCGCCGATTACTTCATGCAATGTTACGTACCTCAATGACACTAGCAATTGAGCGAAGTGAACAATCGATTAAGAAATAACAGTCTAAAAGTCTATTCCACATAAATCGGAACAGATTTTTTCTCACGGTGCATTCGGTGTCCGGCCACCCGAATTTCAGCTCTAAAAAGTCTAAAATGTTTCTAAAAATGTTTGACAAACAGGGTTTTAAACTGAGTACTGAGTAGATAGAGGGTTTTAAACTGATTTTAACACTTTTCATCATTTAAAAAAAAAAGTCATTTTTCAAAGAAATATTTTTTAAATTCGTAATTTTTGAATATTTTTTAATATGTCTTAAAATATGTCTTAAACTCTATAGTGTCCCTTATTCAATTTTTGAAAAAATGAACTAGAAGAATATCGGAGCCACTGTGTCCCGTGTGAATGCTCCCAAACTGTGGTCCGCGGCGAACTTCTAGAACATTCTTACAAAATAATCGTAGAGTGAATAAATACAATTCAAAATTCAAAAATTCATTTTACTGCCAATGAAGAAAAAAATTATAATAATAGCAGTGAATACTGAACAAAAGCTGACGGGTAAAATATTTCTAAATGGTGCGAAATACAACGTCATAATATGAATATTATTCCTCTCACCACTATAATAATAAGGCATGGCCTGGCTAATTTACTAAACTTTTATGTACCACAAACTAATAAATTTAGTGTCATGTGTCTAAATCTAAGTAGGAATAAAATTAAAAACGAATGGTAAGGTTTTATTAACCACGTATTTTATTTGACACTAGACACTGTTTTTTTTCTTTTCATTATTAATATGAAGCGACACCGTTTTTTTTCCTCTTAATTATTAGTATTAATATGACGCGACCTGTACCTAGCATTAAAATTTAATCGTATAAATACATCTATTTATTTGAGGCAAGCCCAATTTATAATTAGCAGCTTATACAATTCGTTCGATAATCAAAAAAAATTAAGATACAATGTTCTTCCAGTTGCAGAAAAAAATAGAATAATACATAAAATGTGATACATTTAAAAGGAAATATACTTATTCAAGTAAAAGAGACTGGGGAGGAAGTTATTGCTGTACAATGCAGGACACGCTACGTATGAAGCGCGCTCAGATGTGAATAGACGGTGTCTGAACGTGCCTGACACGATACGTGCTGGACACGTTCACTGTCCGAAGATTTGAATGGACCTTCAGACGGAGCAACTGTGGCCAGGGCCAGATGGAGCCACTGTGTCCAGCGCCAGATGGGGCCACAGTGGCCAGCGCCAGGTGGAGCCAGCGTCAAGCAAGCGCCAGCGCCAGCAAGCTCCAGCGCCAGCAAGCTCCAGCGCCAGCAAGCACCAGCGTCAGCATCAGACGGATTCGAGAAGCGCTGGATACAGTGGCTCCGTCTGAAAGCTACCATTCAGTTCTTTGTTGACGCAGTGCCTTCGGATTCAGTAGCCGTACCGAGTATCCCGTGTGAAGAAGGCCCAGGCTTAAGGCGTTGGTTAGACTAACAACTTTTGTTTGCGAAAATCTTCTCTTTGCTCTTTTTGTCATGTTTAACCTAAGGTGATATTTTATATTACATACATAAATAGCGTAATAAATTGATGCAAGAATATTTTTTTCAAGTCACTTCAACTTGAACTACAGAAACTCTCATAAGCTTTTTCAGTGGGTGATAATCTAGCATCTCATGATCATTTCATCGCAGTTACTTGATCGTATCACAGTAGAGCGTCAATAATCCGGATTAGTTGGGACCAGACCTCATCCGGATTATCACAAAATTAGATTTTCGAAAGTAGGCTGCAGCATTTATGCTGCATATTTAAGTTAATTCTCAAGGTTTCAGTTCTGTTTCTATAATTTTAAGCATAAACATGTTTATGCTTAAAATTATAGAAACAGAACTGAAACCTTGAGAATTAACTTAAATATGTACCTATGTAAACAAGTACGGTAGGTAAATACAGCTAAAGCTGTTGTGTATTACTTAGTAATGAAAATGAAACTGAAACAACTGAAACAATACAAAATACAATACAGCACAAAACGTGAAGTACAGTTCTGGTACATTAAAGTAAAAACATTTTACAGTAGGGACGAAGTTAAAGAACTGCAATAGTTGCATTTGCAATTTATGTTTTTTTTTCGGACGTGAATCCGGATTATCCACGGTCCGGATTTTTGACGGCCGGATTCTTCTGCCGTCATTTTGAAAAACTACCTACTCATCAAAAATTTTGAAATTTGGGTTTTGACGTAGTCCTTTTAATTTTGATCTCAGGATTGACATGGTGATGTGAAAAGACGAAAATTCGCCCCGGAAAATTGGGAAAGTCATTCGTGATTTTCAAAAAATAGTCACAAAATTTGACAACCTTCCCACAATGCAGGACGGAAATAAGAGAAATCAGTGCTGAACAGAAAGGAGATTTGATTTCCAAACTGGGAAAACTCATGACCCCTACCGCCTTCGTTTCTCTCCACAGCCGAAAATCGTCGAGATCTGGCGGAGGAGGATGATGAAGAGTCAGCTGAAGATGAAGAATGACCGGTTTTGAAGAATTTTCTTTCAGCTCAATTTTTTTATTTAAAAAATGTATATAACATTTTTACAGAACTGTAAATGAATAATTTATTTTAAAATATGTTCAATAATTTCATAATTTGTATTAACAATCCAGTCATTGACACTTGGTTTTTGTCAATGCATGATATTAATTGATACAGACGTGAATGTAATAGATTATGTATAGCAACATGCAATTACCAACACTCATTACAAAACGAAATATTATACTTGGATTCAAAAACGAAATTCTAAGCTGTGAAGGGAATTTCTATCCAGTCTTAAGTGGTTCTTCGTCCAATCTCATCTCTCAATTGTTATCACGACTGCGAACTAAAATCAACCCATCTCCGAGTTGTTTTTCTCAAATCCCTAACTTATAACCAGTAAGGATTACTGTAAAACGACTCAACTTACAACAATCGATATAAGTAATTGATTTATTCGATATTTCAATGTAACAGCATAATATGCTGTTACTTTGAAATATCGAATAAATCAATTATCTAAATATTATTTAGTGACACATGATTCGGGTGAACAAATTTGAAGTCAATATGACCAACTGGAATGAAGATATGAGAAATGGGATATGAGAAATACGAAACTTTGAAGCGCGCTCTTGTAAAAATTTCTGAATAACAACTCATATCCGAAAAACTAAATTTGATTTAATTTAGTTTTTCGGATATGAGTTGTTGTTCAGAATCACGACAGTATTGACGTTCTACTGTCCATAAATCAGAATCCAATCATATTTTCTCACGCCCTGATACTTGAATGCCTTCAAGATAAATAAAACGCTATATAGATTTCGATTATTTTATTGATGATGTCAAAAAACCCTCAATGAAAAAGTGAGTTCAATGTTCATGTTTTGTTCCTGCCTTATTCAAAAGGATTGAACTTGTGAATAATTCAGAATCATTCTTTGTATTCTCCTAAGCTCCAAATTTTTCTGCTTGAGGTTTCATCATTAGCTTTGAACAGAATTTCTTTATTACTGAGTGACTTAAAGGGCAGCTGAAGGTTCACTCTCCCAATGGCCCAGTTGGTATTAGCTACCTCCATAGTATTCCTGGAGGGATGTTAAAATCTAATTAGAATGCTAGAACACTGAGGTAACTGAGAGAGAGGCAATCTGAGGTGACATTTCACGTTCAGTACCAATTAATTGACTCAACCTCAAACCCCACTTGGTGGCCAATAAAATAAAATGACACCGAAAACCGTCTGTTTCTCTACTTCTTGTATACCTTCGTGTTTATTTTCGATCATCCAATTACTTAAGACTTCGCCCACTCGCCCGTAATGGAGAGAACCATGTTGAGCCAATGGGTATTTACATAGAAATTGCTTTCCTCCTTCTCGCCCTCGCCTATCGCCCTTCTCTAGCAAATCACTTCTACATCAACATTTCGTTCTGTAACTAAACTCCTTTTGAGTTAATTAGCGGCTTTCCAAGTACTCTGTACCAGATGCCGAACAACCGTGAGCTGTATGATGTCCTTCAAACTCCCACCCCCGAAGGATTATATGTAATTCCTGATGAATATGTATTATTTGACTTCCTCATCGGATCGTGTGGGTAGTTCCAACTTAAGAGGGATGGAACCATGAATTTCGAGATTTTCAGCGAAGGGCAAACAGACTCTGCCAGCGCTTATGTTGCTTTATAAGACTGCGCTACAAGAATTGCTATAGAATTGCTATACAAGACTGCGCGTATACGCATTGTAGTGCTACTGAAAATTTGATCGTGATAGAACCAAGGGACGTGTAGCGTCACGGGAAGCGCCGCTAAATGAAGAATGTACGTAGAACTTGAATGATGATAACAAAATATTTAATCAACAGTATAAAACATTTAATTGAAAATTTGAATCGCCCGCTCGTTATGCCACAGTTACCTACGGCTACCTACCTTTGATGGTTGCTTTGAATCACTAATCGAAAACGAATCTCGGATCCAATGACTATGACTGGCATGGCCGAAGCCAAGTTATCTAATTGCAGTGATTACCTACAAAGTTGAAGGCCACAGGGGAACCGCAAGGGTACGTGACGTCACCCTACAGCCTTAATCTGGTTATTCTGACGCGCGCGCGTGGCTATTGCTGTTGTTTAATTGTTCATAGTTTTTAATAATTATTGTCCAACTATGAACAATTATTGTCCGTTTAGTTTTTATCATCCTAAAATGGGTAGTTGCTGCATCAACTGTTCAATAGTTCAGCGGTCGTTTAATTCGCGAAATTTTAATGACAAATTCGAAGTGCCAGAACTTAAGGGAGTTGTTAAGGTACGTAACCGAGAGAACACTCGATATTTTGATGTACAGAACTACAATAGATACATACCTACCAATGGTTATCAGGGTGTAGTTCTAAAAACCTATATTTTTTTCCCATGCATTTTGTTTTACTCTAAAAAACAATCCTCATGGTGTAGTGGCTTTTCTAGTATTACAAACTTGTCGAAAGCTTTTGAAACACACCAGTGTAGCAATTCTCACATAGCTTCCTCTTTTGCTTTATTAAAATTAGGAAAGAGCCCTCGAATTACATTATGGCTCGGCTTGTTGGCTGCATTCTTTTCTTGGCTAAACAGAAACTGCCGTTTCTGGAGTATGATGAGTCATCCTCTTCTTATGATAAACGAAATCACCTTGAGTTATTAATTTCCTGAAAGATTACGACCAGCCATTGGAAGATCATTCAAAAACGGCAACGATTTTTAAAGGGACATCCCTTGCCATCCAAAATGATCTTAGTGCTATAGCTAGAGTCTCTCTTGATGACATTAAATCCGATCTATGTAGCTAATTCACTTTTCACAGGAAGTGTGTGTGTGTAGGGTGGGGGGAGGTGGGGTTGAGTGCGGTACCCCCATGTCCAGAGCCACTTTTTCCTGCAGGAATAATCATGATTAAACCGTATGTATACGTATACGTGATAACGTTATGTACATTATCATACGAGTATACCAGTCTGGTGAACGGCGTGGAACATTTATTTACCGAGCTCTCTGAACTCCAAAAAGATAATAAGTCTGAAAGCTACAAAGGCAGAAAATTATCCAGCGTCGTGAAAAGTGAGTTGGCCCCGGTGAGATGGATGGTTGGCTGGGGGTGGTAATAGTGGGTTAGCGTTGAAAGAGAGCGAACTGTGCAAAAAATCTTACACCAGCACTTTCTTGAAGGCTGTGAATATGAAATCGATCCCTTCAGGTGTTAGTAAGAATCCTCAGAGCAACAGTATGAAAGGTGGGGGGGAGGTTGTGCTGATGAATATCGCATTAAAGCTCAGCCCCTGTGGTTCGTAAGAAAGGATGTGGTTATAGGGGTGGAAAGAGGGGATATAAAATTAACTTTGCAGAGGAGGCACGGTTTGGCGGGTTTCGGGTTGCGGCGTTTCAAGACAGACTCATGAATGCAGAAAACCCTAAAACTCGGAGCTGACTGTATGTTTGCATTCAGCATTGCAAATTAAAATGTGCGCGGTGGGTTCCGGATGTCACAATGAAATTGGCGAGGTATGTCATACGTTAAATATTTGACTCGTTTAAACGGTTAAAGCACTAGTAGGAAGCTCTCTGCAGTTGGGTACCCCCTGAATTACCTAAGTAAAGAGGTTGTCAGGCTTATACCAAATCCTCGCCATTCGCGGGGGCAGGACCACAGAAATCGAGAATGTGTAGAGTAGACCATTTTCCATAATTAAGAATAATATTATACATCCCCCCCCCCTCCTAAAATCGTCCAAATGGGAATAAACAAAAAAATTTTTTTTCGAATATTCATATTTTTTTGTATGGATCTTAAATATCATATTTGCGCACCCCGCTAACACTAACTTTCTTATTTTAAATGGGAACCCCAATTTTTTATTGCACATTCGGATTCTATCCGGAATGGAACTACCTTCAAGCGATCGAGCTGCTGCAACGATTCTTCCTTGAAGTTCCTCCACAGTAGGAATAGGCGTGAGATCTGCGTAGACCTTGTCTTTCAGATACCCCCAAAGAAAGTAGTCAAGTGGCGTGAGGTCTGGTGAACGAGGAGGCCAAGGTACGGGTCCTTGACGACCTATCCACCTCCCCGAGGTTTCTTGTCTGAAAAATGGTTTAAACAACACCTATTTGTTTAATTAAATTTGGACGGTGAGCCTTCATCTATCATTTTGTGAATTAGATTATGGGTGATCTACGGGTGATATGCTCAAAAAAATAATAAGCTTGTGTCAAGAATTTGCAGAGTTTTTGCTTACACCATCTCTTAGAGTTGTTTGGAGGTCTTGGTATGGAAGGGAGGCCAAAATTGGCTCCGAAATTGAACCTTTCTATTCATATCGGGGTCTTCATAAATGGACAAGTTGATTTAAGCTTTTAGGAAGTTGAATTTCCTACTTTAATGACAACGAACGACAGGAGTTTTAATTCGATATTCGGGTTTGACGGTTCGATGGGTTACAACGAATCAATTGTGAAGGGTTTTTGTTAAATTCCAAAGGTGCATTATTGGCAATAATGAGCCAAATTATTGTGAGGGTTTGCTTCTCATTTTAACCGAAGGCGGTGGTTCTACGGTAGAGACTCGGTTAACGATAAGGACGTGGTGGTCGGAGGACGTGGAGTAGCATTCATGTGCCCCTAAGGCTATAAGATGTAAGATATAGTGCTCGAAAACAAAATACCGGTATTATTGTCGTTGAAAAATATCGACGAATAATATGCCAGTGTCAGCACATAATGGATTCAGCATAAACGGAGTATTGATACTCATCACTACTCTACAATAATAATTATTGTAGAGTAGTGTTGAGTATCAATTATTGATGGTGCTCTTCTGGAGGTCGATAAGAACAGGGTGAGGGCACTTAAAGCCGAATCGCGTGGTATACTCACACTCCCACTTGAACCACAGCAATTACATTTGACTCTGCACTCACATTCATTTAACTCGCTTATCCTTCCTCTTCACTCGCTCTTCACGTCCCTCACATCTTCCCATTATTTCATCCCTACACCTAATCCCCTTTCACTTCTCGCCTTTCACCTCGTCTACTACCAACCTCACCCTCTCACCATTACCACATCCCACTAATCGAATCTGGATACCCGAGAGTAATCTAACCTGACTCCCTTAAAGCCTTGCTTTCCTGGTGTCTTTCCGAATACCCCAGCACTCCTTTTGGTTGGGTTCATTTAATGTGAAATTCAATCCGTTGTTCATACACCTTCTTAAGCATTTGTAGCGATCCAAAATTGAAATTCCATTCTGATGACGAAACAGGTAAATTCAATTTCGCTCCATGATGCACTGAACGTTCCATACTACAGGAAGCGCATGGTAGCTTAAAAGTTTCTGCTTTTAAAATACCTTTAATCGAACCACAAAGTTCAATATTTTGGCATCACACTCTACTAATGAATCGACAGTAATAACATAGGAAATGGAAAGACCCACTCACTAAGCAGAACGTCGCAAGGAATTAATGCATATTGGAGAATGCCAGTATACTTTTTAGGCCTGAGGTAAAAATCATTTCACGAGAAGGAATGGCAAAACCTTGTCTACGACGACCGCAATGCCAATTTTATGGGAAACGCCGAAGGACAGACCGTTTTATCATTTGGCCAATGTTATAATAAAATTTCGTATGATATCATCATTTAAATAAGCTGTAGTTACAAGTATAAGTGTTTCCAATGTTTAAACAATTAAACCAGGGCAGCTCATTACGAGTACCACGCAGGCCATCAAAAAGCATCTCCTTTCTATGTATAGTATTGGTTTAATATCTTCGATAATGACCACGGAAAAACATCCCCCCCCCCCACCGCCACAAAATCTGTTGGTTTACGTTTCAAGATACGTAGATTCAGAAAATCGAAATTTTTTTACAGGTTCGGACCACAACCACGATGATCCTTGAAACTTTTCATACCCTAGGTCAAAGGGACGGGGTTCAAAATGAATTTTGAAATTTTGGAAAATTCATTGAAATCTCGAAAAATTTAATAGAACGGTATAGTTTTTAGTTCACATTTAAATAGAGTTAAATTTGTAGAACCATCCGGAGGTCTGTACGACCAGCCGTTCGTTCACAATGAGGGCTCAAACTTGGAGCAGATCAAAAATCGTCAACATGAGGGTGAATCATGTGGTCAATGTTCTTACTGGCCCAGCTGATTCGAACGCCACACGGTTTTCAGACATCGAGTTAATGAATTATTATTATTAATGACTGATAATGGGTGATCTGCACAGAGAAGATAATAAACCGTTGTGTCACGAATTTGCAGAGTTTTTTGTGTTTTTTTTTTCAACTCCAACGCACAATTCAACTAATTCAACAGTTCGAACTAATCAAGTCGTACAACTTTTGAAAAGTTTGATGTCTTTGAGAAACGGACTTACTGCCTGATTGTAACGCGAATTGTTTGTGTCGCGACCTTTAGTGTAATGAAATAAGCAGGTGGATCGCAAAGAGGAGCGAAACTGTGATATTTCGCAATAAAGTTTGCACGAACACTGTCTGGGAGTAATGAATATTGAGAGACAAACCCCTTTCACCATCCAAGTTCGGAAATTGTAGCTCAAGTTAGTCAAGGCGTATGAGGGGGCGGAGAGAAGCCCGCAAGTTGCTTCATGAATTGTCGATAAAACGTGTCAACAAAATAAACTTGAAGGAAGGTCGGAGGGCTCTTTGTTATGAACATTATTCTCCAACAAGTAGATCTTATCGATCAAGTAGTGCGCACGCGCGGTCGTCTTCGGCGCTCGAGCCTGATAACTTTTAATGCCGCTATTCCCTGAGGATTGGCCAAACCTCTATAAAGAACGAAACTCCCAGTTTTTTATCCAACTGCAGCTATCACTTAGTTATCGGAAGCTCTTCTCGCAGGTTTTCTGATTCTCTTTGGTACCAGTCCCTTACAATAATATTCGAAACATCATTTACCTATTTCAATGTTTTATATCGACGGTCTCACAGCAACAGCCCATATCGTCATTTTCGCAACTTTCTGGAGGGCTGGAAAACCGCCTTCCAATGATTTTCTCCTCCCATAATCAATTTTTTTAACTTGTGGTGCTTTTCACATCAAAAATACTCACCTTTATGAACTTACTAGAGGAATTTCAGAAAAAAATCATCATTCTCAAAAAAGGTGATGATGTGGGGTGTTGCTGTGAGACCGTCGATTTACTCGTACTATCAGGTCCCGGGAAAGGGCCATGTATATAAAACCAAGACCCAAGAAGTGAAATTTAAATTTTCTACGTCTAATCTTGTTTTTGTCCTTGCCAATGTTAAATCAATGAAATCTGTTATACTTCAATTTCAGTGAACTCTTATTTACACGAAATTAGCGAGAAATTATTATCAATCAATGAATTACGCTACCGAATGAATTGGTTCGCTGATAATTTAATTCCATAGCCCTGGCAGGTGTATTATTATTTACGCTCCAAAGCTCTCTTTCAACATAACGACCACATTTCAACCTACGAACCGTAATAACAAAATGAAGGGGTTGAAAAGCGAAATCAACCTTGATTGAAAGCCTATGGAAAAAACAATGAGGAGGTGAAAGGGAGGTTTGAAATATAAATACCTTCGCACACTGGCCTGTTTCTACGGAGTTTTTTTTCTAAATGCCCTCTTCCATCAAACTGTACGTCGATGATGATTGTTATCGATGGCCTTGTTTTGCTAGCGGATTATAGATCATTTGTATTTCTAGGCATCCAATATGAATTGGCAGGTGCCAAACAGGGTTTGAAAGGCTTTTATCGAAATTTTGAAATTAGAAAAAAAAACCATAAGATTTATTTAAAAGTCATATCTTCCTTTAAAAAAATACAAATCTCATACAAAGCTCTACGATAGAAATGAAAGTTATATCTAGAGGGCGGATTCTTAAATCCCGTTTTATGTCATAAAATGTACGTTAAACATGCGAAATATGCAATAACAAAATCATTTTTGGCTAATTTTTACCCATTGGTGGTTCAATAAAAAATTCAAACCAGAACCACAGAAAAAATAATTATATTATTGATTTCACTCAAAAGATCCATTAAAAAATTGGCATGTACTCTCCCTAATTCATTCATTTCTCCTTTGTTACACTAAACATTGCTTCATTTAAAAAACGTTTCATGTAATGATAGAAAACACTAGACGCTCCTTCATTCTCTTAAGAAAACAGTTCTGGGGGGAAATTGAGCATTTCGGTTTGATTTTGAAATTTATGCTCTTTAAGCCATCCCTCATATTTTCACTCAAAACGAGTGGCTGGCCATGTACTCGTAACTAGGCAAAATTTGCAATTGAATGCATTTACCTAGTGGATAAGCTAATATCAAATATTTTTTGCGCTAACATTCAAAATATGCAATTTTGTGCAAAATAAAATGGGTGTTTTTGGAAACAGAAAAACGTGAAACGGGCAGATCACTGGGTATTTCTTCGAATTCGGCGAGGGAGAAAATATGCATTTGTTTAAATATCCGCCCTCTAGTTATATCTCTTGACTCGCAATTAGAATTCTGAACAATGTATGTACATATAGTGAATATTATTTCTCGATTCATAGGATAAAAGTTATTTTGTGATTTTAGTACGGATAATTGTAGTTTGTATGTAGAAGACCTTCTGCTGCTACTACCTCAACACACACTTCTATGGCTCAAGACTATTCATCAACTTTAAATTTAATAATTAATACTTATCGATTTTATTGAAGTTCACGAGGGAGATGCCCACTTCACAAATTGAATCATGTCAACTTAAATAAACGGGCTAGGTATTGAAATTGAAATTTCTACGTATTTTTCGTAAACAAACAATTTTATACCCTAATTTTTCGTGGAAGCTACCCCCCCCCCCCCCTAGTTTCATTCCGCTGTGAAATATTACAGCAGGGATCCCATTATTTGTGTACAAGGCAGACCATTAGGGAGCGACGGTGCTCTTAAGTGACTTGAAATTCCTTTTTGCATATGAAAAAAGCTCAGACACTTTTAACAAGAGTTTATTAGGGTCGGTAATCGTTCCACGGCGACGTCCCGGAGTCAGATTTGGATTGCTGCTCGTATCTAATATGCATAAGGTCGTTGGAGAGACCTGAAAAGCTCGTACACACAAAGAGTATTGGGCGAGATCAACGTTGTATTAAGCCTTATACAGATTCTCAAATTAAACCGTTTGTTTTGCATTACCCCTTGGGAAAGTTACCCAAAAGAAACAAGGAGCATAATATTAAGAAATTTCCCAATTAAATTAAGAAATTTATAATTATGTTTTCGGAGAATCACGAAGAATAATACACATTATTTATAGGTACATACTTAAGGGCATTTGCTGTATCTGTATCTGTTTCTACATAATAATGGACTGCCATCAAATAAGTGAGATGGTACAATCAGGTAGACACCATCTATGAGCTTGATCCAAAAATGTAAATTGCCAACTATTTTCTATGGAGAAATCCCTCATTAGTAATGTATATTGGGTTACAATTGAAGACTACAGGAGAAAAACGGGGTAACTCAATTTTTCCCAAATGTTCAGGAGAGTCAATTTTCTCTCGGAAATTGCCTGTGTTCTTCACTTGAGCCAATTTTAAACACACAAACTTCATTTTCCACTGTAAAATGAGATGAATTATCGAAGTTTGAAATAAGGTAGCAATATGGCATTGAATATCCAAAGGTCCAGCTGAGCAGAGGAAAAACGAGGTACCTAAGTGGTATGCGGGTCTGAACCAAGGTATCTTACACCCTATTGCTGAAATAAAACGTGTTTTAAAAATCGAACCGACAATTTATTATCACAATAGGTTCTAAAATTGAAACAGTGAATCACAATATTGAAAATTTGTGAAGTAAATGAAAGTTTTTTTAAATCACGGCATTTTGAGCTGATGAACTACAGAAACGCTTCGAAGATTGGACATCGTCGGATTTTGGATTTGACGGTTGGCACCTCTTGACCCTGATTCTTCACGTTGTTGCTCATTCTTTGTTTGTTTTCGGATTATTCCATGATTAAGCTCTAGTAGCTTCCGACGTAGGTATATGGTTCGGTGGTATATTAGCCGGAGATGGTTTTTGTTTATTTTCACTTCACTTATTGACCAGGTCTTCAACGATAAAGGAGCTTTGTTTCTATAGACCGTAATACTATTTTTAATACTATTTAAAAATTCGTACCAGTTTCTAAGAAGGTACTTGTCTACTTTTTCAATGATGAAGGGCTTTGGGTTACGCAGGGCAATTTTGAAAAGCCTGATCCAATCGTTTTGAGTTTCAGCTTGAGCCATTTGAGCCCTTTTAAACTCGGTTTTCCCCTTTTTTGACTTGACCATCGTATCCCCCATCCAAAAATCTATCAAAAACCATCGCTAACTCATTCTCGGAAAAAAATCGAGTTACCTTGTGTTTCTGTAGTCTTCAATTACTAGCACTCTGTTCGCTATAAGTGGGTTTACAGCGGCTGAAATTTCTGAGATTTATCACCATTTAAACTCGAGTGCGCCCAAAAAAACCATCATTCAAGTCGCATGGCAAGGACAATTGTACTTAAGTACAAGGAAATGAGAGTGGGCTAAAATTAAAGAAAATCATCTTATACTTAGAACGAAATGAGGAATGAAGGAGAAACATCAACACTTGACGACAGAGATAACAATACGTAGTTTGGAGCACTAAGAACACTCTTATTTCATGAGTGACAGTTGACTCTATGTCAGTGCCTTGACGTCATTGCATATTGTCAGGGAAATCGGTGAGAGCAGAGGCATTAAAATAGTCAGATATGGACTGGGTTCATAAATGCCGAGATTTGCATAAGGAATGCGAACGAAACCGGGGGAGAACCCTGACATTTCATCTGTCTGGCGAGAGGAAGGAAAAAAGATTACCACTGGGTTTCCATATCACCCCAGGGATCGGCTTGACAAATGCCGGTGGAAGACCCCCTCGTCGCCAACGCATCCATACGCCCTCTATTTCCCTTTTGGAGCGAGACAGCGCTTGGGAAAAGTCGGTTTGTTTTCCGGAACAAATGGTCTATACAACAGAGAGAACAAAAGCACAATGAGATGTCGGTGTTGGAACGTGGGAGATTGGAGTGTGAACTTCTCCCTCAACAGTTTCAATTAGTGACATCCTTAACGTTTTGTTCTTCGATCATAATTGATTTATTTGTAGACATAATACAAATTCTGAATATGACTCTTGCAACAAGTAGTATCTAGTGCGCAGATTACATTCAACAAGTAGAGTTACTTACCTATTACCTACAAAATCGGTGTGCAGTCAGCTAAACCCACACAGAGACAGTCAATCGACAGTCATGCAATGCAGCATGGCTATAAGAGCAAATTTTCGAGAAAAAATTAACGTTTTTAAATACGTTCTTCTATATAAGTTTTGAAATGGAGCCAATCAGTATTTCGGTTGGCCAGGGTTGTAGTAGAACGTTTTTCTACAATATCCTTACTTAAGGTCATTACAATTGCTGAGTGACATAAGGCTGCCAGCGTCCTCTACAAGAATGTAATTGCTTGGAATGCCTTTTGTCACGGAAAAGTCTAGTAGATCAGACGTTTTTGCAGTGCCTGCAGGTCAGTATGTACGAGTATGTCAGTATGTCGGTATGTTCGCTCGTAGGTCTTCCCGAAGAGTGAAACTCACAGTTGGAACGTTTACCAGCATCAAGAGAGTTCTCGTCTTTTAGCAGTAGTCAGGCGTGACCCCAAGTACGTGTGTTCAGCATTAAAATCACCTCCAAGGATGAAATAGTTTCCAAGAGTTTGAAATAGCAATAATTGTAACAGAAGATTACTAATTATTAGTAGCAATAATTGTAGCAATTAGATTACTAATTATTGTAGCAATAATTGTAACAGAAGATTACTAATTATTAGTAATCTTGTTTCTTGAGGCTATATCTTGGAGGGCAATATATTGCCGAAATATTAAATTCCCGACTGTTTATAGAGACACATATAGTGGTAACCTGCTTAGTATGCCTATTTATTTTCGCCTGTTCGTAATGTCTTATAGAGGCCTTGACAAATACCGCTGTGCAGGACAATAGGACAATCTACAAATCGGAAAGTGTTACAATGGCGGAAAGAACAACTCTTCAACTCTTCCGATGGAGGTGGACGATTTGATGGTTTAAAGTTGATCAGACAGTTTGCTGAATCTATGAAGGATCTATGTCCAGCTCCGTTCCGTGCCAGTACTCGGTCATGCTTTCGCCACAAAGCTCTTGACAGCTCAACCCATGTCTTTTTGCGACAGGACCACGTCACTCCACCTTTGACCCCTCCGTACGCTGGACCTTATAAGCCTTATAATATAAGGTATTGGAACGGAAGGAGAAGACCTTTCGCATCCAGCTTCCTGACCGCGTAATTGTGATATCAGCAGATCGCTTGAAACCAGCATTCCTGCTACTGAATCAGGATGATGTTCCATTGGCTCCTCCTCCTCATCAGCCCGCCAAGTCTAGTAGTGACACCTCTGCTCCATCAGAACTTCAGCGACCTGGTCAGCCGCCTGTGGACTCAGAGAGACGTTCTCGCTCTGGTAGGCTCATTCGTCCCCGTGTCAGATTCTTCGACGGTGTCACTAGGGGGGAAGTGATGTATCAGTCCCTATGTTACCATGGAAACAACGTTGTTTCCATGGGAACATAGGGACTGTTACAAGATGAACTAATTGTAAACGTTAAGAACGTTTACAATGAGGGGTCACTTGTCAGACTGTTTCATTTTGGGAATTTATTGGTAATTTGTAGGAATATCATTTCTAAGCATTACGATAGGGTTTCAAATTCATATAGGGAATCTTACATGACGTATACTTATGGATCATTAGATGCCTACAATCTTTAGAAACAACGCTCAAATAATTGCAATTACATATTACCTATCTAGGTACTTTCTAGAAAATTTTACATCTTGTGTATATCTTGTGTTAGTGAAATATTTTGATTTATTCTAATTAATAATACTGAATCATTAGGTAATTACGACGAGTATTGAAAAAACTTACATTTACCTTCAATACAGCTTGAGGCTTGGGAGTAAATGTCCACATTTTTTAAAATCCATCAATACGGATTACGTTTTCAGGGGAATCGTTGTCAAACGAGATTCGTCCACCGACTCGGGACACTCGATGAATATGCATGGCCCTGTCTCGAAATGGAGCTCGGAAGAGAGAAAAGGTTTTAAAAACCCCAGATGTATTCCAAAACCTAGCAGGAGCTTTGTTTACTGTTTGATACTGAGATTTATTCGTGCTATACATGCAACATCTGCATACCAAGTGACGACGCTCGGGCAAAGTTTTTTTGTGATGGTGTAGTATTGGAGGTGACTTCAACAAAAAATCTCTCTACTTTTGACACGTACATTTTACAATGATCTCTTTGAAGGATCCTCGTATCTCCACTGATTAAGAGGGTGACCAGATTAGTCGGAGACAAAACAAACTCACATAAAACCTTGACGAGGGGGATCACATGAATTACAGAGACCAACAACCTCTTACGAAGGATGAAATTAAACTTTAGTGTGCGTTTTTCATTCAAAATGACTCGATAGACATGCCATTAAGGTAGGATTCTTCAATTTTAATACGCAAAATTAAAAACCAGAAAGAAAACCAAACCAAAATGACTGAAACTTTAGGTAATATTCTTCAGTCCTAAAGTTTCAGTCATATTTCAGTCATAATCAGTTAAATATTATTCAAGTAACATTCCTTGGCATAAAGCTGCATCATAGTTATGCATATAGCTGACACTGTTTCATCCCTTGTTTACGTGAAAAATCCACAGTCATGCAGCATGGCTATAAGAGCAAATTTTAGAAGAAATAACTAGTTTCAAGTAAAATGTCTCTATTTTACTGGTTTTATGAGAAATTTTGTCATCTTTTTTGCCGAAACACCTCAGTTTATAGATTTTTCAACATCTCAAGTAACAACCACGTTTTTGATATTCAAAGTGCTCCAGTTTGAGAACGGAATACGATATCGCAATTCTGATTTAACCATCGTGTTCAGTGTTAAACAAACTTTAATATGAGGTGCCAACTGTTTCATTTTTGGAATTTATGGGTAATTTTTCTCCCCTTAAAACTCACCGAAACCTCTCTCTGCCTTTCTACGAACTTAGCCTTTCGATTGCCGGGCAGATTTTTTATGCGAATTTTGAACTTTTACATAATATGTTATATACATGTTATATAATATGTATATATTATATACATGTGATTTTTGGTGTCTTTTGGTAGTGAATTCAAGATGGTCTGAAACGGATTTTCGGAAATTCGAGTTCTAAAAATTTTGGACCGACAAAAATAGCTTCATTTTCTTCGAAAATTCGCTAAAATTGAACTTTCAAGAATTACATTAGGTAATAGTTCAAATACTCAAGTTACAAGCTCAACCTTATTCCGATAGAATTAATCGACGTTGCACATTATAACGAACATGGCGGTCCTCTGGTTTGGCTGGTTTCCACGTTTTGAATGGCTGCTGTTGTAATTGTAATGCACGTTCGGAGCCTACAAATCGGAGTTAGTTCTAATTACGACATCGAAATCGCATTTATAGCCGTCGGACGGGTAACCGATCAATACTGCAAGCCGTGACGAGAATGACGGAACGCCCTGAATTAGCCTATGTAAATCAGCCTTTATCTAAATCCCGAATCTGGGTATGGAAATCTAATTACAAGCAGAACTCGGTTTGAGAGGAACGTATTTGAGTTCGTATGTCCAGTGTTGACCGCTGATTTGAACTGGAGTTCCTCGCGTGTATACAATTTAGAGGAACTCGATGAAATTGGTGATGATGACGATAAATAGTGTATGAGTGGCGTGAAAACGATCCTGTCACTCAGTAACAACATAGCGTAGGTTCTCGTACATTACAGAGCCCCGAACTCGGAAATAGCGAACGAACGAGGACAGGGGGATTGAGAAATAAAACTGAAAGAGGAAGAATAATGTGGGTTTCCACGTTTTGAATGGCGATGTAAACCAGAGTTGAAACGTGGGTGGTGTAAAACATGTAACATAAAGCGGCCTCGATGTCATCATTTCACGAGCACATACTTTTAACAACTGTCATCATTCCCTCCAGCCATCTCGAAAGTGTCGAGTAGGGATCTACGTTTTTGAAAGGGAGATGAACCGTTCATACACGAGAACAAAATTACAAGGAACTCAATCAGAGTACGTTGCGGAGAAGTTCATCAAACTTGGCTTGGCATCCAAAATATAAGTCTCAAGTATTCTACACTCAGAAAAAAAAGGCCTTTTCTCGGTTAAATCACGATTTTCCTTTTTCTCGGTCAAATCCTGCCAACCGAGAATTAAATGTTTTTTAAGTAACGGTTGAATCATTAATGTTAAGGTTGAATTTCACTTAATCGAGACTGAAAATGTCGGTGTTTTCCACAAAAATGAACACAACCGAGAAATAAAATCAATTAAAGTCAAGGTTGAAATTTAAACGTGAATTAAATTGTGCTGCCCCCAGCTTTTAAGGTCCCTATTGCCAACATCGACTTAAAAGTCACGGTTACAACCAAATGATCCTTTATTGTCTTGTTTATATCATCATTATACGGCCGGTTAAATCAACCTAGAATAAAAAGCATTCAACCGTGAATTAAATCATTGATTTAACCGATAAGGATATGATGCAACCGTGAATTAAATGAAATATCTTCCTTTCCTTCGAAAATTCCCTAAAATTATAAGACATAATAATTATGTCTTATTCAGTCTCCAGCAAAACCCTTTGAGTAATTTGCTCCGCCGTCATTCATCTCAGGTTATCTGGAACCACCATGTTGGAGCGGGCCCGCCGAGAGTGAGTGGTGGGTGGGGGGGGGGGATTCCCTGGGCCCGAGTTCAGAGGAAAGCCCGGGCACTCCTCAGAGAAGGCCCGGGCACTCTTCAGAGGAAGGCCCGGGCACTCCTCAGAGAAGGCCCGGGCACTCTTCAGAGGAAGGCCCGGGCAGCCCGAGAGTAAAGCGGGGTGCACAGGCGTGCGGCGCAATCCTGCTTCCCGGGTGCCGCACGACTGCACCCCCCCCCCCCCCCACAAATCATCCCCCTTCAGACAATGTAGGGGGCCCGATACCTACTGGGCGAAGGACTGAAGTAAAACCTTTGCTCTGCAACCAGAATTTTATAGGATCTGAAGATGATTGCACACAGTTTAACATTCAAATTCAACGAATACCTACAGACACAGGGAACAAAAACTCTGCTAATTGTTGGCCCAACGGTTTATTGTTTTCTTTGTACAGATCACCCTTCTTGCTAGATCACTAAATGATAGATGTATTATAATGAATTACCATTAATTATCAGGTAATTATTATCATCAAGTAAAATAAATTATTAGGTATTAATTATTGTTAATGATTATTACCTAATTATTCAATATTATCAATATTATTATCATTATTATTATTAATTAACTCGATATCTGGAAACCATGTGCTGTTAGAATCAGCTGAGCCAGTTTGAACATCGACCCGACAGGCTGCCGCATGATTCACCCTCATGTTGACGACTTTTGATCTGCTCCAACATTGAGCCCTCATTGTGAACGAACGGCTGGTCGTACGAAGCTCTGGATAGTCTTAAAAATGCTAAATGTGAACTAAAAACTGTGCCGTTCCATTTGAATTGTTCGACATGTCGCGCATTGGCTGCAATAGTGTCATCTCTTCAAATTTGATGCTTCGGAGTAATCGAATTTTGAAAACCATTTCAACTTTGAAATATTCCGCTACGAATTTAACTAAGGCAGTTTTTAAACCTCAGAAATTAGTGCTTTAAAAACTCGATTTGCGAAATTCGTGGCGGAATATTTCAAAGTTGTTTTCAAATGGTTTTCGAAGTTCGGTTACCCGGAAGCATCAAATTTGGATATATGACGCTATTGCACCCAATGAGCGATATGAAGTTTCCAAATTTTTAAAATTCGTTGGGACCCGTTTTCATTGACCTATCATAGGTTATGAAATGTTTCAAGGGTCATTGTGGGGTTAGTCCGAACCCATAAACCGAATTTGGTAACTTTAGCACAACGCCAACTGGTCAAAGTGGACGGCGAACGGACGGATTTTTGGTTTATCATTTTTGATAATGAACCATTGGGATCGCCCTAGAAAATGCCGCGGACGGCGTATGTACGGCGGACGGACGGATTTTGGCTCATTATAATTTTGGTTCTTCGATAATGAACCATTGGAATCGCCCAATGAAAAAAGCTATTTTTACCCATACCTGATAGTTCCTCTCTTCGGAAACTAATCCAAAATGCGTAGCAACGAATCGGTTGTAAGCGAAAATCATCAGAAACTCCGCGTGACGATTTTTCATTTATGTGCCATAGTAAAGACATAAAATGTCAAAAATAAGCTATATTTTAATGATTCAACCGTGAATGAAATAATGATTCAACCTAGAATTTGTTGTTTCAACCGTGAAATAAATCAGTATACATACTAGGGAAAATTGAAGTTGATTTAAATAATCTGCAGTTTTCAAATCTCTGTGCTCAGAAATGAGTTTTCTCTGATTGACCAGATTAGCACCATGAAAATCCAATACTTAATTTCTACAAAGAGGGGCGAGTTCCAGCCAATTATGCTGTTCAGTAAATGTAGGTGGTGTTATTATTATTGTGTCAGGTTTTCTACTTGACAATCGTACTTCCATATAAACGATTCATTCTCCGCAAACTTTTCGTTAGGATGAATGACACCAATCTGCCCCGTAAAACATGTTTAGTTTTGTTTAAATATCAAAGATTCGTTTACAATCTTAAATATTCTAGTTTCTGAAACCACGCGGTGTATCAACGCCTTTATAGTGGTCAAATTTTGGAAGCGGTTCCATAAAAATAGGCAAAGGTTGCTAGAGGCGTCTCGGTGACTAAATAACTAAAAATCCGCAGTCATGCAGCATGGGTATAAGAGCGAATTTTCGAAGAAATGGCTGGCTTTTCGTAAAATGTATCCATTTTACTGGTTTTAACACCTCGGGTATAGATTTTTAACGCTGAAAACGATGGTGAAATCAGAATTGCGATACCTCATAACAACCACGTTTCTTCATCTTCAAATTGCTCCAGTTTAAGAACGGAAAAATGTATCGCAATTCTGACTTCACCATCTTCTTCAGCGTTAAACCATCTTTAAAATGAGGTGTCACTTGTCAGACTGTTTCATTGTCGGAATTTTTGGGTAACTTTTCCCCCCTTAGTGTGGGCCATTTCTGCCCATCTACGAACGTAGCCTTTCGATTGCCAAGACAGATCTTTTTGGCACTGAATTCAGGATGCACTGAAACGGATTTTGGTAAAGGTAGCTAACAAAATTTCGGAAATTCGAGTTTTAAAAGTTTTGAACCGAGAACAATTTGCTAATGGGACTTCACACTGTTCTGAGCATATGGACTAGTTATAGGGAGAAAATACGTGTTGAGGGAGGGGACACCGGACTGTACCATCTTGCTGTCTTAGTTGCCCCCATTGCTTTTATAAATCGAGTACAAAACTTTAAATGACATCTCCTGCCTCCAGAGGGCGACCGCTTGCTGAGAGGGTTGAGAGAAACTGAGATATTAAAACTGTTAATCTCCCAGTTGGGCTCGAGGCAAAGCCCCAATCGTGTCCCACAACCCCCTCCCTTGCATTCCACGTCCAACCAACTTATTATGAGGCGAATGAATGGGACCTCCCTCTGGTGGCCAGAAAAAAAAGCCTAACCTGATTTCCCAAGGTATTTTTATTTCCGAGTAGTTTTCATTCCCTGGGAAATCGCCCAAGGAAGTCCAAGAAAAACAAATCTAAAGGAAAATAAATATGAAGACGTTTGTTTTACTAAATATTTGCCTAGATCATCCTTTCCTACGGTGACCGCTCTGTTCTTTATGGTTTTCGTCATATTCAATTTACTGTGTTTCGAGAGTAATAGAATTTGACGTTCCTCTTAAAGAAAAGTAATTCGAAGAAGCTATGAGTAAAACTTCCATAAGAAGGCTCGCTGACAATATTCAAAGTGTTAGTGGGGGTACAGGTTTTGAAAGAAACTAGTTTGTAGTCTGTAACCTATTTTTTATTAATACACTTTTGAAAATTCATATTTTATAACCCATTATGCGAATACGTAAAAAAGTATAAATTTATGTCAAAGATCCTGAAAATTTTAGCATTAGGTACCTACTAAAGTTTTTTGAGGGCCTAAGTATTTGAGCTACTAGGTACGGCTTGGAATTAGCGTTGGTGTTGTATGGTAGTACTAGGTAGTCCTATAGTTGTTTCAAATAGATTTGATCAATTTACCTAATTGGTTTTAATGGGAAATATGTTAGTGTAATTGAATATGAATGAATCCGTTATCTCTCTCCAAACACCAAACTACCCCTGAGCAACGCTCGGGATCTGCCTTAGGCATCTGATGTCGAGACAGAAATCCACTTCACTTTGACCCTTTTCATCACCTTTTTCCCAACCTCATTCAATAGGAAATTGAGAGCTACATCTCCACTTCTCGACACCTGGTCCAATTCCAAAGGTACCGTCTCCAGTAGGGAAACCTGGTTTCTACGGAGAAAAACTCCCTTTGTCACAAAGGACAGGGTAAACAAGAATGAGGAGGTCCTATATTCTCTGACCTGTCCTACCAGCATCACGTTGAGGATGGTCGTTTTTATCTGGTGGCGGAAAGCTATTTTCATCGAGGCCATAGGAGACATACGGCTCTCGTGATGAACCTTCTGAAAAAAGCACTGAGATAAAGTATGGAGCTTACGTCTCCTGGACATTGCCAATACCTTCCAGGGGAGGGAATCCCGTTCTCAGGAATCCGGACTCTACAGACTGGAAATATTGGGAATCGTTCGATCTTATGAGAGTTCATTTGTAGTATTTCTCCTGCGATCGAGATCTACTATGGGCATTTCGGATCATGATTTTTGGTGATCTTAGACTAGAAAAAACATTATCATTATCAATAAGGGGCCCGGCTCTTCACGACGGAAATAATCATCATGGAGGATTTTGGGGAAGAAAATGTGAAAACTGCTAGATTTTTAAGTAAGGTGAGTACTAATAGAGCGAAGGATAGTAAGTGCAATGAGAATTAAGCAATGACAGTAGTTCAGGTGTCCAGGTGGAGTTATCAACCGCTGGCGATTATTAAACTTTGATATAATATATCATAATATGATATATGATAATATGATATATATATTATATTATGTTATTGACACAAGAATGCCAAAACGAATAAAATTGCATAAAATAGTTTTGACATGGATACGTCTTATGGCTTCGGGTCATTCCAAAATTGGCGTGATACAAGAAAATGTGACGTTTTTTTGCGCAATTCCCGTGGTGGTAGAGACATGAAATTTGGCATGTAGCCTCTTTGAAGAAATTTGGCCTCTTTAAGCAGAATAGGCCCAGGACCGCTGAAGACATATCCATGATCAGATGTTTTTCCCAGTAAGGGAGACATTTGATTATAAAATGAAGGTGTAGGTAGAAGCCACAAAAGTATCAAGTAAATAGAACACAAATGACAAAGACATAGTTGAAGACAAATCGTCGTTGGATGGTTATGATGCTTATCCTCACGCATACTACTCCCATGCTTATGCTCTTTCATAAACCCATTAATCAGTAACATGATCGATTATTACTCCCATGCTTATGCTCTTTCATAAACCCATTAATCAGTAACATGATCGATTATTACAAAATAATTGCATCCCAACTTTGATATAATCGAATAAAATGTCAATTGAACACCAGTGTTACGGTTTGTTAGTAGGAGAGGGCTAGAGATACTGTAATGGAACACACCTCGCTAGCCTACACTTTCAACCCCAGAACTGACCTAAACCTCCGATGAGTCTTGATTAATCAGCTACTAGAGCACCTTAATTTAACCAAATTGAACAGGAATGTAACAAAGAGCTCACAATATCTTAGAAACTGGCAAATGAAACTGCTAAAATACTGTACGTAACTAAATAAACAAGAAACTAACGATTGTCTCAATAATCTAGATGTTACGTAGATACATTTATGTAGTTCTAGTTCAAACCGCATTTATGTTGCCTCGGCAGGATTAAATTAAATCCCGTCGACTCTTTTTATTCCGTGAAAAAAGAAAATGGAAGAGGAAGCGAAACTGCCAGGCTTAAAACACCCTTCGAGCTCGAGGTGCAGTAGATGAGAAACGGGAAGTTCTGATCCAAACCTTCATCTGCATAATCCTTTCGTGAAGGAATAAAAGTTTATCCGTATCCACCGGAGGGTAAAAATTGTAGCCTTTTTCCAACCGACTAACCTTCCACTCTCACCTGCTGCTACGACTAAAATCCTCACGTTTCGTCTTAGGGATTTAGGAATTACAGGTTTCCATATTTCCCAATGTACCTACTAGGGATATGTATTACGAGGAAAGAATAAATAGCTTACTTTTAAACCGCTGAAGTTACATTGAAAATACTCATTCAATCAATGGACTATAGCACGGTTCAGTGTTGATCCTAAATATTCTGAATTCTCGCTTTGACCTCTCCTCCTGAAGTGCGTTTAATGAGCAACAGGGTCACTTTTAAGAGCATACACAACAACCTGGTTATAATGTTGGAGGGAACCGATGGCTCCGAGACATAACTCGAATTCAACAACACAAATTCATAGTCATTACAAATTTTGTTTCACAAAATTGGGTTTCATTACCAGAAAATAGCCAAAATGGAACAGCATGGAACATGTTTTAGCCACTCAGCTTATCCGTGGACTGGGCAACGTCAAGTTAAAGTTCTAAGGAGGCTACATGCCAAATTACAGCTTCATAATGTGAATCGCATAGAAATTAGATTTAGGAGCCACTCAGCTGGTCTCGGCCCTATGCTTCTTAAAGTGTACGTCCTAAGGAGGATACATGCCACATTACAGCTTAATAGTGTGATTAGCATAGAATTAGATCAGTATAACGGACGGACGGTTTCAGCCTGTTTGGTGAAGGCTAATGAATGTTCCATGTTAAAAGTATATTTGCCTGAGATACGACCGACAAACCTCAAACTACGATTACTTGTCCATTAAGTTTCAGTACAATTACTTACAGCACTGATATGAACTATTCTATTGTGGAAGGGGAAGAGGGCATGAAAAGCAAGTAATTACAGCCTGACACATATAACACTATTCATCAAATTGGAAATAATTCATCTAAACTTCAAGTTCTTTCTATGTTACATTAGGTACGGTTATTTCCGACGGCGCAATTTTGCTCATGAGCATTTCGTTTGAATCAACAAAGAGGAAAAAAGAGGCAATTAGCGCTTCAAGCTTAGGACGAAAATTAGGATTAAAGGCGATTAGGATTAGCGAGTTGAGGGCTCAGCTGGGTGTACTCAGGGAGACAGCTGAGAAATGGAGGATTAACATGCGCCCTCTCAAGCAATTTTTCATAATATATAACCGGATGGAGGATTCCTAAAAGAAAACCCACTTCATCGCTTACTGAGATAAAAATTACACGAAAGAAACGGGATGATGTTAAATATTCTACGTGAGTAATGACTTCATTCGGCAGAACCGGAGGAAATCAGGATATTTGAAGAGCTGGCAAGTATTTTGGCTCATTTGAGTTTTTTCCGAGCTAAGACCGCGATGCGCTGTCGAAACGTGAAGAGCAGCGAACCTACGCACAACAGGATTCGTGCTACATTCAAGATGGAAATATGCACAACCAAAGAAATAATAACATAAAGGGAAAGGGGAAATTCATCGGGGGCAAATAAAAATTACATTCCAAGTCATTTGGATGAATTACATGCGTGTACGTACGGGGAGGTATATAGCTTATTAAGCTATATCACAAAGACAACTTTATGAATTGTACACTGTAACAGGATGATTGGGTTCGAGTGGGACTGTAGCACATGAAATGTTTGGTCAACTCAGTAAATAGTCGGACGGCTGGTGGCCTGAGCGATGTTTGCGGTGGTAAACGAACATTGATTATTCGGTTATTATGCTCATATCATACAACCTTCAAGTAAAGTCAAATGTTTACTCAAGTATCTTTGCAGCAGGCCCTGTGAAACATTTAGAGGGTGGAATGCTAAATTTGGTACAAGAACAAATTACAAAATTAAAGAAGAATTTTGTTGAAATCCCTCGATTTCAGAAACTTGGTTTTCTCTGCTCATGCAAAAAACATAAATCTTACCAAAAATACGTTCACAAATATTTAACACAATTCTCTTGTTGAAATCTAACACATAACATATCCAATTCTGCTCTAATACCGAGCTTAGCAACTGATCTGTGGTCTTTTGTTTACGAAATATTAATAAACAAACTGTAAAGTACCTACCTAATTCCAATAACGAACAACTTCACTTCTGATGGTCATAATTTTGTCAATATAAATTATTGAGAATGATCACCTGTTTGTAAACAATTATTTAAACAATCACGCTCATACCGCAGCTTGTCGGCCACGCACTCCGCAGTGGTTAACGTAATATGGTTAAATAAATCGAGAGCTATCCAACGAGTGGTGAACGATTTTTGTACGATGATAACTGGCAAAGATAAAGTTCCGTAGCAACGAATCGGTTGTAAGCGAAAATCATCAGAAAAGGAGAAGAAATATTATATATATATTATATAGGAATGCTACGTGAAATTGTAGTTGGGTGTTAGAGGTGTTTTCGAGTTCATTTTGAAGTGAATTTTGAAAGTAAACCTTAATTCACAGGATAACCGAAACAGTTGTAGTATCACAACATGTGTGTTTAATGTACCATGGTTTATAATAAAGTAAACGCTTGCATACGAGTCTGCAACACATTGAGACATTTTCATGTTGTGTGCAAACAAATTTTGTTTGTGTGCCATAGCAAAGACATAACAAACTGTAAAGTACCTACCTAATTCCAACTTCACTTCTGATGGTCATAATCATCATTGTGGCGACTTGGGACAATTTTCGTGAGCAAATTTCGTGACGATTTTTTTGTTTGTGTGCCATAGCAAAGACATAACAAACTGTAAAGTACCTACCTAATTCCAACTTCACTTCTGATGGTCATAATCATCATTGTGGCGACTTGGGACAATTTTCGTGAGCAAATTTCGTGACGATTTTTTTGTTTGTGTGCCATAGCAAAGACATAAACTGTAAAGTACCTACCTAATTCCAACTTCACTTCTGATGGTCGTAATCATCATTGTGGCGACTTGGGACAATTTTCGCGAGCAAATTTCGTGACGATTTTTCGTGACGATTTTCGTGACGATTTTTTTGTTATGTGCCATATGAAAGACATGAAAATGTCAAAACAGAAACTATTATTGGAGAATAAAACCGGATGCTGTACAGAGAAATGAAACCACACTGTACAAGAAATATATTGTCAAAGCAAATATATATTTGTTAGATAATGGTTAGAGCAATGCGAGTGTGTTGGCATGTAATTAATTTCTTGGATGCATTTTTCTGTTACAGGTAAGTTATTCGAAGTATCAAGGTGTCCTATCACCAAAATCCTCCCATTGCTTCCAGGTAAGATGTATTGGTGCTTCTAAAAGCGTGATCCTGATTTGAAGTGTACCATGTACAAGCTACAAGAGTATTACTGTGTTATGAAACATGTTCCAGATTGTTACAATCATCCGTTCCCCAGTGTATCAAAATTGGAAAATATCGAACAAATAAAATGAGTGAGTGAGCCTTAGGAGGGAAATAATGACATACTATTGGTAGCATGACGTTCGTACATCTTTTCTCATCTGTCGAGGTCTGTTAATGATAATGATAAATCTGAGAGAGAGAGAGACGGTCAGAGCTATTCATCATTCAGATTGACGGATCTTCCCACAAGTCATTTTTCAAGGTGGCTCCTCCGAGACAACGTTCCTCTTCCTGGCTTAGTCCTTTGTGCTGAAATGGGAATGTTCATCAAGGATGTCAGCCGTTTCTTCACCCACTACCTCGATTTACCCTCAAGAAAAGGGATTACGCCGCAATACAGATTTTAGAGTGAGGGATGATTGGTGGCTGGGATTTGTGGGTCGAGAAATCCTCTGTTATAGCGGCGTTGAAAAGCAAAGGCTATTCACGAATTCTGTAAAATAACTCTAGTAAATTTCTCTAGTATACTCTATACTCTATACCAGCCACAATTCAAACATCGTCAGGCCAAACCACCCAGGAATTACGACCCTTAAGCGAAACATCACCTCAAAACCATCGTAAACCAAAATACTACATCTTAACAAAAGCCACATAATTAAGCGGGCGGCAGCAACAATATTTTTGGACGTGGACGAATTTCAAAAAATATTGCAATTTTTTGTTATTTTCTGTATGTAAATAATACAGAAAATAATAGGAGTAGGTACGTACGATATATATTAACCTATATATTATACCTACTCTTATTGAGTAATAGACTCGATATTCGACTCTAAAAATACGGAACAAATCGAAAAACAATGTTTTATATATGAAATATATGTCATATATTTCGCTTCAAACAGACCTATTCATTTGGGATGAACATTTGTCGCTTCCAATGGTTCACTATTAATAATAATAATCCAAAACAGACCATTGAATGCAATATTAATCAATTCGTACGCTTATAACATCCATGAATACAACACACCAATTTAAATTCTACTCCTGTCCTGATTCAACTTGAGCTTCAACCTTTCCCTGACCTTTAACCTGGTACAAATTGAGCAGGACAAATTAATCAGCTTCAAACGAACCTCTGGGGTTAACCACTAATATCATCAGCAAAGGTCAATCCCCATACCTACAAGAAACTGATATGAAACCCAATTCTAGTGCCAATCTTCCACCAACCTTAGACTTCACGAATACCACATGATACATCAAGTCTTAATAATTCAAAAATCAGTTGCAACCGTATACACTTAAGCATCTATTTGAACGTTAGTAAACGTTGTGAAAAGAAAATGAATTAAATAGGTTGATTGTCCCAATACGGGTAGATACATTTGGTTGTAAATTTATGTAGAACCATTATTGGCATCATTTCGTTCAGTAGAAGTGCCCATCCTTCGATATGAGTAAATCACCAAAGTTGCGGGGAAAGGACCTAAGTTCGAGCGTCAAACCGAGAACGACTATGAGAAAGGGGTGCTATTATAACCTGTTGCTCCTACTCCGAGTTTAGTTGGAAGTTGTTCACAGGCCTGAACGCCCTTACGATGATCATCCAGGAATTGACTGAACTACCTGTTATGGAGATCATCTCCCATCCACCTCCCTTCATACCCTGTAGGAGGTTAATACACATAATCGATATTTCTTATGATATTTCGATATGTTTCGACAATTTATCGTGATTCAAGACATAGAGCCCTTCATCAGGGGCCTCTCATCACCAGAAGTATTGAAAATCGGCAGATTTTCCGGTATTACCTTCTAACCTGAATTCCGGTTACTCAGTGCACAACTAGATGGACTTCTGAGTTTAACACAACAACCACTCTTGAGTGAATCGAAGGTTTGAAATATTAATATTTTTTTGCACCTAAAATTCTACATTTGTTTAGTATATTTTTAGGAATCGTCCATAAGGCACTGTGATGAGCCATCAAGCATGAATTTCATTTCTATCCTCAAAAATGAGATTTTAAAATTTCGTAGACCACGAAAATCTCTTGCTTTCCGCTTCTCTTTTCTTCTTCAGCCATTTTGCTTCTGCTTCGTCATTTTTGTCCGAGAAATTTTTTTTCTGTAATGAAAGAGACAGTATGATGGCCATGTTTATGACCTGTATTAGGTCATAATTTCCTACTTAATTTCCTCTTTTCAAAATCAATGCAGCAGTGCCTACTAGGTAGATACTCGTAATTATTTACAGCACGTTGGACAGTAAAATTGGGGAGCTTTGGAATTGATTGCGAAATTTCTTTCCACTTTATCTTTCCCTATTCCAACTTCTACCATAGAAAATTGGTATAGAAAAAGATTCAGAAAGACCACAATAATGAGATACCAAATCGCCATGTCTATGACCTGTTTATTCCACCTCCGAAGAAGAGCGCCAACTGAAGAAGATGGCGAAAGCACAGCGGTTCCTTCTAGGGCCAAAAACTTTGAATTGACCTAAAATTCCCTCTTTTAAGAGAAATTTAGTATCATTCATGACATTGAAACTACAAGTTAGGGACAAACTTTGCGAGCTCAATTCATGATGATAGTATCAAAAGTAGTCCAACAACTAATTCCAACTAATATCCAACAACTAATTCTAAAAAATACATATGCAAATTTTTCCGGCTTTGCCATCATTAAGGAAGGTCGAGGTTTAAATATTGTTCATAAACTATTGCGATGAGTAGGACCGGTACTGATACCGCAAAAAGAATTGTTACCTACGCAAATTCGGACTGCTACTTCTTTTTAACGAAAAACAGCGATTGTCCCGTGAACTGAGAATCACCCTTATGTCACTTACATACATAAATGTACTATAATATTATACAACTATGGTAGGATGGTCTGAAACGGATTTCGGTGTTTCTTTCTTTCACCTCTCAGCTTTGTATTGTCAAAAATGTACCTACTGCTGAGGGAAGATGTGAAGAGATGCGTGGAAATTCCTCTGAATTATTGGCAGTAGACTTTGAAATGGAGGAAACCTATCTAAACACTGCGTTATCTGTTTAAAAACTAGATGCCACGAAACTTACGACACCTATTTTGAACACTCTCTGTCGACTGAAGGTTTTATATGTTCTAGAAACATCCGTAGTGCAACCGGGATCCTCAGGCCAAATTTCGAAATTCTACTTCAATTTTGAAAGAGCATAACAGAGACATACTACAGCGGTAAAAAAGTCCATTCGACAGCATCGTTAGATTAACTGAACCACTCAGAACACTAGGCTGATATTCGTTTAGGGATATTGACGATATTTTCCACTTCCTGTGAAACGGCTGGAAACCCTTTTCCGGTGGTTCTCTCTCGCTGACCCCGAAATAAAAAGTAATTGCTCGAGCTCTGAAAAAGTCGATAGCAGGCGATAGACGGTTGCAGACAATAGCAGCTGAGACCTTTCCACTGAAGCTATTACGTGTTTATGTCACTACCTACCACTACCGGTACTTCCTTTGGAAACCTCAACTAGCCTACGACACATGTTCAACAACCTACAGCGGATTTTCCAGCAGGGGAATTATATAATTATCTTCCGCTCGGCAACCTCGATAAAAACCACAGATACAGTTCCCAGAGAGGTAGTGGACACCCCTTTCTCTGGGGGTATTGCAGTGTGGTTTCTCAGAGGATTTAAGGCCACAAGAGGGAAGAAACTGAAAATTAACATTTGTTTCAAAACGAGTCTTCCTAATCAAAATACTAGTAAAAAAACTAGTAAAATCGTCAACCCCACTCACAGTTCAGATCCTATCAATTGGCATGCCACCGATCTGAAAGCAGTTGATCACCACTTGTTTCAATAGCATATATTGATCATCAATAACAAGTATTTAATCATCACTAGAAAAGTTAAGAAAATTATGTGAACCATAGAAACCTTCAGTATTCTTGTAAAGACTGCAGATAAAAATAGTACTGCACCCCTGGTGGTACACATCATTCACACATTTGAGAACTTCACTAAAGAAAAGAACGATAGAAGTAGATGTTCAGGACAAAACATTTTTCGATTTCTCAATACATACATAAGAATCTCAGTTTATATCCATCATATTATAACCCAATTATACGAGTGGAAAGAATTTGCATTTCCTGAATAACTCTCATTTCATTCATAAAAAAAATATCAAAACATCTTACAATATTTGACTTAAGAAAACATTTTTAAGGCTACTTGATATTGTTTTAAAATAAAATACCTACCACTCTTATTAGAGATTTTGCGGAATTTTAAAATAATTCGTTCAAACTTGACCTCCACGGCATTTATTACCCACGCGGATTCATTTGTATTTATTTAGCACACGGATCCAGTTGATTGTTTTATCTCTGAGAAATATTTTCGCGACCTTCCATGAATAATATATACGAAGGACGGAGATGTTCTTCCAGAATTGGGTTTCGAAGTTCATTTCAAGATATCTCAAATAGGAAGGTAAGGTTGAGGGGGATGGGAAGGGGATGGCTTACGTGAACTAGTCGTGGACGGGTGAAGAAATTCAATTTCCATCGATCAGACTTCCAAAGCTCTTGCAAATCCCTGGCTCCTTTTGTCCTGTCGGTATATGCAGATTTGAACTTTTTCTCTGTCTTCTTGAGAAAACACAGTTTATTTCTCCTTCGATTCGCTCCAAAAAGTATGACTCAGCATCGGCTGTTGGGAAAATACATATTTTCAACCAAAGATTGAAAAGTACTCACAGGGAAACGCGAAAAAAAGGAATTTCACGTTAGAATTGTGGTTTTGATTCGGAAAATAGTGAGTGGCGAGTTCAACGGTCCAAATGGTGCAAACGACGAGACAATCGGCCATCCATGTCCCCTTATACGATTTTTCGGTCATAATTTTATCGATAATTTTCGTTGACAAGGTTCGGAGAAAAAAATACGAGAAAAGTGCGTATGGTGTATGAGGAGTAGACAAAAGTCGAATAATAAAAATAAAACGGAGTTGACAAAAACTGAGATAATCCCAGAAAGGCGAAAGCGTTTAGGTAAGAGCAGGGCGGAATAATGAAGTTGAAGGAGAGTTATTTACGGGACTCCAAGGGGAACTAGAGAAGTCAGTGACAAAGTGCCTTGGACCTGAATACAGCACTAAAGCACATATCTAGGGAACCGGAAGAGTGGAAAATTCTAAACGTTCAGTGGATAAGGGAAGAAAATATAATATAGAACCAGTCGATGACCACCTGAGCCATCCAATCTTCTGAGTGGTTTTCACATCGTTTCGCTATCGGCAGATCGTGCGCTTTTCTCGCTTGTCGAAAGAAGTGCAACTTCACAAGAAAACCACAGTCATGCAGCATGGATATAAGAGCGAATTTTCTACGAAATAACTCGTTTTATGTAAAATTTCTACAATTTAATGGTTTTATAACAAATTTTTCTTCTTTGCTTGCCGAGTAGCACCTCAGTTTAACGATTTTTCAACCCTCAACACGATGGTGAAGTTAGACTTGCCGTACCTTATTCCGCTATCAGATTGGGAGCAGAAGTACATGTACTTCAAGTAACAAAACCGTATCTGAAAGATGTATCTCAAGTAACAACACCGTTTCTTCATCTTCAAAGTACTCCAGTTTGAGAACGAAATGAGATATTGCAATTCTGAGTTCACCATCGTGATCAGCGTAAATGAAAAAACGAAACCTTTAAAATTAGGCGTCACTTGTCAGACTGTTTCATTTTAGAATTTAAGGGTTATTTTCCCCATTAAAACTCCCCGAAACCTCCCCTTAGAGTGGCCCGATATGATTTTTCGTGCCGTTTGGCAGTGAATTCGTGACGGTCTGGAATGGATTATGGAACCTATAACAACTTTTCAGAAATTCGAGTTTTAAAAATTTAGGACCGAGAACAATATCTTCCTTTTCCTCAAACATTCGCTAAAAACCTGCTCATTTTGGGCCCTAAAGAGTACCTACCGGAGCATTAAGCATATTTTTGGGGAGGGCATCAAGAAATGTAATTCCCCACCAGGTGCTGCCATTGCGATTAGCAGCCAGTCGATGGAATGGGAGACAACGATTTTTTCTGCTACGAGTAGGGTGAACAGTGAACAGGAGTGTTGAAAGAATCCGCATTTCTCCTAATATAGCACAGCCTAGGTTTTCCAGGATGTAAGCAGCAGGGATTATTAAAATTTCCAATTCCTTATAGCCTGCCATCCTCTCGGTAACGCATACCAGCGACGACTAGCACAGCCTTTCTTTGGCAAGAAAAAATGGTGGAGGAGGCAGCAGAACATTGTGGAATACTGAAAAGTATGAATCGCTTCGGTGTTTCCAAACGCTTGGATCTCAAATTACTAAAATAATAACATTTAAAAACCCTCAATTTGTCCTCTGAGAGAAATCACTTAGACACACAAGAAGGGCATACGAATTGTGAGGACTACAATCCGAAGGAAGGAAGGAAAGGCTTTTTTGTGCATAGATAATGCACAGATATTAATTTTGAGCGTAAGATCTATCTCTTTCACCAAAATAGCATTGAGGGGATTAATAGTTGGATTACATCCTACACCTATCATAGGTGTAGGATGTAATCCGTCTATTAGGTATTCCCCTCAATGTACCTACATAATACAGTCTATCTAAATGGTATCAGAAATTCAATTATATGGGCGGTGACTTCAGAAGCTATAGATGAGACTTTTCTTCCTAAATGTATTAATTCGCCATGGTTGCAAAAATCCCATGTGTTCGGGCATCCGATAATCATTGTATTCAAACAGTCAGAAGAAACTCGTTCGTGAGCTCTTCATACGTCAAGTATAGATGATTGTGCTAAGAGTTGAATAAACTCGTACATATTTCAACTTTATCCGGCTTTGAACGGTAAGATGAGCAATCAACCCAACCGTTAATGATTACTTGTTTTATTCTCTAGAATCGATATATGTATCGATATACATATATGGGTATCCATTACATTGTGACGAAGGGTGCTCACGTGAACAATCTCTCACGCGAGTAGAAGCCTATCGAACTTCGACTCAATGTAGAATCTTCCATTTCTCAACGATCATAGTTGGGCATTTTTCATTCAGGTTAATTCAACGAAATGCGTAGAAACAATGTCACAATCAAGAACATTGGCAAAGAAGTTACCAAAATTATCCATTAATGGAATCATAAGATGTCATTCATGGATAATTTTGGTATCTTGTTTGTGACTTATGTAACGGTGCTAAAACGGTAATAGTCATACTATTCTTGATATACCTATTCCTCAATTTTTATTAATTTGAACAGTCAATACTTATATGACGTACGGAGATTCAGACGTGACCCTTCCCCGTACACCTCAATCCTCAAATTTCACAGGATGTATCCCTCATATAATCATCATGTTCCTTTCGAAATTGGATCATACACACGTGAATAGTTATTACGGTAATATTTAATGTACATGAAGTTATGAAGGTGTAATGCAGTGTGACACGACTACAACGAATCACTCATTTGTGCTCCCTCAGGGGTTTTTCGACAACTCTTAAATTGTAACTCACTATTCTTGGTGCTATCTTACTCGTAGTTCGACAAAAATGATTTTTTTTTTTAAATCTTTGACGTGTTTTTTTTCTCGTTGAAGATAGATTCACCAACAATTGAAAACGACACAACTGGTAAAAATGCTGTGGATTATCTCAATATTCGGCTTGATCACCATTCTGTATGAGCCTACTGTGGGTATGTTCCCGCGGCCCGGAGGTCCGCACATACCAGAAGGCAGAAAAAAAAGGATGTTGGGAGGTGACGAAATCTCATCCTACGATCTGCCTTACACTTGTTCCCTCCACTACACCGAAAATTACTTCCCGATCGGTAGCTGCTCCATAATAACGTCCAAAGTTGTTTTGACGTCGTTGGAAACGATGGACGCTGAAAAAACGGAAACGATCGAAATGACACAACTCAATCGAAAAATTGAACCCGGATTCAATCCTGCATCTGGAGCCCATTTCACTAAAGGGAAACTCAGTGTGCGAAACAAGAACGATTTAATAGTGGGCGCAGGTAATAATTACGGTTTATAAAATAATGTTTTATAATTATGTATAATAAGCCCATATTCGTAATGTACTCGAAGCGTATAATACATATTATATTCTTCAGATTGGTCTCTTTCCCAATACAGAACCTTTGAAGTCGACAAAGAAGGTACAAAGTTTTTCTTAGAAAGCCCTTCTTAGAATCCACAAATCGAGAGAAAACAAATCCCGTCCGTATGCCGTTCAAAGTTATATCGGAAAAATTCTACTATCTGTTTTCATCCAGATTTTCAAGTTGAGAATGCTTTGCAATTCGAACCCAATTGTGACTTCGTTCCCAAAATCTGTGATTCCCAACCGTTCACGATGCATTATGAACAGAATCTCAACCACTAAATTTATTTTATTGTTGCACCTCTGTAATTTAGGTAAAGACTATCTCAAACCGCACGAAGACGTCAACCTTATGAAGAATTTTCAAGAGTCCAGGATCGAACATTACTATATAATCGACACAGCTCAACCCTTGAACGCGACCGATCCGGCAGCGTGGCCGTTCAAGCAGGATATTGAGACCAACACGAATCAGGATTTTCAATATTTCACATTTCGATTCAATTTTGTGTTCCTGACCTTGCAGTCAGTTTTCAAGTAGGTTTATGGAGTAGTCAGTATTTATTATTTTTGGGATGTATGGAAGTTAACGGGCACACAAGTTGTTGGTACTTCCTAGCAAGTCGGCAAGACATGTTATGACTACCGTACACTTAATACCCAAATGCACCACATTCTTAGTCTGAAGAAGATGCAGAACCAAGGATTTCGAATCATCGAGGTTACACACTTAATTTGTTTTCCTGTGTTGACAACTTGACACTGGGTTGAAATTGCGTCAGTAACCACCAATTAATTTATACATCAATCAATTTATTGATAGTCCAATTGGAACGATTCAAAAGACGTCGTAATTCTGAATATTTCAAAACCTGGGGACAGGAAAGTTTGAGAAAGTGGGGAGCGTGAAAACTCAACCCATCTAAATTGTTGTTCTTCGAAATCTTGGCTGCATTCTATAAGGTTGGTTTTCTGTTTATAAAAGCTGATACGTCGAGGGTCTCATGGCAACTTCCCACATCGTCATTTTTAGCCAAAATAAGTTATGCATACCATTCGAAGCGTCCTCTCCCAGCGGATCGATCAAACTAAGTATAAGTTAGGTAGGTACCTAAGTTGGGTAACACTAAATCTCACGATTTATTTTACTGAATTAGGTACTCAGTAAACATAGTCATTGGCAGATGGATTTTTGGCTCTGCTGAAAAGTTGCCGAAATGACGATGTGGGAAGTTGCCGTGAGACCCTCGATGTGTATTATTATTTATCGTGAATTTTTTTACTCTGCCAAGGTGGTCTACTCATGTTCTGCCTATACCCATGTACAATTCATATTCCGCGAATTATTTGAAATTGAAAAAGGAAATTGATAAACACCAAACTTTTATGGACGAACAAGACATAAACGAATACGCTAGCGTCCTCGCGCCAGGGCAATTCTGCGTTGTGGGCGGTTGGGCATTGAGGGGTGACAAGCCTTTGACGTTCAAAGAAGTGATGATGGTCACGAGAACATTCTGCCAAACCACATATTGCAGCTACCAACCATTGTGCTGTCTCGAATACCCCCCGCCCGAAGACATGTGCTACATAGCTACCTCTTATGGGGATGTTTGCGACTTCGACCAAGGTAGGCTCGGTGTGAGGTTACATAGTATAGTAGAGGAGATCTGAGTTCCCTTAAACTCAAATGCTCATCTATTTTCAATACACCGTTGGAAATGTGAGATTCCAAGCAAGTTTTTCCCACCTAAACAAAAATGACTAAAAGAGAGACAACCGACAAAAAACATCAAATTTTCGAAAAATCTCAAAATGTGCACAATTCGTTTTGTGCTCGTTTTGCACTTCGGTCAAATTTTGATGTGTATCAGGGTAATGGGAAATTTAACGCTCTTTCCAACGGTATAATTACAATTGAATTTATTTAACGAATTAAGGAAGTTAGAGCCATTTTAATGAATCAAGGTCGAAACCACGAAAAGAATCTTAAAAGTGGAAAAAGAGGCAATTAAAAGGGATTAAAAAGAAAAGTCTGGAAGACACTTTTAGATGCAAATTAGTTGTAGAATTGACTCAAGTTGAGACACCTTGTATATCAAACCTAATTCACATAAGGAAGTGAATGGGGGGGGGGGGTTAGTTTAAATCACTCATAAATGATTTACAGATTTTGATTAAATCAATTAATAAATTTTATTACAATGGCTTATTATTTTTTGACAGATCACCCTTCGTAAATCCGTATACAATATTGTTACTAAAATATGGTTATAATCATATTCTACGTAGGTGAATATAAGTAAATATAAGTATAAAATAGGTGACTGAGTGGTCGTCTCCGAATGTGGAGTGTGCGTGTGGTGAAGGGGGTGGGGGGCGTTAACTATCCCAGTCTATAAATGATTTGTATGTATGGAAAGAAGATTATCTTCTTTCCAAATATTCACAATATATTGTGAATATTTGGTGGTAGGTACTTCTTGTTAAAAATGATTGCGGACATAGGTAGGTACAAAATTTGTTTAAATACCATTCTGGGGCTATATTTAATATAACCCCAGAATGGTATTTAAACAAATTGATTCTACATAATCTATCAATTATATAAATGTTTCGTCTATCATTTATAATATAAATGATCATTTATATCATTTATTTATATTATAAATAAATTATAGACCATAACTGGGCTAGTTAGACTCCCCTGCCCTCCCCATCCACTTCGGTATGACCATTTGGTCACCTATATTAATCAATATTTTAGCTCATTACTCCATTTATTTCGAATGTTTAAGGAGCTCACTCGGATATTGACTGTGATCTAGGTGCAATGAGATTCTATTGGGGTAGTTATTACAATTTACGTCGTTATGTCATCATTCGTTGAACTCAATATTTCAGGTTCTGCACTTTACTGTGGATACTACGAAGAAAGCGTGGTTGGTTTTGTGAAAAAATCGGTCAACTGTGGATATTCAAGCATTCCCGTTGTATACACCCCTGCCTGGATGATATTGAAAGCATTTTTTGAAATTTTCCCCAGAAAATCGTGGGATTCACGGCCATCGTGGTCCAATTACAAAGTATACGCATCCTCAACAGTCCCCACCCTATAATATTCATTTAATTTTTATAATTTTTTCAACATTATTTTAAAGATTTATTCACAATAAAATTAAGACAGCTTGTTCTGCGTATCAATCTATCAATAACTAGTTTCATTCAAAAATCATCGAATTCAGAGTGCTAGGATCAATCAACATGGCACATTGGAAACTTCAAACTCGAATTGTTTTACCGACTCAAATGATACCATGATCAATTCGATGTACGATGTTTGACGTTACAAAAATTATAAAAGACTCGGAATTCTGAAACCGAGCCAACGCCTACTTAATTCAATGAATCTTAATACCTACAGTAGGTTTTATTTGTTAACGCGTTTAAAACGTTGGCGCTGAAAGTTTTCAACAAAACTACCACCAGCGTCCTGGTTTGAGATTCGGCAAACCTGGGTCTGAAATACTGTGCGATTGAGCAGAATGTTGTCAGTGATGAACTTTTTAATTACTAGAATTCAATTGAGCAAGACCTAACCACAGCTTTACCTCAAAAGCAGACACACTGTCCATCTGTTTGTCTGTCCTTCAATCACGCAAAAACGGCTCAATGGATCGAACCCATTTCCCGTATTTAAACGTTTCTGTGATCGGGGAAGGACATAGGGGGGTTCACTTCCGGATCCGATGCATAGGGGTGGGGGTTTATAGGGAAGCCGAAATATAAAAATCCTAAATTCTTCCTTCCCGTGAGACAGATGACTATTATTTTTGGTATTTAAGATTATAAGGGTTTAAACCTTTAAAATTGTGAAGGGACATGTACGAGGTATAATCCGACAGAACGTAAAGGTGGCAGATGGATCCATCCCGAGTTCTACCCTCAGCGACGGGCCCGACAGCTAGTTATCTCATAACACCAAGAAACTCACAGAACACAAAGAAAATAATGGATAACATTCATGTTTTCCATGTTCACAGGTGAAGCCTGCCACCCATACGAGCCGTTCAAATGTCCCGGGGACGGCGCTTGTATCTCGATCCAGTATCTATGCGATGGAGCCCCTGACTGTCTCGACGGCTACGACGAAGACTCGAGGCTCTGCACAGCTGGTAAACATATGCTCACACTGGGCAATTCATAGACCTCACTCAAACCAAATCTGCTACTTTTGTGCCAAACATTCCATTAATACGCAAGATGTTGGGTTGGCAGCCACTCTATCAGAAAGTACTGAATATAACCGTAAAGACAGAAACTACAACCTGACAACCGCCTTAATCGGCATGGACGTAGGAAATAATTTTACAATTCGCAAGTATAATCTGCTGGTGGAGCCCGACCCAGTACTTCAAACATGGTTATTGTCGTATATAAAAATTCAAAGTGTCAAGGGCGTAGATACGATGTCTGTTGTTTCACGTTTGTCCGCAGCTGAAGAACGGCCGAATTACTACCCAACAAGAGGAAATTATTTTTTATTTCGACTGTTATTCATGATAATTTTCTGTACATCATAATAGGTTGGCCTTCTCTTCACAGCTCCTACGTCAGTCCTACGTTTCCCGTGTTCTACGCTTTTTGGCATCCTCATAGACCCAAATGAATTTTCAAAAGTTGACTATTTTACAATCGAGATGAGTTTATAGGTGGTATAATATAAATATTGTGTAGGAACGAACCGAACCCCAGAATATCGTTATCATCATCTGAACCCGTCAAGTTTTTCCCTCAAGAAAATCGTTGAATGCAACTCGCTAAATATGTCCGGAAACTAATAGATTGCGTAGTATTTCAAACCCATTAACTGACCCATGAATAATCTAAAAAGCTACCTTACGAAATCCTGCTGTACATAATGTGTCAACCTAAAAAGTACACCCAACATTTTACCGGCCTGGAAAAACAATAACCTACGTCTCAATGTAAACTTGTTGATGTCTATCTCATTGGAAATTCAACCATGATCAACCCTGACGATATTTCATCCTCATTTCCACTGTTTTCGGTGCTCTAGTTTGTAGGTCATTTTCTGTATACGATAAATTTGGTTCACAAACTACACTTTTCACAGTTGTTAAAATATTTTGAAAAATTTGGGATTAAAACAGAATCACTAATATTGCTAAAGTCACTAGGTATACATAATGCCAAAGTGTACAATCGTACTCTACTTATGAAGGAAGAAGGGTTGTGAAGGAAGAAATTGGGTCTAAGAGGTAAGATGAAGGCGTCTGCAATGAGAAGCGATATTTCTTTATTTTCATTCACCAGCCAAAAGGCCGCCAGTGGAAGAGACCTCGTCATTCCTCCAGTCGCTTCTCGCCAGCCACGGACCCAACTATCTGGAGAAACTTTTCGGAAGCAAAGCGAGAGACGCTCTGGCACCCTTGGGAGGCGTTGATAAGGTTGCGATCACTCTGTCCGGTAAGTTTGAAATATTGCAATACCTCCGATAATTTTGTTTCCAAGATTATAATAATGTGTTTAGGCTGGGGGTCGTTTCAAAAATGGCTTTGCAATATCAATACTGCAAAACCAAATTGTGGACACATTTGAGCCCCTTGGGTGCCAAGTGGTGTAAGTCCAATTTTGCGAAATTGCGTTTTCAACAGTACTCGATCCAGGGATCATTCTACTACCATTGTACACGAAGACGAGGCTTCATTGGTGGGTATTACGACCTAGGGAAGTGGGTGACTCCAGTGCTAATTCCAAACGCCACATGTGCCAAGTGGTGGAAGTCAGAATTAATTAAAATTAATTTAATCCTGCATGTCTTTCTTGCGACAGTGACAGTCCTGCCTTGGGGTACAGGTTCCTACCTTTATTCGCCATTGTATTATTTTACGTGTTTAAATTGATAAAACAAAGAATATTCATGAGATAGTTTAAGTGAACCTTTGAAGAATTTACATTCATTAGGTAGGAACTAAGCCAAGTTTATTTTTTCAACTCAACAATTTTCTAGTCCAATTTTTAAAATTTCAATTTTTATGGTTACACCGCATAGCTCATGAGCAAAGCTACGAGAGCCATCAACAGACAGATTTTTACAACTACCTACCGTAGAATTTTCAATGGACGTACAAACTTCAAATTGATACTCTGAAAATTTTAGAACTGGACTTACACCACTTGGCACCCAAGAGGCCCATTTATTGGTTTTACATCAATCACCAGGTCATAAGGTTTTCAGAAGAGAACAGTTTCAGTTCACAAAGAATGGACCGAGCATGATTTATTTTCAAGGAGGAATATGTACAATGGAATTCCAATATCCAGTTATTCATAATCGTAGAGACCTACGTAACTGTACTTCTTGGTATGAACATCTTGTTAATAAACGTAAATAATTGTAATGCCATCTCATGCCCGTTCAACCATCTTCCAAGATTCAACCGCTACATTCATCCCTACTTCTTAAAAGCTAATATGGTCATTAAAACCACGAACATAGCACCAAATAATCAATTGAAAGATGGGACTTACAGGTTCGTACTTACCTATGTATCGGGTAGAGGGGAAAATACAACCTAGAAAAACTATACATACCTACCTACAACTATACATAACCCCTTCTCAACCCACGACAGTTCCGGAAATTGTATAGCTTTTGCATGAAACAGGAACAAAACCTCTTCAGGAACGAAACTTCGTATTACTTATGTACCTACATGATCGTAGAACCGCTAATAACGGAATATCCTACCTACCTTTGGAGTGATGGAAATCCCTACGTAGGTACCTACCTATTCATTGAAATATTGGTGTAGGCAATTCCCGAGCTTCTCAAAATTTACATCAGTACCTAGTTTCAAAACGTTGTCCAGAACGGGTTTTTCGGTCGGCCGTTATTGCAGTTATAGTCGTATTCACGTATTAGGGGAGGGACAAGGAATAGAATAGATCCTAGATTAAACTAGCCAATCACGTACTTTGTACTCCTTTGAGCGACTAACGGCTCGAAGTACCTCCAACAAATTAGCACATCACTATAACTCACGTTTGTTATCGAATTGCCCATCATTCACTACCCGATTTAGCGGGAACCCCGAAAAAGGGCATTATGATCATTCAAAATTAATGAACACTAAAATAATTTGATTCTGTGGAAATTGCGATGGAAAATCTCAAAGAAAAACAGACATCTCAAGGAAGCTGGCAGGTTGGTTGATACTACTGCTTACTTGATCGGCGATGTCTGTTTCTCCACAAGTAGGTACATTATTTTTAGGTTGTTATGTCAACAGTCAGGTTATTTTTTGTTCTTCCACTTTTTCCTATTTGTGTACAAGTTCACTGAACATTTTGTAGGCAAATTTTGTTGGCATAAGTGACTTCAGTCAACGTTCTCATGGAGGAAGGTTTCTTACCGCAAACTGTTCCCCTTACTTATCCCTACGCAATGTAACAAATCTCGACCTACTTATCAGAAAAAGGAAGCAAGTGTTCGAAGGCTGTAACAACTGTCCAACAGTTGGACAGTTCTAAGCTAATACTCGTACAGTTATCCAAAACTAGCTATTGAATTCAAATGCAATAATAATTTATTCGTTATTATAGAATCAGTCAGAGTTTTCAACAGAATCTGATGGCAGCTCCTAACTAGGTGAAAATCTTGGCTATATGGTTCAATCAATTTTGATCTGATGTGGTCATCATGCATGACTCTTGCACCCAGTTCAAAAGTAACATGTTTAAAAAGTTCCTTATCATTCGGTATTTTCGAGATATGATTTGGAAATATACATATTTCATACGTGTGTTGTGAGGTTAACCACCTAACTATTCATAACTCTTGTTAACACCAAACCAACTGGTCTTCTAGTGAATCCAACCAAATTCTGATTCCTAACTTCTGCAGAATCGCAGACCATCGAGGATTTCGGGGCGGCCCTCCACCTCATGCGGTCTGATCTCGAGCATCTCCGCAGCGTCTTCATGGCCGTTGAGAACGGGGACCTGGGAATGTTGAAGTCTCTCGGCATTAAAGTACGTACTCTCCATTAATGAAAACAATTTAATTATTTATTTATTAGACGGACAAGCCCAACTGAATATAATTATCATGATCTTTAATGGCTCAAGTCCCCCAACGAACCAATTCTCTTGATAAGATAGTAAGTGCCTGATTATGGATTGTGCTTAGGCACGGCTAATACGGTTATTTACCGTAACAGCGACCGTCTCGTAACATCGAGGTTGTGGTAGTAGGTTATTTGGTAATAGGTAACCGGCGATTAGGGAACCTTTCCAGCGCTCAACTGGAAACCCAGTCCGCGTTAGTAATAGGTTATTACCCAAATAACCTAATACCTTTCACGCATTCGTTTTCCATAACCTATTACATGGAATAGTCCCAGCCAACCTATTATCACGGAATCCCGAATGGCTGGCGACAAAGAGGCCTCAAAGGCCTTTTCCCCAACTTCTCAAAACAGTTATTCCAGTAATAGGGTTTCTGGTAATAGGTTACCTGGTATTAGGTTACTGGACAGTATTAGGTTATTTGAAGCGGTTACGTTAAAGATTCCCCACCCCTAATAATCCTAGGGCGACTTCTCCGCTTCTCAAACTCTTGTTGGACGATTGCAGGAGTTGGATTTTCAATTCATACTGGCTTTATTTTGCTACTATTATTTTTGTAGTTTTGAGTGCAGTCGTTCCACAGTATTCTGCTGATTTGTCATATCAATATCGCTTATAGTTGCGATTTTCTGGTTGATAAAGGCTGCATGCTCTGATTTAGATTCATTTAGCTTCAATCAACCCGTATGCTCCGCTTGGCAGCATCAATAGTAGTATATTCAAGGTAGACCTTGTTTATGAAAAGGTCCAAGAAAGTATTGGTCAGGGTAATCCTCAAATGTTGTCCTTCGTAATTCTTGAGGTTCATGAAGTGTGACTGTGAAACAAACCACGGTGCATTTTCAGTATCGTTCGCCCTTCTGTCTAGATCTATGTTCTGTATACAGACCTCACGAGTTCCACAACTATAGGAACAAATTGGACTAAAATATTGTAGTCGAATTTAATTTTTATTCTACAAACCAATGATCATTATTTTCTAAACGCCACTAATAGAACTTGTCGATTGCAGGACTCGGAGCTCGGTGACGTGAAATTCTTCCTCGAGAAACTCGTTAATACTGGGTTCCTCGACTAAAATGCAACCATCCCGAAACCAACCCCTTCAGTTGTATTGGCTACGTCTCAACAGTACCTACATCCGTAACTCCTTGACGAAAAGTCCCCAGAAATCATCCCTAGTTCGCCACCCTACTGTCATAGAGATCAAGATATGTGAAGAAATCGTGGAGATCCCAACCCCCAGTATTGTAATAGGGAAATTCGTCAATTTCTACTGAATAAAACATGAGAACATGGATGAGTCACAAACATCCGTTTTACATAAAAACCGAAGATTGCACATCATCTGAGAATTTCTGATGTAGAGTCACTTGCCAAGAACAATTACAGATACCTACCCACATCAGTTGGTATTGAATTATTAAATAATTTTCATGTAGGCAAACCTATTCAGTGGAAATAGACGCCACATTTCTAAATCGTCAGCATCGCCTTACCTACCCCCAATTATGGCTTTTATAAATCAAATTGAACTTAATTTTCTATTGGTACTTAAAGATTTGTTTTCATTATAGTACCCACCCACATTTGGAACAATGATTGTAAGTATATTGTATTTCCCAAAGTGCTGCGTTAAGACAAAATTAATTTGGTTCTTTTACATTTCGTTATGTTTGAACAACAGATTTCATTACTGCTAGTGGAAATGAAATCCTATTTCATTTCATCAAACCAGTGATGTGAATAGAAAGCAGATAACCTTGCCACTTGATGTTTCATCATAGACCTACCTAACTACCGAGTTTTCCATTTTAAGAACCTTAAAATTCATTGAGATCTTGTCTTATTCGATGGTAAATATTTCTGCAAATCTTGACAACGATTCTATGTCTATTTCTAACTGTTCTTTTTCATTTCACATCACTTTTGATGCTTAAAGACAACTTCTTGTACATAGATTTCTCTCTGGAAAATCGTATCCCTAGATCGAGTTCAAACATGTGGAAAATGTTAGTGTTACAAAGAGCAACGACGAACATAAAATCTTGATTATTGTCCTAAACTTTTCTAGTCGACCATAAGATTCCATCCAATGTTTCAAAACAACTTTCACCACCTCGTTCTCTATAATAGATAATAATTCTTCATCAATGTATTCAAAACACTTTTTTGTCTACCTTGCTTTCATCAAACCAGAAGCCCAGTTCCTGTTCTGTCGATTACATTCCTGAGAAATCCCATGTTTTTTAAGTCAAACGCAGGCGTAAAATTTTAATACCTACCATTTTGATAAATTAAGGCATTTTTATAAATCGCAAGTTGTTTACTGCTTTTAAATTTCATCCGTGCTAATCGATTCTGCGTTGAGTTTCTGTGGGTACCGAAAATTGTATGGTAATAGATTAAAAACTCTAATTTTTAGGGTCAAACATGCTATGACATGTTTTTCTATATACTAAATTTTTCGTCTGCGTTTATAAAATATTTCCATGTTGATGTCGTTTTTAGTTTACTAAAGTAGCCATTTTATCAGCTCATTAAGAGAAACTATGAAATACATATCAACTAGACAGAAACATATCAAGTATTCGTGATCTTTTTCCGTAGATTAAGTTGAATTGTAATTTTAAAATGTGTCATATTTTCTTATGGTGATGAATCATTGTGTCATCTCTGAGCTAAAAAGTTCTTTATTACCTGTGCGTAACAATTAGAAATATATTTAAAAAAACTTAATCGTTTCACCTCTTGTTTTAAAACGTTCCACAGTCTTCTTCAATCAAAACGTAATACCAACTTTCCTCTAAAAACCTGCGGAATAATTGGTGATAGGGTAATCGTTAGGTATTTTTAATAATCGTAGTAATCGTAGTTATTAAGGTGTAGAAATTGAACAAAAAATGAATGAAAATTTAATTTTTTTTAAACAAATTAGTTGTGGTAGTCGTTAGGTGTTTGGATAGAATCTTCATAATTTTATGTAGGCGTTCTTCTTTTTTAAATGAATTACTGGACTCCGATCGACAGATTTCAATTAGGCAGCCAGAAGTTTATCCGCTTTGCTCGTATGTAAATTTTGCTGTAGAATTGGCTTGAAACGATCTTAGTGGCTCATATTTTTTGCTTTCAACCACATTTTTAAATGTATCGAACAACAATAATTATTTTTCTCTTTCTCACAGTTGAAAATCTCCTAAAATATCACCAAAAAACTACTAATTATATTTCGGCGTGTTTCAAGAAGGCGAGTCTCTCATTGTAAATTGTAAATGGCACCTATTTTGTGAGAGTAAATATATGTATATTTTGCTTGATGTGATAGCGTTTCTGAGTGTGTGTTTAGCGTTTTAATATTGACCGCAACAGGATGAAAACTGTTCACAAGCATTCGGGGTTAATAACGTGGGCTCCCCCTGAAGCACATTAAAAACCAAAAATAAGGATTTTGGAGAGAACGAAGAAATCACGCTTTTTAATTCGAGATAATGAAGAGAGAGAAAAAAATTAAATTAATTATTGGAATAACATACCAAATTATTCTGGCTGTGGCGTAAAATTTAGTGGTCTAGAGGTATAGGATAATCATAGGAATTATCAAGTTCGTCGGGGGAAAATCAATTTCTATGAGAATATAATCATGGTGGCATCTTGAAGAAAACTCAAAAGACCTTCAATGTTCTAGATTATTTTATGAGTTGTTATAATATCATGTTAAAGTTGATTGTAGAATGTACCTAGTCCCAAAAATTATTTTGTTGAATATTCGACATTGCTGAAATGCATTTTTTAGCTCAGGGATGCTATGACCTGTGCCCCATTATTTTTAAGAGTGTTGTTTAGGGAGAGATGTTGGAGTGTGAGGAAATATAATAAACATATCAAAACGTGCTATACTATACATATCATATCCGAGTTGTCAGGGGGCGAAGAAAATATTGAAACTTAAAATAGATAACGGCCTTGACACAAGATTTCTATACTTATTCAAGCCCCCTACTCTCGCGTCCTCCTCTCACCGGTGATTCAGAGGTATTTTGTATCGAAATATTTAATTTAATCTATTTAATTTGTACAATTACTATTATGACTTGAAACGTTTATTGTATTTGTGCTTTTTACCTGTTCAAATATAGATAATTGTTTGACATGACGCCATTTACACTTTGCCTGGTTCATATTGAAAGTTTGTTGAGGAACTAAATATCGAAGTTGTAATAAGTGAGTTGCCCAAATCATGCCTTGCTGTTATTTGACTCATGCATTCATTGATTCCATTGTTCCAACCAACCAATTGATGCAGGGTTTAGGCATTTTAAACTGTACCTAAATCAAACATATACATTGAACCTACATCGACATCCCATAATGTTGATTCACTCACCTAGCAGTATCATGTTCACGTTTTTCTAAATTCCCAAACTTCGCGATTTTCCATTAGTTTCTTTTTTTAATTGGAGATTCAAAAGTGTGTAGTATTTACCTAATTCATCCGCAATCTAATAATTTATTTATTTTTAGTTCTTCTAGCTGTGATTTCGTTTTGTCGTTAAACAAATAAAATGTGTTTTTGATTTCGTTATGTGAATGCATCAATCGATTTATTTCGATCAACGTTTTTCTTGTTTTGTGTTTTATAGACTAAGCAAAAAACATAGCAAAATAAAGAGATAATTTTTCAACATAATACCCATATTTCCTGGATCCCAGTAGGCGATTGTGGATACCTCATATGACCTGATTAAAAACATGTTCCAGAACAATTATCTCCGAAGGTGGTCACCTTGCTTTCGTATTTTTTGCCCCAACACGTTTTCTAGGAGTTTTGTGAACTGAGAGTAAAATTAATTGATACCTACAGCTTCGTCGGATTGCTCACGTTGTTCATAAATAGGCATCCACTGCATAATAAAGAAGAAAGGAAGAGAACGCTACCGGTTGGTCGTAAGGACAAATCTACTCCGACTGTAATGAATTTTGTGTTTGGAACATAATTTTCATTAATTTATGTCCTTAATGAAAATACCATTGATTGGCCCCCTCAGCCGTCAACTTTCATAAGTACATACCTACTTCACTCGTTAGGACCCTTATTTCCATTTGAACCGCTGATTGTAGAAAGGGGTCATGTCACAAAAACTTAATTGTACAGGAGACAGAAAACACTGTTTTCGCCAAGATACAGGGTGGGGCAAAACAAACAGTGCAGTTTTGAAGGGTGACTAAATCCTTCGTGGAAGTGGTAGGAACCTGGGAGGGGTCTCATTGTGTCCGGCCACTCACCCCATTTTCAGTCACTACCATGGTTTGGACCGGAGAGCATCGAGGCTTCGCTGTCCGCACGTTTTTCGAAAGCGGCCGTTCTTTCATCGCCACCCAGCGGGCCTTCCGGCTGCACTTCAACATTCCACGTCGAGATCCCGTCCCTCATCGCAATGTTATCGCGGCTTGGGTTCGTGCATTGGAAGAAACTGGATCCACAACAAGGCCTAGGGGTATGGGAAGACCAAAAACGGTTCGAACACCAGAAAATGTGGCTACTGTGAGAGCAGCTGTCGAACATTCGCCTAGGCGCTCTGCCCGTAAGCATGCAACAGCATTGAACATGTCTAACCGCTCGCTAAGGAGAATTTTGCATGAAGATTTAACGTTCCATCCCTACAAGATGATGATTGTTCAGGAGTTAATGCCCCCTGACTTTCAAAACCGTGTTAATCGCGCCCAAGAAATGCTAAACCGTATCCCACCAAGGTCAACTTTTTTCTCTAGTGACGAAGCTCACTTCCATCTGTCTGGAGCCGTGAACAAACAAAATTTTCGCTATTGGAGTGACACTAATCCACGACAACTTCACGAGAGACCTCTCCACTCCCCGAAAGTTACTGTGTGGTGTGCCATTTCGAAATTCGGGGTGATTGGGCCTTACTTTTTTGAGGAGGATGGGCGAACCACAACTGTCAATGCTCAGCGTTATGTTTCCATGCTGGAAACGTTTTTTGAGCCAGAATTGGAGCAGTTGGCTGGAGAACAAGATCTGGGGGATATCTGGTTCCAACAAGATGGGGCTACGGCCCACACAGCGATCATTTCGATGACGAAACTGCGGCAGATGTTCCCTGCGCGCCTCGTCTCTCTGAGGGGTGACCTGGGGTGGCCCGCGAGATCACCAGATTTGAGCATCTGCGATTTTTTCCTGTGGGGCTACCTCAAGGAAAAGGTTTTTAAACATCGTCCTCACACTTTGGAAGAGCTGAAGACACGAATTAGAGAGGAAATCGCCACAATTCCAGTCGATATGTGCCAGAAGGCTGTCGAAAGTTTCAGAAATCGCCTCCATCAGTGCATTGCTGCTGAAGGCCATCATCTTGCTGATGTAATCTTTAAAACTTGAATAAACAAATGGGGTGAAATACTGAATCAAATAAAACAAACCGCATTTTTCTATGTTGCGCCGTTTTTTTTTATAGCCCTTTTTAAACTGCACTGTTTGTTTTGCCCCACCCTGTACAATGAATCTAACAACCAATATTGTAGGCCATTCGTACAACTCCGCCCAAAAGGGGTGTCATTTTTCTTCTAGAATGTAATGCTTCAGCTTTTTCAGTTCCTCCATCTTCTTGGTGTTTATAGGATTTTTGCAGAAGTGCTCTAGTACGAAATCATCAATGAACTCCGAAGTCACAACCGTGCCAGGACGTTGGTAGGAATACTCACAATAATGGTAGGTACTTAGAGATCAAAAATTTCTTCCTGTCTGGGGGTAACCCTCTTGATTCAAATGAAGTGGTACTTTTGATGTAATAGGTGGGAAATCGTTGCTGATAATCCTAGGTAGGTATGTCTTTGAACTGTTCACGATCATTACCCTGAATTTTCCAGCAATATTCGAAGAGTTTGCCACTACAAGTTGCGCACTCTACATTAGTGGAGCTATAATAAACTAGCTATATTGGTTAATAGGCTATGATTGGTAGATAATACCGGGGTTTCCTAGCTCAATCTACCAGATAATACCTACCATATTATGGTAGGTATTATCCGGTAGATTGAGCTAGGAAACCCCGAAGATTTCCCGGTGTTTTTAAAAGGTATTAAAGGTACCCATTAATTAAAAGGTTTTAAAGGTACCCATTAATTTTCTCGATGAATTCACTTGAAACCTAAGGACCTGAGCTGCACAAAAACTTAGTTTTCAACGATTTCGTGATTGCTCTAGTAAAAAGAAGAGAGAGAAAAAGATACTTACTCGTAAGTTAGGCCGGAAGTTAAGCTTTGGCCGGACTCGAAATTATTGGTCAGTTACAATCATTGGGCCTACAAAAACGCACGAAACACCTCGCTTGCTAGGGCGAATCCAGGGAAATCCCTTCTCCCACTCTTTTCGGTACTTCGACGTGTACCTAGGTAGGTGCTTTTTTTTCGGCCGAAGAGGAGTTGTAGTAGGTACTATTCGGTTTATCACTTGACGACATTTTCAAGAACGGCCGAGAAAAACGACCCATTACGGATGGACGAAAGTTGGTAGGTACTTATCTATTAAATAAATTTTAAACACGATACTTCACAGACAGGAACTGAGAAACCGAAACGCGTGAAAATACAAAATAGATCAAATGGAAAGAAGCTATAACATCGACAAGAGAAACGATGGTGGGTGGGTGGGGTAGTTGTTCAACAACTGTTGTTGTACGGACGTACACTTCTGTTTTGCTTGCAAGGTGAACCAACAACTTTGGCGAATGGAATGAACAATTGTTGATCCCCAGCAGCCCTATTGCGCTCAAAGTTTATTTTTTGTCGAAAATTTCAACACGCGGTAGATTTGAAGCTCAAACCGGCAGACCGGGAGTTGAAGTGAAAAACCGGTAGATCTACCGGAATTCCGGTAGAATGGCAACACTGGACTGGTCGGACAAGGAGGAAGGTTGACATTTCGTACCGGGTTAGATACCTAGTTCATAAGTTCGATTTTACAATAGGTAGTTAATTTTTTTTTTTTTTTTTTTGTCTTCTTTATTAGTTGCCTACTACTTTTTTTCCTTCCCAATGGCAAATGAACAAATATTTTTACTAGCATACTTTTACATTCTAATTTTTAAATCGCCTTTTATTACCCATTAGTATTTTTATTATTGGTTTTTACCAACTACTCATCCTTCCTCCACTTTGTGGCTCAGCCCACAAACTTACCACGGACTTCCTTAGCAGGTAAATTAGAGCCATCCGTCCACGATCCAGGGTTTAGTGGGAATTTGAAAACATCAAACTGATTGTTATCAAATTAATTGGTGCGGAAGTTTATCAAATTAATTGGTGTTGAAAACATCGACTAATCGATGTTTAACGTAGTTATCTAGGTCGTATTCAAGTCTTCAGCGAGACTGACCGTTGCGGGTCGGATGAGGTGTTCACTATTTTCGTTTTCATCGACCGGTGGAGTTCGTGGTAAGTACTAATTTAACACTGAACTAAAATTATGACTACTAAGTACGTAGGGCCAAGGTTCTCAACCGGTGGTACGCGTACCCCTGGTGTACGGCAAGGGATATGTAGGGGTACGCATATCAGTGACATAAAATTATTGTTTTTATGCGCTAGTAGTAATTTTAGTATGTAGTAAAATTAGTTTAAAACAATAAAGGAGTTCGAAGAAGGTTTGAAGAAGAAACCGACTTCAGCCTGAAGGTACTATCCGTCAGCAACTTCCATCCTCGCATCAAATCCTTGTTGGCACAAAAACAAGCCCAATTATCACAATAAAAAAGTAAGCACATGCCATTATGAAAATTCCATTATAAAGCCAAATGCCATTATAAATACTAGTATGCTCGAGGGGCACCCGCGGTCATAATTTCATCCTTTCGGGGTACAGTGGCGAAAATGATTGAGAACCACTAACCTAGGGGGTACCTATCGTTGTAGCATCACTAAATTCTTCTTTGCACAAACGACAACAATTATGAGCATTGAATGGGGTGTTAATTCCTCTGGCTGAATCGCTGGTAGAGTCTCATTAGTGGTTCTAGAAACTAAAAGTACCTACTTATTCTCGACACAATAAAGTAATTCCTCTAAGTCTTAAGGCTTCGACATATTATAAGGAGCTGAATTTCAAAGAATCCTCTGAGTTTACACCTCTAGGGTCATTCTAGCGTGAGTTACGGTTCTGAAACCAATTCAGCTGAAAACGTAGGTACTGAAAAGCATATAGCGGCGACACATGATTGTTGAAGACCAAAACATTGGTAAACATGAAATCTTGATTCAAACTCATACGGAAAATTGGTACTTACTTTGATAACCCATTTTACCCATAAATCATATTTACCCACGTAAGTACCTATTTACCTCCAATAACGAAATCACCTAAATCTCATTCTCATTTATACAAGACATTCGATGATCCAGAATGGTATAAGATATTTTGTAAATACGCTTTGTAGTTCGATACTATAATTTCGGTCGTTATGAGTCATTTGTAGTGAACTACAAATTTTGTCATTTGGCTTCTTCGGTTGTAGGGCAAACATTAAGAACTTTTATATTTCTCTACAAAATACCTTTTCTCTCTTCTATCGCCTGTCCCGTTTACGCAAGAAAAATTCTCCGGCCTTTTAAACTCTTAAATAATAATCTTGTTGTTGCCAGCTTTTAGCACGTGCCGTTTCAAAATTTGTATATATGTATTTAATAATGGATTTTCAATTGTCAAACGATTAAAAAATAGATCAGTAGTTAATTGTACTCTCTTATTAATTGCTCGGTCCTCTTCTCGAGCATTTCGATAAGGGCCTTTTGTCACATAGAGGATCATAACAATGGTTTATCATTATTTCACGAATTATCCTTATCAGTCATCACGGGACTCAGTTCCGCCCGCTTGATACTCTTCATCAAGCAACCAACCAAGGCACATTCAAGGTATAGTAGAGCAGGGAACTGCATAATTTTATTGAACAATTTTTAATACCATTAGGTCTTGAGGCTACAATGAGGCTTTGGGTCTATGGAAGATGGTGCCAATTACAATAGTTGTTTAATTCGGGTGCGTTGTGTTTGGGGAAATGAATCTCGTAGGTACAGATAAGTGCGTTTGGGGACAGTGGCTAAAGAAATAAAATACTACGTTGTGCTTGTGGTATAATATATTATGTCGTAATAGTAGAATCTGCCTCTAATTTGAGTGCGTCGAGGGGTACCTACAATAAGTTACTCGTCATCCTTACTTATTTAAATTTATTGAAAATAGAATAGTTACAGTTTAAAAAACGACTACTAGATTGAAAATCGGCTGAGCCATTGAGGAGGAATAACAGTTCAAAGTGGAGGGGGGAGGGAGTACACTAGTACATCCTGAAATTCCAGTGGAGTGAACAACATGTTGTGGTTCCAAACAGTTATGTTGAAACAGTTTCATTATCCTACCTAATATATTCTATTGTTTCATTCACCATTGAACCACCATTCAATGTGTTATTCGTGCGCCGCACAGTGGTCTGGAATGGCCTAAAAACGGCAAAAATACCAATTAAACGAAAACTTTTTTGGGGTGATCAATTTAAATTTTATGTCAGTTCTTGTACAAAACGTTTTCCAGTTTATATATCCGGCCAAACGATGCGAGTACTTGAAGCAATCACGAGGAATAGGATTGGCTGAATCCCGATTATACCAGTCTCAATAAAATAAAAGGGTTCTGATACCTTGGTGTAAGAAAGAATTAGAATAGGGACATGCTAACTCTCGCTTAAGTAACAGCGAAAGAAAAAGCAAACTGAAGGAAAGGTACCTTCAGTTTCTACAATTTAAAAAAAAAAATTTAAATAGGTATACATTTAAATGATTTTAAATGATGGAATTTAAATTATCTTTAGTCAGTGACAGGATTGAACATGCAGATGCGTATTAGGCCGAAGAGAACGCGAAAAGTAATAAAGAGGACTATAATAGAATAGAAAAATACTAGTAGCTACGTTACTTAAGATAACGACCAAAGCCGCAAGTTCCCGCAACCGATCTTCCCATTTCTTGTTTCAACCGGTCCTACTGAGTGATCGCAGACCAACCGGACTTTGGCGCACGGTGTTTCCTTGTCTTTTGAAATGTCAAAAGATGGTTTTTTTTTCGATATTTTATTCAAAAACCCAATCTAAAACCTACTAGAAAGATTATTAACCATAATTATTTTCACTCCTTATGACGTATATAGACTTGAAACAAATAGAAGAATTTTCGTTTTTAACATAAAGCGCTCCATTTTTCTGCGTTTCCTTTGCCATAAATTCTCGGAAAATGGGTCTTTTCCCGCCTTTTTGAGCTTGTGTAACGCTGTACATTTTCTTTTTTTTACATATAGACCCATGGAATATGCTAGTTTACTTCTTCAAACATCAGTTGTACATTGAAATTGTATCAGCAATCAACAGGAGGAGTTCCACAAACTCAGCGCTTCCACCATAAAAACTATCAGCAATCAAGTTGAAAAAGAGGGGTTTTTCTCACCCACAGACCACTGTGCGCCGTCCTTCGGATCTCCCTGTATCTTCGCGTAATTGTCTTATTTACTTCTGTTACAGTCATTAGATTCACGTGTCATTCGAGTTGTTAATCTTTTAACCGTAATGTACTCATCTTCACGAAATAATCTTCTTCCTAGGTAGTAGTTAACGATTTAAAAGATTTTATTAAGTAAATAATTGGATACTGTCGAGTTCGAAAGAAGTGTTTCATCACCTACGTCATGTCACTCACCTCGCTTTTGTTTGTCATTTCATCATCTTGACGTAGGAGATAATCTTTCGGTTGATATACCTGTAATACTACCTGTAATGATGATGCATTTTAAAGACGCGAGTGGAAGAAGTTGGTAGGTATTCACAACTTTTGGGTACTTATGTAACAGTTTTTTTAGGTTTTGGGCCTCGCTCTTTCACACGGTGATAGTCCAGTGTCTCAAATTCATGGATGAAAGAAAGTAACAAGTATTGTAAGATTGTACGAAACAATAGGATTCATATTCTTGATTTTCATAAAAAATATTGTCAAGTTTTATTTAGGTTATGGGTTTTAAGGTGCGTTTTCATCATTTCTTAGCAGAATGATACGACTAGTTCCCATAGGGAGAACTGAGCTGTGCTTGATGTTAAAATGACCACACTAATGGTACATTATCTTGAACACAGCCTCTACAATCTATAGCCTTCCTTGGATCAAAACTGGTAAGGGCTAGAAGTAGTGAGGCAAGCCGCGTACCTACCAACCACAGATTGAATGTATCAAAGTTTTTTTTTTTTTTTTTGCTAGCCAAACTATGAAAATTGAATAAGTTAACAACAAAGCTTTTGGGTTCTGTCTAATCGAATCTGAGTTGTGGTGGATAGTTTTTCGTCTCTGTCGTTACGTAAAGGACGAGTGGTGTTAAATGAAACTGATTTACATTAGCTAGTCGTCGTTTCTTAAAGGAAATTTTACATGTCAGGAAAATTCCTATCGTTAGTGAATCTTTATGTTTTAAACTAATACTAATATTCCCACTTCCTTCAAAGTAATAGATACTCAGGTCATTTCTGGACTAAGATCCTTACCTTTCCGTAAAGTAACACTAAACGTTTCAAATTTTGAAAGTTTCCGAAAGGCCCTATTATTCCCCATTAAATTAATTGGAAGATAATAAATGTATGTTTATCATATATCGATCAATTAAATCAACATGTTGAACCAATAACCAACTTTTGTGTTCCTCAATCCTCACCCAAATGAACAAAGTGAACGTATCAGATGAAAATTTACCAGAGGATTATGTTATAGATTTGGCAAATTAAAGAAGATTTTCCGTTCTCTTACAGGATTTTTCATGCTGAATCCGAATTTTGAACTTGATTTTTTCTATCTGCCGTAGTTTTTTTTTTCTTCAAAAAATGCATTTAAAAAAGTATAAAACCGTGTTTTTTGGGATTTTTGTGAGTACTTTGTCAACTTTACCGCTGTTTTCCGTGGAATGGAAAAAAATAACTAAAATCGAATTCGGATTCTGCAACTCATAAACCATAGAAAGAGTGATAAAAATTAACTAGGATTTTCTGAAGTACAATTTTTAACACTCAAACGTAGCTAGAAAAGAGGTAGGTATATGAGCTATATCCCAAAAACTATACCTAATGGCGAAAAATGGGTTTTAGATTGGGATTCAGCACTCCGAAAAACTCCAACACCAACCCTTATCTTCTCTGCACGAAACAACACCTGTTTTTTTCATTGAGTTTTTGGCCCCGTATTCTTTGCCCCACATTTTCACCAGCCAACCCTCATTCCAATAGTAGGTCTGAATTGAAGATCGTCCTATTTTCACTCCTCATTCATGCCAGTCCACCAGAATGTTAAATATATAATTTTTTTATGTACCCCTAGTCCCTTGGCAGAAATCCTAGATCTATGTAGTTTCCTAGATCCTAGATCTATGTAGTTTCCAGAAATCCTAGATCTATGTAGTTTCCGTCAAGTGAGAGTTTGTCTCAAATATGTACCTCTTTGTTGTTTTGATGGAAATAAAAATCATTCATTCTGTTCTCAGATGGCGAATATCGAGCGTTTGGACATCAGTGGGATCAAACTGGGTGAGGGGCCCCACTGGGATGTTGAGACTCAGAGCTTGTTTTTCGTCGATATCAGAAGCTCTATGGTCCACAAGTACACGCCTGCAACTAAACAGTCAATCTCTATCAAAACAAGTAACTGTCACTTCCTCCTAATAATTTTAGCTTTATTTAGTTTACATTTGGTATTGAAAGATTGACGGGGATACAGAAGGCAGATTCCCGATCACATCACATTACCGTACGTGTACAATAATTATCGTACCTACTCTTTACTGGAACTCTCAAGGATATTACTTACAGAACAGTAAGCTACACAGATGGGCGATCCATATGCGATGGACCAATCGGCAGCGTTTGTGCCGCGTTGTCTTCCATTTTGGATGTAGGGACGAACCCTCGTCGTATCTCAATATGTATGGTTTAATAATTAAATTATGTTATGAGACGTAGGCACTAAGGGCAACACCGTTCTTACGAGTTGAATGTTCGCGTTGAACAGTCTTGAATGCTCGAGTTGAATGTTCGCGTTGAACAGTCTTGAATGCTCGAGTTGAATGTTCGTCTTGAATGCTCGTGTTGAATGTCCGTCTTGAATGCTCGTGTTGAATGTTCGTCTTGAATGGTCGTCTTCAACCCACCCCCTTTCTGTAGATTCCTTTGAGTTAATTCCGTGTTTCTTCATATTGGATCTTTTTCATTTCAGGTGATGATCCAGTGACATTCATAATTCCCGTTAAGGGCATGAAAGATCATTTCGTAATAGGAGAAAAACTCAACGTCACGTTAATCCACTGGGATACAACGAACAACAAAATCGTCTCCAAGGAAGTCCTTGTCACAGTACCCGACCCTCCCACCAACAGACTCAACGACGCCAAATGCGATTCATCAGGACGTCTTTGGCTAGGTGAGGTGGTCTGTTCATCCAACGTTTACAAGTAGTATCAGATTCTGCTTGCACGAAGTGTCGTTGAAAGCGTTTATATTTATATTTCCTACCTCATCAGGAACTATGACGAATGCAAATGGAAATGACATAGTTGTCGGTGCTGGGTGTTTCTACAGCTACACGAAAAAAGAAGGAGTGAAGTTGCAATTGAAGAACGTAACAATCTCGAACGGTATTGCAACTCATCTCAACAACGAAAAGTTTTGGTATATTGACTCCACCAAGTACGCAGTCGATGAATTCGCGTTTAATTGCAAATCCGGAGAAATAAGTGAGTTCCACTCTCACCCTTGTGCGGATTTATAATATTAAAACCAAGTAGGTTAACTCATCATGATACGTAAAACACATTGTAGGTAGCGTCCGATTTCAAGGGAGCAAAATCTGGAAAATATTGATTATATTTTGCTGATTTAGGAATCTGTTCAGCAGTAGATGCTTGTTAGCGGCAACTGTTCCTTTCAACAAAGTTTGCTTGCATTCCATAAAATTGGTTGTGGCTAAAAAAAATCTGATCGAGCTCGTAACAATAATTATCCAATTGCTTTTCGCAGGTGAAAGGAAAGCGGTTTTTGATTTGAAGAAAAACAGTGTTTGTGGTCTCCCTGACGGGATGACTATCGATGTCGATGGCAACCTCTGGGTCGCGCTCTTTGGAGGCGCTAAGGTAAATATATCTCTTTTCTGTCGTTTATTTACGGTTCAATTTATGTTTAATTTTGAATAGGCCTTACATTCAATTGGCAACCGCTTCATTGCATTCTCAAAAGTTGTGCCGACAACACAGTTCTTCTAGAAATTCTCCCTTGACCCAAACTATCATTTTCCTTTGTTTTTTGGTGCGCCGAATCTGAAATCAGAATTTCAGCAGCATTCACAAGTTATTCACTACGTTACGTGAGAAAAATGCTTTCCTGACCCATATATTTCTTGGATTTTTTGGCAGTTGTAGTGGAATCTAGAAATAAATATTTCACATTCTAATTGTATTTTGAGTAAGTAAGGAAAACCCAAGTGGAAAATGAGGAAATCGTTTCATGGAGGCACTGGCTACACATAGTTGCGTTGGTCTGATCCATGCGTTCGAACGTTTGTGTGATTCACCTTCTAGTTACCCCCTCTTCCGTGATTCACAGAATTAGTCGATTTTGCGTGTTGCCTTTGTGGTTTTCACTCGGTGGAAGATTGTCTTAAGTTACTTCGCGGGAATATGACATATTCCAGCGAAGTAACTTAAGACATTGTCTCGTGCGTGCAAAAATCTGTCAACAGCTTTAGTTTTGTATCTGGAGAGCTCACATTGAAGGCTCAACAAAAGTCGCTGGTAAGGAAACCTTATCACCACTATTTTGGCTGTAAAGTGGGGGGTTAGGATAAACTTTGGGATTCTAAAGTCTGCTACAACTCATGCTCGAGATCCCTCACAGATTGATTGAGAGGTTCTCACAAATCAATGCCATTTGCTGTCCTGCTGGTATGGCGAGAGCCTCCGAACCACCATGATTATTGCTATTTTTGTATGACTAACATCGAAGGAGTTTCGGGTAAATGGAAGAAAAAGGCTTGGGAATGCTTCGGAGAAGCACATAACTATGAAGAACTCATAGCTGATCTCTTGAGAGCATACAAGGACTTGGGGTGCAATATGTCTCTCAAAATGCATTTTCTACATTCCCATCTCAATTTTTTCCCTGAAAACCTTGGGGCCGTTTCTGATGAGCATGGAAAAAGGTTTCATCAAGACATCAGCACAATGGAGCGAATATACAGCGGGAAATACCCCTCAATCCTCAAGAAATGGTGGGTGCTCGAGCAATTTGGGTTTCAGATTTGGTTTCAGCACATATACGAAAACTTCAGAACCACCCAAAATCTCTCAAGGGAGTGAAAAAAGTTTTTTTTTTTTTTCAGAATTGTGCAATTAGTTAACTTGAGAGGACTCCTGTATTTAGACGGTAATATGAATGAATGTCAATTGAATTAGTTAAACGGGAACTGTAAATGTGTGTGTATTGAATGTAAATTGTATTGATGTTCAATAACTTTTAGCTCATCCGATGCCCTTTCGTGCGTCGATCATGTAGTGTAGGTTTGAAGATTTGCCTTCTACGAATACGAATGTACATCATGCACCAGATAGTCGAGGAACCTACGTACTTGATGGCTTCTTGATCCCACATATCGTCTGTTAAGATCCCACAAGGTCTAACTCACTTAATCCAACTTAATCCTGGTATTTTCATCTAAAAAACCTCAATGTTGAAGAGAAGGCTTTTTAATTGCAGAAAACTCAAGAAAGCAACAGAAACGTTGATGGTAGGTTGGCAAAAACGTTTTTTGGCTCTCCTGAAAAGTTGAGAAAAGCGAGTTAGACCTTGTGGGATCTTAACGGACGATAGAACTCCTTTAACTAATTTATAACGCCTGTAATCTAATTTCTTAAATTTTGATCATTCTGCCCTCCCCACTTTATATTATAATAATAGAACAAGGATTAAGTATCACAAAAATTATTTTTCGAGAAAAATCAGCTTTCTCATTTTTTTCCCTTGGCGTTTTACTTGACGGTTAGTACCTCCAATAACCAACAAAATGCCCTATCGAGCTCAAATTCGGGGAAAATGGAAATTCCCTGTTTTTTCCCCTCACCCTCCATATAAAAGCTGATTTTTCTCGAAAAAAACTTTTTGTGACAATCCTTATACTTTTCTCTTACCCTTCCATTATATACTGTAAGTACTACATAATACGTTCTTCTTCCAGGTGATCCAAGTGAAGCCGTCGACTGGGAAACTCTTACAAACCGTCGATATCCCAACATCCCATCAGATAACGTCACTTTGCTTTGGGGGTCCTAACCTGGACGAGCTCTACGTCACATCTGCCAATGACGAAGTAACGCCAGAAGACGAGGCCAAGTATTCGGAATGCGGTAGCGTTTTTAAAGTGACGGGATTAGGCGTGAGAGGCTTTCCAGCCACAAGCTTTGATCTCTTCCTTTGACCCCAAATTATTTTTTAACGCAGACAGATGAATTCAGTTACTATTCGTGCCTACCGATAATTGATTACATGCTTAGTATTGTCAAAGTACCTAATTATTGTATAGTTGTTTTTTTTTTCTTTTTATTAACAATTACTTCATTTGCTTACAATGTGCAATATAGTTGTGAACATTTCTGGTTCCATACTAGTACCCCAGCACATGGGATGAGGTTTCATACTATAATTACCTATATGAATATAATGAATTCATGAACCTAAAAACTACCTCAACACAAAGAACTCTGTTCCTCCTCTCACCTACCAGAATGTTAATGCTATGAAAAATAAAATTTATTTAATATAGTCGTTCAAATGGAAATCACTTTATTACCCTAACTTTGATTGGAATTCGAGTAAAATAATCAGTCAGTACGTATATGAACAATGGGTGCTTGCTTAATAATAATAATTATTGCGTCAAAGTGTAAAGCAGCGGTTGGTAACTCAGTAGAGGAAGCGACAAGGAAACTGCAGCATTCAGTTGACGATGTAAGCGCCTGGACCAAAAAATGGCGCCTCAAGCTTAATGAACGGAAATCTACCTATACCAAGTCTACGAACAAGAAAATAAGAACGATACCAGTCATCATGAATTAACAAAATATTCCCTACTCGAATACTGTAAAGTATCTAGGGATGACTCTTGATGCTAAATTAAGATGGAAGGATCATCCCTAAATTTGGCATCAAGAGTCATCCCTACGCTAGAGCCAGTACAATTCTTTGAATTTGATATTGTCCAATATCCAGCTCTAGGGCTCCACTAAATAATAATAAAAAAAAAAAAAAAAACCAGTAAGATTATTCAAACTTTCCAGCACAAGGTAAGTACTCAGGAGTATTGTCAGCGCCCCTTGGTACATCAATTATTATGATCTCAAGATGGAATCTGTCAGCGACGTAGCCATAAAACACTTGAATCCGGAAGTTCTTCGACTCGCAGACAACAGCAACGTCACCCGGCGGGTTGATATTACAAAACCTGTTGATCTTGGCATATGACAAGTGTAGTGATTGAGTGTTCTCCTTAGTTACAGCCACTGGGCTACAAACCCAACTACTTAACAGTTTATAATAATGTAGGAAATTAACTTGATGGGCTGCACCTCAGTTGTTGTTATTGATATGCCAAACATAAATCGATTATTTAAATAAAGTGTAAAGAAATTGTCATGGAGATGCAGAAACTGTAGGTAGTTCGTAGTTACCTCAACTCTCATCCCATTAGGGGCGTTTACTGAGGTGGGGGGAGGGGGAGGGGTGCTGAATTTTATATATAATACTATAGTAGGATTCTAATAGAACTTTCAATTTGTACAATTACAGCTTTGTTTTATTGTTAATATTTAAGCAATATTCTGATGCTTTTGGGATAAATCTGGCTTAAAGAAACCGCCTTAGCTTAAGAATCTGCCTCCCCCCACACCCCTCTCATGAAAATCCGGAATACGCCCTTGAATACAACAAAATACAACAATAATAATTATTATAACTACGATTTTCATAATAATTAATCACAGGGAATTCTTAATTTTCAGAGATTAAAAAATTATTGAGCTTAATCTAAATGAAGTTTGAAGATGGGATAGAATAGACTACGAATATTGAAGAAATTGGTTTGAAAAGATACCCAAACAGTGAGGACTTTTGACGGAAATAGAGCGACGAAAACGAGAAGAAGCCTATGATCCTTTGACGAAAAATGTTTAAAATCACTATGTTCATTAAAGGAGAATTTACGTCAATTTTTTTCCGAGCGTGGGTAGGAGAATATCGAAAATGATGGTCAGCTGCCTGAAAAGTCTTCCCAAAAATTTGAGGAATTTAGAGAAGCTGGCCACGTTTGAAAAAGACCGCGGGAGCCAGAAGGCCGTATGACGTCACCCGGCGATGTCAGCTCCCCAACCGGAGGTTTCGTCCTGTTTGTGACGTCAAACGGTGAAATGATTTTGATTAGAATACCGATTGAAGTGGTTAGGTCAAATTTTACCGGGAATCAAGAAGTGGGAGTGACTGGATTTTGAATTATGGCGGGAGCTGTACGGACACAGAGAAGTTTTACTTCCAGGGGGCCCAACTGTCGCAAGAAGTGTTCCATGCTCGACGAGCATTGCTCGTACATATTTTGCACACTTCTAAGTTCTTCTTTTTAGGCGGCATAGGAAGGAAGTTAGCGTGCTGTTTGGTAGAAAGAATTTGGTACTGGTTTCGACAAGTTTACTTATGTCATGCGAATGACAACACTGGTTTGAAACCAGTGGTTGCCAAACGAAAAAAGTAAAGATTCTGTGGTTTGCATTACCTAATATGCGTATGTTCATGGTTTGAGTAAGTATTTTAATTATTTTTCGCCATATTTTTAAATTACACACCAGATCGTACACCGGTAGCACTTCAGAAGAGGTCGCGTATATAATTGGTACAGTTTCTTCCAAACTTATCAGCACAGGAAATGGGATTCTCAATCAATTTTCCTATTCTCCATTTTCCTGACCTACCAATCTAGTATGGGGACAAAAGTACATGTGCATGTCAATGTACTACCTACTAATTTAGTTTAGTACATTTCAATGTACTACTAATTTAATAATGTACTACTAATACATGTCAATGTACTACTAAATTAGTTTAGTGTCTACTTGTTGTACCTATCGAGTTTCCACCATTGAACGGAAGACCTAAAACCTACACTGCCGTCCAAAGTTATTAGATACACACATACATAATATGCACATATATAATATATACAATTGATAGATGCATAACTACTGCTATTTCTCGAACTGTATACAGACAATTCAGTGAGGGTTTGTATCAACTGCACCAGATATTGCTGCCCCTTGTATCAACTGCATACTGTCGGATATTGTTGATATCTCTGGAAGTGAGCTGAATATCAATTCGAGAGTTCGGCTGGACTGCAGATGATAATATCATATTATATTATGATTTTCGCTACCTGTTCAAGTAAACAAGTGCAGTCGATATGTTTACCAACAACTAATGAGCCCCGAACGGTGCAGTTGATCGCTACCCGAGTGGGAAGTATGAGTGTAAAAACGGGACAAGTCCCAAAAACCAAATTTTACAGAAGACGCAAAAACCTTCCTACACACAGGAGGAATGAATTTAAAAAATTGGTAAATTCCCCACGTGATGTAGACTCCCGAGGGATATTTTACATCCAGTCGTCACCATGGTCGGCCATCAGGTATGGCCCTGGCAGTCACTTTTGAGCAATGGACGTGTCCTTTTCTTCCACTCAACCATGGAAATTGCAAAGTTGTCAGCTCTATTTCATTAATTATGAGCAGATTGAAAAGAAACAGGTGTTTGACCGACCCTCGACATCCCTCAACATCATTCTTACTGACGGTCAAAAAAAATCACACACACTTAAAGAAAATAAGAACATAGTGAACCAGATTGTACTGTGGAATAATTTTTATTAACTAAAGAATATTGAACAGAATTTAGAAAAAAAATTTCACGTGTGTGAGTGATCCCCTGGCAGAAAAAAGGTTCCTTCGGATGCTTTTAGGACCTGTCCATGGTAGGCCACTCGAACAGCTCGTTCCAGAAGCTATGTTTTACTGAGTCGGGGATTTTTCGACCCTCGCCCTCGATTTGCCCCAAGACAACTTCTATGAGGCCTCGTACAGTTTGTCTTGGGCAAATCGAGTTTCGAAACATTCGGTTTTCTCAATGGTGTGGGTGACTTATGAAGTTCTCACCATTCCAGGAAAATCATTGGAGGCTTCCAAGTAGTGGTAGGACGATATCAAGAATTTACTCTGGTCTTTCGCACCTTTGTTCCTATTTCGATGGAAGAGGTGATTTTTCGGTAAAACTGAGGGTACCATTTTTGAACATTCTTCACCATATTCACCAGTCAACAATCATAACGCGAATTTTATTGGAAATCTGCGAAAAACTGACGATTTTATCAATATATTCATCCGATAACAGTAGGCAGTGAATAATATAATAATAAAATGAAACCATGGGGGCAGGTTTAGTTCTGGTTGGCACAACAAAAACGACAGCGCTTTCGGTAGAGTTCATCGGTTGAGTGAAAAAATAAAACACGTCCTGGACGCTAAAAGTTACGGGACGTGTCTGTTATTATGTCATCTGCAGTCCAGCCGAACTCTCGAATTTATAATCAACTCACTTCCAGAAATATCAACAATATTCGACAGTATAGACGACGTAGGAGGCTAATTCCACCTCTCCCAACATCTTTGGAAGAGACCCACGACATTAGTTGGACATACAGATCAAGTGGACGGGGTTGCAGAATAAAAACATCCCACCAAACAACAGATCATAGACATATAGAGCAGATGGACATATAGATCAAGTGGAGGGGGCTCAACTGGTACAGTGGATCTAGAGTAGTGGTCATTTCTGTTTATTCCACTCATATACATTAGTAGTATAGAAAAGCCGATCCTGGCGCACCTACTTAAATCTCTGATAAAACTTTTTACCACAAAAACATCAGAACACATTTTTTATCACAAAAACATCAGAACCAGTGACTTTTTCCATTAAGCGACTTAAATCCCTGTTAAAACTTTTTTTATCACAAAACATCATAGCCTTTTCACGGTAGTCGGCGACTTTTTTAAAAATATTTTTTCATCAGAAACTCTAGTAAACTCTAAAAATTAGGAAAAAATTTAAAATTAGGGGTCGATATTTTCGAAATTTAGCTCCCTCTGATGTTTTCACTAGAAAAAAAGAAAGGGGTTAGTTAAAAGGATGGGGAACAGGATAAATAGTATCCATAAGAATAAGTGGGTGGATAATATAAAAAATGAGGGGGTAGTTAAAAGAATAACTTTTATAATAAAATGACAACGCTTGAAATATATAAGAACGCCGTTAAAAAATCAAACTACTCATCTTTCAAGGATATTGAGAAAGGGACTTATACCATCTTGGAAAATTTTATAAAAGACACTGAATATGGAGAAACAGTGGTAGTAAAAATTGCTTATGACGACGACGAGATATGCTTGTTTTTGCCTAAAAGAATATCAGGGCGACTTGTTAATCACGTCAGAAACAACCCAGAAAACCATCCTGAGAAACTCATTTATAAAGGAACTGATAAAAAGACAAATGCTTTTCTTATTGATTTTGCGTGAATATTATAATTGTTTTTCATAGCGTTTTAAGGGAAAATTTTCCCTTAAAACAATAATATTATACTAAGTTGTTTTCCAAGACAAAAAAATGAGGGGTTAGTTAAAAGGATCTCTCCAATAAAATAAAAATGTCTCATCCATATTTACAATTTTCACTTAAGCATATCGAATTCATTGAATGTTTCGCATATATCGATAGAAATAAAGATATGAAAGTGTACAGGTTTATAGAACAACTGTTATACGGAGAAATTCCCAACAATAAAATACTAAGTTTTAAATCGTTGCTTAAAACCGAGGGAGCTGAAAAGTTCGTAAACACTGTTAAGAAAACAATACCAGTATCTCCCAATAAAGACGTGAAATGTAAAAAGAAAAGTAAAAGGAAAATCGACGAAACAATGTTGGAGAATTATGTCATTCATAATAAACGAGATAAGAAATTTCTACAAGAGTTGAACGTAAAGATTTTTTTAAACATGATCCCTACTAAAAATATAATTGTGGACGATGGTAATATTGTCAATATAAAATTACCTTGATCTAATTGTTCGTTTTAATGAGGAATCCTCATTAAAATACATTGAAAATAAAATCTCCTTCACATACCAAACGTCCTGAGCTTTTAGCAACAGTGTCGAAGCTGAAACTCAAAATCCTGCTTCAGTTTGGCTTTATCCTCATTATAAATCAATTTTCTAAGTTGATATTCAGTAGCATTTTTAGGAACCTTAATCTTTGTTTCTTTAAGCCATACCTTTACATGCTCCTTTGTATGGATTGGTGGTTTACCATTGACACCCAATAAAAGTTCTTTTAACAACCCTTTAGAAAATCTATACTCCCTCAATGCACGTTGAATCTCGTCTAGTGCGTCACAGTTTCTATCATAAAATCGAAATTTAGGTGTCTTTACCAACTTCCAGAAACTACCATGTTCTTCACATAAACTTAATGCTTCGTCGCTTAAAACCATATCTCTTTATTTATTATAGAATATATTCTTTTAACTAACCCCTCTATTTCATTTTCCATTTTCTTTTATTATTTCTTCAAGGTGTGTTTTAAACTTGTCTCTACTTATGTTTATTTCATAGTGCCCCCAAGCCAAAGTATCTATGCCATTTTCCAATATAAATCTTTTATCATCATGAGCGGAAAGAGCTTTCTTATTCTGTTGTACTGTGGACACATCGTGTTTTTTCGATTGGAATAATATCTGTTTCTGATAGTTTGATTCTTTAAAGAATAAACATCTTTTATAATCCTCAAAACTTAAACCTTTATCAACGACATTTTTCTTTACTCCTTTAGATTTTTTCTTCACATCATTAGTTTCGAATATTTTAAAAGCGTAGCACTTTGGACGAAGTCCAATAAACTCATCTATAATCTTACCTTCTACCTCATCTTTAAATTTCCCCAACACTTTTTTATTAACTTGTGGAACGTTGTAAACATTATTTTTTGGGTAGTCGGAAGTATCGAAATGATCCAACATATTTTTCATATCATTATAAAAATCATCCGTTTTTATTTCCATCATTAAACTATCTGTATCTCCGTATAATAAATTTACATCACTTTTATATTGTTTTTTAACCGTGTTGTAATAAAAATCATACATACAAGTTTTGGAAATGTCTAGAATACTCATACCAATGAAAATTGGTTGTTTAAATGTGATATTTACTTTTTCCATGTGTACAGCCGCTAAGTTTTCGGAAAAAATAGTTCTACCTTTAAAGTTTGGTTTTGAAATTAGTTTTTCCAATTTCAATCCATCAGAACAAAGCCTAATATCCACATGTTTACGCACATTCATCATTGTCCTCCCAAATACACTATTGTTCATAAGTTTAAAAAAGTCTTTTTCGAATGGTGTTTCGGCTTTTGCTCTAAGATTTGTATTGTAATCAATATAGCTTTTTAACCAAGCACTTTGGTCAAATTCTAAAACCTTATGAATTTTTTCTAATTTCATTCCTAGTTGTAAATACTGTTTTAACGTAATGTAATGGATAACGTATTTTTTCTTATCATACAACGTGTTTAAAAGTTTTGGTAGTTTTTCATTTTCATAGTTATTTTCAGGGGCTAAAGGAAAATCAGAGTGTAAATCGTGGAGTTCTTGAGGATATTTTAAATCAACTTCTAAAATATAGCCCTTGGGCGAATCATCAGGAATGGATTTTATATCGAACTTATCTAGATCCGTTTTCCATTCAAAATTTCCATAAGGTAAAAATTTACTCATCGCCCAACCGTAAAGATTATTTGCATCCAAGTATTCAATGAAAACAGATTCTTTTTCTTTGTTGAATTGATCTCCCATATATTTATTATTGGCTTTCGCGTATCGTTTTGAACATTGAGAAATTCCACCTCTTATTCCATTTTCTATGAGTAAAATCTTATCATAATCCGTTAACAATTCAATCTTTTGTTTGGTCATTCTCAACATGCAATCCCAAGCGAAACCTGGTGTTGTATAGTACCAAGCGGGATCTAATTTATATTTTTCTAAAGATATTTTTCTAAAGTTTTCCATGATATCCGCTAACAAAAGAACATCAATTTTATTGTAAAGTTCTGTAAATTCCCCCAAATTTTTAATGTTGAATGTAGACCAAATTTCTAGAGCATTTTTATAATCATTTTCTTTAACATTTTCTCCAGTGAGTTCACTGTAGAATTTCTCTATAGGTGGAAGGATAGTTTCTCGATATTTTTCAACAGAATCCATATACTCATATGGATAAGCTAATTTTCTAGTAATTAGTTCGAGATGTTCTTTTGGGAAATACTTTCTTATTTCCCTAAATTGATTTTTAGTTAAACTTTTAGCTAAAGAATCTAAAGAAGCAGAAAGAAACTTAAAAGAATCTATGAATCTCAATTCTATAGTCTTTTTCTTTTTGTTGCCATTTTTATCGAGTTCATCACTTTCATAAGCTACCATTTTAGAAAAGGAAATGTACTTCTCTTCACTTTGTGGTAAAAGTTTAATATCGTAATTATCTTTTTCAAATTCTTTAATAAATAGATGTGCATCGTAGCCAGAAAGATTATGGAAAAATACTGGAATAAACTTTGGATTTCTATATTCTAAATTACAAATCGAATGAGCCGCTCCTCTGTACATTCCAGTCAAATGCGAGTGATCCCTTACTTTTATACAATTATCAGGTATATTTTCCTTCGAAACTTCTAATTGTTCAATATATTCATCTGCTTTAACATCATTTTTGTTATCGATAAAGTGTTTAATTGTTTTTCTCAGTACATCATGTCTATTTTCAATTATAGGTGGAAGTTCATTAAATTTTTTTTCACAAATATGGCAACTCTCAGCACTATCGTATTCTCTTTGTTGTTCTTCGGTTAAATTTGTCATGGGAATATTAATGTCATAGTATTGTTTCGCCACCATTCTGGCATCCTTTTTTATTTTTTCATAAAATACTTTTACCACATCCTGCCCAGAATATTGTACAAGTTTATAATCGTCTACATAGTCTTTCCTACTATCATCTTCGGAATTTTTCATGTAGTAAACAAAACTGTACGGTTCATGTTTTTGAATGGCATTTGTATAACATTCATCGGGATTTGGTTTGCAGGTATCAATCTTTTGTAACGTACATTCAAAATCTGCATAAATTGTAAAAGGTACTTTTAAAGAGTGTCTATAATTTTCAAATTGTAAAATGTTATCATAAGGTTTTGGTAGATCTACTTTAACAGCTTTATGAAGTCCGCAATATTCTTTATGTTCGTTTAATTTAACCTGAGTTCCAAAGCTATTCAAACACATTTTACATAAAAATCGTTTGTGACTATTTTTTGACATTTGACTATAGCCAACCAGTTTCCAAAGATTCTTGATCCAACAATAATGTTCAGTTTCCTTGTTTTTCAAGTACAACAAGTCAATGTGTCTTTCCTTTTCATCTTTCGTTATTTCCAAGGGTACTATAGTATTTCCTTCATTCAGACAGTAAACATTAATGGAAATCCCAGTTCTTTTCTCAAACTTTTTCACATCTGTAAGTTTCATAGGAAAACTGATATCTTTCAACGCTTCGTCAAACTCATGTTCCCATGTTATGTACTTTCCTATTCTATCAGAATCGCGGTCTGCAGGATGTAAAGCCGAAAGAACAGCCCATAGGAAACATTTATTATCTTTATTTTGTACATTTATAATTGCTTTTCTACTTTGTAGAAAATCAGGGAGTTTAATGTAAGACGATCCTCTCAAAGGAATGTACTTGTTAACGTTCAGTTCCAAATGTTTGATTTTGTGAAGTTGCCATTGAGATCCTTTAATTTCGAACGATTCCATTTCATTTAGAATTTTCTGTTTCATTTCATCGTAACAATTTGGTACTTCTGCCGACTGTAATATTATTACGTTTTTAGTTTTGAAATTGAGTTCCTGATACTCCATGTTATTTTTGTTAGTTCCTTTTTTAAATTCTGCGATTAAAACTACATTAACTTTTAGTTTCATTTCTCTAAGTTTCCATTTGAGTAAACCTGTTACGGTCCTTTCAATACTGTTCAGAAATTTGGAAGCATCTTTAAATCCTTTCGTATTTTTAATATCGTAAGTCACCAATCTAGATTTAAATGCAGATTTCTTTTTTTCAACTTCCGTTTTCGGTTCTTTGTTTTTTTCAAATACTTTTTCACTGAAATTAAATACTTTGTGCAATTTTCTCGGTATTACAAATACTGATTTCGCTTTTCTAGGTTCTTTGCTTTTTTCAAATACGTTTTCCCAAAAATTAAATACTTTGTGCAATTTCCTCGGATTTACAAATACTGGTTTCGCATTTTTAGGTTTTCTGATATCCATTGTCCGGTCCGGGTCGTTTTTTCCATGGCTCTTTGACTTTAAATGTCTAGCCCAGTTTTTATAAGTAATGCTAACGTCGCACTTTTTACAATGTCTTCTATCGTACATTTTATTATAGAATATATTCTTTAACTAACCTCTCATTTTTTTGAATTCTTAAAGATGGCGTCGATTCGATGCCACCTTTTTCTTTTGTCTATTATTGGAGAGTTCCTTTTAACTTACCCCTCATAAAAACGTTTTAATGGAAATTTTCCATTAAAATAACAATATTATACTAAGACCAAGTTTTTTCAGAATTCAATATCCCTTTGCATGTTTTTAAAACAGTTTCATAGTCTTTTCCGTTTGAAAGTTCTTTTAACACTATCAAAGACAGATGACCGCAAATTGGAGGATCGTTATACTTTTGAATTTGTTCGGAATTGTAACGAATTTTTTTATTTTCCAAGTATTTTACCAACTCCTTAGGGGGTGATGCGTTTCCATAGGAATCGAAATAATACTTTTCTTTTTCAGATTTTTTAAAGTAACAAGTCCAGTGACTACCATTTTGATAAGAATTTTCCAAATTAATAATTCCACATTCAACAGGTTTAGGTCGATCGGGGAGTTCATCCTTCATGAAAACACCTCGGAAATGTTTTATTTTAAAAATTTTCACGAAACGAGTTAAATCTAAATTACTCAAGGGTTGGTAGTTTTCCGTTTTTTTCTTTTTTTTAAACCAGCTCCAATACTTAGGCTTTTTGCATTTTTAGCTAGTTTTTCCATCTCGAGATTATGACGTTTTATTTCCGCTTCTTCAGCGGCTTTATGTTTCGAATCTATTACTGAAGATGCTACTGCTGCACCTCCTCCTATTAACGCTCCAAGTGCTCCCATACCTGCAAATATCAGTGGTAGGAATCCACCCGTGTGATTCAAATGTAGTTGTTCGTAATCCAAAGTTAACGTAATTCCTTTCTTTTTTTCTTTAGCTTTTTCAAATGCTTTCGATTGAGTTTCCCACAGACTGATTTTATGTTTTCCGTTTCCCGAAATTTGTTTCGCTGTAAAAAGAATTGTAACACTTCTACGCTTTTTGTAAGCGGCTTGTATTTTGGCTATTTGATTTTCGGTTAAATCTACCTTTTTCATGATCATAGTTATTTATTATAGTAACAAAAAAATTTTTTTTTAATAACGAACTCCCATACCAAAGAATCGTTTACTCCTCATTGCAACTCTCACTGCAGTTGCATCGGTTTTTTCTTTCCAACTCGCATCACTCGAGTGCATTCTTTCTTTTGCTACTTCCTCTAGTGCTTTATCTGCCACATGTCTTTCTTTGGTGTCTGTATGATCTCTGTAAGATATATCGTGTTGCTTACAGCCTTCGTCCAATTTATTAATTCCCGGATCTCCTCTTTTCAATCGTTTATCTAGTTTTGTAAATGGACCGCAGTAGTTGTATCCAGGTAAATGTATTTCGGGTGCAAAACCATCAAGTTTGTTCAACAATGTATTTAAAACTCCAGATCCGTTCTTGATGATTCCTTTCGGTAAACTGTTGACAACTTTCAACAGATATTCTATTCCTTTGGAATTATCTAAGTTTTTTTCCAACTGATCGTTTATAAACTTTACAATTCCTAATTTTTCATTGTGAAAATTGTTATTACCGGCTCGTTCTTGTGCGTACAAATAGTACAAACGCTGTTGCAACTGTTGTAAATTATCGATGTATTTATATTCCACAGGATTTTCCGTATACTCGATCAATCCAGATCCCGATTTACCTGCCTTCAATTCCTTCCAAATAGGAGCAATCAACTCTCTGTACTTTTTCCCCTTACTTGACTTTGGTAATCCCGTAGTCGGATCGTTCTTTTGGTATAGAGAATTCGTTTGAATGAGAATTTTCTTGTAAGTTTTCAAATCCTCTTGAGTGTATTTATCAGGATCAGGTCCTAGAGGATCAGTTAACAAACACCATAATCCGTGAGTTCCTCTATATTTTACATTTTGAATTATGAGATCGTCTTCATTTACTCGAATTTGTTTGTCTCCGATGTAAATTTTGTCCTCTTTTCCCCAGATGCCAAATTGTTTATCACCCTGTCTGATGTAAAGTCTCGCAATTGAACCAATTCCTTTTGGCCCTACACTACTGGATGGATACTCATTTAGATCTACCATGTCTACTATTGAGGAGAGAACGTTACTAGCTGGTTCAGTCATAGTTTCGCCAGCAATATCGTAGGTTTCAGTAGGATTTATTTCGAATGTGTTAGTTGGTCCAAAAGTTACAACTTTCTTTCTAGGAGAACTACTTGTCATTGGCTGTTGCGTGTATGGTACGATTTCCAACTTCTTTATATCTTCATCAGTTTGTTTCACTGCATTTTTCAATTCAACTAATTTTTCAGTGATGGGTGCGAACGTCTTTTCCTGAGTTTCTCTATCGTTAAATTTATCTACTCTTGCTTCTCGGAAAGCACGTCTCAACTCTTGTTCTTTTTCTCGAATTTTATTGGCTTCATTGACAGTCATTTCTTTAGGTTTCCTAAAAGTATTTCGAACTATCTTTTCAGATTTACTCTCAACAGTTTCTTGAAGTTTTTGGTTTTTATCTTTTGGTTTGCCTTTTGAAGCATTTTTATATTTTGCATCTAATTTTTTTAATGTTTCATCAATCATTTATTATAGAATATATTTTTTTTAACGATTCAACGTACGTTGAACGGTAGGCGTTGAACGGTAGACGTTGAACGTTGAGCGTTAATTTTGACGATTCACCGAACGTACATAAAAAATATAATAGATCAAGATCTATTATATACACATTTGGTTAATGCTTATTTAGTTATTTCTAGCTGGAAATTCTTTCCGTATCGTCCACTCTCTTTTTTTAGTGTTGCGTCTATCGTTAGAAAACCAAATGTATCCTTCCAACATTCACCACAAATTTCTTTGAACCGTTCAAAAGTAAAATCCGATCCTACATACTCATCATAAATTATTTTAATGTAAGCATTGCTCTGTTTAAAAATACAAAGAAAATTCACGTTATTTCTAATCAACTGTTTATCAACTTTAGTATAGGATTGAGTCAAATAAATGCACGAAATGTTTTTATGCCTACCTCTTACATAGTAATCCTTTATAATTTGCTGTTGTTGTTCATTCACACAATCATCGAAAACTATCAAACTGTTCGGTTGGCATTCATCTAGACCGATTAATTCATCACAGCTACTATAGAAATGAGCAATTTCCTTTCCAATTTTATCAGTTAGTTTTTCGTAAGCTTTTCTCAAGCCTTTATAAACTTTTTGTTCTAATGATTTAGAAAAAACATAAAAGTTTTCAAAGGGAATACCCCATGGTTCTGTAATGAGGTTGTACAACAATGTAGTTTTTCCACATCCACTCGTACCAATTATTAAACACCTAATTGGAAGTGGCAGTAAACCATCTCTCTTGCTAATCGGGTCAAACGGTGTAGGTTTTATGATATAGCTTTTGTTATATTTTGGATTCATTTTTTTATTTATTTATTATATAATAAATAATGTTTATAAAAATTTCTGGAGATACACTAAGGTTTGAAAGGCCAATTCAACTCGATCCTAATAAAGAGTATCAGTTGGGTGTGTCGGCATTGTTGTTTACAACTAGGAAAACGTTTGAGATAAAAAACTTCAAGTTGTCATTCGTATTTCCTTTACCCGATAAGCTGCAAAATCATCAGTGTGAACTTGATGGTGAATTCACAATAGGTTCGTTCAAAGCCATGTTGATTAGTCATTTGACTAGTTTCCATAACATTTTATTATCGAAAGATTTTTCAGACACTTTGAAAAAGTATCCTGAGAACCAGGTGAATGAAATACAACGAGAAATACGAAAAATTGTTCCGAATAGCTTAAAATTCTATCTCGAGCGCCTAACCGACGGTACGTACAGAATTACTGCTAACTTTCCCATGGATATGTGGATTATAAATGAAGGTAACTTTTGTGACTTATTCCAATTGAAAGCTTGTTCAGGTTCCGATATTTTATTCAAAAAGAACACCAACTACGTGTCGGATATCAATCCTACTCAACTCGTATTTTCGGACAAAATAATCGAATGGCATTGTAATATTACGGAATACAGCTTTACTAATCACGAGGAACACCCACATTTGCACGTTGAACATGAGTTACTACATGTTTCTTTCCTAGAAAACTCACTACCACCTAATACTATTTACGCGGAAAAACCAAATAATATAGTTTTCATTCCACTAAGAAAAGGACTGAAAGAAATAAAAATGATAAAATTATCAACAACCATGGGAAATAACGAACCGATTCAATTCAACGATATTAAAGCTTACTTGTTGCTGAAAAGTAATTAATTTTTTTTTTATATAATAAATAAGATGAACAACATTGATGAAAATCCGTCTGCTCCTGCAGTTGAAAACGATATACAATATACTACGTTTTACAAAAACATTTATCCTCAGATTCCGGCTCCGGAATTTAATTCCAACGATTATAGAATAAATCGCATTATGAAACAATACGAATTTTTAGAAAACGAAATGAAAACCCGGGGAAATTTGAAGAAAAAATACTGCAAATTATCGAAAACATTTTTCGGAATAGAGTGTTTCTTTACATTAACCGAACTGGGGATGATTGGTGTTTGCATCACTCTCCCTGTAGCAATTCCTTTTGGAGTTCCAATTTCAGCAGGATTAACAACATTTTCCGCAATCCTGAGAACTTCAGCCGGTTATGTAGGAAACAAAATTAAAAAACATTCGGATATCGAACTTTTGTCGAAAACAAAATTAAATTCTATAGAGGAAAAATTCACGAATGCTTTGAAAGATGGGAAAATTTCAGATGAGGAATTTTCCAATATTGAACAAGAAATTAAAAATTACAACGATATGAAAACCAACATTTTGAACGGTTATAAAAATAATGATACGGAAAAAGCGAAACTTTTAGAAAAGGGAAAAGAATTGGGGAAAGCGGAAATTATAAGCGCGATTAGAAAAAATGTTTAAATTTAGTTATTATAGTGAGTTGTATTTTTTATGAGAAAATCTCATAAAAAAATTTTTCATAGTACCTAAATAAAAAAAAAATTTTTTTCATAGTACCTAAATATAAAAAAAAATTATGTTTACTATAATAAAAGAATGCATCAATGTAAAAAGGTTTTTGATAAATATGAAGATGGTATTGTACGAAAACAATTCCGAACTTTCAATCCTTCATCGACTTTGAATTTAAATGCCCAAAACAAAAGGACTACTTTCAAAATAGAACTCTATGACGAATTTATTTGCAAAGATGTAGAATATTACATTTCTGGTAAATGTGTTTCAATCGATTCTACGAAACCATATAAAAGTGAAAACATGGATGTAAGACTTGTTGATAATTTCGTTGCAAACTTATTTTACAACATAGAAGTGAAAAAACATAATGTCGTAGTCGATGAAATTGAAAACCCGGGGATTGCTAGCACGGTTCAGGGTTATGTATGTCATTCGGGTCCAAAAAATTATAATGGAAACGTAATCAAATCGGGGTTCAATTCAAAAGCTATCGGAGGAGGGAATTTTAGTGCTGTTGGCTGTTTGGGAGATTTAGGATTAGGATTTTTCAAAGATTTAACAGTTCCTATTTACAAGGGGGGATTTGAAATTACTTTTACTCGAAATAGTGATAATAACGTGATATTTCGATATAAAAAAGATACAGCAACTCCGCTTCCACATGATGGAAAAATAGAAATCACTTCTTTCGTTTTGAGAGTTCCGGTAATTGAATACGATAACGAATCTAAAGTAAATTTGATTACAGATTTGAAAAACATCCCGTACCAACTTCGATTTAAAAGTTGGCAATGCATACAACATTCATTTTCAGGAAAAACGTTGATGTTCGATGTAACTAACATTTATAGAAACGTTTATAATCCTCTCTGGTGTTTCATAGTTTTTCAAACCGATGTACTCCTTGATCAGACGAAAGATAATGCTAAATTTGCTCATAAAGATGTTAGGAATTACTGGTTGGAAGTCGGTGGAAAAAGATATCCCGAGGAAAATTACAATTTGGATTTCGACGAAAATGATTTTTGTTTAGCTTATTCCGCGTATTTAGATTTCAAAAAGTTAACAAACTCTCAAGACAATTTACCGTATCATGAACCCGAATTTTTCAACAGAGATTATCCGATTTTCAGTATAGATTTAACAGATCAACCTAAAAGTATTTCCGGTGGTAAAAGCAACATCATTTTACACGTAGAATTCAATAAAGCGGTAGCAGCACCTTCAGGTGGTTCAGAAGGAACAACGTGCTACGTTGTTTTAGTCAGTGGTTCGAGCTTCGTTTACAATCCAGTCAAAAATACGATAACACAAGAACTTGCTTAAAACCCCGTATTCGACTTTAACGTTAAATAGGGGTAGCGAATCGCTACCCCTATTTAAGAGTTTTGAAAGCTCTTGTTTAAATGTTTTCGACTTGTATTCGACTTGGACGTTAAAGGTGGGGCCGATTCGTGCTCCACCTTTAAGAGAAATGTAAACTAAAGTAAGAATGTATATTTTTAATGGAGTAAACTCCATTAAAAAAAAAGTCTCCTTAAATAAAACATGGAGGATGAAATTTATTGCCATAAATGCAAAAAACAAACAAAAAATATAAACGCGGAAATTGTACAAACCGTGAACGGAAGGTGGAGAATTGCTGCTAAATGTGTGAAATGTAAAACTAATAAAAGTAAATTCATAAAAAATCCGAATGAGGAAACTAACGTAGTTCCTGAAACTGAAGTTATAAATTTATCTGAAAACGAAAAGTTGGAATTTGCGAAGGAATTACATAAACCCGTTAGAAAGAAATTTCAGAAAAGGAAAATTGTTACTCATGGAAAAGATGATCTTTGGGCCGCAGACTTGATTATAATGAAACAATACGAGAATGAAAACAAGGGGTTCGGTTACATGTTGAATATCATTGATACTTTTTCAAAGTACGTTTGGTCAGTTCCATTGAAAAAGAAAAACGGAATGGTAGTTTCAAAAGCTTTCAAAGGAGTTTTGGAAAATGTAAAATCTCATAATCATTCTACTCCTAAACTCCTTCACACGGACAAAGGTTTAGAATTTGAAAATAGACTTTTCAAAGAACTTTTAGACGAGTATAAAATTAAAATGTATCACACGGAAAATTTAGAAAAATCTGCAATCATCGAAAGATTCAACAGAACTTTGAATCAGAAAATGAAAATTCGATTCGAGGTGAATGGAAATAAAAAATGGATCGATATTTTACAGGAATTAGTTAATGAGTACAACAAACAAGACGTTCATCGATCCATTGGAATGACACCTGCTCAAGTCGATGCGAGAAACGAAAATGAAATTCTGAGATATTTATTTAAAAAGAGTGGAAAAAATGTAAAAAAGAAATTTAAAATTGGAAATCGTGTGAGAATTACGATATCAAAGAAAACTTTTGCAAACAAATACAAAACAAATTGGACGAAAGAGATTTTTGAAATAAGTGAGATTTTAGAAACGAGTCCAGTTACTTATAAAATAAAAGATTTAAGTGGAGAGGAAATCCTAGGAACTTTTTATCCTGAGGAATTACAACTCACTAAATTTTAAAATACTAAATAAAAAAGGAGGAGGAAAAAAAAGGATAAACAATATAAATAACAATTTTTTTTATTGGGAACATTCTCAATAAAAAATATATCAGACACATGAAAGAACCATGAGAGAGCTCCAAGGATAACCAATGTCTCATAATCAACTCCAGCATTTATAATAAACATTTTATTTTACATCGAGTAGTTTCATAAAAGAATAACTAGGACCGCTCCTACAAGAGCGCTTTGGGTGGGGGAGACCGCTTTTTGCTGACAGATAAACAACCGTTCACGTCACATCGTCCCGATTTCGTATTCAGATAAGCCGTTCCTGAAAGAGCGCTTGGGGGTGGGAGAACACGACCTTCTGATTACTCTCGTTCGAAATGTATGAGAACAATGTCATTACACTTTAAATAGAATGAGGGACTTATCCAGGAAGCCATATCGAGTATTAGTTCTTTACAGATATAAGTTCCTGATATCCTCTTTTCTACATCTCCATTGTTACCGGCTTTTATTTCATACGAAATTTTGCGGCTCACATGTGAGCCGCAAAACACTTTGATTAGAGTTTTTGTACGATCTCTACTATTCCAGTAACATGGATTCCACTCATAGAACTGTTACACTCACTATGGTACGTTTTGTAACTCTGAAGTTCCAAATAAAAGCCTGAATCTTCAACAATAGCTAACCACAAATATTTAGGTTGAAACGTTGTGTGCAGAGCGGACCGCTCCTAAAAGATAACTGATAAAATCCGCAGATCGTCTCTGTTATCCTTGAGCCCTATCGATGATGAGTTACGCAACTGGTTCATGACAGAATTAGTCCAACAGTCCGACAGATTGCGCAAATGAATGCATCACTTAAATTTTGGTAATTGTAAATATAATTCCAGTCTATTTCATTCTGGAACTCTCGAATGAATTCTTCAGATAGTTTTTGGTGAGATGAAATATATCCCCAATTAACTTTATCCTTGAATTCACGAATGAAATTCTCAGATAGTTTTTGGTTAGATGAAATACGTACCCAATCAACTTCGTTTTGAAATTCTCTGATGAAGTCTTCAGATAGTGTTTGGCTAAGTGAAATATGTTCCCAATTAACTTTATCTTGAAACTCTCGAATGAAATTTTCAGAGAGTTCTCTCTTATAAGAAATTAAATCCCAATCAACTTCGTTTTGAAATTCTCTGATGAAGTCTTCAGATAGTGTTTGGGTAATTGAAATACGCTCCCAATCAACTTCGTTTTGTAATTCTCTGATGAAGTCTTCAGATAGTGTTTGGCTAAGTGAAATAAATTCCCAATTAACTTTATCTTTAAACTCTCGAATGAAATTTTCAGTAAGATTTTGATACCTGGAGATCAGGCTCCAATGTACTTTATCTTGAAACTCTTCAATAAAATTTTCAGAGAGTTTTCTGTTATAAGAAATTATATCCCAACGGATAATGTTTTCATAATCTCTTAATGTCTCTTCAGTTACTTTTGAGTACCACGAAGTAGTACCAGAAAGAAAATCTATATTTACTGAAATGTTCATTGCTTGACAAAAGTTGATATGATCAACCGGATGGGTTATTCTATCTCGGATTTCCATGTAAATTTCAGTTGGTAATACTATTTTGTTTTTCATCTTATATTTTATTATTATTTTCTTTCTTTTAACTAACCCCTCATTTTTTTGTCTTGGAAAACAACTTAGTATAAATTATTGTTTTAAGGGAAAATTTTCCCTTAAAACGCTATGAAAAACAATTATAATATTTACGCAAAATCAATAAGAAAAGCATTTGTCTTTTTATCAGTTCCTTTATAAATGAGTTTCTCAGGATGGTTTTCTGGGTTGTTTCTGACGTGATTAACAAGTCGCCCTGATATTCTTTTAGGCAAAAACAAGCATATCTCGTCGTCGTCATAAGCAATTTTTACTACCACTGTTTCTCCATATTCAGTGTCTTTTATAAAATTTTCCAAGATGGTATAAGTCCCTTTCTCAATATCCTTGAAAGATGAGTAGTTTGATTTTTTAACGGCGTTCTTATATATTTCAAGCGTTGTCATTTTATTATAAAAGTTATTCTTTTAACTACCCCCTCATTTTTTATATTATCCACCCACTTATTCTTATGGATACTATTTATCCTGTTCCCCATCCTTTTAACTAACCCCTTTCTTTTTTTCTAGTGAAAACATCAGAGGGAGCTAAATTTCGAAAATATCGACCCCTAATTTTAAATTTTTTCCTAATTTTTAGAGTTTACTAGAGTTTCTGATGAAAAAATATTTTTAAAAAAGTCGCCGACTACCGTGAAAAGGCTATGATGTTTTGTGATAAAAAAAGTTTTAACAGGGATTTAAGTCGCTTAATGGAAAAAGTCACTGGTTCTGATGTTTTTGTGATAAAAAATGTGTTCTGATGTTTTTGTGGTAAAAAGTTTTATCAGAGATTTAAGTAGGTGCGCCAGGATCGGCTTTTCTATACTACTTACATTGTATTCATATACACTCCGTTTCATTGTTGCTTTACGTGTTAGTATTGATGTAGGTACCTAGCTTGATGTAGCAGTGCAGTTGATACAACCTCTCCTGCTCATGTATAGACTCAGTGCTTATGTTGATGATGAAAAGTTGGATGTTGATGATTAAGTTGGATTCCTTGTAGAGGAAGCATAACACAGCCCACTATACCTAAGTTCAATATCCCACAAGTTCAACTAAGTTCCAATTGTCACTCATCAGTAAGGTTCGTGAAAAGGTATTTGTACCAAGAGCCACTTCCCAACAAATGGTACATTGGGAACTGAACAATCTGTTAGAGTTATTGAGATTTTACGGTTTTTAAAAATTGAAAATGTTGCAGATTCTAATCACTTCTTCACGAGTGCATTCCCGAAATGGGGAAAGATCGATCCCCAAACTACTCCTCATCCTCGAGGAGAAGTCCCGAGAGGAGTGAATATAGGAGTATGACAAGGTTAGTCCGAATTCGTTGTAGAATTTGATATGTTCGAGTATTTCGTGTTGTTCGATTTCGAACTTGAAAATGATAACTGTATTCATATTCGCCAATAAAACCTTGTGTGATGTTCCTCGTTAGATCCCCATCACCAATGACAAAGCCTAGCAGAAGCTCCCGGAAGAAGTACTCACGATCTTCAAGTTCCAGCTCCAGTTCTTCCGGAAAAGATCGTCGCAAAGAGAAGAAACGTGGCAGCTCACCTATCGTGTTGCAGTCTTCTCCCGAGAGGTATATATGATCGAGGAAAATACCGTCATTCGAGAAGGCACTGTTCAATCCCTGTGTACGAATATGGACAATGGGATGACTGGTAACTTTCTAGTACTAAAAGAATACATTGTTCTGCGAGAGCCTTTCATATGGATCCTTTTCGCAGTTCATTTACTTCAACCTATCCTTGTAGAAAGAAATGAGCTGTGAGAGAGACCTGGCAGAAATGTATTTCTACAATATCCGCATACAATGTATTGGATAAGCAGCGTTTCGTGACAGTCCAAAGAAAGTTTTTCATAATTTTGTCATACCAACTGCTAGGAGTTGATTCCTTTATAACTTTTTTGGAATGATTAGTATCTGGGAACAAGGCTAAACTCCTACTACGTACATGATGTACTCGTACATTGAGATATTCTTACCAGCCCTGTTCTAGTAATCTCCCCTGATCTTGGATCCGGGTTTTTTAAACCAATGTATTCCTGAAATGATTGATGTCTATTTCAGAGGTAACAGCGTGGTGAGGTCCAAATGGTTGGATTCTAGCCCTAATTTCCGGCCGATGACTCCCCCTCCTCCTGCTACAAAAGCGGAATCTCCTCCTGCTCCGTCTTCTACCCCAGCCATGGATATTCAGCCGATTCCATCGTTCCAGAGAGAGGTACGATAAATTACTCTGCCGGTAATTTATGGAAATGTTTGAATGCCTGTTAATTATTCTCATATCAACAGGACAACTACAGATCATCCAAGGCTCCACAAGATGCTTTTCGCGGTGGCTTCCTGGATACGTTTAATCAACCCTACGGAAATAACTACTTTCCAGGTGGTAGCTCAACATTTAGTCCACCAGAAGGAAATACTCTACACGTAAGAACTAATGGAGTTTTACCACCAATCAGGAGCGTAGCGTCAGGGGCAGCGCAGGAAGGTTAGACTCTAACTGGAATTTAGCTTCGGCTCCTCACTAGGTTTGGCCGTTGTTTAGAGTCCAGTCTTCCTGTGCTACCTCTGACGCTAAACTCCTGCCACCATCGGCTATTTTGGTTTATTTTCTTCGATAATGGAACCCCCCCCCCCCCCCTTTCAAACTTTTAGGGTCCACATTTCAAGATAAGTACTTAGATTCAATAAAAGCAAACCCACGATGATCCTTGAAACTTTCCGTAACCCTAGGTCAATGGGAAGGGATTCAAACCGAATTTTGAAAAATTCATATCTCGGAAAATTCAAATGAAACGGTGTAGTTTTTATTTTTATTTGAATAGAGTTTAATTTTTATACTTTTTTAAGGCCATCCGGGCTTTGTACGACCAGCCGTTCGTTCACAATGAGGGCTCAAAGTTGGAGCACATCAAAATTAGTCAACATGTGGGTAAATCATGCGGCAACCTGTCGGGTCAATGTTCACACTAGCCCAGATGATTCGAATAGCATAATAAATAACAATAATTAGTAATTAATAATAACTAGTAATTGTTAATAATAACCAACAATAATAATAATTATTATGATTAATAAGTATTATTAATCATTTACACTGCTTGATAATAATGATCGATAATTAATGCTAATTCATAATATTTAATTCATCATTAAATGATAGATTAATTATTATGAATTTTCATTTATTATCACTAAAGTATTGATTAATGCAGAATAATTGATCTGCACAAAGAAAGTATAATAAACTGTTGTATCAAGAATTTGCAGAGCTTTTTCATTAGGTTTGGTGTTGAAAAAGTGTAGGTTTTAATTGTTCAGGATGGTTGAACGAATCGATTGAAATAATTCTTATGGTGTGATTTCATGTCGGTTGGTTATGAATTTAAACTAGTTGTATTTGTGGGAAATGAGTTTTTTGCGATAGTATCGTAAAACGTGTAATACCACCTTGGTATTAACTATCGAACCTGAGATGGATTCACATGTTCTCGTTATGTACCCTGGCCAATTCTTCTCTGTTGAACTCGGAAAAAAGTAAGTGACTAAGGTTCATTAGCTATTTTGAGCCGTAATGGTATCGAAGTATATATTCATCCATTTCAATATTATCTTTTCTAATATTGCAGGGCTTCAATGTGAACAAACCGCCTCCTCCTACAGGAATGGGTCTTGGCCCTATGATTGCTGGTTCTTCAACTAATTTATCTAGTAGAGGTCCAGCACTGATTCATATGGGCGGCGGTCCATTGGCTGATCTTATGAGCCAAATGGCTGTTCCAAATGCGCCAAGGGTAGATACTTCAAACCCAAACAATGGTGCACCTTGGGATCCACAAGGAAGTTTCCCGTTCGGGAATTTTGGAATACCACCGCCAAACCCAGGGATACAGCCTCCTGTTGGGGTCTTCAATAGTAAGTTTTCAATGCTTAATCGCCTGTACAATGAAGAATACCCACATTACTGTTGTATTTATAGTTTAAAAGTAGTTTTGGAAGACCTTTTTTGATTTTGCTCTATATCTAGGGAGTTAACTTTTAATGAAGATTGAAAGTTTTTTTTGGATTGTAGGGGTACTTGAGTGTATGATCCGTAAATCGATAGATTCAAAGTACATATGTAATTGGTATCCTATCGTTATAGGACTTCATTTCATCCAAAAAGCAGTTTGGATCTCCTCGGTATGATTTCACTGAAACGCTTAGGCAATTTTAGGGCCCAAGTAAATACTCGCTTTTTCATTTGGCTAATTGGTTTTTCCCAGTCAGAAACGTCGCCTAGCTCCTAACCCTGAAGGTATTTTCCATTCCCCATCAACACTGAAATTGTATTATTATTAGTTTTCTGGCACAATGAAAACTAAAGACACTTTTCTCAAAGAAACGGATTTTTAATACCACTGGATTATTTCAGCCCCTCAAGGTGTACCTCCATCTCTACCTGTGCCACCTCTCCCATCATCTTCACAAGTCGAAGGTTCCAGTTCCAAAGGTTAGTTACTATTTCGAACCAAACCTCCACCCTTGCCATTTTTACGAATAGATTAATGATTGCTTGTTCTTGGTATTTCCCAGCTGTCGAACAGGAGTTGGCCCATCAGAAGAGGACACTAGCGGTCCAGCGGGAAGAATATTTTAAAAAGAAAATCGCATTCATACGCGATTTGAAATCCCTCAAGGAAAAGAAACGTGAACTCCAAGAAGATAATTCCAAAGGAAGTGATAGGCTTTTAAAAGAAAATGAGAAGCTTCAGGTTTGTTCTAATTCAGATGTTTAAGTGTTTTTGTACGGTGATGTTCTATGTGATACCATGTTCAAATTGATCGAACGTTTGACTTGCATTTTCACATTGCAGGATGAGATTGAACATAAGTTGAAATCCTTGGACAGCGTCATTGAAATGCTGACTCACATCATAGGTGATAAAGATGAAATCGAACAGTTGCTGAAAGAGACTTCACACCCCAAAAAGGTAGGTACACAAGTTCATAGCCCCCAACTAGATTACACTCCACGATATGCGTAATCTACTGTCCAATAAAAACTATCCCTCGCGGACTGATGTATTTACTGATTTGTAGAGAAAACGAAGTAGATCTAAATCATCCAGCCGCAGCAAGGTTGACAAGAAGAAATCTTCTTCACCAAGCAAGACATCTTCTTCGCCAAAAGTTAACATTGTTCACTATGATCCTGAGATCCATTGGTGCTCAGTTTGCAATGTTTTCCCTCGTTCTGCTACTGTTTATTTGGAACATCTTCACTCAGATGGACACAGAAAAGCGGTGAAAGAAGTGAGTGTTCGGGTATTTTCCATTGATTCGATTTGTACATCAGGATTTGAATTATTCAGTTCCACATGACTAATCATCCTGTACGCTGTACTCTCGATCATTACTAGGACAATACGAAATATTGAAGCAATGATTTTTATTTGCAGAAAAAAGATAAGGAAAATCTTGTAGAAGAATTTGAGCCTTGGCGGACTCACGAAAAGCGGGAGCCAAGCCCGCCAACTTTTAAAAATGCTCCAAGCAGAAGAGTTCCAATTCGAGGTAAAGTTACATTTATTGATATTACTGCTCCATTTCGACGTAGTTCGATTATTGATCCGAATTATGCACAATATCATTGACATCTTGAATATGCAATTGGTTATTCTACTTGAATGGGCTGATCAATTTAAGCCTGTTTCACATGGACGAGATACTCATCTAAATCAAATCTGGTCAATATGTTGTAACCCAGCTGACGAGTGAAAGGAGGACGTAGACTCCCTACTACGTAAATCAGGCTCTTTAATCAAACAAGGAAGTTACTAGAGTTATTCATATTCATTTTAATTGGCTACAAATTGTTTGAGTTGTTAGATAAGTAAGTAAGCCAATTACACATTCAAGACAACTTAAAAGGTTTGAAACAATGAAAAAAAAAAAAAAAAACTAGAAACAATGTAAGTTCGCGAGATTTCTGAATCACGAAGTATGGTGTCTTAGTTCCCTCTTTCACTTTATTTTTTGTCCAAGTAGCTTTTGCGGTGGTTTCTTTGGACTTGACCCTTTACAAGAGCCAAGTTGGATTGTATTTTACCAAATGAAACCTCGTGCGATAGCCTTTCGTAATATATCCTTATTTCGCTCTATAGCTACTGGTGTAAGCCCAAGGTTTTCCTCATCTTCAGTGTTCGAATTGGCAAATCATCGATGGAACAAGATTTTCATTTATATTTATCGATCACTTGAATCATCGGACTATGGATCCGTCAAGATTTCCTTCTCGTCAATGAAATGACAGCTCTCCTACTCGTTCAATTGGATTGTGTGACTTCTCTGTGCTGCTGTAATACTACTTCTTCTGATGGCTTGAGACTTCCAACGACTTGATCAACGAGCTACGTTGGAGATGAAGCATCGACTTAGTTTGAGTGAAGCACGATTGTCTATTTAAAACGTCACCCATTCCCTTGACAGCAGCGTGGAGATATTGTGTTGACTGTATCAAGATCTAATATCATGTGGTCTTCGTTGATATGTAAGTAGTTATCTACCTACTTTTCTTTTTTCTGATTTATCAAGCCAAAGTATCTTAATTTTTGAAAAATCTTAATATCTGTCGTACTTTTTCACATCTTAGTTGGTGCAAAGCCATTGTCATGTTTATAGCTGTTCTGAATAGTGAAAAGAGACATTGCAATCACTCAATAATCTTTGCCAATGGGCCCAAAAACTTGGAGTATGGAAAACTATCGATAGTTCCAATAGTATTGTGGAAAACAATAGGTACTATCGATATTTTGTAGGGGTACTTCAGAAGATTGCATAGAGACTTGCCCAAGCCTCTGGCTCTTCTGAGGGTACTTCCTTACCAGGGGTTCGGGAGCATCTGGTAGCAAAGTGACGGGTGATGAAGTTCATTTCCATCTGAACGGTGGTGAACCAGGAGAATTGCCGTTATTGGGCAGCTGAAAATCTGAGAGAAATACACAAAAGACCTTTGCATAGCCCAAAAGTTACAATTTGGTACGCAATAAACAAAAATTTCGTTCTTACTTATTTCTTGTGGAGTCACCTGAACGCACGTGTTATACACTCATTAGCCTTGTAATCTCCACAATTGGACAATTCCAGTCAATTTGTTTTTCCTAAGTACCTACCTTGCCTAATGTTAACGAAAACTGGGTCCATTCGCCGGGAAAATGTTTACAAAATTTTAGGAAAAATGGTAGTTTGAAAACCGGTTAACAGGTGGGCGTGTGACGTCAGGGGATGAGAGCCTGAAGACCATTATGGTTGCTGGAGTAGTAGTCTCTGTATATAATAAAAACAATCGATAGTTTCCCATCTCTAGTAGATACGGTTCGACCCTATTTAAGCTGATAAATGAACGCTCATAAGCAGGGGCTACAAAAGCAATGAAGTCTCTGGTATCTGCTCTGGCATAGTGGCTCACCTCTTAATTTCCGTTCAGGACAGCTCCAATGATTTCGTGCTTTCATTTGTTTTTCAATTCCTTTGCAGGTACAATGGCAAGATTCTGAAGCTGCCTGCATTTTATGCATTCAAATATAGTTGATGATTTGAAAAATTTTTAGAAATAAATCAATTTTATAAATTCAATGTCTTGTAATTTTTTACTTGCTTGTGCAAAGTCGATTCGTCCTCAAGATTCTAATGTGATGAAGGTCCGGATGGATCAGGTTATCGTATCTGTGGCCCTTCGCTATTTGCAAAAACAGGGCAAAAAGTGGGACATTTCTGACATCTACTTGTTTTTTCCCCTAAAGAAAACTTGTGGGTTTGAAAAAACGTATCATAATAATTATCACATTAATTATTAATGTGCTTCTACGTTCTAGTGGAATGTGAGGGTTCTTCCCTCTCCAACCCTTGCCTTAAAATAGCAGTCCTTTGCCCTAACAGTAGATTGCAGTGCCTAACTATGCGATGTTTCGCTTCAGACCAACCTCTACCTATCTCTGCTTTAGGCCTACTTCCGCTACTTACCACGTTTAAAATCATAGTACATCTATTATACATTATGATTGTTCTGTGGCCCTACAAGAATAAGCTTCAATAATAAATTGGCGTCGCCTGTCGTACTCAAAATAAATTTGAGTCCCGTCCACATCACATGCGCATTACACACTCGGCATACGCACCTCGAGAAACTTTCAAAGCCGCCTTCCCTGCAGAGTAGGGCGAACGGCTATCAGTAATAATTACTTATTAATTAATTAATGACATTAATTATTAATGTCTTCCTTGAAATGAATCCGTGTTTCGTATTGAATTGGGTAGAGCTGAGTACGTGGGAGATCTGATACATCCCACCGCCTTGCATCGTCCTTGTGAAGTGAAATCTGTGAAATGTTCATCTCTATGATCTTACTTGTACGAACTCGGGTTCTTACCATGTGTACACATGTAAATTGTACTATTCCGGCAGGACTAGTTGTCAATAACACTTGTTATTTGATTGATTTTGTTTTGCCTTTGAACACTTTATATTACCATGATGTTCTACATGGTGTCTGCAACTTATATTGAAATCAAAGTTCTTTATATTTTCATTCGTCTATGTTAAAAAAATAATGTTTTGTAGTATTAAACAAAAAAATTCTGGTATGCCTTGCAACTTTTTCACTCTTGTGAAAATTGCATTCCCTCTCCTTTTGTGAAGGTTAAATTATTACACATGTAGGTATATAGCTACGTGACTTGGATTCTTGTTTACATCCCGGGTACCGTTGATGTTACCGTAAAGACAGCCCTTCAGAGCTGGTAAATTCTAGGAGCGCTAGCGTACCTTGTAATGGTTTGCTAAGTTTTCCTGGATCTCGAAGTTTTGGTTCGACCACTCTGGGCATACCTAGGTCTGTGAAAGCAGACCAGGATATCCCTCTGGGTCGGGCGTAATTCCCTAACCTCCCCGGGTTACAGGGGAAACTCAGCAAACCATTACATTACAACCTACTCGTAGTATCCGTAGATGTGAGCTTGACCAACATTCAGGCGAGTGCGATTAAAAAATCCGCAGTCATGCAGCGTGGCTATAAGAGCGAATGGTCGAAAAAACAACTGGTTTTATATGTAAAATGTATCCATTTTACTGGTTTTATAATGAATGTTGTCTCGATTTTTTGCCGTGTAACACCTCAGTTTATATTTTTCAACGCTGAACACGATGGTGAAGTCAGAATTGCGATTTCTCATTCCGTTATCGGATTAGAGCAGAAGAACATCCATAGTAACAACCACGTTTCTTCATCTTCAAAGTACTCCAGTTTGAGAACGAAATACGATATCGCAATTCTGATTTCACCATCGTGTAACAATTTTCAATTCAAGAAGAAAACAAGTGATAGATTTTTGGTAAACCCAAATTTGTCTCTACATCGAATGTACGAGTAAGTCATTCATGGAATACATCCTCAGTCATTCTATCCAGCAGTATTTTCATTATGAGTGACAGTTCTTGTTTTTCATTATGTTGACTTGATTGCGCTCTATTGTCTCCACGTAATAAATATAATTGTCGGCGATTTATAAAAGTTGTGATTGTATGTGTTAATATGTTAACTGAAATTTGGAATTGAAATGTTTATTGAAATTCTCTTTTAATAGTGTTTTGCATTTTTATTTTTATTCAATTTTAATTGTTTTCGATTCGTTTCAGGTGTACCTTTTCTCGTCCCCTCGACTGCTTATTACTGTTCGGTGTGCAAGATGTGGCTAGGAGACTTGGAAATAGCGAACCGCCATCTGCGCGGAGAAAAGCATGCTACTAACTACAGTGTATGTTTGACAATTCTCCTACCTTTATCGATTATCAATAAACCTCTAATTTCTTACTCAAGATAGATCTCACGTGTCAGGTGTTCCTCAGCGCCAGAATTGAGAGTAGAAGCAATAATTACTCTGAAATGACCTTTACAGTCCCTCTCCCAGGTGTCTTCTCCTCTATTCATAGAGGATACAGATTATATTGATAAAATTCATAGTTTAATATCTATTTACCTGTACTCCTATCCATCTTAGTTCCTGCCCAGTGTGATGATGACCAAAGGTCGACATTTTCCACTAAATCTCAAAAAATAACTTCAGTAGTACGAGTGGACTCCAGGCATTTCAATTGTTCAATTTCTCTACTTATTTTCGTACAATTATTATATGTTGCAGGCGTATGTTACTGATAATCCTCATTGGGAGTTGGATTGGCTCAGAGACCGGAGAAGAGCTTTCGAGAGAAATTTTGAAGCCAAATCTGAAGCCAAAAAGGACGTCAAAGAGGGGAAGTCTTCAAAAAATGAAACTAAGACTAAGGACATCTCAGAACTATCAGTTTCTGATGTTGCTAACTTGGAAGAGCGTTTAATGGCACTGATTTCAGCCCAATATAAAGAAGCCACTTCAAAGCACAAGAGTCGCGGCAGTAGCCGGTCTGATGCAAGTTATAGCGATTCGAGCGATGAAGACCGGAAAGAGAAGAGGAAGAAAAAGAAGAACAAAAAGAGGAAGAAAGAGAGGGAATCGAGGGAGAAATCGTATGTGCCGGATGACGACAAGAAAGGAAAACTTAGAGCTCAAGCAGACGAATCGGAAGGTAGGAAAGACAAGAGGACCAACGTAAGAGAAGGACAGAAGGATGGTAATCCCATTAGAAACGATAACAGGGATAGGGTAATTAATTCTTGGAGGGGGCGTGGACGAGGTCGTGGCCGTAAGCAAGACAGGGGCAGGTTCGACAATCGACGTCTCATCAATCGGAACCCTCTGTGGAGACCCTCTGCTAAAGATCGTCTACCACTCGAACCTAAGGAGAAATTGGCTACTGGTCGCAACGTTTTTGGACTTTCTGCAAGTGAGTACTATGGGCCAGAAGCACCTCCGAAAAAGAGCACAGACTAATAACAAACGATTTTTCCTGTTCAAATATATTAAATCAATACTGTGTAGAGAGAGGATCTACACAATCTGTTTCAGAGATTAGAGTAGATCTGTTTCAGTAACGGAGAGTACAATAATAATATTGAACTTGTCATCTTATTACTGATGTATTGAGTATCTGCTTGTCTTAATAATTAAAAATTGATTTTGTATTATATATGTTTCTCATACCCACTACAGTATTGTTAGTCCCTCGCTAATTTTGGTGGGTTGCTGGTTCACTAATAAACTGCGTAAGTTGAGTTCAATCAATTCGTTTGAGCAGAATGAAATCATAGGGTAGTAGCCGGTCTCAAGAGGCCGCGTATCGGATTTCAGAGCCCTAGGGTGAACAGAAAGAATTCAGCTGTATTACTCAACGACGCCGATTTTACATCCTCCCTATTACTCCCAGTGGTCTCATGAGGGTGTGTACGAAATTTCTGCGCCTTAAGGTGAACAGGAGAGAATTCAGAACATCTAATACATATAATATATGTATATTATGTGTAGTAATAAAAACGTCTCGACATGGGGCCAAGGGGAGATTTCGAAACGGGTACGGTGCTGGTGAAGTGGTTAGGACATCCCTTTAGTTGGATGGCAAAAGGCGGGCGTGAAAGTGGATATCATAACTTCTCCCGGCCGCTAGGAATGATATATATATCATAGTTTGCGGGAGAATTGACCAACCCTAGTCTTTGTTAACTAGTGTTGGTCAATTCTCACCCGCAAACTACCGTACTCCGAGTCAAAAAAACCTCCACAGCCGGAAGAAGTTTTGTGAGGCTTTTTTAGAAGTAAAAATTTTTACACGGAGTGTTTTATGGGGGGATTAATAACATGGTTGCCTCGTCAAGCGCATTCACAATTAGGTATACAATCTTTATATTTTTGCTCCAACCGATTTTCGGTTGACATTTTGTATCAATTTCACCCAAACTTTTAACATCACTCCATCTGCAGAAATCCAGCAAAAACATTAGGTAATAGGATATTGTCAAGAATTTGCTGTAAGTAATATATTATAATTACTTCGTAGATTTTTTAAATAGGAGAGAAATTTAGTGTGAGTGCAGTGTACTACAATAATTTTATTATAGTACACTGCACTCACACTCAAATCAGCTAGTTTTATATATACTTATAGAAAATTATTTAATTCAAAAACGTTCTACCAATAACTGGTGAACATAATTCAACTGAAGAGCTACATCTCTTGCACTTTCAAACTTGCAGACGAATCATCAACACAGGACAAGATCAGGTTAGCCAACATACGTCTAATAAGGAACAAAATATACCGCTAATTGATTTTTTTTAAAGCCTTAATAAAGTTAAATGAAAAAGTTTAATTAAACTTTAATCATGAAAAGTTTAATCAAAGTTAAATGTAAGATTAATAAACATAAAGTTTATTTGTCCAAGTCAAAAAATGTTCAATGTTTGATGGGTTTTCGCAAATAAGTAGGTATCTTCATTTTATTTCATTTAAAAATATTTTTTCTTGTATCACTGATTTCCCTGATCACCGATACAATTGAGGCATGAACTTAATCGTTGTTTTATTGAATGAGTAATTAAAACAAAAATTATTGGTTTATCAAATTGGTAATATATTTATGTTGAAAGTATGTAGGTGGTTGCCTAGAATAATGCGAGCAAATAGAAGATGTTTGAAGAGAAATTAAAAAAATGCGGAATATATACCCGCATAATGAGTTGGAAGGGAGATCGAGAAACTTTTCCAGTGGTTTCTTATTGAATTGGGTGACTTATTATTATTTTCATCAGGAAATAGGAATCCAAGACAAATAATGCACAAAATTGTTCCCAGTGAGTCGCCTTATTTTCAGTGAATGGTGAGCATGCATCCGAATTCAGGTAAGTAATCCTACATTACTCCTGTTCTCCTCAACCAGAATCATCAACACAGGACAGGGTTGAAAGTAGGTAGTTGTTTGCCTAGAATAATGAGTATTTTTCTGTATTGTTCATAATCTCCTTTGGTTGAAAAACCTTTGTCAGTTTGGAGGGTTGTAGGAGGCGGTAAGAAAAGAAGAAGTTTTTTCGAGCTTTCGGCTGTAGTTTCGGCTTAGAATAATGAGAGCAAGTCCAAGATGCTGGCAGAGGAATTAAAAAAAAGCTGAATATATACGAGTATAATATACTCGTATATATTATGTATTTATACGAGTTCGTAAGGGAGATAAACTTTTCCAGTGGTTTCTTAGTGAATTGGGTGACTTATTATTATTTTCATCAGAAATCCAAGACAAATAATGCACAAAATCGTCGCCTTCTTTGCAGTGAATCGTGCGCATACATCCTGCATTAATCCTGTTCTTCTCAACCAAATTCTGTTAGTAACGAATTAAACAACTACGCGAACAAAACAAAACTGACCTTTTTTTTTCAGTGACCACACACGTTCCATACAAAACGCACACAACCCTCCGAGGCGTCCATGATACATCCACCTAACGCCGCTAGTAGCGCTAATAACTGTAACCAGTTCTCAACACTTATGCTATAAATTGTTGATTTTCAGCCGCCGATTTCGGCGACACCACTTGACCGAATCGGACGTTTTGTTAGTGCAATCGACGCAAAATTTGGTGCTCTTTAATGTATCTCGAAGTGGTCATGTACCAAAACTCACCCGTTTTCGAGTTACAACCGATAAACTGAAATTTTTGTGGTTTTTCGCCTCTTCCTTCTGAAGCTCGAAGGCGCAAACTCACATACCTACATTCACTCTTAAAGCCAATAAAACGAAGAGAAATTATTTCTTATTTGAGTCACGTTTTGTCCGTTTTATAAGAGGGCCACGTCCACTAATGGGCTGTTACCTATTGGGAGCACCTTTTTTTAGTATCCATGTATGTAGACTTCCCGATTCCATGGGCCCACACAAGCTGAAGAAGAAGTTGATATCACATGTTAGTGATATGAGAAATTATATTTTGCTGAAGTGATCTAAATGTGTATTTTGTTATACACCTCGTGTAGTTATTGTAATCATTAGATACGTTTTAACAATTGCGGATTAGTTCTTGGTTTAGTGAAATAGTTTCAAGTTCCTGCTGTTTGGATACACTAAGGCTAGTAGCTATTTGATTGTTGTTCCCAAAAAAAAATTAGTACAATGTTTACAATAATGACCTGTGTATTTGTATTTAAATTCGATTACCTGTGTATTTAAACGATGTATTTGAAGGGTCATTATTTCTTGTTGTAGACTTGAAACATGAATCAGGCTGCGGTATCTCAGTTGGTCTCACGCTTGAGGATCAGGGTGAATCCAAAGCCCCGCCGCTTGCGGAATCCCCAGGGGCCGGAAGGAAGACTCAACAAGCTCAGACATACAGTTCTAGGCCTCATAAAATACGAACGGATTGAGCTAAACAGCAACACAGCTGAAGAAGCCAGAGGTTATGCTGAGAGGGTAATAACATTGTTAATAAAATGTTATAAATTTTATCGGTCCGGTAGTCGTAGTCAAGGATGTGTGTGGAGGAGAAGAACGAGCTGAAATTTACATTTTTCAAATTATAGTGTTTTCATTGTTTACATACCTTCGTGATTCTCCTTGTTTCAGCTCATTTCTGATGCTATACGCCTTGGAGACAAAGACCCAGCCATGATGGAAATGGCAGACTATTGGTTGGAGGAGAAACAGTATGTTCACAAATTATTCAAAGTACTAGTGCCCAGGTTCGAGAACTGTACAGCATCATACACCAAGATTTATCGGGCCCCTGGGAGATCATATCCTATTTCAGATACGAGAACCGTTATAGAATTACGAGGTCAGTACATACTATAAATTGACGTGATTTAATGAAGCGGCAAAGCCCATCAAAGATACTTGAGTAATTGTACCTAAGCATTACAGCTGATGACTGTCCAACTTCGTGACTTTTTTTAGGAAACCCGTTTCCACCGCTAACCAAAGACCTCTCCACCAACCGAAATCTCTTGCACAATGTATTGTTGGATGCTGCTAAGAAAGAATTTAGGAAGCAGCAGTACGAGAAAATAGTTCGAGGCCCTTCCTCAGCTGCTGAGAGTGATTCACCAACATCAGCAAAAATATCAGCCCCTGAAGTGAAGTCATCTGGTTCAATAACAGTAGATGAATCGGCAAAATCCATTGAGCAGCCAACTAGCAGTTAGTTATAGTCAATTTGATTTGTATTTAGTTCTTATAATTAAACATTTCGTTTTCAAGTGTTAAGACTTGTTGACCACCACCCCATATTCATCAATAGCACACTAAAATTCTGTTCTATTATTATCATTATTATTCAATGTCTGGGTGAATAGGTGGACAAAAAACTATTTACTTTCATTTCGATCTTTGATTAGTTGTTCGTAGATAAGCAAGTTTTCTAAACGGTTCAGAAGAGTAAGCTTTTGCCCGTCAACAGGTTTGATCATTTCGCCTGAGACAACCCATTGCTGCACTGTTCTTATTGGCGAAGGAGTGGCTTAGAATTAACTCCACCTTTTGACCAGATACAGATGGTTTGCCTTCATCACTACCAAATTCAGGCGACCTTATCAGAAGTTTGGTAGGAGAGCCACTCTAGACCCGATCAGAACATCCAAAATACGATATAGGGAGGCATTCATCTATGTACTTACTGGCAAGGATTATTGGTTAACTGATGTCTTGTATTCTTGAAGGAGTGAATAGCCCTCGTTGATGGGAAGTAAGCGCTAACTTTGATCGAAGAGCCTAAGCTATTCACTGATATTACATTCAGTTGACAGCAGGAGGCATTTGTGCGAATTACTTTTGTGACGTAGGTACCTTCCAACCCTCCTCTTGCCAATGTGAATGTGGGAGTTGGGGCATGACTTTTTCTCAGCGAGAGATGCAGGCAGTCATGTTAGTACATAGTGCCTATTTACTAAAGAAACCTTTGTTTACTGAAATAACATGTAGATTATTTCTAACAGAAATCTCCTCAGATTATACTTTCCACTTCTAAAATCCAATATGCCTGCTTGACAATTGGTCTTCTCCAACAATAATGTATAACTCACCATGGGATCCAGTTTTCTAGATTGACGTCTAACTAGGAAGAACCCAAGTTTTCAAGGCCTGTTAATCTCAGTTTGTTTATCAAGAGGCAAGTTGCTGTTTTGCACCCTGAGAACGCGATTAGTATGGAAGATTCACCTAAGGAGATTTCAAGCCCTGCTCTCGCAAAAAAGAAGATGAAGAAGAGAAATTTTGATTTGAAACTTCCAGACTACATACGAATTGATTGGAGACGCCCAATATGTTACTGCAAAGAAGCTTGTCATTGTAGTAATTTCAATTGTCGACTGGTAATCTCTCATTTTCTTTCATTTAAATACTTACACGATTATTTCTGGTATGTTCGCTTCCGCAATACAATCCTTTGGACAATATGTGAATATTATTGTGTAATAAATTAGAGTTACTTAAACATGAAAGTTACTTAAATCAACTAGTGAACTAACACGTAATAGCTAATCCGTCCTAAAGAAGATAGGCAGGTACCTGAACTCTCAAGGTACTGCAGGTACCTTCAATGAACTCTCAAGTCCGAATCTGTATCAATCCACACCAGACTAATGAACGCTACAGCATTAAGTTGGTACGTACTCATCTAAATTGAAATTGTACTTTTCCAAGGTGCTCAATAGGGAATACTTTTTTTTCAGACTTACACTCCTCCTGTTGACACTTTTGATAAAGCAATCGACACGAAGGAAGAAGAGGTGAGTCACAGTATATTGACTGGTTGTATTCCTTTCAAAATCGAGTTAGGTACGTGTATTTACGTAGTACGAGGGACGTCCAGGAAATAGGATTACAACTTGTGTTAAAAATTGAAAAATGAATATATTTAAATGAAATTTACAAGATAAGTGTCAAAACATGTCATTATTTCTCTACATAATCGACCAGGTTTTGTATACCATCAGCTCCACCTCCCAAAGCCATTTTTCGACAGCATCCTGGACCTCCTCGTCATTTGAAAATCGTTGTCCACCCAAAAATCCTTTCAATTTATTGGGGGCCACCCTAATAAAACAAACAGGGCCTGAGTGAGACGGGCGGTATGAGGTCTCGCGCCGTCATGAAGGAGTGACCATGAGTCAGCATTCCTTTCCTTTTGTCCTTGATTTTTTTTTTTTTTTTTTTTTCTTTTCAACTTCTTGAGTGTCTCAAGAATCATAAATTTATGGTAGTTCGTTTAGGGATAAAATCGACCAATAATAGGTATCTAGTATGAAGCATCCCTATTAGGAGGTTCATGAAATATAGCGATTTAGGTACTACTGGAGCTGCCTACATCAGAAGATCAATGAAGCTGGGTTCACATGTATTGGTCGAGGCCATGGATGTACACTCCCAACTTTCGACGCTGACCAATCACAGAGCGATACGCAATCCGGACTTTCCGCCCCATGTGAACCCCCCTGAAATGACCATAGGTACTGATCTTTCTTCATGAAATCCTTCTGGAACCAGTAGAAAGTGTCTTGGATGGGCACTCGAAAAAATGGGTTCCCCTAGGGTTACAAATCCAATTGAAAATAATTGCTTGCTCGCTACCTTAAATTTTAAATTTAGAAAAAATGAAAAAAATGCCAACAGCACGCGGTGTTCCCAGGCGGTCACCCATCCAAGTACTAACCACGCCCGGCGTAACTTAACTTCGGTGATCGGACGAGAACCGGTGTGTTCTACGCGGTATGGCCGTTGGCGGTCACCTAGAGGGGGGGTCGGCAACCTGCGGGCCAATAATACTCGTATTATGTGCAGCCCTCAAAAAATTGGAACATTTTGAAGAAAAAATTAGATTAAAATAAAATTATTTCCTTAAAAACATAATTAAATAAACAAGTAGGTAAATTTACCAATAAAATGAAATAGCATAATTACTTTTTTCATTTTCTGAGTGTAAGGGAATTAGAAACTGCTTGTGATCCTAGAAGTGAAAGTCTTAACATGTGAAGGGAAATTCCCTTATTTATATACAGGGTGTTCATTTTAAGACGGCTCAAATGCATTTCCTACCTAAACTGTTGATCTGAGCAAAAAATGCCAGAGGAAAAAGTTGTAGCCCTTCAGGCGGAAGATCGAAAGTTGAAGTTTACAGAATCTGTTGAGCCATATGCACATTTCTTCGAAGCGCATAAAAGACAAATCATAATATGATTTGTAACCAACCGCATTTCGACATCATAAATATTATTTATGATATCGAAATAAGGTTTGTAAATTTACCGAGTTATGAGGTTTTGAAATTTGCAATTTCAAATTTCAAATTTCCTTTACCGTGGTCTGTTTAGAACAAGTGACACATGCTTTCAACGTATTTTTTATGGCCTGTCTAATAAAAATATTGTCAGCTGTGTAAAATTAATAGTTTCCCCGATAAACACGAAAATATCGTCTTTTAGACGCTTAAAAACTTGATTTTCTACAATGGGGTAATCACACACCCTTCTACACGATTAAACCGTTAAATTCATAACTCGTGAACGGAGGGTCGTACAAACGGGCGGTTTTCACTGATGTCCTCAGAATTTCGAGCAGTAAAATAAAAAATTGTAAATAGATACCTTACAAATTATGTGATTACCTACCCCATTTCACATATAAATTTAGGTATCATTCCAGACGAAAACCCTCGATAGAATTGAGGTAAAGAGTTCAAATTTGCACCAAAAGTCTGTCTTGGCAATATTAAGGCTAAGTTCGTAGATGGGCTTAATCGGGCCACTCTAAGGGGAGTTTCATTCTTCATTATTTTTATTCTTCTTTCATTATTCATAAATTTTCGAAGAAAAGGAAGCTATTGGTCTCAAGCAATCGGTCCAAAATTCTTAAAATTCGAATTTCCGGAAAACGTTTATACAAGCAAAATGAGCACTTTCAATTAAATTTCATGATTTTCGAGTACGGTCCCCTAAGAATCCATGAATTTGCGAATTTTGAAAAATTGGCACACCACCGAAAAAAGGTTTCCGACCCCTGACCTAGGGGGAGCACACTGAATTTTGGTGGCAATCGCAAGTCGACTGATCAGGATATTTGCTAGTTTCTTGCGTGGGGAACCATGGCGGCAGGGGAGGATTGCGTTCTGTCCTTCCGCTTTCCGCTCCATGTGAATCCAGCTTAACCCCAAAAGATGGCCCAAAACCTCACCTTTCCAACGGTATGATCAAATAATTGTTTACATTGGACTCATGGTGTAAAATCCTCGTTCCCGAGCCAAAAACCGAGGACTGCTCCGAAGATCAAACCTTTTGCCCTAGTCCACCAATTAGTCTGGATACGCCCATGACCATTGGGTAATATCCGTCATGTCCCCCCCCCCCCCTTATATCCGCCCCTGAACGGAAATGCGTGTGTACGCATGATATCAACATGCATTGTATGCTATAATATATATAACATATTATGTTGATGGGGTTGACTAGTGTGAAGAAGCAGGTTGTATTCAAATGACCAAGCTAGTTCGTTAGTTTAATGTAAGACATTTTCACTTCTACATGTAAGTAGCATTCCCAACGTGTCATAAATAATATTCCTAACATTCATGTAACTATTAATTCTGTTCCGATCTTATTGTAGGTAATCTCACATGAATAGGGCTTTGTTCCATTGCCGAAACGTCGTGAAAAAATAAACACGGAAAAAAGACTAGCTTGGTCATTTGAATACAACCTATAACATATTATGTAGGAGTATACTGTACATTATAAAATAATATACCAATCTTTTAAGAAAAATTAACAAAATAAGTACATAGCAGAAGCTGAATTTCTATATAGTAAATAATATATAGAAATCAGCTGGTGCGATGTAGCAAAAACAGGCGGTGACTCTGCTACCTATTTTGTTAATTTTTCCTGAAGGATTAGTAATGCTTATCAATATCTTCACTGCTACAACGGTTTTGTTGTAGGGTATTGATTGGACTAAGCTCCTAAACATTGACTTCTTGAATGTAACGTGGAGGACAGCGAGGATCAGTGATTTTGATTCTATTTACAAACTAGTCGACGAAAACAACAAGTCGTTGTTCGAGGTTGATGAGTTGGGCAGTAAATTATTACATTTGATGTAAGTATCCTGTTTGTGTAGATTTCAGGATGGAAAAAGCATCTGCTATAGCTACTCTGAAGTCAAGCAAAACTGCATAGCATTAATCAGTAACCTTTTTTTAAAGTTCGCCAGTTCTGAAAACTGTATTTTTATTAAGGGCATTAGCTTACCTCAAAGCCTGTTGCTATTACAATGTTTCATTCCAATTAGGAATTGGAATGTAGGTTTGTTTCGTCCTAATTCAAGTATCTGACCACCCAGATGGACGAACAGGGCAAGGGCAGCTCTTACAAAACTCCACAATTAATTTGTAAATATGCAGACCACTCCATTTTAGGAATCTGTGAAGTGTAAAACATCCTTGTAATGTGCTCCACGTATTTCTATATTTTAGAGAGCACTCATTCTATTTTCTGGTTGCCATCAACTTTCAAGGTGTTATTGTCGGCGCTGTTAGCGTTAATGACACACCTCCTCTTTGCTACATCGCACCAGCTGAATGGGATAGCTGGCTGCATGGAAAGTTTGAGTGAGTTAATTAAGCGGTAGACTTTTGTATTACTTCATTTTCTTTACAGATACGTCAGTTTCAAATGTTGCTGAACTCTGTTTCAGACTCTATAAATTTCGCTATCACAATACCTTGTGGATTCATTTTTTGGCCTATGCAAAAAGGTACAAACATGTGATCTTCCACCACCTTCTTGTTCCTATATTCCTAAGATGCAATCTTGTGACGAAACTGGCAATTTTCGTTCCTCCTAAGGTTAAAGTCAGTAAGTACAATCACACGTATTTGATGTTGAAATTTCGTTGTGAACTATTCATAACAGGGGCGGCTCGTGGGCTCAGAAACTGGTGGGGCACCAGGGCAATATTTAGGTGCATACCTACCTATTAGGTACTCACTATAGGAACTAAACTCAAACTACCCTTACAGCTAAACTGCTTCATAATTAGTGGTATGCAGCTCTTAGCAAGTCAGGAAACATCGTTCTCCAAAGAGTTCTCTTGAGGAGAGGGAAGGTTACTGACCAGTATCCAGGATTACCGACGAGGAGGTGGCTGCAAGGCAATCCCACCTACCCACCCAAATAATTATCTTCAAAATGATAGGGAGGATAAAAGAGAAATTGTGACTGTACGAGTACTATTCAAAGAGTACATTATAAAGGTAGTCAAAAAATTATATTATTGGAGTTTCTATTACTGGGGTTTTTAAAAATTAGCAATCGCGACCATCTGCTTCCTAGCCGAGTGGTACCTTGAAAACCCCCTCTAAAAATGTCCTCTTATGCCCAGATTGCACATACGTTTTCTTATCCAATCGTATCAAAACATTTTGAACGATCACAGAACAGCAAGATTGATTTCAACTAGCTTTTAGAGTTCGTTGGTTAGCTCAAACAAAGCTCGAGTCAACGAAGTCACCATCAGTTTCAGGGATAACAAATAAAACAGTATTCTCAACGGTTGGCTGAGCTACATAATAATATTATGTATATTACTGTTATTAACGGTTATTTTAACGGTTAGTTTAACTGCTATTAACTTACAGAATGTAGAAATCAACAAATGAGATTCCCTTGGGCGAATAGGCGAATTCCCTTCAGTCTTGACGCGTTGCACGTGAGATATTAAATTTCAATGTTTAGTTGATTAATATTATGGAGACAATAATTCACTTTTACTATGATGAGTAAATACGAAGCTAAAAACCACCAGTCAATGCATTCAAAATAATATATTATAACGTCAGGCAACGTTTTGATACCATTCTTATCGAACATGGAAGAAAGCATGGAGGAATGAAACCCCCTTCTTCCTTGACAAGGAACGATTCAATGATCGATTGTTTTCGGCGTTCAACTTGATTTGATATTTTGGCCACCGCCCGGAATGGCTCCTATGGCGGAACACAGGGTGCCTTCCCCCACCCCAGGAAGCGCCTATACCTTCAACATTGAGACTGGGGCACTTCTGGTCGATCCGATAATCGACTTTTTTAATCGATAAATCGAAACAAAATGCGTTGAGGACACGACTTTTATCACAGTCACTGTGACACACTGTGACTGCAAGAGCTCAGTGGAAGTGGGTAGTCATGGAAGAAGGGAGATCTCCCTTCTTCCATGGTGGGTAGTAGTAGGTAAGATTTTTTTCTCCTTGTTCTATGTTTTTTCTGTTTTCCTTTGCAAATTTTTGGGTGGGGCGAGGGCCAAGGTGGCCTTATGGACGAGCCGCCACTGATTCATAACCATTTTTACAAGCCTCTTACTACTACGCATAGGGAAAAAGTGGATGTGTTATTTCGAGCGCGTTGGTACAACTGTCAAACCCGGCCCTGAAGAGTCTCACATGGGAATTGATAGTGATTCTGACGAATACCCAACCGACATTTACTGCGTCAGCAGAAATCAGTTTCTGGAGCGTGTGGAACTCAGGAAAGCAGTGTAATTAAATCTGAAACTAAAACATACAATTTATGAACATTTAATGTTCATCTTTGTTCAAGTCTGCCTTGTCAAGTTCACGTTCTTGGGTGTTTTCCACAGAATAGACGATGAAGATGCAATGTATAAAACGCTAGAAAAAGACCATAAAAACCTCTCGAAGAAGTTTGGAGCCAATTATCTCAAAAAAATCATCACTGACAAGAGATGCACAACATTCGTTGGATCATCAGTAATAATAGCTCCTTCAAATGTTGGCATTTGTTGACTTTTTTATTTTTGTGGGTGCTACAATGACTTTTTTTGTCCAACTATTTTTAAATGATTCAATTTAAATTCAATTTAATCAATTACTTTTAATTTACATTGGTCATAATTTAAAAAATTTACAGGGTGATTCTCAATCGGAACCAGCCATCTTTGTCCTTAAAGAGGATTTTGATGCGGAATATATTCGAGACAAGTTCGAAATTTACGCTTTCAACAACTTCAAGAAAAACAAGGCTACTGACTACCTCATGCAACCTGAGAAAAGGTTTGTCAGGCTTCGTTGGCTACATTCAACATTCGTTGGCTTTCACCATTCAATTTACTCGACAGTCTGGATATTTCTGGACAGGTACATATCTGCCTTATCTCAGGATATTGTTGAAGTGAGCGATGTTATGAACGGCGAGGAAGTTCGAAGGCCCCACGAACAAGACGACAAAGACGATGCTGAAGAAAAGGAGGAAAAAGATGACGAAGAAGGAGAGCCAACAGTTATCGAAGGTCAGTTTCATAAAGGTCATTGTGGAGTCGATGGGTAATCTCTGATTCAATAATATAACTGTGTGTTGCATTGACACGTTACCTTAGGGTTAACTTGGACCAACTTCCTAATGACTGGGACACAGGATTCTGACGAAGAAGAAGGTCGAGGGATGGACAGAATAATTTGCACTGACAATCCAATCGATAAGATCACCTACAAAAATTTATGTAGTAAGTAATTTTGATAATTTTATAAGCCTTGAGGAACATTATGGTCACATGAATGTACCAGATGAGGAATTGGGGCAGAAAATATAAGACTGTATTGCCAACTCTTGCATGTAGAGCCCACAAAATTGTAGTCACGTCAAATTCCTCTTTGTTTGTCAAACAATTGTCTGCTGGGAGAATATCTTAAACCTGTTGGTAGTTTTGTTCAAATTCTAAGGTAAAGAACGTTGGTATTCTCCACTATTTGTCACTTTCCAGTGTCCATGAGCTCCTCAAATGTTGTAAAAGACTTCAAAGCTTCTATGGCTCGTAAAACCCAGGGCACTGTTAGCCTATCTTTTGACGTAGACGGCAATTTCGACGTGCTCACATTGGAGTACGTTAATATGGGGGCAGAACCAATTACGTGAGTATTTCCTTGAGTCACATTGGGAGTTTAAGAGAACCGATGATATTGGGATTTCCTACTCATTAGGTACATCTTTTCCAGATCAGTCAAGACGCTGTTTCTCAAAATTCTTGATGCATTTACAAAGTATGAGTACATCATTTTGAGAGTCCCTAGAGAAGTTACACCACCTGATTGTATCACGCATATGATGGTAGGTGTGTTTAGCTTAAGCTTTCAATAAAAGAAAATTTTCGGAATTTAAAACCTAACAAGGCCTATCAATTAAAACCAAATTCTACTTCTTTGAGAGCTTCACTCCTTATCTGCTTTATAACGTGATTAATGTTACTATTTCAATTGAAATCGTACTATTGAGTTCACTAGAGGCACTTTTTGGTACAAGGGGCGCTAAACAATATTTCAGAATTCCGAGAAAAACGCGATCAAAGTTTTTGCTTCCCCTTCTTTGTCGATATTCCATAGAGGCTTATAATGCTCTCTATCGGCAACAGTTGGTGTTTTTCATCATATAGATCACGGTTTTGCTGTTCTAACAGTAGTTCTTAAAAAAAGAAAGTATGATGGGCGCTTTAGTAAAACGCTCCCTGTGAACTCTTATCATCTTATTCTTCGTCAAAATGGTAAATTCTCTATATTCGTTTCTTTTTCAGCGGGTGTTTCCTATAGGACACAAGAATTGGCTTTATTTCGACGCGGACTTGTACTTGTTCCATCGATGGTTTGCATCAGGGTAGGACTTCTACTGTCAACTTTCCCTTCAGTACCTACTTGATATCGCTAGCTTTATTGTGACAGTCAACTTTTTATTGCCAGGTATCATCGAAAGTGGGTTATCCTATAAACACTCACGATGATATGCCTTCCATGTACGTCTTGTCTTCAAGGCATTATCCTTGGCCAATCACTATAGTGCACACCCTTGATGAAGTAACGGTGTTCCATGAGCTGGTATACATTTTTCCCCCTTTTTTTTAGTCTTGCAGAGTGTAAAAAAGCTGAAAAAGCAGATTTTCAAATGCTTCTGAACGTCCTGTGCATGGAAAACAGCTCGGAAGAAATCCAGCAAGAGCTTTTCTCTTCATTGTTCGATCAAGATCAAAGATCCACTGCTGTTGCATTCATGGTCAACAAGAAAATCGTAGGAGCTGCCATTATTTGGTAGGTCATCTTGGCTGTAACGATATTGAATACGCTACGAGAATGGCGAATCTGTGGATCAGCACTAAGCCATCACGGATCAGTCTGGATCCACCCCTGCACCTGTAACCACTGATGCAATGGGGTGTATGCTATACAGATAATTGGGATAGTTGGTTTGTCCATTTTGTGTATGATGGTGTTGATAGAAGTAAACAGGTTTTGTCACATAGGTACTCACATTCATTTTTCACTCTCATCATCAACTATCTAATCTGTGTGATTAATTAAAGCCCCGAGACAGAAATGGAGTTCTACAAATTCCATTACGACTTGGAGAAACATATGGTGCCTTCACTCCACAATCAGTCTGAGATCGGATATGTCAAGCATATGGTGATCAACGGCCTTCACGAGTTCAGCACCCGAGACTTCGTTAGAGGGTTCATGCAGTTCATGGGCTGGAAATCCGTGTTTTTCGCTCGTTATCCCGCGTACATTCATGAAGAAGTGAGCCTCAAACTCGAAATTGTTCTACAAAAGTAGACAATTATAATTCACTGTTTCACTCGAATCATTCAAGTCAGGAAGGCTCGGAGTGATATCAAATGGCACACTGTTGAGTTGTTGGATCTAACAAGAGTATAGCTCTGTAGGTTGTGTGATTCTACAAGTAGTTCAACGAGACATTTCTTTTTCAGGTCACAGACTTTTCGTTACCTTCAGGCCTAAGGCATTTTGTGCCTCTTCGTCCTCGCAGAGTGCCAGTGTATGCTCCCAGCCTTCGTGGAAAAGTGCCACCGTACCACTTGCGCAACGATCATCCCCCATTTGCACTGTATTACCTCAACTATAGGCTTTCCTCTTTTCAAAAGCGAATCAACCACACGAAGATTGTGGTTGTTGGTACAGGTGAAACAGGCCTTGGGTTTTTGGAAAACTTCTTCTTCAGGTTGGTAATTCAATTAGTATTGATTGGTTAATGATGTGATGAGTTGATCAGAGAAAATTGAGCCCACAGCTCTGCACCTCGCCTCCCTTACGTTCAACTCAATTTGTCTCGGGTGAACGTAGAAACATCTTTTTGTGGGATAGGTATCCTTAGTTTTTGCTTGTTGAGTTACAGAGCTGCTTCAGAAACAGAGCTATTTACAGAAGTTGTTGTGATAACCAAGCATCATTCACCATTTGGTTACCCCCGGCGAGTAAGAATTAACCGTCGTAAAAAGTCAGCAGTACCCGCTCCGAAGGCCGAAGATCTCTACTCCAGTTGGCTCACTATCATGAGGGAGAGGCTTGAAAGGTCCAAGCGACCCCATGAGAGAAGTGTGGCCCAGAAATTGGAAAGCATTCTACGGATGCATTCAAGTAGGTGCATTTGGGAACCTGCTTACGTTTTTCTTAATTTTTATTTATGAGAAACCACAACCAAAGGAACTAATTACGCTATATTCAAGTGTTTTTCAGTAGTGGTCGCCTCAAAAACTATCACATTTTTCAGGCGGAACGAACGAACAGAAAAGCCGGGAGGATGGAATATATGAAACGACGTTTAAGAGCGCTGCCGAGCGAATGCTCCCTCGTGCGGGGCGCTATTCTTCAAAATACGTTTGCAAACTCGGACTGGAGACATGGGCCAATATTGTAGAGGGCACTATGACTGTGATTCACAGGTTCAAAAGTCACTTATTACTGCATAAAACAAAAACAAACCCCTCTGTTGTTGATGAGCGATTATGAACACTTGATGGAGTGGAAAATTATGGATGTTTTTAGTAAGGATTTTTCGAAGTAATGAACAGAGCTTGTTCAGAGCCTGTCTAAAACATAGTTCATTTGTGTAGGTACTATTTTTACCTTGTACATTTCGAGTCGAACTACGGACATGACAAAACTAGGTGATATGGATAGCATTGTAACTATCCGTTACGACGACTCTGACATTATCTAACACATTTTCAGGGAAGAAAAATTTGTGGAAGTTGACGGGAAAAAAATGATCCCATACGACTACCTTTTTTTGTTTTGTGGGAAGCAGTTCAGTACACCACAAGCTGACCACAGGAATATTGTTCTCGGAAAGGAGTGCAAAGCCTTATATGATTTGTAAGTTGGAATGAGAGGCCATTTGTTACTACCATTTAGTTACGACCCATAAATCCCGTTCACTTGGTATCATGAAGGTCTACCCAGTTCACGGGCGGATACAAGGGGGTGTACCCTCGACCTTCTTCTTCATCTGAATCCTGCGTTCCAGTCATTAGGAAGTTGGTCCAAGTTAACCCAGTTCATTAGGAAGTTAAGATGATTGAAAACACAATGTGTTTCCTTAACATGTCATGTTGAGGAGTGTAACATGTCAGGTTATAACGCTAGGGCGGTTACAGGGGGTTAGGTAAGATTATGAACCTCATGACACCCCCTCACCAATCAAAGTCTGGATCTGACCCTGACCAAGTTTGCAACGATTCTGACCAGTTCTTGGCTGTTTCAACTTCTCATCCTTTATCATTTTCATAAGTGCAGGAAATGAAGGAGTGCTAGGAACATCTTCAGAGAGGATGGATCGGCTTAACTTTCGGTCAAAATCTACCACCTTGTGTTGGCCATGTGACCATAGAGATGTTTTCACAGCCTAATATTGTTGATTCCAGAAAGACCCCGTGGATCCGTAGAGTGTCTTTAAAACCCAGAAATCTATTCACGATCAATTGTCTGTCAGACGCTACGATTGCCCTTCAGTACATCAAACGGTTGAATCCAGGGCGTGGTAATGAATTTTCGTTTGTTTTCCAATCAGTAGGTAATCCAATGGAAAATAACTTGACATCTATGATGGACGATGAGAAAAAAACTCTGCAAATTCTTCTTTTTGCAGACCACCCTTCTGCCTAGATGACTAAATTATAGATTAATTATTATTATGAAATGCCATTAATCTAATATACAAAAATCTCGTGTCAGTGTTAGTTAACGAACTCCTCCGAAACGGCTTCACCGATTATGATGAAATTTTGTATGTATATTTGGTAGGTCTGAGAATAGGTTGTAGGCTACGAACTAAATCACTCGCGACGAAATCGTGGAAACCCTGTTAAGAAAAACAAGGGTATTTGAAAAAATCGTCTATTTCCACTGAAATAGTACGACATAAGTATTTCAGTGGAAATAGACGATTTTGGTTTATTATCTTCGATAAAGAACTATTGGAATTGCCAACAAAAATCCCCACTAGTGCGTCAGAGCCTATGACGCACGAGCGTATGACGTAAGACGGCTGGCAGGAGGCTAACTAGTGCGTCAGAGCCTATGACGCACGAGCGTATGTCGTAAGACGGCTGGCAGGTGGCCAACAAGTACGTCAGAGCCTATGACGCACGAGCGTATGACGTAAGACGGCTGGCAGGAGACCAACAAGTGCGTCAGAGCCTATGACGCACGAGCGTATGACGGCTGGCAGGAGGCCAACAAGTACGTCAGAGCCTATGACGCACGAGCGTATGACGTAATACGGCTGGCAAAAAGTTTCGAGGACCATTGTGGGGTTGGTCGAAACCCATAACAAAAATTTCGTAATTTTAACTCAACGCTAACTGGGCAAAGTGGCGCGGACGGCGTACGGCGGACGGACGGATTTTTTTTTATTCGATTTTCTGAATCTACGTATCTTGAAACGTAAACCAACAAATTTTGAGGGGGGGTTAAAAACATTTTTTCTTTGGGCGATTCCAATGGTTCATTATCGAAGATAATAAACCAAAAAATCCGTCCGTCCGCCGTCCGCGGCACTTTGCCCAGTTAGCGTTGAGTTAAAATTACGAAATTTTTTTTATGGGTTTCGACCAACCCCACAATGGTCCTCGAAACTTTTCATAACCCTAGGTCAAGGGGAAGGGGTTCAAAACGAATTTTGAAAATTTGAAAATCTCATATCTCGAAAAATTCATATAGAACGGTATGTTTTTTATATCATATTTAGATAGAGTTTGTTCCGTAGAATTTTTTAAGACCATCCGCAGCTTTGTACGACCAGCCGTTCGTTCACAATGACGGCTCAAAGATTGTGCCTCACAACACGATCGTGACTCAAACTGTTGAAATACAGGTCCATTTTCATACTAACAAGCTCTTTGGAACATCATATGGCTTAAGTGATGTCGAGTTTGTTGTTCTGAGGTGCGTTTCGTGCTACGGAAATGAAGGTAATTTCGAATGTTTGTTGGTAGGTACTTCTTTTATAGAAAAATTATTACCGACGTAGTATTAAAAACCCCAGAATTATATCGTATTAATTAATCATAATTAATAATAATTATTATTAATAGTAAATACGAATTATTAATACCTAACAATAAATTATAATAATTTTCACTAGGTACTTGATAAAATTGTTAATAATTAGTGATAATTGATAATAATAATTAATCTAACATTTAGGATCTAGACATTTAGACCTAGTGATCTAGACAGAAGGGTGATCTGTACAAAGAAGATAATGAACCGTTGTGTCAAGAATTTGCAGAGTTTTTTTTTTCTTGGGCGATTCCAATGGTTTATCATCGGAGATAATAAACCAATAAATGGCAGTTGCTTCGAAGATAGTCCCTTCAAGAGGATCTACCTTCTGAAATTTGTATTTGCAACATCAAGTTTAACCTCACGGTTTTTTCAGGACAAATAGTGGTTTATGGGAGCTGCGTCAACTGCTTGTCGTGCATTGAGGCACTGCTACAATTTGGAGTGATACCATCTCGAATTGCCTTTGTTGAAAGCGATCTGAACGCACCATATGCAATCGACTACTTCAATGATCCGGTGGTATCTACAGAGCTCATATTTATTAACCTATCATAATGAAGTTATATCGTTACCACTACGCCAATCCGCATTTTTGGTAATTTTCGTTTTAGTGCACTTTTGGGTATGTACTGAGGGGCACACCTTGCTTAGTTCCACATACGTAGTTCCCAGTGGATGTTTTGAAAAAAGTTCCTGGTACCTGTAGATGCACTAAAGCGAAAATGACCAAAAAAGCAGATTGGCGCTTTTGGGGTGGTAGTTACGATATGTAAATGAGAGGTACTACATACAGGGTCAATTACAGGTATACAAAGCTATTCGGCGCAAGATGTTTGAGATTGGGATATCCCATTATTTTTACTACAATTTCGTCAACTGGGATTACAATGAAACAACTCAGTTGATTAGTAAAGCACATTTTGAATCCGAGTCCAGAATGGCGTCTCTCAAGTGCTTGGCGTTGTTTTCTTTTTCACCCAAGGAGATTGCGCATGAAACTTGGCTTGGTATGTCATTCACTTTTATTAAAAGTCCAAATGAAGTTGAAAGCCTCTGAGCTATTATAGCTATACACGTATGATGTGATATCATCACTGCTCTTTCAACCAGAAACTTGCAGTCTTGTGGGGCGAGAGGCTCAGGGGAGCGGAGAAGTACGACTAACCACCTCTAGCGTTATGTTCCACCTTCACTTTTGAATTTTATGTTTTTTAAGTTAGCTGGTCCAATATTGTGGAAAGCGCTTTTATCACGGTTAGCGATGTTCTCTTTATTCTGTTTTTATTGTGGTTACGGAACTTGCAGAACTAACAGTGGAGCACAAGGGAGATTTTGGATCAGTACTATGACGTCACAGGATCTGACGACGACATAGTTCGTTCAAAGATGGTAATCCAAAAGTCTCCTGTGGTAATTTTAACAGCCCCGTCAACTTAATTAATGCGTCCACTTAAAGTATATGACGAGTTCTCTCTGTCCATAGATGAATGTTATCTATGGGTTGGGGGATATTTTTTCATTTTTGAGATGCGAGCGAAAACAAGCATTTCCATAGTGCTTGGCAACTGCGAACGAGTGAGTATCTAACTCAGATGATTGAATGAACATTTTGTGTCTGCTGGCCAACAAGTTACTTTGGCCAGTAAGTGGTTACTTCATTCTAACTTCTGCCCGCTACCGCTGAGGTGGTTACTCGTACTCCACCCCCCCCCCCCCCCAATGTCAAATGGTTGTGATGTTGAAAGTTTTACAACTTTTCAATGGTCACCTTCCCCTTTCATCAGCATTGACAGTTTCAACTGTTTATTCATCATGCAACATCTATTTTCATTTCGTTCTGACGACCTTCTGGTGTTGAAATGTAAACTTACATTTCAACACCAAAAGGTATACACTTGTATGCCTAACACCTTCCAGAATATTTTCAACTTTCAGCTTACACTGAATCCAACCTAGTCTATGATGGAGGTTTGGTTATAAATGCCGACTTCAGAACTAATGACCCGTACATCTACGCGGCTGGGCCAGGTACGCGCTACAAGAAGAAATACTTCGCCGACCATTATTTCCACGAGCACTACAATTCTACAGAAGTTGGAGAAGAGGTAAATACCAAACCACCGGCGAGGAGAGGGCAACTATCCTGTCCCATTCGACATGTTGAATGTTTCACTCCTGCTTTCTTTGTGCAGCGGCATCTTTTTCAAAGAACGTAAATAAGTAGGTTTAAATAGGCTCCCCGACTTGCAACAGCCTCAAATTCACTGCTAATTCTGAATTATGAGAGGAGAAAAGGTGCCTTGCCAGCTGCCCTGAGACTGTAAGCAGAACGATAACGTGAGTGGAACCATAGGATGAGTGGGGATATCCGATATACCGAAATATCAATACTCCAATACTAATTAAGTACTCAAAAATCGAAAAAAAGTATTGATACACATAAAAAGTAGGTAGGTGCTGATGACAAAAATTCAAGAAACCAAGGACTTAATTCAACCCCTTGGCTAGTACTTATCAGGGAAGGAGCAAGGATTTCTTAGTCATCATAAGACGTCAAAATGAGGTATTCTTGTACAACAAACCACCAAACTTGTTCAAAATCGTAACAGTTGGAGTTCTTCGGTTTATGCCCAAACATACGAGCACAAAATTCCTCAAAAATAAGTGTTAACACAATCCTATAATCTATAATGAATTATTTATAGATGGCGGAAAGGGCGTTCATGATCATTCCCAACCTACCCCACCAAACACTCGAAACAAAACAAGACATAATAGATTTTAAGAAACCAGTGGTGACTGTTTCTTGCATACCTGGTAATAAGCACTTGTTGATGGTTCGTCGCCCAGGGCCCGTCGTACCGTTGGAAGTCCTCATAAACCAACTCGATTTTGTAAGTACATTATTTCGTTGTCAAGATATGGGTATGAGTGACAAGACATCAGAAAGCCTTTTGTGTTCTCAGTCAATTTACGTAGGGAATGCATCGTTCAATTTCCAGGGGAGCATTTTAGTCACAGGGAATCCCAATATTGATTCTTCAGAGCCTGAATACTTCAAGATTATTCTGAACGATCAACATTTCGTCATCGACATCATATGCTTATCTTCGCTAGTGAGTAGTCGATCATCACAACTAAATCTGTAAATAGGATCTATTAGCAATACACAGCACTCACGATGAGGCCTTACGAGTCACTACTTCATTCTAAAGCCAGGAATGAATAACCAGTGAGAACCTAATTAGTACGAAATTCCATTTCAGCCGATCGACATTGACAACATAGTTCAACTATATGGGTGTCATGAGAAAATGTTGAACAACCTATTGCTCCGTTACAGAAGTCACATCATTATAGATTTCTACGAATTTTTCAAAGAACCCTGGGCCTACTTGTTTTACCATGATCGATTTGATAATTTAATGGAGCAAATGAGGGGGCATTTCTACGTGAAAGTAATCATCGACTATCATTCATTATTTAATGCAATTACGATCTAATACGAGGGTGAAATGAAGTAAGTGAACCAAAATGTCCGTAGTTCAATTGGATTCTTATTCTCAAACTCCATTCCGTACGTGAACTTACGGTTTCTGATCTTAGTACCATCAGTCCATCAATGGGGGGTTCACTAAGACAATTCAAGATTGGGGTACAGCAGAATTGAACAGTGATATTTTTAAAGAAACGTATATTATAAGGGAAATTGAACCCAATCTTATCAAGATTCGGTTCAATTTCTTTTTCACCATTTCATGGCATGAAAAGTGAGTACCTATTGATGTTACTGGTAATTCCAAATAGTTCAATGATATTTAATGTTGTAGTTGCCTCTCAGTGACAAGACATTTGCCGATCTAATAGCTGAGGCTTTGAAAAAAAGTCACTGGAAACAGGTAAGTCTTTTATATGATATTTTGAATTGAAAATTTGGCTGAAAATAGTCAAAATAGAACCAACAACTAATTGAACATATTGCATGAAACCAGATATACCTTGGTAATTTATTGACGGAAACGACTTGGATAGTGAATTCACGTTCATTTCTACCAATTCACATTCAAAATTCATCGTGTGGATTTATTCTAACTTGACAGCCACAGTATGATTTCGCTATCAGAGTTATTTGTAAACAATTGCATTTTTGACATGGAACATGTTTTAGCCTTCACATAACTGGCTGAAACAGAGCGCCATCCTCCCACCCGATGCAAAACTTGAAATTCGGCTTATAAAGCTATACGCAGCTATATGTACTGTATATAGCCTACTTAGGACTTTAACTTGACGCTGCCCAGGTCTCTGATCAGCTTAAAGCTAATTTCTATGCTAAACGTGGCTAGAATATGTTCCATGCTTATAGAAATTTAGCCGTAAGGCTCAAAACGAAAGAAGAAGAAGGGTCCACTGGCGGGGCCCGCTGTACCGAGTTTTTATCCGATTTTGATATTGACAAAAGTTTTCAACGCTACATCAAATTTTGATCGTGAAATTTTCAAAAAAGAAATTGAGTGATCTGCTTTTCATTCTGAAGCCCAATGATGTTTTCAAGAATTTCTGCAACCGAATCTGCTGTCATTTACTTTCTGCTCGGTAATAGGAATCCTGCAATTCGCCTCATTCTATTACTTTTCGTGTGAGTACCCATGTCGATCGTCTACAGTCATGCTCAGATATGCACTTCTTTGGCTGCCTGTATCTTGAAGCCATCAATCATCATCAATCCACCACCGCTGCCCATTTCTTATTTCCGAGCTCTTTAGCGGTTCTGGATGTTTCTGTTCAACTCAAGACAGGCTGAAGAGTTAGCTTAGGCGTGGATATCTTGTTTCCTTTGATAGCCCATGAAAGTTAGTGCAAAAGAGGGGTCCGCCTTCCAAAAATTGCTCAATAGTTGGAAATTGTTTAATATCCCTCTTGAGGGGCTTAAAAGCGGGTATATGAGTTTGCGATAGTGTCTAGGTTGAATTTAGATTTGAGAGCCTAAAAACCGCGAAATTATCAATTATTTATCCGTATTATTGGGACCATTTGACTCCAGTTTCCTATCAGATTGGTTGTCAGAGCATTTTTACTTCGGTATACAGCTAATACTATCTGAGTGTGACTTGGCCGTCTATCGTAGAGGGTCCAATCCAAATGAGGTGGGAACCCTTGCATCTCGTCTATTCGTACCTGCCACGACAGCAGATCACACCAGACAAACATTCTAAAATTGCATTTTTCTGTATCCAAGATGATTTTTTCTCGTATACCTACCTACTGGTCTTGAGACATTAGTCTTCCCATGAATTTTCTTTGATGCAGTTACCACTGTCAGCAATGCCACTCCTTGAAGAAATATTTTCGAGTTTCCCAGACCTGAAAAAGAAAATGGCCGAAGAAATTCTCGATTTCTTCAACAATAACAGGAACCATCTTCCAATGGCATTGAATGACGAGTTTACGCGATCCGTTCTTCAGGTAGTGGGGGAGAACATGATCTACATACAAAATGCGCACAGAGCCGGAGGGAAACCGCTAGTCAGCAAGCCCTATTCATTTGAGAAGCACAAGAAGATGCTTCAACCTAAAGAGTACTACGAGAGGGTTGAGTAAACTGTACTCCAATGATGTCAACTGGGGTCAGCTACGTCAGGACGATGAGCACTTGATACTGAAAGCATGAATTAATTGCATTAAAAGCTCAGTTTAAATAGAGCTTGGGTGTTTAAGGATATACATACTTATTTAATAAAGTATAGATTTTTGCTATTTTTTAATAGTTTAAAAAATCAAGTACATACCTGTGATCAGGAGCGTAGCGTGGCTCTGGACAGTAGCGTACCACTCAATTCAACCCCCCCCCCCCCCCCTCACACACACACTTCCTAACTCTCTCACCCTAAAAATGAAAAAGGACTTACCTAGATCATATTTCATGGCATCTAGAACGACTCGTGCTATAAATCTTAGTACCTATCCCCAAAATGATCTTATAAATAAGATCATTTTGAGGATACATATAACTTTTGGTGTCTTTTGGCAGCGAATTCAGTATGGTCTGAAATGGTATACCTACAAATGTTTCGGAAATTCGAGTTTTAAAAATTCGAAGAAAAAAATGTCTGAAAATTCGCTATTAAGCCACAACACCATGATGTTTTTCAGAGGAAAACAAAATGCGTAGAAGCAAAATAGAAGGTTTTGATAACATTGGTAGGTATCAATTGTAGTTCTCAACATTAAAATGTCTAGTGTACTCACGTTGACGATCCCTTGAGATCTGGCACCTGTCGAATTTTTCGTTAAACTTTCACGAACTAAACGTTCATTTTAGGAAGATAAAAACTAAACGAACAACTGAAAACTACGAACGATCAAACAACAGCATGGATATTAACAAGGGGAACCGCGAGCAGCCTGCGCTGCCCTGCTCTATGGTAAAACAGTCTGGAGATACATACACACACGCCGTCATTGGCACCCGCTATGAGCTTGCGGTTCCCCCGTAGTTTTGAACTGGAAGGTGATCACTGCAATCAGATGTTCATCTTCTTAGAACTTGGCTTCAGCCATACCAGTCATAGTCATTGGATTCATGATTCAAAGCAACCATCAAAGGTAGGTAACTGAGGCATGCTGAGCAGGCATTTCAAATTTTCAATTGAATGGTCAAATATTTTGTTATTCTCAATAAATTTTTTCATCATTCAACTTCTACCTACATTCATGACGCTATGATGCCCTTCTAGCAAAGGCCCTTGGATAACATATTTACAAGACTGTGAAATTTATAGACTATAAGATGGTCGAATTAGCTCGTTATGGTTCGTTATAAATCGCCCTCCCTAAAAATATTGTTGATATCAACACTCGCGATTCCCATAACCAAATGTGATGCTAATCTGACCCAAGGAGGTCCTTGATACCCAGGTATTCTCACTAACGCTTGAAGCAACACAGCCCAACACATTTTTCCAAACTTTTCATGAAAGACAAAAAACTGATTCATTCCAAAACTTCCAGTAATTTCACACTAAAATCACTACTTTTAGCTTACTCTAGGCTCCCCAAAATCACCCTACCGTGATTTAAAATGAGTTAAGTGCTCCGAACGAAAAACGTGAGGGTTATGTGATATCAGCTTAAGAAATAGTGTGATCGGTGGTGTTGCTTCAGAAGTTTTTTCATCATCTACTATTTTCTTGTTGAAATTATCCATTTTTAGAGTTTCCTACCGGTACAGGTACCCACCTGAAACATTAACATCACAACAAAACTAACGAAATTAACGAAAAAACAAGATGTTAAGAACCGACATCCCAAATTAAGGAACATTGAGCATAAATTAGGAATTTAAGGGCTTAGCTGAGCCAAAATCCCAGGTAAAAGTAAAACTAAACTCAAAGTCAATTCCAATGTATCAGTCTTTGAAGTACACGTACAGGGTGGGGCAAAACAAACAGTGCAGTTTTGAAGGGTGACTAAATCCTTCGTGGAAGTGGTAGGAACCTGGGAGGGGTCTCATTGTGTCCGGCCACTCACCCCATTTTCAGTCACTACCATGGTTTGGACCGGAGAGCATCGAGGCTTCGCTGTCCGCACGTTTTTCGAAAGCGGCCGTTCTTTCATCGCCACCCAGCGGGCCTTCCGGCTGCACTTCAACATTCCACGTCGAGATCCCGTCCCTCATCGCAATGTTATCGCGGCTTGGGTTCGTGCATTGGAAGAAACTGGATCCACAACAAGGCCTAGGGGTATGGGAAGACCAAAAACGGTTCGAACACCAGAAAATGTGGCTACTGTGAGAGCAGCTGTCGAACATTCGCCTAGGCGCTCTGCCCGTAAGCATGCAACAGCATTGAACATGTCTAACCGCTCGCTAAGGAGAATTTTGCATGAAGATTTAACGTTCCATCCCTACAAGATGATGATTGTTCAGGAGTTAATGCCCCCAGACTTTCAAAACCGTGTTAATCGCGCCCAAGAAATGCTAAACCGTATCCCACCAAGGTCAACTTTTTTCTCTAGTGACGAAGCTCACTTCCATCTGTCTGGAGCCGTGAACAAACAAAATTTTCGCTATTGGAGTGACACTAATCCACGACAACTTCACGAGAGACCTCTCCACTCCCCGAAAGTTACTGTGTGGTGTGCCATTTCGAAATTCGGGGTGATTGGGCCTTACTTTTTTGAGGAGGATGGGCGAACCACAACTGTCAATGCTCAGCGTTATGTTTCCATGCTGGAAACGTTTTTTGAGCCAGAATTGGAGCAGTTGGCTGGAGAACAAGATCTGGGGGATATCTGGTTCCAACAAGATGGGGCTACGGCCCACACAGCGATCATTTCGATGACGAAACTGCGGCAGATGTTCCCTGCGCGCCTCGTCTCTCTGAGGGGTGACCTGGGGTGGCCCGCGAGATCACCAGATTTGAGCATCTGCGATTTTTTCCTGTGGGGCTACCTCAAGGAAAAGGTTTTTAAACATCGTCCTCACACTTTGGAAGAGCTGAAGACACGAATTAGAGAGGAAATCGCCACAATTCCAGTCGATATGTGCCAGAAGGCTGTCGAAAGTTTCAGAAATCGCCTCCATCAGTGCATTGCTGCTGAAGGCCATCATCTTGCTGATGTAATCTTTAAAACTTGAATAAACAAATGGGGTGAAATACTGAATCAAATAAAACAAACCGCATTTTTCTATGTTGCGCCGTTTTTTTTTATAGCCCTTTTTAAACTGCACTGTTTGTTTTGCCCCACCCTGTATAATCCTGCTAATTTGCAGTACCTTCCCAGAATAAACGCGCTTTCGGCGAAGCTACCCTATCCGTTGTGATATTTTTAATAAGTCCATAAGTGATATTTTTAATAAGTCCACATTGTAGTGGGGTAGATTGTGTATGCCATCGTACCGAGATGCAATGTTTGACACTTGACACACAGAAAGTTGTTCTAGCACAAGTGAGGACAGCTAAGCAGCTGTTGTTTCCCAACTTCATCTTCGTTAATTGGAAAATAATGTTTCTTGATATTGATACCGTCCTTCAATGTTTCGATGTGTGGCGTAATCGGATAACGAAAACGTCTTGGTAAAACTATAACATACAGATTCAGAACATCAGTACTAAGTGGCTGAGTTGCCTAATGCTGAATACAGAGCAGAAGCGTGTACAGGGAATTAGTGTGATTTCATAATTGATAAAACAACTATGGTGAAAACAAAGTTTATTCGCTCGTTGAGGTTGAGAAATGATAGAAGAAAAATACACATCTAAAATTCCAATGAGAAATAAACTTAATGGGTAGCTGAAACTCGACTAATCTGCATAAGAACATGTACGTAAGTAAACAATTATTTACAATTAATTCTGTGTGAAGGGAATTGCCAAAATTAGGAATTTAATTTTTCGCTCTTTTAGCGCTTTTGGGGCCTGGTTTACGTTTCCTTTTCGGGGCAGCCTTTTTTTGGGGTTCTTGCTCTTCATTTGGCTGGCTAGAATTCTGCACAGTTTGTTCTTCAATTGTTTGAGACTTGACGTTATCATCTGACTGTGTTTCACCCATTTTTGACGTTGATTCAACGACTTTGGGATTCTCCTGTTCCAATACTTTAGAATCGAGCGATTCTTCTACCTTAGTCAGGCGGTTAGGCCTTTCAGACTTTATTGACTGAAGTGTCACCTCATCGGAGGTTTCAGTATCGTTAGTGGTTTCTGCCGTATGGATGGGTATTAATGGTTCAGCAACATCTTCTGCTATGGATTCAGTGAATGTAGAAGGACTGGATACACTGGACTCCTCAATCATCTGTTCGCATAGTCTTTCCAGAAGCATTTGGCCTTTTGATGGAGCCAAATGAGGATCTCCGTCGACCACTTCAGACTCTTCTCCACTGGCAATTACATTTTCTTCCACCTCTTCGATCTTTTCGACACCCAATTTCTCTCTAGATTCAACTCCGGTGGCTTTGTCAATTTCATCGTCTTTGGTACTTTGAGTAACGAGCAGACTGTTTTCGGAATCTACTTTGAGAGTTGCCATTTCAACATTCACAACTTTCTCTGGTTCATTTGGTCGATCTGATGCAACCGATCCTGCGCCACATACATGTTCCTGTTGTTTGGCTACTTTCACTTGCTTAATCCCTTTCTTACTACCAGCCTGTCTCTTAATTTTGATGTCATCCGCTATCACATCAGATTTTTCATCAAGTTTCAATTGCTCTTGAATAGTTGGCACAAGTGACTGATATCCTCTTTTTCGACCAGGTCCAGTTGCCTTTTTTCTTGCTTTCTTGATAGGAGATTTCGCTTCTAGCACTGAGGATTCACCTGCTGTTTCTATAAGATCATCGAGTTTTGGCTTGGTCTCTCCTTCTTGCTTACACGATTCTATTTTTTCAGACGGCGGTTCACTGTTCTGGTAGCTATCTTCAAGGTCTTTGGATTCGGATCTATCAGCATTTTGTAGCTCGTCCATATTATCCGTTTGTTCTAGCAATAACTTTTTGTTCCCATCCACCTCCCGAGAGGCTTCATCACAAGCGACACCAGTACGATTACTTTTGATGTCATCCACTATCACATCAGATTTCTCACCAGGTTTCGATTGCTCTTGAATAGTTGGCACAAGGGACTGATATCCTCTTTTTCGACCAGGTCCAGTTGCCTTTTTTCTTGCTTTCTTGATAGGAGATTTCGCTTCTAGCACTGAGGATTCACCTGCTGTTTCTATAAGATCATCGAGTTTTGGCTTGGTCTCTCCTTCTTGCTTACACGATTCTATTTTTTCAGACGGCGGTTCACTGTTCTGGTAGCTATCTCCAAGGTCTTTGGATTCGGATCTATCAGCATTTTGTAGCTCGTCCATATTATCCGTTTGTTCTAGCAATAACTTTTTGTTCCCATCCACCTCCCGAGAGGCTTCATCACAAGCGACACCAGTACGGTTACTTTGTATGTCATCCGCTGTCACTTCAGATTTTTCACCAGGTTTCAATTGCTCTTGAATAGTTGGCGTAAGTGACTGATATCCTCTTTTTCGACCAGGTCCAATTGCCCTTTTTCTTGCTTTCTTGGTAGGAGATTTCGCTTCTAGCACTGAGGATTCACCTGCTGTTTCTATAATATCATCGAGTTTCGGCTTCGTCTGTCTTTCTTGCTCATACGATTCTATTTTTTCAGAGGGCGGTTCATTGGAATTTTCCTTAGTTCTTTTAGGATTCTCCAGAATGGCGATTTCTTGTTCGGTCAGTCGAACTAGAACCACTTTAACCTTTTGTGTATTGTGGTCCCCATCTTTGCTTTCTGTTGGGGTTCCAGCATTAGTGACAATTACGGCGTTGTCGTCCCTCGGTAGGTCTCTATTTTCGCTAGTATTCAGGGCTTCATTACTAGTGAAGGGTAGATTTTCGACCCCACTGATAGATGGAACTTCAACCTGACTGGCGATTTCTTGTTCAGTCACTCGGACTTCAACCAGTTCCAACTGTGTTTGTGCATTGGGGTCCTCATCTTTGCTTTCAGTTGGGGTTTCTTCATTGGTGACAATTACGTCTTTTTCATTCCTAGATAGGTCTGTATTTTTGCTAGTATTCAGGGCTTCATTACTAGTGACCGGTAGATTGTTGACCTCACTGATAGAAGGAGCTTCAACCTGACTGGCGATTTCTTGTTCAGTCAGTCGGACTTCAACCAGTTCCGACTGTGTTTGTGTATTGGGGTCCCCATCTTTGCTTTCAGTTCGGATTTCTTCATTAGTGACAATTACATCTTTGTCGATACTGGATAGGTCTGTATTTTCGCTAGTATTCAGGGCTTCATTACTAGTTGAGGGTAGATTTTTGACCTCACTGATAGAAGGAGCTTCAACCTGACTGGCGATTTCTTGTTCGGTCAGTCGACTTTGAACCAGTTCCACTTGTGTTTGTGTATTGAGGTTGGGCTCATCTGCGCTTTCAGTTGGGGTTTCTTCATTGGTGACAATTACGTTTTTGTCATTCCTAGCTAGGTCTGTATTTTTGCCAGTATTCAGGGCTTCATTACTAGTGAAGGGTGCATTTTCGACCTCACTGATAGATGGAGCTTCAACCTGACTGGCGATTTCTTGTTCAGTCACTCGGACTTCAACCAGTTCCAACTGTGTTTGTGTATTGGGGTCCTCATCTTTGCTTTCAGTTGGGATTTCTTCATTGGTGACAATTACATCTTTGTCGATACTGGATAGGTCTGTATTTTCGCTAGTATTCAGGGCTTCATTACTAGTTGAGGATAGATTTTCGACCTCACTGATAGATGGACCTTCAACCTGACTGGCGATTTCTTGTTCGGTCAGTCGACTTTGAACCTGTTCCACTTGTGTTTGTGTATTGAGGTTGGGCTCATCTGCGCTTTCAGTTGGGGTTTCTTCATTGGTGACAATTACGTTTTTGTCATTCCTAGCTAGGTCTGTATTTTTGCCAGTATTTAGGGCTTCATTACTAGTGGAGGGTGCATTTTCGACCTCACTGATAGATGGAGCTTCAACCTGAAGGTTTGAATCTGATCCTTCTTGATCTGCCCCAGTTGTGTCCTTCTCTGCATCAGTAGGACTGACAGATAATTGAACAGAGGTGGGAATGTTGGAAGCCATTCCACCATCTTTCAGTTGTTCATCGTCTTTTTCTAACAACGGTTCTATTGAAGTATAAAAATTTGCAAGTTCAGAATCCATAATTTCTTCAGTTTTCTCTGCACGGGAGCCTTTTGAGCCCCTGCAAATTGCACACTGTTGATCAATCAAAGATCTAATAGAGTCAGCAGTTATGGATATGTCAAATGCGTGATTCATCGTGCTTAATATTTGGCCCACAGTCCAATCGTGGTAGTTGGAATGGAGGGCTGTGACGAGCAAGTACTCTATATTACTGATTGGGCTCACCATAATCGTTCTAGATTTTTTTTTGAAAAGTATTTCTTCAAAGATCATGTGGGTACCGTCAGTTTTTGTAGGCCATCTGTTCAAAGCATTTATGCGTTCTGATGTAACCTTGCACGCTCTCTGCCACTTGATCAGTTGAGGCAGTATAGCTGAAAACTCCACAATCATTTCAATGAGAGCCTGACAAAATCTTTTTCCATGTACAGTCACCATCCAGTTCGCCATCTCTTCCTTGGTCTTCTCCTTTTTAGGTGGTGTATTGACTTCTTTATTTCTTTCAGGATTACACTCAGCACATTTAGCGAACGCTTTTCGACAAGCTTCATCTGAAACTGCTAAAAACCCACCAACGAAATCAATGAACTCTGAGAGAGATTTGGTATGATAGGCAGAGTGAAGAACAACCAGCAAACCTGTTGTTTGGGATGGTGAAACCACAACACGATACTTTTTCTCTTCACCTACTTTAGAAACCATTTTGCATAACAGAGAATTCTCCAGTATGTATCGACTTCCATAACGTGACTGACCTTTCGAGAGTAAGTCAATCTGAGCTTTGAAAACACTTGAGGCCATCTGGCTTTGCCGAATCTTGTAAATTACTTCTTGTCGCAACAAGGCGAGGGCTGGTCTTTTCATAGGGGGTAATTTTGATACAATATCATTACACCGCACACAACCTGAAATGGTTTTTTGAGTAAGCTGCACATTGAAACAATCAAACGCTCCTAGTAGAATTTTGTTCAAATCGTCAATTGACTGGTGCTCCTTCTCATGAAGGGCATTGACAAGTGCTATTTGGTTTGATTCATTTTGGGAAATCCAGATTCTGAGATTAGTCTTTCCCATTTCTCCTTCTGTAGTTTTACACACCAACCCTTCCTTTAAAACATAGGGCGCAAGAACACCATTTGATTCAAGGAGCAGCTCTCGTTTCCATCGTATTGGTTCACATAACTGTTGCATGTTCAATAGCTGACTTTTCATAAATGATATCAAGTCATAATTTACTATTTTACACTCTTCTATGTAAGATTTCTTGAGCTCTTTGCTCTTGATAGTCGCAAAAATACCAACTATTTCAGGAGGGGTTATAAAGTAAAAAGACGAATCTATTAACGCCATGAATTCCCCAAAATCTAGTTCAGAGTACTGTACAGTTAGTGCAGAAACGAGTTCACCGTAAACTGCTGGGCTTTTGAGCAAGACGATTTTGAGCGTGTTTTTGCTCATGTTCATTCGTTTGCAGAGCAATCCAGATCTAAGAACAAATAAATCACTGATTCCGTAAACGGATTTATTCATATCATGAATGACTTGAGACAAATCACTAGCTCTCTGTATTTCGCCTAATCGCTCAACGAGGAAAGTCAATTTATCAATGTTAATTATAGTCAGTGCCTTAGGTTCCTCGTAGCTGTTCAGTGAAACAGATGGTTCGGCTTCAGCCAAAGTTGATGAAGTCAGAGCTGTCTCAGGATTAACTATTTGTTCAGTTTCACTATGGCTAGAAGTGGATTCCGCAGAGGTTTTCATTTCAGCAACATCTTTGCTTATGATAGCTGTTGAAGTTTTTTCTGATTCCTTCTCAAAGACATTCCCCGCCACAGTTTCTACATGTGTTGAGGCTTCCTTTACCTCAGCAATGGTACCAGGGGTGAGCGTTCCAGTGCTTAGTGCGTCTGCGAATACTGGGTTTCTTTCCTTAGTGTCATCTTTTATGGCATCTTGATCAACATCTGCTTTACCAATGACCGTTGTTCCAGTACCATCGGTAGACCCAATGGCACTTTGGCTCATTGCATCTTGAGTTAGATCACCAAGGCCATCTAAAGTAGTACTACCAATATTTGGAAGGTTTTCAATCTTTTCACCAATCGGAATCTGGATTTCATTACCTTCTAATTGTTGACCTTCGGTGCGAATTGCTGAGACAGATGTGGACTGATCTAGATTCTGATTACCATGGGGATAAAGTTGAGGTTCACTTTGGTTTTCAGGTGGCATTTCTTCACTTAGTTCATCTTTAGCTCCAGACGATGTGTGGATGTCGCTAGAAAGTTTGAAATCATCCTTGGTTTTTTTAACACCTACACCTGATATATTGAGTTCACCTTTATGTGTATTTTCTTCCACGTCAGAATGAGCTTGTGATTCCCTAGCTTCTGGTTTGGCTACATTTATCAAAGACGATTCAAGTGGTGTTTTATCACTGTGTTCGGCAATGACTTCAACACTGGTAACCGGAGCATTCTCTGTTTCTTCACAGACGAATTCATGATATTTCAGATCTTCTGCTTTACCATTGTTACCTGCATCAGTAGAAGTGAGAGCATCGCTCGTAAGAACAGGACTATCCGTAGCATCTTCTCGAGTAGCTTCATGAAGTGTGCAGATTTCATCTTGTTGTGAGTTTTCTTCTTCGCGAGAAAGAGTTTGTAATGCCTCTGTATTTGGTTCGGCGACTGTTATGAGGGATGCTTCACGTGCCGTTTTACCACTTACCTCTTTGTCACTGGTAACTGACTCAACATTTTTCAATTTTACACTATCTAATTCAAGAGTCAATTCATCTCCAGTTTTACTCACATCGCCATCATCAGTAGACGAGTTAACAATCCTTGAAAGTGTGGGACTACTGTTGGCTTTAATTGCTACAGAAGGTGAGCAGATTCCATCGGTTTGTTGATTTTCTTCTGTGACGAGAGCCTCTGATGCAGTATCAGGCTTGGCATCATTTACTGACACCTCATTGGCAATCAGCAATGCTTCAGGTGGTCTGGTATCCATTTGAAGCCGATCTTCTCCAGCGGACTCTAGTGCCTTGTCATCTGATTTGTCAGCAACCGTTCCACAACCCAACAATAGCTCCCGCATCTTGACATTAAACTCCCTATAGCATTCCTGCTTATCTTTACACGAAAATTCGTCAAATACTTCATCAATATCTTCCATAGGTATGTTATGGAAAGTCTGTTCAACAAATTCGATAAGCTGATCCAAATCCCAGTTAGGATTTTCGAGTACTAATGCAGCAACCACAGAGCGCCTTGTTTGAGGATTTTCTGGGATAACTATGCACAATTTATTATCTTCACCCTGGGATCCAGATTTGCACAATAAACCTTCGCAAAGGAAGTACTCAAGAGAAGGATCGTGCTTCGCCGTACCAAAATTATTAATAATGGATTTATATTCACTTGTACTTTGGAAAAATCTCAGCATTGGAAGAAAAAACTGAACCTGTTTTATATTTATTATATACTTAGTGGCAGGTTTGCTAATGGTATGTGTAAGTGCAGCTGGAGGTACGGGTGCAGAATTTAAGGGATCAACTGCTTTTTTCTTCCCTCTAGATTTTTTCTTAGAACTTGTGTTGTCCCTTAAAGGTTCCTGTTCCTGTGCTCTATTAGGTTCCACCGGATTCATCTCAGATATCCAGGATTCAAGTGGAGGATTGAAGTGCTCCATGAAAGGGCCAACATCATTAGCCCAAGTAGGTGGAAACATTTCTCTAGGACCTGCAGGTCCCATGAAACGTTGTTGAAACATTGGGTGTCTGGAAGGTGGACCAATCATCCTGGGAGGAGGACCCATCATACCAGGAGGTGGACCTCTCATACCATGTGGTGGACCCATCATACCAGGTGGTGGACCTCTCATTCCAGGTGGTGGACCTCTCATCCCAGGTGGTGGACCCATCATACCAGGTGGTGGACCTCTCATTCCAGGTAGGGGACCTCCCATCACCGGCGGCAGGCCCCTCATCCCAAGTGGCTCACCCCCGACGATTCCAGGTGGCCCCATCCCTGGAGGGAAACCCATCAATGGGCCAACTGGGAACCCGAGAGGAACGTTTTGACTATTTTCCCACATCAATGGTTGCGACAGATGATCAGGTATAGGGGTTGGTGGCACTTGAGGCTGGTTTATCAACATCGGGGGTGCAACGACTGAAGGCCCCTGAACCTTTGGCGCGTGCTGGACAAAAGGTGTTGAATGGACCATTGTCACTGGTGGAGACGAAATTGATGTTACTTGTTCAACAGTAGGTTGGCTCACTGGTGCCATGGCCTTTGTAGGGGCTGAAGAACTTGCAGCAACTTGAGAAGTACTAGTGCCAGGGGTTTTTGCAGTTTTGGCTAATTTTTCTTTGAGATTTTTTATCCTTTCCATAATTTCATCTTCTACAGATTTGTGAGTTTCTTTGAAAATTTTAATTTCGTTTTCAATTATATCAGGTTCTTCGCCGCCTGTAGGTTGTTCTTGTAGCAGATGCTTCTTTGGAACTACATTAAATTGTGGTAGCTTAGTTTCGGTTTTTTTCAGCGTGAAGACAATAGGAGTGACTGGGCTTGATCTCCGCATCTTTGTATCTTCAAGCCTACTACTAAGACGGATACTGCTCAGAGATTTATTTTTGCTTGGCTCCTTGATTCTATCAGCAAACGACTCCATTAACTTGTCTTTTACTAAATTTTTCTTATATTCAACTGATGAATCTGAAGTACCACTAGAAACTGAGTCTGATCTCGACGTTTTGATTCTGTTGGAGTCATTCTGACGGCGTGCAGCAGTTCTACTCATAGGTCCAGGAGACGAACTTAGGTTCCTGTCCCTTCTTTGATGTAACGTATCTCGACTTCTGGAACGACGTCTATCTCTGCTCCTAGAACGATATCTACCCCTGCTTCTAGAACGACGCCTGTCCCTGCTCCTGGAACGACGCCTGTCCCTGCTCCTGGAACGACGCCTGTCCCTACTCCTGGAACGACGCCTGTCCCTACTGTTAGAGCGCTGCCAGCGGTTAACCCCACTTTGCGATGGCATTAGATTCTGATCTTTTGTTTCATACCTACTACCTTTAGCATACAAGTCTTGGCTAGACTTGACTAAGCCCCGACTACTACTTCCATCACCAGTACAAGAAAGTCCTGAATTTTGGCTGTGCACGTTTTCTAATAACTCACTGTTGTCACTACGCTTTTTAGTAACAATGTCGAGAATATTGTGAGGGGGAAGTGCCCCACCCAGTGGTAAAGTACTGGCTTTAGCAACATTTTTCTTTCCAATAACATCTAGCAAATCTTCATCACCCAATAAAACCCACTCATTGGTAGGATCCCTGTTAATTTCAAGGGTACAATGAAACCGGAGAGCTGAATTGGTATTCGTAATGCATCCAGAAGTTGGTCGGTCAGGGAAAAATGACCCATCGCCAGTTAACCTCTGATTGTAGATCTGATCGAGTTTCCTTTCGCATTCCTTAACCACTGACATCACACTTGATTTCTTTTTAGCCGCACCTGTGGAGAAAAAAAAACTATTTCAAAAACTATTTCATTTTAATACCTAAAATGTGCATACATTGAACTGGGCATCAGCTTTGGGCTTATTAATGCGATGACCTGTAGGACGTGGTTGGTGCAGGAATGATGCAAATCAAAATAAATTAAAACAAAAAGTCAATTTTTATACCAAATGCCTACAGTTAATGTTCTTTGTACCATAAATCATTGAATAGAGACTTAGGCTTTGGCTCATCTTCAAACCTCAGCCATAACAAGCGGTTGAACAGACTTACGTCAATCACAACATCACTCAACACATCCAAATCATTCAAGCGAATTCTGATAGAGGTCCGTCCCCTAATATTTTGGTCTATAGGCTAATCCGCTTATAAGTACTCCCTAAATGGAATAATAGTACATACTAGGTACTGTTATGATAACTTGGATGCATCGTTATTAATCTGGGTCTATCAGGGAAACAACAGCGAAAATTTAAATATCTATCAGTCAGATTGTTCACAACTGCACCGTCTAAATAAGGAATAAATATTTCATACTGATTTCAAAGGAGGGTTCTTCGGTCATAGACAATGCCAAGTTGCTTCAGCAAGTCGTAATGGCGAGGTGGATGATTGCATGTCGATCAAACGAGTGATCCAAAAGGCTGGAGTAGTATTGTACTCCAACGGGTTGTTTCTTGTCCATCACATCTCCCGAAGAGCGTACAGCAGTAGCATTTCAAATTCAGCGGCAAAACACTAAACCCGATGTAGAGACGGAACACCCACCAAAGTATGTTGCTAGTTTGTTAGACTCACAGAGTACCACCATTAACGAGGGGTAGCCGCAGCAGTAGGTTACCAATAAAATAATCAAATCATGTTACAGCACAATATTTTCCTAAAGATAGTTTTGGTATTAATAATTAATTAATTATTAATATGCTCCCCGGCGGAGTAACGGGACAAGAAATAGATAGAAACCCTGGAGAGGGTTTGTAGTAAAGAAAAGTGATTTACACGATTCAAGGTAATTTTGGATTCTATGGATCAGTTATTAATAGGTTTCCTCAAAGAAAAATAGTGTATTTTGATATTCACCATGTATTCTCAATTGTTATAATAGGTATGGTTTTTTACATATTGTTATCAACGATTGGAAACTCCACAACCAGCTTGCACAGAAGTGAGGATGGTCTTAATTTCACAGCGACGTTGACTGTCCAATGTTTATGTAGAGTTTGCATATACGTCAGTACAACTTTAGGTATACTTTAGGTTTTTTCCAAAGCACTGTACTTGAACTATTCATTCGGCACCACAAGTAAAATCAAGACATGACGTTCTGGCAGTTAATGCGAGTATAATATGATGGTCCAAATACTTGACGTAACTCGGCACTTATCTGAGACCACAGAAATAGCTTGAGAAAGTTACTGATCCAGCTAATTTTGCAGGTGGAGGATTTAGCGCTCAATCACCGAGTACGCTCATACAAGAGCAATATACTCGTAATGATGCACGTTCACATTCCTCTGGAATTCATCCCAGCTCAAGCGCCTCACAGTGATGTCAAATCTGGGGATCAGCTCCTGGTAAGCTATACTGATCAGCATCAGCATCATTATTCATTCAATTGCCGTTCAATCTACCGAATAATAGTAGAAATCTGAATGTTTAATGGTATGGGGTCCACCTGAAACAATCCTGTCAGGTAAAACTGGAGCATAAAAATACCAGTCTTGCAATATGACGGATTATTACAGCGTATGCCAGGAGTATTCCACCGTTTCCTACACAAAACAAAATTCATAATGGGGTTGACGTAGGTAAAACTTATCATTTATTACCATGATATTCATTGAAAATATGAGTAAATATATGTTTATTTTCTTCAAACATGATTACAACTGCAAAATTATCGACAGTATAAATCAACTGGTGAGATAAAACTATGGATAATTGATTCATTTGGAGTGTAACCAATTATTTTCTGTGTAGTTTCGTCTCCGTCCTTGCTGGAGTAGGTCGTAGCTACCCTTCCCCATTCATCCTCTGCTCAGAGACGCACCCACCATAGTCATAACTTCTGTGGTTTCCATACGCATGTTTCTACATCCACCTTTGAGCCTTGTTCTAATCTGGGGTTTTAGGGTTAGCAGTCGAGAGGTCAGCGGAGCAGGCCGATAATTCAGGATACTAAAATAATGGACAGTACTTGTACTGAGCAAGATGTGTACATCATTTCTTCAATATAGCTAGGGAAGACCCAGTCACAACACAACCTGCGCAACACGTCCTCAGTCACCTGTGTAGGAACAAAATTTCTCGGAATCCAAAACTTCACATACAAAGTGTTATCAGGTAACGTACCTAGTCTATGTAATTCTCCCGAACACATTCTACATCTCCACCTAAAGGGGGATAATATTGTTCAACTTCACACACAACACATATTGTACAACAGAAAGAGCTAGTGATATAGAGAACTAAAAGTGGCACACGATTTTGAAAAATTTTCATCACAATTTTACTAGCAACATCGTACGATTTATTTGTACTTTTTCAAATTAATCAAACTTACACCCTCCCTCACACTTGTCTGAAGACATTGTTTCGTTGAATTGTGATAACAAACGTAGAAATAAATCTTGTGCGATAAACATTAAATCGCAAACAATGTCTTCAGATAAGTGTAAGGGTGTAAGCATGAATTAAGTTGAAAAAGTACAAATAAATCGTACGATGTTGCTACTCAGGACTACGTGTAATCACAACTGGCAAGCCTCGGAATTAAATGATACAAGACACACGGCTCCATCACGGCGTTCCTCTTCAAGCTATCAATCTCCAAAGTAACTGTTGGGCTAGCTAGACAGAGAAGGATGAGGTGAAGGGGTTGAATAGGAGCATAATCAAGCAAGTGCCAGAAACTGAAAATACGCAATCAGTTTAGATCTTTCAAAAGTTCCAAGACATTGTGAAAACGAGAATTTAATACACCCATTCAGTAGAAGAAAGTCCCAGCCGGGCTACCTCTGGAAGAAGAGGTGACAGCCATCCGTTGTGGAAACGCTGATGTCAGTGGAAAGTTGGTAGTCGTTGCCCAGAATGGTCACTTATACGATTTTTATTAATGACTATACAACAAAACAACACTATATTCATTGTAATTTGATTTCTTGCGGTATGTTATGATAAACTCTGATTCCGACATTTTTGAAACATTGAAATGGATTTTAGAGGATAGTGGGTTTTGGTCAAGATGAGTGAAGACACTGAACGTTGAAGTTAGATTACTGAATGTTCTTTGTGAATATTTCATGGGCTCACTGTAAAGAAATTTCCTATGACTGACTGTTCATGACTTAGTGAGGGAATTTTCGAAGTAACCTACAAACTAGGGGGTCAGCCAACCAATACCTGGCCTCAATTAATTCAAGTACATATTATTAGCTGCAATTATCGCATATCCAGTAATCCAAAATAGTTGGTCTCTAAATTCATGTTAACTTTGAAATCAAATTAATTTCAATAATTTTGGCGGAAATTTGGAAATAGCATCATGTAGCCAAGGACAGATATCGTCTGGAAGGACATAATTATGTATAAGTAAATTTGGACCAATTGCAACAGCAATTTTTGATAGACGGCATTATTTCAGCGTACCCGACAACTTTCATAACCCCTTATAGAATGGAGAGCCATTTATTACCTTTCACTAGAGCTGATATCCCCACCCCACTAGGTACAGGAGCTACACTTATCTTTCCCATAATGATGAATTCATCGAACCCTTCTACCACGAGCACTGACACCAGTTGTAATACAATCATGTTCTTTACTTGATTTGAGGCATGTACTCATTTTATATGTTGTTTGTGACTACGGGGATACCGTAGTGGTACCTACAGCGATTCCAATAAGAACTAATATCAGAAGGTACAACAATTACCAAGTATTTCATGGTGTAGTATTGTGTCTTTTGTTTGGAATGGGAAGAAGGTTAATCATGATTCTCCAAATTAAAGGACCCAAATCAATTGAACCCGAACAATTGGTTTGATTATGATTGATTTATGTGAATGGTTTGGAAGTAACGGTAACATACATCCCACAACAACATAAAATCCCACTGCCACCAAATATATTTTTTTTGGTTCAATATTTTATTCGTTTTGAGGGTAGTTGACGTTGATCTATGGAATACGCCAATTTCAATGCTACAGAGCAAATTTTGTGGTAGTTATAACGAGTTATTGAGGGGCGAACTACAAGAGGTTTCCCCACATTAAACCTACATTTCAACACCAAACCTGAAACGGAACACTGAAACTTGTAAGTGGCCAATATATGAAACTTTAGACCTGTATATAAAAAAAAGTAACTTAAAGCCTAGTTCACACTAGTAGACCATGAAGCGCGATTGTCTATAGGCGGTCTAGACTTGAGACATAGACATGGCCTACAGACACCGATGTTTGTCTCGTCTAGCGTCCAGTCTGTGATTTGAATTTTTTCAGTCTCATCTTCGCAAACCATAATGACGGATATTGCTTTGTGCGAAATGAGTGTATGTTTAATTATAATTTTAAGTGAAATGTTCGCAAGAAGGTCCGGTACTGCATTCTTAAATAAATTAAGAGTGGAAGACGCCATGGGTATTCGGAATTTCACCAATCTGACGTCTACGGATTTTGAAGAATTAATTCAGATGGTTGGAGGGAAAATAATCAAGCGTGATACAAAATTGAGAGAAACCATCACAGCTTCTCTTCGACTGGCAGGCACACTGCGTTTCCTAGGAGACTAATTCACAAGCCTCGTGTACACCTTCAGAATATCCAAGCAGGCAATACCGAAAATGGTAACAGCCATTTGCGAAGCGATTATCTCATCGTTGCATCAAGTTTCCCTTGCCGAATGGGAGGGACCAAAATCGCACAACGTGTCTACTGGTGTGTACTAGGCCTTACGCGTCGAATAGACTCACCGAAATCCAATCATGAGTTCAAGGCCACAGAATCTTTCTAAGAAACTAGGTTAATTAAATCATTTGATCCAAGCAAGCAATCTAGTACAAATATTCTGCAGCCTGAGCTCAATGAGTGGTTTTTAAATGAATAATAAAGAATGGGTAGTGAAAAGTACACAACGTTTTTAAATAAAAGCCAGAAGAAAAACATTTATTTTCCACCATAACATTGTTCCAATGCACATTTTTTTGAACATCATGATAGTATCCAGTATATATATTTTAGAGCGATATACAAGTTAATTGCCACACAACACTAATTTTAAAATGACTTACACACTTCACAATTGTTCAAAACTATGGAAACAGCCTCTTGAACACCTCGTATTGGCGTGAAGTGTTTGTTGAAAACCGTGATAGTTTTTTCTAATGGCGCGTGAACGGCAGCCATTGTGTGGACAATTAGGACCATTTTCAACAAGGTCTGAGGGGTTACGGCAATTTTAACTTCCGTTTTCCCATCATCGGTTGTCAATCTTTTGCAAAGCATCCCAGCTTTCAGAAGATAGCTGGGGTCGGCGCCGCTTTTGTCATCTCCTTCTAACGATGTTATGAGCGTTTTGAGGTCTTCCACAGACAACTGTGCTGTTCTTACTCGGAGTTTGAAGTCTTCAGGTTTATTTTTATTTACAGGGATAAGAGGTTTATTGAGCGTTTTGTTTGGTTCAACTGTCTCCTCTTCAGGATTCTGTGGACCGGATGAAGGTCCACTATTTACAGATGTTTTGTCAGGTGCACTGCCCACTGTTGGACCTTCTAGCTCGTCGGTAGGAACATAGTCTGGTGCAGTAGTCTTGTCCGTTTTCTCCGAAGAATTAACAGGTATTTCACTGCTATTTTTCACTGGGCTCGTAGATTTGGCGTTCTCATCCATTTCAACGTCTTGTGTTTCAGCAGATGCAGAGTCAATCTTGCGTGATTTACCAACGGCGGAAACTCCATTGTTTTGGTTCTGCTTTGAAGAATCGTCAACTCTTTTGGATGAAACTGCGCCGCCTTTTTGAGTTGCATCTTTCGGCTTTTTGCCACGATGTGAATCTCCTTTATCAGTTTTATCACGGACATCCTTCCTGTCATCCGTTTTATCACGAACATCCTTCCTGTCATCCTTACTAGTTTGTTTGCTCTGCTTCTTATCGCCCCTGCCTTTACTCTCAGATCGTCGCCTCCGACTACTTGATTTGGATTGCGACGCCTGGTCGCCAACACCCTTTTCGTCTTTCTTCTTCTTCCGATCTGCTTCAGCCGAGCACTGTTTACAAATGGCCATAACGTTGTCAATTTTCCAAGAGGGAAAACTCCTATTATCATAAAAAAGATCATCAATCGTACGCTTTATTTTCCCGGTGGAGTAATCATGATACACCTTATGTATTTCCATCAACACGGGGGTCACGTGAACTGGAGATAAAACGATTTTGAAACACGTTTTCTTACTCTCCACAACGTCCATCACAACTCTACACAAAACGCCCTCAATCAGTGTAAACACTCCATCAAATTCACAGGTTCCAATCTCCAACCCTTTAATGAGCGCTTTATATTCAAATGAATCTCTTTGACGAGTCCTAAGAAAGTCTAGAATGTTTTCAAATGGCTTCAACATCTCCCGGAACTTAGCTCTCAAAGGTTTTGTGAATTCTGATTCTCTGTCAGTCGACTTCTTAACAGTTGTATCAGGCAATTCTCGCTCAGGGGAAACTCCAGGAGGGTGATCACCTGAAGCATCACTTGTTTTGAGGTCTTCGTTGACGTCCGGTTCTTTATTATCATCTAAAATAACAACAGTATCAATTGGTTTTAGAGTGGATCTATTCCTTCCTTTTCTGCTAGAGATATCAGAGGGCTTTCGATTCAAATTGAGTAGTTCGATTGTGTTAGCCTCTTTAGCAGTTGGACCTATGGGATGTGACGGCCTATCGTCCATGATTGGAGGGCGATGCCCATAAGGATGAACGTCTCTTGGTCCCCACATGTGAGGTTCACCAGGTTGGCCACTCATTGGATATCCTCGTGGAGTAAATGAAGGATAAGCAGCGTACTGGTTTGGCGGGATGTTGTAGGGGGGGTAAGCCTGATTATACAGTTCACCGCCTTTGGAGTACAACTGGTTACTACCATGTTGGTGATACTCAGATGTTGGCGGAACATTACTTGTGGTTTGTGGCCAAGGAGAGCTTGCAGACCACTCATCTATAGGAGGCCCATGCGGGAGGCGATAACCATACTGCTTGGTGGGTGAAATCAGTGATGATCTAGGTGATGACCTTAAGTGTTGTGGTGGAGAGCGCTGCGGTGAACGTGAATATATCCTTCGTGCAGTGTGACGAGGAGATCTTGACCTATTCCTAGAAGGACTTGGACTTAGTGATATACTTTTGGTCCTACGTCTACTCCTACAACGTCTCTCCCTATGTCTAATACGACTGCTGCCACTGTGACTTCTGCTTCGACGTCTGCTCCGACTCCTGCTTCTACTATGCTTGTGTCTCTTCTTTTTCTTCTTCTTGCGTTCGTCCTTCTCCTTGTGTTTTTCAGTCAGTAATTCCCACTCCTTCAGTTTTTCTTGGTGCCGTCGTTCTCTTTCAATATCGGCCCACAACTCAAAGGCTGTAGTGGCATAGGGATCAGGAGGAGGTTCAGGTGTAAACTTTGTTATCGCCGGAGGAGGGCGTGTTAGATCAACTATTGCAACGTCCACAGTCGGACCTATCACAGGAATTTGACCAGTCGGTGGGACAGTCAGTCGCATCGATTCATTATTAAACGGTGTATTTGCTGATGGTGAGGTATTAGGTTTATTGGCATACACTTCAGCTGCTTCACGAGCCGGGGACTTGTCCCTCTTAGAGTTAGCTGTGGGTCCAGATACAGCTACTTTGTACGTTTTCTTTTGTTGGCCAGCTTCCACGTCTATTTCAGGATTGATCCAAAGGGAACCGATGTTCTTGATATTGCCCTCAATTCGAGGATGGTGTAATACCAGGAAACTACTCGAATTGGCCTTAGTTCCTTTGCGTGGAACAGCGGGGAAAAATGTTCCCATGCCACTGATTCTGTGTCTGTACAGTTGAGCGATTTTCCCTTCACATTTATCGAGAATCGTTTTCTTCATAATTGGATCTTCTGTTCCCTTATTACTACCTGTTGCAATGAAGAAAAACTTAGTGGAAACAAGAACGTGACAATAGTTTTCCAAACAATCATTCTTGTCAAGTTAATTCTGCGAAAAATAATGAAAGATAATGAAGGGACGATGTAAGTACGCTTATATTATGTGGGATACTCAAAACTACGGAATGGAGAACATAACTCTTTATTCAAGTATTAATGCAAAGCGGGTAGCCCCGCCTACACAATTATATAAGTACTTGGTAAATAAATACAATTTCATACAAACAATATGAATTGTCTTGCAGCTGATCAATTTCCAATGAACAGTTGGTTCAGGATAAAACAAAGCAACTGATCACTTTAGAGCGTCACTTTAGGATTTTAAAGACCACTTTTAGATTAAATTATCATGGTGAGGTCCCACCTAAACGATGTGGGAGGGGTCTGCTAGTACTACATGCGCCGGAAGGGAAGCGTACCAATAACCGCAAATATTGACCAGTTCTATCTATTATGGTAAGGATCGAAATAGAAAGGTATGAGCATTTTTGAAAACAGTCTGTTTTAAAATCTCATTATTTGCTTCACAAGAGTAGATAATATAGTCTTACCAGAAGATGGGTCCATTGCTGCTTCCAAGAGGCTGCTAAGGCTGACGTTGTCATTGTTCAAAAGCTGGAAAACATGAAAATACATATGGTTTCAACAACTGTCAGTTCTGGATTGAACATAAAGTTCAATCAATCTTCTGGTGATGCGATTTTCAAAAAGACACTCAAAACAATAAGGCTTCATGCTCAACCGTACATAGACAGGGAAATACTATGTTATTCTGAGATGAAACTATTAATACAATCAACACTTTCTCAAAATTGCCTAATTAATTCATGACCACACTGACCAGAGGACTATCCCAATTTGCTGGCAATTCATATACACGAGGGTCATCCCAAAAGTAAGTTTCCCTATTTTCTTTAAAAAAAAAAAAAACTACAAGTCGTTTGATGGTCTCAAGTTTTTTGTTTGGATGTAGTGGTAGTCCTGTAAAATTTTCAGGCCGCTGTGTCGGTTTGTTGATAACCTATTCAGTTAGAAACATGGATGCCCCCCTTGCGATTTCGTCCGATTGTGAAGTGCGTTCTGTGATCAAATTCCTGATCAAGGAGGGGGTTACCGCGATTGAAATTCATCGTAGACTTTGTCAAGCATATGGTGACAATGTGATGAGTGTCCAAATGGTCCGAAAGTGGCGAAAAAGTTTTGAGGAAGCCCGTCGAGTTTGACTCGAGAGGAGGCGATTGTGGCCGTTCGCGCAGCACTTGATGAAGATAGACGCCGTACAATTGATGAAATTGTGAATTGTGTTCATCCCAAGTATGAATTAACTCGCTCTGTAGTTGGTCGAATCCTAAAAGAAGATTTAGAGATGTCAGAAGTGTGTGCAAGGTGGGTTCCAAGGCTCTTGTCTGACGAACACAAGCAAAACCGTTTGGAGGCAGCAAACCGCTTTTCTGAGATGCTTGAGGATGAAGGAGACGACATTTACGATCGAATAGTGACTGGGGGTGAAACTTGGGTCTTCCACAATACCCCAGAAACAAAAAGACAGAGTATGGTCTGGAAAAGTCCCCAGAAAAGAGCACCAAAAAAAGCGAAAATTGCGACATCCGCTGGAAAGATTATGGCCACGGTTTTTTGGGACTCCAAGGGTGTTCTGTTGGTTGCCTACCTACCTAAACGTGAGACCATTAATGCTGCCAGATGAAGTATTGTGAAGTCTTGGAACAACTGAGAAAAAACATGAAAGCCAAAAAGCCAAAGTGCTGCTTCTTCATGACAACGCAAAGCCACATTCCGCAAATTTGACCCAGGAATTGCTCAGAAAATTTGATTGGGACGTTTTCCCCCACCCACCGTACTCTCTAGACCTCGCTCCGAGTGATTACCATCTTTTCCCAGCATTGACAACTTTTTTGGGAGGCCAGCGATTTTCCAGTGACTCAGAAGTCGAGGGCGCCGTCAACGAGTGGCTGCGTGGATTGGACAGAAACTGGTATGCTGTTGGCTTCCAAAAACTCGCCACACGGTATGCAAAGTGCCAGGAATCACTCGGCGACTATGTGGAAAAATATTTCAGGTTTGCAGCTTTCCAACCATGTAAATATTTTAGTCAATGAAGCATTTTTTTTTCGATTTTTTCAAAAATAGGGAAACTTACTTTTGGGATGACCTGAAAAGAATGAACTAACCATTTTGATGGATACGTTGTCTTTTGAACTATCCATAGAAGGGGGTGGAGGTGCGTCTGGCTTAGTAGTCCCCTGGAGGCTCCTCATTTCGTTCCTCATCCTCTCGTACGACTCAGCCAGAAGATCACGCCCATCGCCAGCTGGTGTACTTTGGTTGGGCGGCCAGGTTGGATTCGAGGCTGGGTTATTCATACCGTAGTACATCCCTGGATACTGCACGTTGGGCGCTTGCCCACCAGGCTGCATGTTCTATAACAATCATGAGTTTTACTCTATCTATATTCTATCTGTAATATACTCGTAAATAGACAACTGGAGTTAATTTTTTTCATTTGCACATTGTGTAAGTAGGCTTTAAAACTACAGTAAAAATCACGAACACTGGTTACAATTCAGAACTACTGGCAGATTGCCACCATCTGGAACATGGAGAATGCCAATATACGAAAACCTCATATACTAGGTACCCAAAATATTGGATAATGCCTATTTGATTTAGAATGAAGTGTATAACATCGACCTTGTACCTGCTTCAGATGGGGAGAATTGGACAGTTTATTCAAGTTCTTTGCCAGTAGGTGTAGCCCACTTCAACAAAACGTCTGGCCTCATTGAATAGTTTGAAATCAATAGGTAGGTATATACCAGTAAGTAGACCTAATGAAATGCAAATTGAAGATATATACCTGAGGCCTGCCGCCTGGAAACATAGTTTCTCCTCGTAGGTTCAGACAGCAGGTAGGTGGATACCTAATACAAAACATATGATTAATTTTAATTGCACGCTAAATTTTACACCAACTATTCGTGACAGAGAGCAACAAGCACCGAAGACACAACTTTCACAATTGCTGGATCTATGCGTCACTATTTCATCCTATAATTTGTATACACATAAGACTCTCCTTCATTATGTTTCAGAATGTGATGTGTAGCGAATGTAACTTGATTATAGTGTACTTAGACCGTTTGACGAGTCTGGTTAGTGAAGTACCTGTATGACATGTGACTCAACTAATGGAACTTCCTTCCAGTTAGAGCAAATTCTTTCGCTAAAGACTAGTTACTCGTAGTTACACAAAAGCTTTTTCAAGAGAAATGGGAGATTAAGCGTGGATCTAGTGCACACTACTAAAATCAATCTAATGTATTTATCCAATGTGTGCTACATCCACAACTATTTCCAGAACCTGAAAGAAATTTTTCGAGATCAACACATTAACCTCAGTGACAGTTAACTGCTATGCGCATCCCTGCAGTTGACACTCCCTTGTCTCTTCTCACCACACAGTAGTCTACGACCGAAGAGGTAACTCCGATTGTAACTCATGTAGGTATTAAAAGAGAGTTGATGACTTCCCTAACTTCCCACTAGTTTCCACCGCGGTGCAAGGGTATAATAATTATACCCTTAATGATTAAGATTGAGGTTTGTTAACACCTTACCAACACTATCCTCTAAGCCACAGATCACATAAGTTTAGTGGACGCATAAATTAAGTTGACGGGTGTGTAGCGACGTGTAATATTTATGAGTGTGTGGGGTTTTGTTGACCGTTAGTAACTTGGCACGTAAATCAAACTGAAGATGAAGAAATATATTCTTCGAAACGTTGGCACATAAATTAATTTCCATTTTCATTTGACCGACCCTCGACATCCCTCAACATCATGTAATATTTATATAATCACCAAGTTTGGTTACTACGTTCCACGTTCAACGATAAAAATCACTTCTTGTCTGGTACTCGTTGAGTAAACATATAGATACATAGAAAAATATTACATGTAGATATAGATTCAAAGATCTTTCATTTGGCGACGAGGATGGGATAAGGCGTCGACTTTATGTGTGTGATATTGTACTAATTGTAAGGATTTGAATCTAATTAGGCTGGAAGATGTAGCTGTGAGACAAAAGCTGTTGAAGGAAGAGTTAGCGAAAGATCCTATAGCAGCAAAGGTGATATCACTACTTGGGTCAGGGTGGCCCGAGTCAAAATTAGAATTATCACAAGAATTACACATATTTTATGAGAAAAAGAAGAATTATCAGAGGGAGATAACAAAGTTATCTTCCTTTGATAATTCTTCTCTGCCATGTTGCTTTGGAGAGAACGCCTTGTGATTCCAGTTAGATTCTCAATACTCTACATGTTAGATCCTATATTCTCAATTCTCTACATCCAGGGATCAGTGGAATGAGGGCTGTGGCAAGAACCCATTTCTATTGGCCAAACATGGACAAGGGCATAGAGGGACACACATTCAACAGTGTACGATGTGCCAAGCAACCCGACCAGTGGAGGTGAAAGCCCTTGTATTCCTGGACGGTACCGCCAGAACCCTGAACAAGAATCCATGTAGACTTTTTCAAGGTAAAATGTGGTCTCTAGTGGTGGATGCCTCCTCCAAGTGGCTTGAAATGTTTCCAATGGATAGGACCACTACCGAGAAAACCATCAGATATTTGAGGGACATTTTCACGCATTTCGAGCTGCCAAGATGACTGGTGTCAAACAACGGACCTCAGTTCATCAGCAGAGAATTTAAAGAATTTTATGAGGGAAACACATATAAAGTGGGCTGGCGGAGCGGGAGCGTTTAAGCCATATAGATTTGATTATTACCGCAGAAAACAACAGGAAGACCGCCTGCTGAGATGATGTTTTGTCGAAATAATAAAACAAGGCTGGACTTGTTAAAGCCATGCGCAGCAAGTTACATTGACATTGTCAATAGTAAAGCAAAAAGTAGTTCATGACAGAAAGGCGAAAACAAGAGTTTAAAGAAGACCAAGACGTCTGGGTACTAAACACCACAGGAAGAGGTTATGTTAAGGGGAGAGGACTAAAGAGGTTGGGGCTCTTCTCGTATCTGGTTGAGTACAGCAGAGGAAACATGCCGAGCAATTACGACACCAAAGGGGCCCAGACGACAGAGTAGACCAGAGGCTACAAGATGAGGGGGAGAGAATGTAGCGACCTGTAATATTTATATAATCACCTACTCCGTTCCACGATAAACAATAAAAATCACTTTTTGTCGATATATAAATATGTTTACTCAACGAGTAAGTACCTGACAAAAAGTGATTTGGGCATAAGACGATAACATCAATCCACTACAACGCGATGGAAACTAGTGGCCTCCGTATAATACCTTAGTACCATTGATTCTTTTCACCCAATTTATCAAATTCAAACAAGCCTTTCAAGGAGGTATGAATGATCTTAGTCATAGACATTTTATTGAGGTTGACGAGGTAATGCAAGATGCACCGGATTTTGACAGACTGATTCTCTTGCTCCATTAATTCGCACCAAGCTAATAATGCAATGGTCTATGGCCAACAAGTGTTTTCCTGGCTAAGATCATCATCATTATTCTCTGTTACAGCATTTTAAGGCCAATGGAGAAGATTAGCTCGATAAAATTGCGACGCCATTGTGGCTTCCAAAGACCTAGACTCAACAATGCTGCGACACAGCCTACAATTGTCAATCTAACTCAGCAACAAAAACGCAATAGATTTGTCTTAGAACTTAAAATAGAACATTACCAACCACCAGAAGTTCAAATAAGAACAAGTTGAATCTCTGATAGTGCTGAAATTGTCACTCGAGGGATGCCGAACACCAACATTCTTCAAACATGTCCATCACAAGATTAAAACCGGTGGCTACATCCTACAAGTGACTATATTCAGAACATAAACTCATACACGAAACGAACAGTTCGAATTGATCGCATTAAACGAGTTCAATTCAACCAATTATTCTAAAAAAATCTTCTTCAAGTCGTCCGTAGATTCGTCAATATCCACTGGAAATTCAAAGATGGCGAATGGTGGGTGTGTAGTGCAGATCGAAGAATGTAATCGACGCACAGAACTCAAAAGCTCATATCCTATCTACAACCATGGAATAATCTCTTTTCATGATCCATGCTCACTAGTGTACCTCTAGCTATCGTAGCGCTTTTGTTGGCCTTCTGGCGAAACTGAGATAGGGAGTTCTTTGCGCGCACTTACGTTGTCTATTATTAATAATTAATAATAATTTATCCTCAAGTTGCACATGCATTCAACCTCAGTGATAAGGAGTACAAGAATTAACCCCTCCAATTCTGAAGTAATCTGGACAAAGAAGTTAAATTTTCTACTTTTTCTCCTAACTTTTAGGTAGCTACAGATGATTTATGCCGAATTTCAGACTCCCAGCTTTATATTGGTTATCGAGTAATAAAATGGGTTGTAGGCGACCCAAACGGACTGGACGTAGTCTTGAATCGGTATTTTACAGCCACTAGTGGTAATGAATAAGGAACAACTTTGCGAACAGTTTTTATTGAAAACATAACATTTCAATAGCAAATTTTAATGATTGTTTTATCATATTTTCAAGATGATATAAAATTACCAGCACAATACTTGAGCAAGAATACCTATATGGTAAGTAATATAACGAATAAGAACATTCTTACAGACTGAAAATGTCAAGGGACTATCAATTACCAACTCAGTAAAAAGATACTTTCTGCTCAATATAAAATCAGGTAACTTTGCAGTAGGTATAATACACCTACTGCAAGGTATACCCTCAGTAAGATGTTGCAAAGTTACCTAACCAATTTATATTGAGCTGAAAGTGCCTATTTACTGAAAAGGAATTGTAATGTTTATTCGGATTGTTAGAATGTTCTTATTCTTTGTATTGCCTACCAAATAACAAAGAATACAGTAGGTATAAGAAAGTGATAGGTACTTCAGTCTTCCCATAGATCTGCCGAAATTTCATGGAGGATATCGAGGTCCTGGTTATTGGAGTCTGAATACACTTTCACTGCAATAAAAGAGGCAAAAATACACAAAGAGGCAAAATCGGCAAATACACAAAGAAAACCAAGTAGGCATGTTCATGCAAAGACACACGAGAAAAGCGGGTACCTAGCGATCAACTGCACCGTTCGGGGCTCATTGGTTGTTGGTAAACATAATATATAAACGATATTATCGACTGCACTCGTTTACTTGCACAGGTAGCGAAGGTATCGCACTCCTGCTGAACTCTCGAATTGATAATCAACTCACTTCCAGTAATATCTTAAACTTTGATTTTTTTTTTAACTTAGATTAGATTAGATTTTTTTAAATTGTTTAGATTAGATTAATTAGATTTTTGAAACTTAGATTAGATTAGTTGAGATTAGACTTTTTAAACTTAGATTAGATGAGAATCGATTTTTTAAACTTAGATTAGGTTCGTTTTTTTAAGGTATCGCACTCCTGCTGAACTCTCGAATTGATAATCAACTCACTTCCAGTAATATCTTAAACTTGGATTTTTTTTTTAAACTTAGATTAGATTAGATTTTTTTAAAGAGTTTAGATTAGATTAATTAGATTTTTGAAACTTAGATTAGATTAGTTGAGATTAGACTTTTTAAACTTAGATTAGATGATAATCGATTTTTTAAACTTAGATTAGGTTCGTTTTTTTCAAAATTAGATTAGATTTTTTAAACTAAGATTAGATGAGTTTATATGAGTTTAGATTTGGTCGACCCAGTATAGTTCAATAAAAGAGGAAATGAAAGGAGGTTTCCCATCCGTCTCTCCCCATCAGTCCAATCTTGGCTTGTGAATGCAAACTCAAAAATTATCTCACGCCGAACTGATCAATACTGGGAAAAAAGGAGACAGCGGACCGGATGACTGCAGGCCAATTGACAGTGTGGGGCACCTGACATCACCATCAGGCAGGTTCTTGCCTGTCGCGGATCTTGCGTCGGATCCTTACCTGCCCAACGCCCACACAGCTTCAGTCCGCGCAAACTGCAGTCCATCATCTTCAGATCAACTGATGAATGTGTGGGAGACCCCGATCGACAGCCTTCGAGTGTCTGCAGTTGAACGGACAGTGTATGGGTCGCTTTAGAAATTTACTCCTGTCAAATCTTTCAATTAATTTCATACCGGCTGAGCTTCAATTTTTTCGAGCGATGTCCCTGGATTTAAAATCGTTATGGGAGACTTATTTAGAGGGTTTGTTTGGTTCTATTTCGAAATTGGAAAAACTATCAATAACAAGAAAAATTTGGTTCAAGCAATAGAAGTATTACTTCTATACTCGCAGTAATACCGAGAAACGTTTGATTTTATCCGCAATTTAGTTTTTGCTTCTCCTGAAAAGTGATTTTTTTTTTTAGCGAATTTTCAAAGAACTTTTCATCATCGAGTTCAGCGTTGAAAAATCTATAACCTGCGGCGTTACTTGGCAAAAAATGGAGACAAAACTTGTTATAAAATCAGTAAAATGGAGTGTAGCCTATATGGGGAAGAATTCTATGGAAATCATCGATATTGGTCCTCCAAACATCCTCCTTCCCCCGATCAAATAAATCTCCAAACCGATTATTACGTTTTTCAAAGGCTGACAAAATCCTCAGGAGAAATAATCAGGTACCTACCGCAGGGAAACTGACGTCATGTAAACGAATCCAGAGGAGGGTACGATAAAGGTTTTTTAACGATAAGTGATTTTAGGCTGAATTTTATAGTAGAGATTCTATTAGATCTTACACTTTGTACAATTAAAGCTTCGTTTTATTGTTAATAAGTACTTAAGCAATATTCTAATGTTTTTGGACTAAAACTGGCTTTAAAACCCGCCTTTGCTTAAGAATCTGCCTCCACCCCCCTGGAAATCCTGAATCCGCCCTTGGATTAGTGCGGATCAATCTTAAATGGGCTAAAACTTCCAATAGAAAAGTTGTAAAATGTATTTATATGAAATTTGAAATCCCATGTTATTTATGAGCAACACGGTGGTTTTGATCCTAGTATTTCAGTTTCTACGAATCTTACTTTGAAATACTAGGAACAAAACCACCGTGTTGCTCATAAATAATATGGGATTTCAACACCAAGGAAACGTCTTTTAGGTCGCATCGAAGCACCTCATTTCTGTTGTCTAGTTGAATGATTAAAATGATGCCGGCGCATCGAGTTTTCACAATAGGCAGTTTCTAAAAATAGACGAGGGAGGAACCCACATCCAGCCACCACCTCTCTTCGCCAAGCTCTCATTTACATGATCAAGAAGCGCGTTCCAGCAGAGGGCAAGGCCAGACCACTCAAAAGATCCCATATCTCCTAGACTAGAAGTGCAGAAGAAATACGTTGGTTGACACCTTATTACTATTACAACTAGTTATTGAACAGCTCAAATATTATATGCCTAGGTAATTAATTCCCTACTGCCTATCTTGGGAGTATTCTTGTCAGTTCCAACACTTTACGAAATAATTGGAGATATTAGACAATATATTGTTCGAATATGTGACCAGATTGTCACCTTCGGTCACTCAGTGATGGTCTTTCCAGTATTCCAACTAAGCTCCGAGGAGGCACAAATATTCGAAATCCGGTAGACACAAAAAGTAACTAATAACAAGAACCTCGGTACAACAGAGCCTTGTGTTGCTTGTAAGAGCTGCTCTCCAGTATGAGAATTCGTCTTTTTTTCTAAATAAGAAATTCGTTTTGCGTATGATATTGAATAAGAGTGAGTTTTTGGTTTATTATCTTCGATTTGGTTTACAATTGGAATCGACTAATGAAACCAAAAATGTATCCCCTCCACAAAATTAGCGAATTTCCTTTTTAAGATAGTAGAATCAGAAAATCGAATTGGAAATTCTAATGGTTCATTATCCAAGATGATAAACAAAAAATAATCTGCCTCTTTGCCCAGTTAGAATTGTCCTAAAATTGGAACATTCGGGATAGTGACAGCCGGAGGGATTGACTTTTTTGATAAATGGTTCATATACCAACGACTTCTGAAGAGAGTATTGGTATCCCATTAGAAGATACTCGTAGGTGTACTAGCTATAGGTATAAGTCCCTTTTATTGCTTGGGCATTGTTGTGACGGAATGATGGGATGAGAGGAGAGGGACTCTCAGCAACAAGACAACAGACGTCCTTGGCTGGTCGCCAGATACGAATTGACTCGCTCGCCCATTCACAAAAAGGAGAACAGCCGAAGACGGTGGTCTGGCACCTATAAGAGGTTCCAACAATACACTTTTTACTTAACTAAGTCAACTTGAAGGGTTAAATGCGAGCAATGCACTCAGACTGAAATCAGTTTTCGACAAACTTATCGAATTCCCTCTAAGGCATAACTAGATACACCTGCTGTAAAACAACACGGCGTAACATGCTTCTTCTGATATTTTCCCGGTTTTCTACTGCATCTTTCAATACCTCGCTTTGCTCCCATGATCTAACGGATGTACTGATTGGTACATAATAGAACAGCTGTGGACCTTGGATATAAGCAAATCTTATAACATCCACAGTTGGGCCCCTTCCAGGCTCCCACTTGTTGAGCTCGGATCCTCTAGGACTCGCCAGTGTAGTGTTTTGTGTTCGCTCACCGACAAGTGACAAGTTTCCGCTCCAGCCTGACTATCTGCGGACGATCCGGGGTCCCTCTTGATTGCCGGTAATTTCTTCTTAATTATTGCCCACAAAATGGGACGAAACGTTTTCTAGGCGTGAAATCCGATTTTGAAATGAAATACAGTAATTATCGCCTAACGATTAGGTACCATTTTACCCATTTACCGCATTAAGTTAGTTCACATTGGGTTAATAATATTAATGACATATTGTAGCATTAAATGCTTAAGAGTGCGTATAAGAAATTTTCTTATACGCACTCTTACTTATATATGGTTTTGAAACTGGAACAGGACAAGAAATGTACCCACATAAAACAAGAATACCTCGCCAAGCACCTGTGGGCTGTCTAATAATTTCTTGTACTCCACAGAGTAGAGATCCGTAAATATCTACCTACATGAAATATATATTTTATGAAAATAGTTGTCTGTAACATGAATATGAATCGTACTACCAATAAAGCTTTCAGTGGAAACATTTTGACTCTTTTTCAAGATTTTTTTCCTGTAGGGTTTGCATTTTGGATTCAACTCAGTAGGTAACCAACCTGATAAGAGTAAATCATACCTTCTCTCTCGTAAATTACACGGTTAAAGATTAGAGACACGGTTTATTGAAATCATTGGAAAGTGAACAATATCATAAATTAGTATTAGTATTCTTTACTCCTCCCTTAAAGTTCGTAAAATGGGATTTCTCCGTCATCTGCCGAGGTTTCGAAACACATTGAGATAAAGATATTTGTGAAAGGGGAGGGAAGGAGCTCAACGTTTTTATCTGTCGGGTTCCGAGATAAAAAGAACCAACGACTTACCATCTCAGGATGGGGTCAGAATCACAAGTTATCTGAACTGATTGAATCAGTTGAGAGTTGAGTGGAGGAGTGCATTTAGGCTTCCAGTCGCCCAGCTCAACAGTGCGTGCCGTACATCCCGCGAGTCAGGTACCTTCAACGAAGCCTCATACTGTATGAATTTATAAATAAGTTCTTCATAACATGTATGTAATCATGTAAACAACTATAAACCACTTTAAGTTTTCCGAAAAAAAACCTTAACACATTTTGTGAATGTGTTTGATAAAAATTCTTCAAATGTTGAGTTCACTAAAAAGCTAGACAACCAAAATCCTATCAAACGCATTGGTCGTCCTCTACTCATGCAGCATTGTTATGTTTCAAATTTTGAAACATAACAACTTTGACAATTGACAAATTTAAATGTTCAGGTTACGTCCGATCGCCATTTTGCTCAAGTTAATTCTGGTGCATTGAATTTCCTGTCAATCATTAAATTAATTGAACCCAAGTCAATATTTTCCATGTACCTACGAGTATTACTCCACTTAGCGTTGATGATCATAAGGTTACAAATAACGATGGGATGTACTCACTCATCTACCTCGTCCTTTCGCTCCCTCACCAACTAATTTTACAAGTAGCTGTTTCAACGTATCCATTTAATGATTTGCATTGCTCAAAACCTTTCGTGCTATAATTTGACAGCCTATAGACAGACAATTTGTTACACCTAACATAAATAATGCAACGATTAACTCACTCATTGTTCCCAAGGTTCTTCCGTTGTAAGTGTTTTTTGTTTTGCGTGAGATAAATTAACTCCGTAGTTCGACTGGTTGGTGTTTCCAGAGTGAGGTATACGATTTTATGCCATTTTGCAACATTTATAGTGTGGCGGTTCACTCGAACATTTACGAACATTGGCCGCATTTAAAACCGTGTGAGCTTTTAGTCGAAGCCACTATATTCTTTGTTTTTGAGCCAAGGAGAAAACCAATGGCTTAATAACAGGTATGTGCTTTTCTATTTTTATTCGAGGACGTGTTGTGCAAACGTTTGCCTTAGGTGTTCAATACAAACGAACCAGGCAACGTCAACTATGGTGCCATTAAATAATAGGTTAATGATCCCATTTTCGTTTCTTAAAACCGGCGGCCTTGTTGAGCCAAAATCATTGTGCCAAAGTCATTATATTACATTCTCCTCTGAAGTGTCAATCGGTTTCCGATCCTACCCTCGAATCGAAACCTATTTGATATCATTCGTTTAACGTTTCAAGGTCTTGTGGCTCATTAACTCTCGTGCATAACCATCGTCCAACTGCGCTTGAAATTGAATGCTCAATTCGTATTTAAAAGTTCTTTCCAGAATCATCCACTCCATCCCCACTCGTCTTGAGAGGTTCCACCGTTCATGTTTACTTCCCCCGTACGACGGAGAATTTTTATTTGTAATACCCGCCTAATCTTCGCCTGTTTCAATTCAGGACATCAGATCCCTAATGGTCAGCCATGGATGATCTACCACGAACTAACACAATGAGGAGTCAAGCACGTGGATCTTAGGACTGAGTTCCAGTGAGATTGTCAACCATTATAAATTACCCATAATCTTTCGCCGCGAATAGCTTTGTTTTTCACATTGAATTTCAAATCCCAACTTGAATAAACAGATGAATGACATATCAGATAAAGATGCTGAAAACTACAAGATACACAATGGACAGATAGATAAGATATCTGAGGGCAGTCATGGGACTTACCCTTGTCAATAAGGACCTTCGTATTTGTGTTTAAAGATAGATACAGAGTGTATTTCCATGGGCATTCCAAGATTTAAAAAAAAACTAACCAAATCTTCCAATGAAAACTTACTGCCTTCAGTAAGAAAAGTAGGTGTAAAGGAACTAAACGTCCCCGTGAAGCAACTTTTGCGTGTGATACCTAATTGAATAATAATCTCTATGCATAGGTATATAGTCCAGTAATAATAATTATTTATTATTTAGTTTTTCATGTCGTTGGTCCTATCAAACTGTGTGATTTTCAATTATTGAAAATCACACAGTTCGATAGGACCGACATGAAAAACTTCACTTATTCCTTTCTGTCCAATTCAATGAAATTACGGTGAACAGTTGGTACCCTGCTATAATAATTAATAATTATAGCACCTATGCATAGAGATTATTATTCAATTATCTCACGCAAAAGTTGCTTCATGGGGACGTTTAGTTCCTTTTCACCTACTTTTCTTACTAAAGGCAGTAAGAACACCGAGTTGCTATTAAGCTGTGAACCAGAAAGAGTGCGTTTTACTTAATTATATATATTCATTTATTTTTCTTCTTATTTTATATCATTTAATCTTTCTTATCTTATATCATTTAATTTGTTATGTTATTGTAATATGATGCGGCCGTATAGGCTATAAAGAAATTAAAAAAAAAAAAAAAAAAACACCGAGTTCTTCCGTTCTTTTATTACACAAGCTATAATTATTATAGTACAATCAATGTAATAGTAATAATTATAGTAAATACCCGAATCCTCTATAGTAATATATTTATAAAGTCGGGAGTTTGAATCACTTCAACAGGCAACGGGGTCTTGACGCCAACGAGGCTCAGGTGCCATCGATGGAATACAGGAATAGTATGCCATTCTTTTTTGAACTATCCATAACTCGACCAGATGAGTAAATCTTCCCCCTCATAACTACTAATATGCAGAAATTATATCAATACGAAACTTGGAGTGGTGAACTGAAAGAGGTAGAGACTGGGTTGAGGAGAACCTACCAACAACTTACCCTGAAGATGGCTTATCAAATCCGAAAGCTTGGAAACCATTCTCTCTCTTTTTACACGAAACCTCCTACAACCCTCTAAATAAATAACGGTCAACAAGCCAAGGAGGATATGGACAAAACAATAACGAATCTTCCTATTTTTGAAATATCCATAATTCGAGCATTTAAGATGAGTAAATCTTCCCCCTCATTACCGGTCTGATAATATATGTAATATTATGCAGACATTATATCAATACGAAACTTGGAGTAGAGAGCTACCGACTAAGGATTGTAGGTACTTGAGTATTTTTTGCCTCCCTTCAAAACCGTCGAGTTGGTCCTTTCACACGATGCTCCATGACGGATTGCAGTCTCAATTCGTATTGAAAGAGTAGTTTGAACACAAACGTTTATTAATTAATACTACTTTCTTTTTTCGCATCTTGTACCTTCATCCTGCTCTAATGTCACTGAAATATTGTACTATTGAAGAGGACGCCGTCGCCATCACAACGTTGGGTTCTGATTATCATAACGGGAACTGGTCGAGACGAGGATTTGCATGGGGGAAACACGTGATTGCATACATCTAGGCGCCTACACGGTGACCAAACAGTTTTGTTAGACTTGATCTAGTTTTTGGGCAGAACCTGTCTTCGAAAAGAACTGACTTGATCTAGTTTTGAGTAGGTAAAAACTATCCACCAAACAAATTTATCATTATTAAAAATTTCCGTGGCAGATATTTTGCCATCTTACATACTGGTTCAGTTTAAAACGTGATATGCATTACCTATATAAATATTTTTAAATTGTCATTATTTGACATAATATATGTTCTTATTGTGTGACAAGTAATGTCTATCAATACATTTACTCTGGTAATTGTGAGTTATTGTCCGACCCAACATTGCAATTTCACAAGAACATTCCAACTTTGTGCAGTCCACTTTATCCAGTTTGTTCCACTTAACAAATTCTTCTCCGTGCCTTGATCTTGCTCAGGTGGGGTAATGAAAACTGTTACCATTTGCCTGGCACTACTGAAGGTCAATCTACAATTAGAACACTGACGAGGTTCAGATTAAAATCTCTTATTATACAATTAGGAGTTCATCGGCAGTCCACAACTCACACGATTAGATTGCGCAGATCACGAGAAAGGAGGCCTATCCCCTTTCCTCCAACTCATCACATCAGCTGTTGAGTTTAGCATATTCGTCCCAAGGTCAATTTCGCTCGTACCAGGCAACCGAATAGGAATTATTTACGAAAGAAGGTAAAAATAGTGCAGGTTATTTACAAGTAGTTATGTACATTGTAATAAAAAATGATGGGCTTCAGATTGAATGAAACGTACTTGTAATTGGGAATGGTTAAAAGAAGATACAAAATAGATTGTTTCAGTTAACCATCAGTACCACACGTAGGTACTTTAATGCGAATACCGGGGGGGGGGGGGGGCAAGGCGTACACCATGTCTTAACACCGGGTACTACACTAAATAGAGAGTTTTAAACTGATTTTAACACTTTTCTTAATGACATTCTAAGAGTAATTCCGGACAAGAACTTTTGGAACCTAAGAAAAATCCTCTTCCAGATATTGAATTTCGTCCTGCTCACATATTTGAAAATGATCACGATTCATTAATTTTGTATTTCTTCCTTTTCAGAAGGAAAACAGTATCTCGTGAAAAACATGTTCAGAGTGCTCCAAAATAGGGTTCGTATTTGCGTTAAATATCACTGTATTTAATATACTAATGCCGCAACAACATTTTGTCCAATAGCTCAAATTTACCTAGCTTATTAATAAAATAAACACTTGAATAACCATCAGACTAAATCAAATCCCTGTACCTATATTAGCCCAACACCGCTATCAGGGTGTGGGACATTTTGAGAGCAAGCCTTACTGTTAGGGAATGGCGCGTTTTAAGAAAAACAATGACTGGTATTTTCAAAATGAATTGATTGTTGCACGATTAATGATGCAGCTGTGTGTGTGTTTTGCAGGGCCGATTACGGCCGTTGTCGTTGGTAGATTCACTAACATCTGCCAGGAATGGTATGAACGGCTGCGTTCGCGGCAACACGTCGCAAGCCCCAGTATCCCTACCGGAGTCAGCGGACGTCGTTATAATTGGTAGGTTGTATGAATTCATACCAACTCTATAATGTATAATAAGGTAAACACTATTATTAAGATCAATGGGCAGAAAAACGACATAACACGGCGGATAACGAATCTTACCAAATCGGAAAAAAAACGGCGGTCTTATGGAATATTATCTAATGGATCTGCTAGAATTTACACGCCATGTGACGCGAGTCCTCAAAATTGGTAGAATCTGTTGTTTTTTTATTATCTTCGATAATAAATCATTGGAATCGACCAAAGAAAACAATTTTTTAACTCCCCCATCCCCTCAAAATTTGAGGGTTCGCTATGTCAATAAAAAGGGGTTCAAAACAGACTTTAAAAACTCTGCAAATTCTTGACACAACGGTTCATTATCTTCTTTGTACAGATCACCCTTCTGTCTAGATCACTAGGTCTAAATGTCTAGATTCTAAATGTTAGATTAATAATTAATCTAATATTTAGGATCTAGACATCATTATAATTATTGATAATAATTATTATTATTATCAATTATCACTAATTATTAACAATTTTATCAAGTACCTAGTGAAAATTATTATAATTTATTGTTAGGTATTAATAATTCGTATTTATTATTAATAATAATTATTATTAATTATGATTAATTAATACGATATAATTCGGGGGTTTTTAATACTACGTCGGTAATAATAATTATTAATTATTATTAGAAAAATTATTTTTCTATAAAAGAAGTACCTACCAACAAACATTCGAAATTACCTTCATTTCCGTAGCACGAAACGCACCTCAGAACAACAAACTCGACATCACTTAAGCCATATGATGTTCCAAAGAGCTTGTTAGTATGAAAATGGACCTGTATTTCAACAGTTTGATACACGATCGCGTTGTGAGGCACAATCTTTGAGCCGTCATTGTGAACGAACGGCTGGTCGTACACAGCTGCGGATGGTCTTAAAAAATTCTACGGAACAAACTCTATCTAAATATGAAATAAAAAACATACCGTTTGATGGGATTTTTTCGAGATATGGAATTTTCAAAATTTCAAAATTCGTTTTGAACCCCTTCCCCTTGACCTAGGGTTATGAAAAGTTTCGAGGACCATTGTGGGGCTGGTCCAAACCCAGAAACCAAATTTCGTAATTTTAACTCAACGCTAACTGGGCAAAGTGGCGCGGACGGCGGACGGCGGACGGCGTACGGCGTACGGCGGACGGCGTACGGCGTACGGCGTACGGCGTACGGCGTACGGCGGACGGACGGATTTTTTTTTATTCGATTTTCTGAATCTACGTATCTTGAAACGTAAACCAACAAATTTTGAGGGGGGGTTAAAATTTTTTTTTCTTTGGGCGATTCCAATGGTTCATTATCGAAGATAATAAACCAAAATTTCAAAAATTAAAATTCAACTGTAGGTATAGCTTTCAGTTCACATTTAAATAGTGTTCAATAAAAAAAAAAGACTATCCGGAGGTTTGTACGACCAGCCGTTCGTTCACAATGAGGGCTCGAAGTTGGAGCAGATCGAAAGTCGTCAACATGATGGTGAATCATGCGGCAGTCTGTCGGCTTTTCATGGTTTTCAGATATCGAGTTAATTAATAATAATTAGTAATTACTAATAGATACAAATAATAATTTACGCTATTTCATAATAATTATTAATAATTAACTATAATTCATAATCTACCATTTAGTGATCTAGATAAAAGGGTGACCTGCACGAAGAAGATGATAAACCGTTGTGTCAACAATATGCAGAGTTTTTCAAACTATTTTTCGATCAAATCCTTGTTGAGAATACATAAATCACATGCAAACAAAATCTGACCTTGGATACATGATTCATAAAAATACGTTCCCTAGCGTTTTGTAGCAGATATGAAATTATTGATGCATGAAGAGAAGTCAGTTGAAGTTTTAGTCGGAGTTTTACGACGATGACTTCATGCAACTATCGGCAGCATGAAAAAACGAAGGGTTACGCAACCTACGGATCGCCGACAAGCGATGTAGTAAACACATTGCTCGTTTGAAAGCAACTAATGGGAAGTGTAGAAATGCTAAAAATAAGAAAATTATAATAAATTTCACAAAAAGGCAATAACACATTACTGGCGAATTAGAGCCCATCAACTCCGTACGTATTTACCGGCTATTTCCAAATGACTGCCCTCAATGGGTCTATATCAAGAGTAGGTATATCTTCATATGAAGGCATTATCACTACAGGAAATATCAAGTAACCTCTACATACCACATCACGAATTCAGATCGAAACAAAGTTTTTACAATAGTTGAGATTTAAACCCCGTTGGGACGGTTGATCTAAAAGTTCCAGTAAGAAAAAAGATTTTTCTAATCCCCCCCCCCCCCAACATTTGAGGGTTTGCGTTTCAAGATAATATCTACATCTACATATTATGTAGATTCAGAAAATCTTTGCCCAGCTAGCGTTGTGCTAAAATTACGAAATTTGGTTTACGGGTTCGGACCCACCACAATGATCCTCGAAACCGTAGGTCAAGGGGAAGGAGTTCAAAAACGTCATATCTTCCAATTTTCAAAGAGCACGGTGTAGATTTTAGTTTTCATTTAGATAGAAATGAGCTTTTTACGAACTGCACTTGGAACGTTTTCTGCCGTTCGTTAACAGTGAAGGCTCAAAGGTTGAGCCATAATGGCTTATCAAACCCGTTCGAGATTGGACCTGTTTACACCAAACATATTTGTTCCTTTCCTTGCACTAGTGGCGCCACAATTTACAAGTCCATTAATAGGGTTTTATTTATGGCACAAACCCCCCCCCCCCCTCCAATGTTTAGGTACAACATACACATACGTTCAAAGATCCAATATTAGCTTTTTATTACCATAATATGGCGTCATGAGCAATACAGTAAATTCTGAGGAGCTTATGAGTACACCCTCCCTACACATTTCAAGCGTTCAGATCCATTCGTTAGGTCTCTTTTTGAGGATTTGGCTACCAAACAAATTTACCATTTCCTTTAGTCATATGCAAACAGAATCTAAATCTAGTTAAGATACAAATTTTAGGTGCCATTCAGTGAGAATAAAGATGTGTTTACAGGAGGAGGAAGTGCCGGATGTAATGTGCTCTACCATCTCGCAAAAAGAGGCGTTAAAGCTGTGCTGTTGGAGAGAGTACAAGTAAGTTCCGAACCCACACCTCCCCCAATTGGATGGTCAAAAGAACGACTTAAGACAATCATTTGATGTGATTCCATCTTTAAAAGGAGTCTGGTGGTAATTTCGTGTGATCCCATCTCAAAAAACAAACTCAATGTCCAATCATTCAACTTTTTTTGTAACACATTCAATGCTGAAATCCCCGAAAAATCTATTCATTTCGAAAAGAGGACGGGCTTCTGCATTCGAACCGGTTTAGCTAAAAATAGACAAGAGGATCCAAAGCCAACTCGACTGGTTGTGGTTTTTTGTAGTGTCAGGTTTTATTTACTCATGCACTTCATGAAACCAGTGTAAAAACATTGATTATGGGTAATTTGAACAAGAATTTATAGTATAATCACCATCGAATGGAAGTGTTGTATTAGAACATGAGGACATTTTATATTAGAACATTAGGGTCAAGATCATTGCGTTTCAGTCCCCTAAAGAACGTAAATTACACATTTTTTACATAGTTATTCTAAACTGGTCACCAAAGTGCATGTTTGCTACGAAATTTGAAATAACTTAGGTACATGTACTACATACTCATCAACTTATACTCAGGTTTTAAATCGTTCACATTGTAGGTGACTGCAGGCGAGACCTGGCACAGTGCTGGTCTCATTCTACAGATGAAGGCAAATGATATTGAGATACAGCTCAGGTCAAGAACGAGATCGATATTGGAAGAGCTGCAATCTGAGACAGGAATGGATCCTGGATGGAAAAACAATGGAGGCCTCTACCTGGCTAGAAGCAAGGTAATTTTGGTACAATTTTGTGATGAATGGACAAATCATCGTGAACTAAGAGTGAACATGTCATGTTCACTCAGGATTTGCAGCTATTGGAGATGTCGCTCAGAGTTTGAACTGAAACTTGAATAGACCACTTTTCTCAAAAAACAGCAAACCCACATTGGAGAATCATAAATATATGCAATTGAACTGTATACCCAAGGATAATATGTCATTTATTGAATGCAGGTAAGATTGGACGAGTACAAACGCATGAGCACAATAGCCAAAGCTTTTAGTATTGAGACTCAGATTCTGAATCCAGAAGAAACCTTGGAGAAGTTTCCACTGATTGACAAAGACAGAATACAAGGAGCCATGTTTGTACCAAGTGATGGTGTTGTCGACCCCACAGCGTTCTGCAAGGCGCTTACCGCGGGTGCGACAAAATTAGGAGCTCAAGTAAGTAAATCATAATATGATGGAAAAACCCAATATACAAGAACGTCCCCAGTGGTTAACGCACTAGTCCCGGAGCCAGCTCCGAAAATATGTCAATTTTAGATGACGATTTTCGAAATAGAGGGGTCGTAAGGGTCACCTACCTACGCAAATCCGACAGTCTGCCAGTTCAAAGCCGCTTGATTCAGACATGACGACAATTTTCGGCCAAAATCGAAGGTATTTCAGGACGGCTGAAATTTACAGAGGGGTTTTTTCTTAGTCCACAAGTAACGGGGAAAAATAGTCAAAGCCGCTGGTAAAGTAGGTACTCGCAGACGGCTTTTGAAAATTGTAAAAAATCAGAGCAAAAAGTTAATGTCATTCAGGACGCATCAAATTCTGGTCATTGAAATTATTCCGACAAAGGAGTCAAATGCGCCAAGACTGCCAGCGCTATTTTAGGAGGCTTCGAATTCTGGCCATCGAAACTACCATTGAAACCTTGAAGAGACCTAGGGAAAGCTGGAAATCGTTCTAAAACCTTAAGGTAGTATTGAAAACGAGTAATCTGAGTTAGTACCCCTCCAGGGATTAAGCTTAACTGTTGGTGCCCCGAAAATGTCCTACTTACTTCAGTTTTTCGCTTATAACTCCTACCCAACCCATCCTAGCTAAAAGCAAGAGACAAAATTAATTATTAAAGAGCAGTACTTTACCAGCGGCTTTGACGCGGCAGACTATTTTCCCCGTTACTTGTGGACTAAGTAGAAACCCCTCTGTAAATTTCAGCTGTCCTGAAATACCTTCGATTTTGGTGGGTTTAAAGTTGCCGGCATTTCTGAATCCAGCGCCTTTGAATTCGCAAACTGTCGGATTTGTGTACATGTAGGTGACCCCTCTATTTCGAAAATCGTCCTCTGACTCCAGGACTACACGGTTGGAATTACTGTATTGCCCATGTGTACGTGCACTTTACTGAACTACAATTTTCATTCATTCAATTTAACTTTTCAGGTTATAGAACACTGTCCAGTCCAGAAATTGTTGACTGGGAAAAGCCAGTTTGGTTACAAACAAATAGAAGGGGTAGTGACAGACCATGGTGTCATCAAAACTAAATGCGTTGTAAACTGCACAGGTAACTCCAAGTTTCAGAGCCTACTCATTTCTACCACCTACTTATTCAGAGTCTAGTTGGTTTATTTTAATCAATAACTTGTGTACTTGCGTTTACAGGAGCCTGGGCGGGAACTTTGGCACAACTAGCTGGACTCAGCATGCCCGTAACGCCAATAAAACATGCGTATGTTGTGAGTAACCCCATGCCTAAAGTGGTCAATCTGCCGAATATCAGAGATGGGGATGGCCGTATTTATTTCAGGGTGAAAGGAGACTCTCTCTGTGTTGGCGGATTCGAACATAATCCCATCATGTTAGAAAAGGTTAGTAAGCTCACTGCCAACGATCTTTATCGACATTAGCAATAACGCGTTTTAAACAATATAAGTATATCATGATGATTTAATTTTTCTTGAAATTTTGAAGTTGGAGGAGGATCGAGCGTTTGATTTGTTTGAATTAGACTGGAAAGTTTTTGACGTTCACATGCAAAATGCTGTTGAGATCATGCCCGAGTTTGCAAGCGCTGGAGTAAACACAACCGTGTGTGGATCCGAATGTTTCACTCCAGACTTGAGGCCTCTCATGGGTAAGTCAACAGTTACACAAACGTTTTGGCAGAAATAGGGATAATTGAATTTGTTAATACACATAATATGAAACGTTAACTCAGGTGTGGCACATAGCTTCCTCGTATGCACAATGTGACTGCAATGATGTTCCAGGGGACCATCTTACGACAATCTGCATAACCACTAGAGTCAGGGCCGGATTTAAGCACAGGCGACATAGGCGCGCGCCAAGGGACCTGCACCACAATTAAAATTACAAAATAATGTCACTGGTCATGATTTATTATTGTAGATATTAGGTTGTACGTATACTTGATATAAGACCATGATTGTGGATGAACGGGGCTAGAGTATTTGTGAATGTAGTGATGGTGACATTGGGAGCAGACCAGCGGGTTGGCGTGCATTTGAAGTATCTCTCACCGGTGCGAGGATATTTTCAGGCCAGAAAATACAGAATATTTAGCGCAAATTCCCTTAAAAAATTACGGCCCATCCATGTGGAATATTCTCAACCATATTGCTTATTATACCGACCACAGGTGGAGACTAGGGGCCTGTATTTAAAAAAAATTTTAAATCCGGCCCTGACTAGAGGTTTTTACAGACAAAAAAACCATATCGATTCCGATGAAATTCACATGGGCCACCTGTTCGTATAAAACCTGTGAATTTAATCGAAATCGCTGGACTGCAACAAGAGCATGTAAGGTGAAAGAAGGTATCTGTACGATTTCGATTAAATTCACATGGAACCACCTGTATAACCCCTAAATGTATCGAAAGAATAGAAACTAAGTCACATGTGTGGCATGGATTTCTGAACCAAAATTGTTTTTCCCATAAGTGATCACGAAGTCGGTATACTGAGCAATATGGTTGAGAATATTCCACATGGATGGGCCGTAATTTTAGCAGATATTTTGGCGTTGCTGTGTATTATACTATTTTAGTTTTTTCAATCACTTAAAAATACATGTAATAAAAAAGTAGGTATATAATCGTGTAAAATAGTAGCATCCTTGTAGCAAGATTCATTTGTTCGTATAACAATACGTTTGCCGGCCACTATAGGAGAAGATCCAAGATTAAGTGGTCTCTACCATAGCTGCGGATTCAACGCCTCAGGCGTTGTTTTGAGTGGAGGATGCGGCGAACAATTGGCAGAATGGATAATAAATGGGCGACCTTCCGCCCATATGTACGCCTACGACATCAGGTGAGTCCATCTCTACTGTTAAGATCATTGGTATGTAAGAAGCTAACACATATTTATGTTAACACCAGAAATACGAGTACGTGCTTTAGGTACACAACAGCGTTATAATTTTGAAACTCAACGGGGGATTCTAAACTTGATGTATGTTTAAACAACAAGATTGATGATTAGCAACAAGAACAGGTTGACAGGTTGAATACCAATTATGTTAAATTAACAGTAATTCCTTCTTTTTTAAGCTAATAAATTTGTTGACGTTTTCAGGAGATTCACACCTGAACAATTGGAGAACAGAGCTTGGACACTGGAAAAATGCCACGAAAGTTACGTATCAAACTACAAAATATTCTTTCCTCATGATGAACCACTAGCAGGACGCAATCTCAAACAGGACCCTTTCTATGAGGTGAGAAAAGTTTGGGCTCCCATCACTGAACTTCAAAAAAATATCTTAAATCTAGAAAAATACAATTAATGAAAAACATGACTTGGTAGTTTATTTCGCTTATACAACGCGATTGACTGAGATTCGGTTTGTAGGAGATGCTAGTTGCCGGAGCTGTTTTTGAAACAGCTCAAGGATACGAGAGGCCTGGATGGTTTAATCCAAACGGCTACACTCCTGTACCACCGTATGATTGGTATGGAGCATATGGTCACAAAAAGAACCTTGACAAGAGATACCTAACACTTCTCAAAGGTGACCAAAACTTTGGCTTCTCCAAACATCACATGGCAGTAAGTAATGAATGCGATAGCGCGTAAATAGAGTTACCAGTATCATTTGCCTCCAAACTTGGTTCCTCCACTTCATAATAGTTTCAATTCTACCATTTGATCAAATGTATTTTGCAAACAATGGGGGAATTTGTGTCATTATATGATTAGAAAATACACTATCTACTTCCAGATAGGCTCTGAGTGTCTGGCCTGCAGGGAGCAGGTGGTGATGATGGACTTTTCCTACTTTTGCAAGCTGTATATGGTTGGACCTGACACGACAAGAGCAGCAGAATGGCTATTCACAAATGACACTGATGTGCCTGTTGGTCAGGCTGTGTACTCTTGTCTGCTTAATGCCAAAGGAGGCATCGAGGCCGATCTTCTTGTAACACCCATTACCCCAGGCAGCGGAACTCAGGCTGACCCCATTTTTAAAGTAACTTTCTATAGTAATGCACGAGAATCGGGCACTGAAGGGGATTGCAATTTTTATTCAAATGAGAGTGCAGTAGAACCTCGATTAATCGATCCGGTCGATTTGTTTTTATAAGAAAGGAGTTTTTTGGTTGGATTTATGTTTGGGCTACAGTAGCGTAACAGTTCTAGCGAAAAGACATTCATGGATACTCATTTATAAGCAGTTAAAATGTACTTCAAACTTAAATGATGCATTTCAGCCTCTTTCTTTATCGCTGGCTTAACCGTGATTTCTCTTATCCGTGACCCTTTGCCCCACCATTACCCCAGTTAATTAAGGTTCTACTGTATTTCATACCATCTAGTTTTTTCAAGAACGACAACCTGGTGAAAAATAGCTCATTTGGTTACAACAAATAATCAGTATTATTGCATAATAATATGAGTGTAAGTTTCACTTGACTGTTTCAAGGGAAGAGGAATGTTCATAGTGGCAACAGGGGCCACAGGATCACAAACCCGAGCTCATATCCAATCAGTCATCGCAAAGAAGGGTTTCAATGTCGACGTTGCCGATCTATCATCAAAAGTTGGACTTTTAGCCATACAAGGCCCACACAGGTCCGTAAACTTTTTAACCACCTTGTAAGAAAGTCCCAAACGGTTTGAATGTCTAATTCCTCTTATTTTGCAGTCGTGATCTGTTACAATCATTGGTAGACTGCGACCTGAGCGAAGGCGTGTTTCCTTATGGATCGTCAAGAATCATCAAGTTAGCCGGCCACCAGGTCAGAGCAATGCGAACGAGTATTGTTGGGGAGCTCGGGTGGGAGCTGCACATCCCGTATCACGCCTGCCTCCCAGTCTACCTAGCTTTGTGGGAACAGGGACGGAAATTTGGATTAAGACACGCGGGCTACAGAGCCTTATATTCTCTTTGTTCTGAAAAAGGTGAAAAATTCTTTCAGAAATAATAATCTGGTAATCAAAATTTCCTAGATATTCATCCATTTTTAATGAAACCATTTCGAAGAACTTTGTAAAGAATGAATAATTTAATACAAAAAAAAAAAAAAAAAAAAAAGATATTATCATTCACGTTTTGTGACAGGGTACAGATTGTGGAACTCGGATGTACGAGTGGATGACAACCCTGTAGAAGCAGGTCTAGCGCATGTCTGCAGAGGTGACGGTGAATACCTAGGCAAGGAGGTAGTCCAAGAAGCGCTACAGAATGGAGTCAAGAAACGACACGTGTTTATTACAGTCTCAGAGTAAGAATAATTGGATGCAAATTTTAATCACAGTATGATCCAATTCAAAGGAAAATTATAGTCAAACAATCTTTTCATGCAAATTCAACACCTGACTATAGTCACTTGCTTTTAAAGAATTCGTTTCTGCAACACAAATTCTGTGATTCTTTACAGCCACGTTCCTCTATACAGCATGGAAAGCATTTGGAGGGATGGAGAGCTGGTTGGATACCTCAGGAGAGGCGAATATGGCTTTGCTTTGGAGTGCAGCGTAGCTCAAGGGTAAGTAGAAAGCACTGTAACTTGAGTTGTAGCCTGCAGAATGCAGTTGCTATTGTTACGGTTTAGAGATTTAAGGGCAGCTATTAGATCAGCCTTGGGTGTATGGAACTGAAGGTCTACATTCGATAAAACACATCGTTTTTGGCACAAGTGTGAGGATGTGGTGGCGTTATTACAATAATGTGTGTCCCAGGATTCAAATGGAGAGGATTTTCGTTCAGTACTATTTCACGGAATCTACACGTCTTCATAGCAGATTATCGTCAATTTCAGGTATATCCATCATCCACAAGGTGAGGTCGTCACCGACGAATTCATCACATCCGGAAAGTACGAAGTCGAAGTACTTGGGCAGAGGCACGAAGCTCAAGTCCACATAAGGAGTCCGTTCGACCCCCAAAACAAACGTTTAAGAGGAATTTATGAAGATGCTGCCGCCCTCAACAAATCGTTTGCGTGAGACGGTTAGTAGGTATCTGGTGGATTGGACAACGCCAGGAAAGCTTACCTTCCACCACTTGCTTAATCGAGGTTATGTGGAAAACTTGGGAGTTATTACATACAGATACCATTCACGAAAGTAACTCACAACAAATTTCAATAGTGTATGGAAAAAATTGGTCATACTTCAGTTACTGTTTATAAGTTTCACTGCCATTGTCAGATTATTAACTATAACGTGGCGGTTACACCTACAATCAGATTGTATGTAATGTCAACTAAGAAATTTGAACACGTATCAAGCTTCATACCATAAGAAATTCTTCAAGTAAACGCAACGTAAATTCCCAATGAATATTTAACCAGCCAAAGGGTTAGCGTGTATTGTGATACTGTTGATTTTCTTGTCGGAAAGAGGTTTATAGGTTTTAGGGTTGACTGTCAGCTTTTCCAGTTCGTCCAGCACTTCAAAACCATCAATGACTCTGAAAAATATATCAACAAAAATGTATGATTATGTTTAATGACATGAAAATTATTTACTGGATCGAAAATTATGCCTAAACTGTATATTTTTATCATGTAAATAAATATTTTTGTACGGTAATTAATTTTGATTAAATACAGGCCTAAAAGCATTTTCGTTTGAATGTAAGAGTATGTACCATACGATATAGAAGAGATTCTATAGACAAATGATCTATCGTCACTCAAGTAGGATCATGACACAACTCATTTTGTTATTCCTTCCAAGTGATACTCCATTTATTGAACATTCGTAATTTAAAATTACAGGCTGAATTAATTGGTGTGAAACCTTAGTTAATAGACTCGATCAACACTCAATGATAAAAAATAATTAAGTAATTAAAACAATAATAATAATGACGCTGCTATTTGTAGAGCAAGGTGAATTCTTGTGTTGTTAATGACAAAGTAAATTGTGCCTACTGTTAACACTCCTCAAAAGTCGTTAGCCACAATTATTATGTGGCACTTGAGCCACAGTATTCATTTCTAGTAACTAATTCCTAATGAACATCAAAATTAAATACGAAAAAGTCAGGATACCAGCAAGAAGCTTCAAAAATCTATTGAACGTCATAACCCGTAAAAAACACTCTTGTCTCATTCTCAACGAATGGTTGATCAAACTACTCAAAATTTACGATTAGCTAAAAATGTGTAAGTATAATATACTTACACATTTTTAGCTAATCGTGTATTATACTACTTAAGGAGTTCTCACCTTCCAAAAATAGTGTACTTGAGATCTAGGTGGGGTTGAGCTGCATAGCTGAAGAAAAATTGGCTGCCATTTGTGTTTGGTCCGTTGTTGGCCATTGAAACAATGCCTCGAACATTGTGCTGTGGAACGAATCAAGGTAATTATAAAACATAAGAGCGTACCTGCGACTCTCCTTTGAGCAGATTTGGTTCATTTTGCAGTTAATTGTTGAAGGGCTAATTATAAAAACATTCATTTAGGGGCTCCTCGCAGCTGATGGGAAAATTAAAAAAGAAAAACAATTAGGTAAGTATGACGTGTTATAAAAAATGAGACTAACAACCAAGGAGAGCTACTCAGAAAACTAGATTCACGTAAACTTGGAATTCAACACAAAAGTCGAACGTCAAAATGTAGATGTAAGTAGTAGGTTACCTTCAAACTCTCTTTGAATTCATCTTTGAATTTCTTGCTCCAAATGGATGTTCCTCCTTTGCCGGTACCAGTCGGATCCCCTGTCTGAACTATGAAGCCTTTAATGTTGCGATGAAACACACAACCATTGTAGTAATCACAGGCACACAAGGCGAGGAAATTCTGTTTTCAAAGAATAAGAATGTGGTAGTCACAAATCGGTAAATCACATAATGGCAGTCACAAATTTGTTAAGATCCAAGCTATGAACGACTAATTACCTACCTCACAAGTTTTCGGACAGGCCTCGCAAAACAGTTCAATTTTCATATCTCCCAAATCAGTATGAAGAGTTACTGCCTGCAACACAATTTACTCATTAAGACCGTTGTGATTGTGTAGTTTATGCACAATACCTACAGAGTGGTTTTGAATCTCAAAAATTTATACCTAAGGCTTTTGTGGTGCCTACAGGCAAAAGAAGGTATGCTTAGGTTCAATTCAAGTTGAAGTTGTGGCCAATTGAAGTTTGGCCTTCATGGGGACTTTGAAACACTTGATTTTTTTTTCAAACTAGATTGAACTGGGCAGTTGACAGTTGGTCAACTCAAGTCATTCAACCACCACTTACTAGAGTAAAAACTGCTTGAACGTTCAAGAGTACAAAATTATTCAGCATCATCCAAATGAGCGACATTACCAAAGGAGCACTATAAAATCGAGGGTATCACGGCAACTTCCCACATCGTCATTTTTGGCCAAAATGAGTTATGCATACCATTCCAACCGTCTTCTCCCGGCGGATCGATCCAATAAGTTAGGTACCCAAGTTAGGTAACATTATCCAAATCAATAGGTAACATTATCAATCTCACGATTTATTTTACTGAATTACATGAAAATTTACTGAATTTTACTGAGTAAACATAGTCATTGGCAGAATCTGATAGTTTTTTTGGCTCTGCTGAAAAGTCGCCCAAATGACGATGTGGGAAGTTGCCGTGGGACCCTCGAAATACATAGGCGTAGGTTTATTTGGTTCATAATTACCTACTTTTGAACTATCGATTATAAATATTTATAACAGATACATACCATTATAATGGTTGTGAGAGGTGATAACGAGTTCTGTTGATAACCAACGTGTTTGAAACACCACTATTCGCACGAATTAAGACTTTTGTACAAGATTACAATGAAATGCAGTACGTAGAACCCCAATGTATTGAAATTCAAAAAGAATAATAAAAAAGTTCCGGCCCACGGGTTTCACATAAATTGGCCTAAATTCACATTAGTGGAGGAACAAACAACACAAAAGTTTTGTGACAAAACATAACAATCCGCCGGACTCAAAGGAAGGTTGAAGGAAGGTTACTGAGCATGGAGGAATGAATTCCTTCTTCCATGGTTACCACGAATTTTCATTATTCCATGCATGGTGTCCATAGATGCCATGATGTCCAGGGTGGCCAACCAAATAGTCACGAATATGCCGTTGTGAACAAACCCCCTTCCTTAATACAAACAATTTTGTCGATAATACTTTTTAAATGTAAAGTGTAATAACAATAATGGTTTCATACAATGAGTCGAGTCATTCATCGTCTCAATAGAGCTGTTCTACGACATTTCGAAGAGTGCAATTCAATTTTAGGGTACGTATTTGTAATTTTCACGTTTTTTTAGTTTTCAAATCCAATTTTTAAGGTATTTTTTAGCAATAAATAGGCAACTAGAAATCATTTTGGGAAGTAGGTAGGGTGAACCTGGATACCACCCCCGCCTGTCCATGCTCTTTGATGACGTCATGTATTGATCCAAAGTGGGAGGAAAAAGAGAGAGAAGAGAGAACCCGTTGTAATCGCCATCTTGACAGAGGTGGTCATTTTCCTCAAGTTGTGTCTCGTATAAGTTTTGAAATCGAAAATCCGGAAACATCCGTCCGACAAATCCTTCAGGAAGAGTGAAATTCTTCTTTTCATATAATACCCAATCGAACGGACCGAGGTAAGTCCATTTTCGTCTGTTTACACCCTTCGAAAAACCCGTACGAACGTTGAAAAATTGCGTTCGCTTTTTCGCCGTTCTCCCCTCCTTTGCCTTCGAAACTGTTTGGCCATTGATGATCTTGAAAGATGACCCACCATTCTTCGCTGTTTTCCATCGTTTCTTCTTCAAATGTTGTAGTTTCCAACTATTAGTGACCATTACAATCCCATTTTGATGCTCCACTAGGCAGAAATACCGCTCTTAATCATACCCGAGATTCGACTTGTCTCACAAACTTCCCGAAGTCTCGCACTTTCGAAGACGCTCATTCTCTTCTTGTTTATTTTTTTTCCTCACTATATTCTACCTTCTAGTATCTTTTCCGCCGTTTACTCTATCGCCCTACCTTTAAATTCTCAACGTTTTACCTCATTTTTAACCTATGTATCATTAATATTTGTATTCGAATTATTCTGATATCGTCTAAGTTGATACCGACAGGAATCTCCTTTGTCTGTGATCCGCGGGCATCCGGAATGGAATGTGGCTCCCTCATTT